>CAWUFW010002294.1:0-1200000 GCA_963921515.1 Calotriton arnoldi
TAAGAGTATGTTAAGCCCAGTATGCCTAGTATGCCTAGTATGCCAAGAGTCCCTCTAGGTTCTAGTCAGCTCCATACCTTAAGAATGAGAGAGGTAGGAATCTCTTGCCAGACTCGAACTCCAACACCCCGCAAGGGAAGTCAGATCACTGGAAGCTGGACTCTCTGCGTGCAGGGATGACAGCGTCTTCTCAGTGCGTCAGGCCGGGAAACGGGCTCCTCTGAAGTCGAGGTCTCCTCTGATTTACAGGGGCTAGGGAAGGTATATTTATACCTGAGAAGTACCTAAGAATGTTAGTATTGACGTGAGTCGGACAGCGGAAGACGTCATGAATGAACCCCTAAGGAATAATGGTTCATGCATAATATATGAGTCCTTGAAGAAATCAATAGTCCTGGGCTAGGGAAACTCCCGCAGCCTAAGGGTCTGTTCTTCATGAACTCGTTGTGACGTTAGGGTGGACGGATGTTAGAGACCATGCCTGTATTTTGAGTGCACGGTTTAATGCCTAAATAAGGGCTGGGATTTTATGCCTATATAAGGGCAGGGCGAATTGTGCCTATATAAGGACATGATACTGGAAAGCCCGTTTATGGACACCCTAAGAGGAATACAACACCTGAAGTTCTTTTCCCCCTCCTGGTCGGCCTGCCTCGATCTGCATTCCTTTCCCCAGTTTGCCTTTCCCCCTCTACCTCCATTCCCCATACAGACATGCGTCTTGGCTATGCTACTCGCTAATAACTTATATTACTGTGTAATCTCATGTTTTTCCTCCTATGCCTATATTTGGCTTGTAACTGATGTAATTTTTGTAACCAGTAACTCGCTGATCCTCATGTAAAGCACTCTGATACCTCTGGGTCTAGCCAGAGCTATATAAAACTCTGCAAATAAAATAAATAAATAAATAGCCCTGGGCACCCCATCCCCCAGATCCGGCTCATATACTGTGTCCCAGGGGTGCCCAGCCCCAGGATAGCAGTTTCCTTGCCCACACTGGCACAGGCAGGGAAAACGGATGCTTGCCCTCATTCAGCAGGAGCAATTTAAATCTACTGCCAGGCGAAAGCAAATACGAAGTCCGCACCCAGCGAACAGGAGCTTGAAAACTGCTCCCGCCACTGGGAGCAGACTTTTCATTTGCTTACCTGCCCACAATGAAGCAGGCAGAGAAACAGATGAAAAGGTTGTTCCCGTCCGCTGGGAGCAGCATTTTTAGCTGCTCCCTTCTGGTGGGAGCAATGCCAGTTCCTGCTGGTTGCAGGGAGATGACTGGGGCCCCAGGGGCCTTTGAGCACCCCCACGGCCCCAAACGAAAGTTTGGTGAGTGCCCTTGGTGGGTACCATCGCACATACCTTTTGATGGCGGGGCCCTGGTGAATGGGGTCCCTGGGGCTGAGATCGACCTAGGGAGTGGGGCCATGTGGTCCCCCACCTAACAAAAAATACACCTGGCCCCGGGGGATTGGGCCTCTGGGGCCAAAAGTGGCCTGAGAAGTGGGGCCATGTGACTCTCACTGCAAAAAATGTGCCAGGTCCCAGGGGCCAAAATCAGCTCAGGTAGGGGGGCCATGTGCTCCCTTCCCTAAAAAATGTGCACCCTGGCCCGGGGTATGGGGTTCCCAGGGCTAAAAGCTGCCCAGGGAGGGGGGCACCTGCTTCCTTCCCCAAGAAATGCATTAGGCCCCGGTAGATAAAGTCCCTGTGACTGAAAGCAGCCCGGGGAGGGAGCCACGTGCCCACTCTCCTTAGTTTAAATTAGTGACCCTGGTGGATGGGGTCCCCAGGGCCTACCAGTGTTCAGGGAGGGGGACTGTGTAGCCCCCATCCCCTTTAATTTTAATAGTGGCCTTGGGGAATGGGGTCTCCAGGGCAATAATAGGTTTGGGGAGGGGGCCATGTGCCCTCCTCCTCTTTTTTAAAAAAAGGCCCTGGGACGCAAGGACCAGGGTTTGTTGCCAACCCCTCACCGCACGCAACGGAAGGCCGTGTGTGGTGTGGGGTTGGCTGCCTTTGAGGGGGGTTGGCCACAGGGCCTTGACTTGTGGCCAACCTCCCATTGCACATGGCCAAAGGTTGTGCCCATCCTTTCCATGCATGTCCAAATGCCCTGTGAAGCGTGGTGTTAGTTACCTACAGCCTACCCCCCACCATGCGCAGCCTGGGGCTGTGCACGATGGGGGTTGTATTAACGTATGGTAATTAAATATTATTTATCTTAAAAAAACCTAGAAATTCATTTAAAAAAACAAAGGTTAAAGTTGCGTTATAACTAGCTGAAATGTTCAGTTTTAAACTCTAAAAACCACTGAAATTTACCAGTTATAGTTACAGTTATCTCCAGTAACTAAAACTTGTGCACTGAGGTAACTATAAGTCGATAACCTCGCCATGCACTGCTAATTGCCCTACATATTACATCACTCATGACATCTTTTTTGACATCATTGATAATATCATTGTGCATGGCAGGGGCACAAGCTATATTTACTTGAGATAACTCTGTCACTGGGTCATTTCAGTGGTGTTTAGAGTTTAAAACTGAACATTGTAACTAACTATAACATAACATTAACCTTTGATTTAAAAAAAAATATATATATATATATATTTATATATTGTTCTGCTCGGTGGGGTGTGTCCAAAAACAAACAGCACTCGAGAGCAGGTTCGCGTTACCCCAGCCAGCGTTTATTGGTACAGACAAGACACTTGAGTCGGTAAATGACAGCAATTTGACCTGGGCCTGACGCGTTTCGAGGTTATCTCTTCTTCAGAGGCCATAAAGTCAAGAAGAGCATGGCGGGCTGCACCCTCCTTATAAAGCGTCATCATACGCCTCCCCGGGGCTTTGTCGATGGAGGGAGGGGGGCCGCGCGGCCCCCCTCCTGGAGCCTGTAATGGCCCTGGGGACCGCCACCCCCCAGGGCCGGCTCCTGCAGTGTCCCGGGGTGCCTACCCCCGGGACACTGTAGTTTGCTATGACAGGACGTGAGCCTCGTGGCTCCCGTCCTGTCATTACAAACTGCTTTGGATATTAGGCGAGAGCAGGAAGCCTGCTCTCGCTTCCAATATCCAAAGCAAATTGCTTTCCACATGGGGAGCTGCATGTTAGCAGCTCCCCATGTGGAAAGCAATGCCGGCTCCCGCAGGAGGCGGGGAGCCGGCAGGGTCCGTGGGGGAGTTGGGGTCCCCCCATGGACCCCAAAGGAGAGGGCCAGCCCCGGGGGATGGGGTCCCCGGGGAAAGTAGTGGCCCGGGAGGGGGGCCACGTGGCCCCCTCCCCAAAAATAATTTTAAAAAAATTAAAATAAATAAAGGCCTGCCCCGGGGGATGGGGTCCCCGGGGCAAAAGGAGGCCTGAGGAGGGGGGCCACGCAGCCCCCCTCCATAAAAATTTATTTAAAAGTGTGGCCATGCCCCGGGGGATGGGGTCCCCGGGGCTGGATTCGGCCACGGGAGGGGGGCCGAATTCTAACCGTACTTACCAGTAACTTGTATTTCCTTCCATAGGCTAACATTGACTGGTTTCACTTGGAAATTCTTCTAAGTATGGAGTTTTGGAACTTTATAATATTTCTCTAAAATCAGCCGAACTATGAATTCCGATTTACTCACCTGTTATCAGGAGAGAACCCAGTGCTGCATCTTCTAGCCCAGCACTGACCCTGAAAAGTAATTCTAACCGTACTTACCAGTAACTTGAATTTCCTTCCATAGGAATCAATTGTCTGGTTTTCAGCAGAAAAGTTTCAAAGTGTCGATTTTCACAAACTACAAATATTCCTTAAAAATCGCATGTGTGACTTAAACGCATTCTTTCAACTGTTTACAGGAGATGCACCAGTGCTGGATCCAGGATCCACCACTGAGTAAGAAAAAGTAACGATAACACTACTTACCTGCTAAGTGAATTTCCTCCCATAGGATAACATTGGTGATTCTATGTGATAAAGTTTCTAAGTGTCAACTTTTAAAATACAATAATATTCCTTAAAAATCACTACTGTAACCAAAACGCTTTTACTCAACTGTTTACAGGAGATGTCTCAGGACTGAATCTAGGATCCAGTCCTGTGGTTAGAAAAGTAATCCATAAAGTAACTAATTGCATTTAACTAGAAATTCACATTGAGCTCAATGTTGCATTGTGTTTGAAATTGTGTTGCCCATTGCAACAATCGTAACTACTGTACTTAAAAGTCTATTGCCTATTTGCAAAGTATTTAAACTAAAGTAATTCATTCTGAGAAAGTATATTTTGTAATGTAATGTATAATGTAATTACAATGTAATTTAAAAATAAAATATATAAAAATAAATAGTTTAAAAAAGTGTTGTAAATCAGTATCAAAAAAATAAATATAACAATTAATACATTTAAAAATTGTCATTTACAAAACCTTTGAAATTCACAGAAAAAACCATAGGTTTCAGACACGTTATAGTTAGGAATTAGCATTTAAAAACCTTTGAAATTCACTGAAAAAACCATAGGTTTCAGACACGTTATAAATAGGAATTAGCATTTAAAAAACCTTTGAAATTCACTGAAAAAACCATAGGTTTCAGGCACGTTATAGTTAGAAATTAGCATTTAAAAAACCTTAGAAATTCACTGAAAAAACCATAGGTTTTAGGGACAGTTATAGTTAGTTGGACATTGCACTCGTACAAAACCCGTGAAATTCCCCCGTTATAGTTAGTTCAGGTAACTATAACTCGCGCCCCCGCTATGCACTGCTGATGACGTCACATATTACATCACTCATGACATGGTCAGTGACATCACTGATGACATCTCAAATGACATCACTGATGACATCACTGATGACATCATCCATAAGATAATTTAATGCATCTTCTCACACCCTAATATAACTTTTGATACACCCACTGTAAATTACAGACTGCCATTGTCAAAACCATAGACACTCCAACACCAATTACTATATACACACTCACTGATTCTTAGGTCTACACACACACATCTACTCACTCACCCGTACAATAACTCATACTTATAGTCACTCAGTACAGGACTATTATATGCACTCATACACCTATATAAACACTCACACACCGCCACTCATCCATAGAGGTACTCACACACCTAATCAGTCATGCAAAAATTAAGCACACACCCATTTACTCACCTATACAGTTATACACACACCAGCTCACTTACTCATACAAATACTAGCACATTCTTACGCTCTTATACAATCTCTGATACAAGCACACACTCATCCATACAGTCACTCTCACAATCACACACTCTCGCTTATAGCTATTTATATACTCCAACACACATATATTCTGCCTTTCACATATGTAGTTACTCACACATGTACCACTGGGACATACATTCACTCACTAACACACTCTTACACACACTTACCCACCCATACAGTCTATCACAGATGCACTCTTGAAACCATCCACCCAGTGAATCACCCACTCACACATCTATGCACAGAGTCGCACACACCCCACCCACACAAACACTCAGGCACCCATACAGATACTCAGACAACCAATCAATAACTCATATAGACACTCATGTAGCTATTCACAAACCCATGCAGCCACTTACACAGCAACAGACAGACGGATACAGACATTCACCCAGTTTAGTCACTAACCCATGCATTCAGTAAGATACGTTTAATCACTCACTTATAGAGTTAGTCACGCACCTACTAAATCATCCATTCAGACACTTATACACCCACTCATTCTTCAATACGCCTTTCCCTATATATATTAAACATATTTAAACTTTACAGAAACACACAGTCACTGGATGATGTCATCTGTGATGTCATTTGAGATGTCATCAGTGATGTCATCAGTGATGTCACTGACCATGTCATGAGTGATGTAATATGTGACGTCATCAGCAGTGCATTGCGGGGCGCGAGTTATAGTTACCTGAACTAACTATAACGGGGGAATTTCACGGGTTTTGTACGAGTGCAATGTCCAACTAACTATAACTGTCCCTAAAACCTATGGTTTTTTCAGTGAATTTCTAAGGTTTTTTAAATGCTAATTTCTAACTATAACGTGCCTGAAACCTATGGTTTTTTCAGTGAATATATATATATATATTATCTACTGGCGGTCGCCAGTAGATAGTTATAGTTAGGACCTATTTTCCATAGGAAATCCGCAACTTTGTATTTGAAATAACTTTGGCGCCGGTTGACGAATCTTCGCGAAATTTTCAAAACTCGTGGCCCGCTCCGGTCCGCTCCTATCCTGATAGTCTCGGGGTGATTCGTCAAGTGGGGGCCGAGAAAAAAGGGGGGTCCCAAAACGTATTTTCTCCATGCAATTTTCCATATCAACCTTTCATCGCAGCTACAGCCCGAACTGCTGAACGGAATTAGACCAAATTTGGCAAAAAGGTAGCCCTTGGTTCAAAGTCGTGCCTTTTGGTTAAATGGTGTAAATCCGTTCAGTAGTTCCTGAGAAATTTGAAAAAGAAAACACATATATATCTGGGCGGAGCCTAACCACACATGTCATCGTGAGATCTGATTGGCTGTCAGCACTTCATCCTGGAATTGCTGGCAGCCATCTTGGGACCAATATAAATGATAGTACCCCATTGAAATGCATTGTAGTGAATCGAAGATTTTGAGGGTTACCAAAAGGAGAACTATAAAGGGTGATAACAGACTTTAGTTACATTAGAATTCATTTGTTGATGGTACCATACTAATTTCAGGAATTGTGGTGTGTTCTAAGGTGATTTTACCCTGTGAAAAACCTTCTGCTGGGATATCATGAATCATGTTTGAGAAAAAACTATTTTCACATGCTTGTCCCATACAGTTTTGGAAGGTGCTCCAGAAGCTAAAATGAGAGCATATTTTCTGTAAATTCACATTATCTTTCTCAGTCATGTGAGAATGAAGTCTGACATTCTCAGTAAAACATGTACATCCAACAAGGGCAGAGACTGTCAGTTGATTCCTTTGTGTTCTACTGCAGCTTCCCAGAGTGTTCTAAAGAACAACTAGAGTGCTAACAGCCTTACTTATGACAAAAGTATGGCACACTTGAAGCCATCTTGATTGGAATAAACTGGTAACACTTAAAACATTTAATTTAAAAAGGAACAAAATGATGGGGTTCATTTTGTCATAGAAATTATGGTTAGTGCTGTAGAAAGAAAAATTAGGACATGTTTCAAGTGTGATCTCAAATATCTTCCTGTTATATTTCAACAGGAGCAGCCTGTCAGTTGATGCCTTTGTGTTCTACTGCAGCTTCCCAGAGTGTTCTAAAGAACAACTAGAGCGCTAACAGTCTTACTTATGACAACATTATGGCACACCTGAAGCCGTCTTGATTGGAATAAACTGGTAACTCTTAAAACATTTAATTTAAAAAGGAA
Source organism: Calotriton arnoldi (assembly GCA_963921515.1). Classification (NCBI taxonomy): domain Eukaryota; kingdom Metazoa; phylum Chordata; class Amphibia; order Caudata; family Salamandridae; genus Calotriton; species Calotriton arnoldi. The sequence goes on from CAWUFW010002294.1 coordinate 7,412, forward strand.
CAAAATGAGGGGGTTCATTTTGTCATAGAAATTATGGTTAGTGCTGTAGAAAGAAAAATTAGGACATGTTTTAAGTGAGATCTCAAATATCTTCCTGTTATATTTCAACAGGAGCAGCCTGTCAGTTGATGCCTTTGTGTTCTACTGCAGCTTCCCAGAGTGTTCTAAAGAACAACTAGAGCGCTAACAGTCTTACTTATGACAAAATTATGGCACACCTGAAGCCATCTTGATTGTAATAAACTGGTAACTCTTAAAACATTTAATTTAAAAAGGAACAAAATGAGGGGTTCATTTTGCCATAGAAATTATGGTTAGTGCTGCAGAAAGAAAATTTAGGGCATGTTTTAAGTGAGATCTCAAATCCTCTTCTATTTCATTAGAAAATTCTGACATGCAGACTGAAACAATCACTTTCAATACCAGCAGTAGACTTCCAGTTAACTCCCTGGTGAGCAGTAGCTTTACTACAGTGATCTAATGAACAACTAGAGTGCTAACATTCTGAAGTTATGGCAAATGTGTGACACATCTGAATGCCTTCTTGATGGAATCAAAGTAAAAAACTGAAAGCATTTCCTACTGAGGAGACTGCAGTAAATGACGAAATTAGGAAACTTCATAACAAATAAGTCTCCCAAGATGGCCACCAGAGAAAAAAGAGCCCAAATGTAGCACAAATATCACCCAGATGTAGCCCACATATAGCCCAATGACAGAAGTGTGCAAAACACTTTTTATTTTTAGTTTTTCTGCAGTTTTATATAGTGCAAACTGGTCAGGTATTGGAGCGTTACATCTTACTTGGACCCCTTATTGCGTATTTTGCACGAAGTACATGAGATTGATCTTGCGAAACATTGAACTTTACGATTCTGTTAAACTGAAGTTGCTCTGAACCGGGCTTTGTAACACCCGTTTTTACCTACTGGTTTTAATTAATTCTCACTGTATTGTATTAGGAAAGAGGATTTACTGTTTTTATGTACACTTTTATGATCTATGTTTCTAAATCAGATTAAATAAAGTTTAATTAATTCTATGGCAGGACGGAGGCGAGGATTATGCATATCTTTCCTCACTTTATTTGCATAGCAGTTCAAAGAAAACGTAACACAACAATCATTAAACAAAAGACTACACAACCCATGAACCATTAGGGGGGTAGTCTCCAAGGCAACTATAGTCCAATCATATCACAGTCCATCGTATATAATAATCGTGACATCCCTTCCGCTTCCTCTTTCTTTACTGCTCGTCAGTTAAGTGCATTCCTTACATTCTTGGCTTAATCTGACGTTGTTGCTGTTTGTATAGCGGTTTCTTGTGCACGTTATTAGCATTATTGCCTTGGTATTGTTTCATATTCCCTGCGCAGCAGGCTCTTGCCCGAGCGCGTTCTCCCCCTTGCAGTTTCTCCCGCTGTGTGCTCTGCGCGCGATGAGATCCTGTCAGGCGCGTCTGGTCCGAACGAGGCAGCTCCGTCGAGCGCTCCCGCTGGTCTTTACGCGCGTTTGGGAATCCGGTCACTCCTTTAGTGTCCGCTTGATTCCCGACCAACCCTCGCCTAATTTTGACACCGCTACGCTGGCTCCTCTTAGGGATCAGGTTGATAAGCTGGCGAAAAGCATCCCTGGGGTGTTCAGTGACCCAGATCTGGTGGTGGCGGGTCCAAGTAGCTCCCAGATGGGGAATAAAAGAGCCGTTAAGCATAACGCGGGGCACTTGGAAGGATTTGATAAACTTACGGAGACCTTCCTCAAGAGTGCGCGAACGCTAAAACATGCACCCTGCCGGGAGGAGGAGGGGCCCGGAGAAAATTGCGACACTGTCACCACTATTGTAGACCCCGACGGCGGGTTTCCCTTAGAGGGAGAGGGTGTATCGGAGGACGATTTCTCCTCAGATGAGGATAAGGACTCGGGGCGTCCCTGGCGTCCAGAGTCCCACTCCTCTCAGTCCCCGGTTGGGGACGGGGTCCACTCGGACATGTTCGAGCCTACCCAAATTTACCATCCTAGGTCGGCAGAGTGGACACCTGACGCCAAAGTGGCAGAGTATGTGGTGGGGAAAATACATCAACCCCTTGAAAGGGAGGTCAGGAATAGGATGAGGGGAGAATGCCCCAGGCCCTCACTGAAGGGGAAGGTGGCACACACGCCTGAAATTGATGAGAAACTATGTACCTATTTCTCCAAGTATATGAGGGATCCCAAGAAAGGAATTGATAGGTCTTGGACGTGGTAGGGCCCTTGACCCAAATTATTCAATTGACGGAGCGTTCCAAAGAGTCAGGATCCCCTTTGTCCATGGATATTGTGGCTGGTTGGGTGCACTACCCTAAACCCTAAAACACTACCCCCTCCACTACCCAAACACCACTGCACTACCCTAAACCCTAAAACACTACCCCCGGCACGACACCCTACACTACCCAAACATAACTGCACTACCCTAAACCATAAAACACTACCACCAGCACGACTCCCTACACTACCCAAACACCACTGCACTACCCTAAACCCTAAAACACTACCCCCAGCACAACTCCCTACACTACCCAAACACCACTGCACTACACTAAACCCTAAATATACCCCCAGCATGACCTCCCACACTACACAAACACCACTGCACTACCCTAAACCCTAAAACACTACCCCCAGCACGACCCCCTACACTACCCAAACACCACTGCACTACCCTAAACCCTAAAACACTAACCCCAGCATGACCCCCTACACTACCCAAACACCACTGCACTACCCTATACCCTAAAACACGACCCCCTACACTACACAAACACGACTACACTACCCTAAAACCTAAAACACTACCCACAGCATGACCCCCTTCACTACACAAACACCACTGCACTGCCCTAAACCCTAAAACACTACCCCAGCACTACCCCTACACTACCCAAACACCACTGCACTAACATAAACCCTAAAACACTACCCCCAGCACAACCCCCTACACTACACAGACACCACTGCACTACCCTAAACCCTAAAACACTACCCCCAGCACGACTCCCTACACTACCCAAACACCACTGCACTACCCTAAACCCTAAATCTACCCCCAGCATGACCCCTACACTACCCAAACACCACTGCACTACCCTAAACCATAAAACACTACCCCCAGCATGACCCCCTACACTACACAAACACCACTGCACTACCCTAAACCCTAAAACACTACCACCAGCATGACCCCCTACACTACTCAAACACCACTGCACTACCCTAAACCCTAAAACACTACCCCAGCATGACCCCCTACACTACCCATACACCACTGCACTACCCTAAACCCTAACACACTACCCCCAGCACGACCCCCTACACTACTGCACTACCCTAAACCCTAAAACACTACCCCCAGCACGACCCCTACACTACCCAAACACCACTGCACTACCCTAAACCCTAAAACACTACCCCCAGCACGACCCCCTACACCACCCAAACACCACTGCACCACCCTAAACCCTAGAAAAGAAACCCCCACCCCATGCCCAATCCCCCTTACCTCTCACTTCTCATGGTTCCTCTCTCCTCGTGGTTCCTGCTTCACGTCATCTCTGAGGGGCGGTGCACGTCGTTGTGAGGAAACAGAACAGCCTCTGTTTCCTTACAACGACATGGATCGTCTACATGTTTTTTTAGAACGCATGGTCATTTACCATACATACCTTTACAACAAAATTCGTTGTAAAGGCATGCATGGTAAATGACCATGCGTTCTAAAAAAATGCGTAGTAATGACTTTGTGATGTACAACGCATGCGTGGTAATGCATGCGTTGTAATGGTATCGCAAAGTAAAAAAGTCGTTGTAACGGCTGTTTACCGATCGAAGCTGGCCCCTGTTCTTCAGTGAGACGTTTATTTGATTAATTAGGAGGAAGGAATGTGGTTTTTTTACCGAAAAGTGCATTCCCGGCTGTTGTATTGTGAAAGTGTCCGCGTGGCCTGGTTTCACTTCCGGTGAGAGAGTCTGTTTGGATCTAAAGGAGTTCTGTTGTTGGATGGGGCCGGCGCGACATGTCATCAGAAAACATAGCTAATGGAAAGCGTCCTCCCTGAAGTGTGGAGCAGTGCCATGAGAGGTCAACGAGTATGCGTCCCACCGCAGTATGACCGTACCGCGTGACCCATGTGCCGCCTCCAGGGTACGGGAGGCAGAAGCGGCATTGCAGGTCCTCTTGAAGACCGTTGTAGCACTAATTCTACATTTTGGTACTAGGGCATTTTAACTTCGTTGTTCCTGCCAGATACAAAGAGAAAATCCTGTGTTATTCAGTGCCCTCGTTACCTTTTTTGTGGGTTGTGGTGCTTGTCACTTCGCTGCTCCGCCGGTGCACACGACTGGGCACCCCAACTCGTGTGCCATCTGCAGGGCCTCTGCCCTCGGATCACTGGTTTCGGTTTCTGGAGTGGCAACATAAACAGTTGCTCCCAAAGGACTAGCCTGAACACTTAGGTGAATATCCCCTGCACCAGCATTCCATGGAAATTCTTTCCTAGCTCTCCCACGTCAACGAGCACGGCTCCGCTCGCGACACCGTATGACGTCATCGGAGCCATAAGAGGACCTCGTCGGCGTGCTGAGGTCAGTTCCACCAATTTTTTCCGTGCCACCGAGGCAAACAGGGGACCGAGACATTTTCACATGTATACATAGTATAATAAATATATATATATATTCACTGAAAAAACCATAGGTTTCAGGCACGTTATAGTTAGAAATTAGCATTTAAAAAACCTTAGAAATTCACTGAAAAAACCACAGGTTTCAGGCACGTTATAGTTAGAAATTAGCATTTAAAAAACCTTAGAAATTCACTGAAAAAACCATAGGTTTCAGGGGCGTTATAGTTAGTTGGACATTTCACTCGTACAAAACCATAGAAATTCCCCGTTATACTTAGTTAAGCTAACTATAACTCGCGCGCCCGCAATGCACTGCTGATGACGTCACATATTACATCACTCATGACATGGTCAGTGACATCACTCATGACATCACTGATGACATCTCAAATGACATCACTGATGACATCATCCAGTGAATGTGTGTTTTTCTGAAAATTAAATATGTTTTATATATGTATATCTCAAGGTCGATGGAAGAATAAATGGGTATATAAGTGTCTAAATGGATGATTTTTTTTTGTAAAATTGATTGTATAACTGACTAAGTGTATCTTAGTGAATACATGGGTTAGTGAGTAATGTTTAAATATGAAAATATCTGTATCAGTCTCTCACTTTGTGTATAAGTGGCTGCATGGGTTGGTGAGTAGCTACCTGAGTGTCTATATGGGTTATTAGTTGGTTTTTTGAGTATCAGTATGAGTGTCTGAGTGTCTGTATGGTTCGGTGGGGGATATTACTTAGTGCATAGATGCATGAATGAGTGACTCACTGTTTGTATGTGTTGAAGACAGCATGTGTGCAGGACTGTATAGGTGGATGAGTATGTGTATGGGTGTGTTAGTGAGTGAATGACTGTCTTTATGAGTAACTACATATGTTTTAAACTAGTATATGTGAGTATTGGTGTATATAAGTGAGTATATGTGAGAGTGAGAGATTGGAAGAGTTCCTGTACAAATAAGTAGGTGTTTCTATAAGTGATTGTTTAAGAGAGTAAGTATGTGTAAGTTTCTGTAGAAGTAAGTGTGGTAGTGTGTGTATAACTGTATATGCAAGTAAATGGATGTTTGATACTTTGTTTGCATGTGTGACTATGTGTGTGAGTAACTCTATGGATGAGTGGCGGTGTGTAACAGGATGTATAGGTGTATGAGTACATATGATGAGTGAGTACATGTATGAGTGACTGTATAGGAGGGACTGTTGGTGAATGAGTGGATGTGTGTGTAGATCTTGGAATTACTGAATAGGTGTGTTGTAACTGGTATTGGTATGTCCATTGTTTTGAAAATATTAGTTTGTATTTTTGAGTGTGTGTATCAAAGGTTATATTAGGGTGAGAGGAGGTCTGCCACTCTATCACAAGGATGATGTCATCAGTGATGTCATCAGTGATGTCATTTGAGATGTCATCAGTGATGTCATGAGTGATGTCACTGACCATGTCATGAGTGATGTAATATGTGACGTCATCAGCAGTGCATTGCGGGCGCGCGAGTTATAGTTAGCTGAACTAACTATAACAGGGGAATTTCTATGCTTTTGTACGAGTGAAATGTCCAACTAACTATAACGCCCCTGAAACCTATGGTTTTTTCAGTGAATATATATATAGTTAGCAAATAGAATTGAACAAACCTTAGAAATTCACTGAAAAAAACCAAAGTTTACAGGGACATTATAGTTAGACTTAGACCATAGGAATTCAGCAGTTATCATTTTGTGAGGTAACTATAATGCACGCCCCCGCAATGCACTGCTTATGACCTCACATATTATATCACTCATGACATGTCAGTGACATCATTGATGACATTACTGATGATATCTTAAATTACATCACTGATGACATCCTCCACAGAACCACTCACACACCCACTCACACCACCATACAATCTCTCGTAAGGCCAGTCACACTCCTTCGCAGCCACTCACATACCCATACACAGAGCCATTCCAGTACTCACACACCCTTTCACTCCTCCATAGAGCCATTTATACACCCACACACTCACTCACTTGTACAGCCATCTCACACATCCATTTACTCACCCATACAGCCACTCATATAACCAGTCACTCACCCATACAGTCATTCACATAGCCAGACACTCACCCATACAGCTAAGTACACACCAACGTATTTACCTACACAGTTACTCACACACCCACTCAATAACTTACCCATTCAGTCTCTCAACATAGCCACTCACTCACCCATACAAGCACTCACACACTCACTTACACACCCACACAGCCACTTACATACTCATTCACACATCCATACAAGCACTCACACATCCACTTATTCGCCTATGCAGCCATTCACACAGACACTCACTCTCCAATATAGCCACTCACACACCAACTCACTTAACCAAACACCCACTCAAACAGCCACTCACTCACCCATACAGCCACTTACACACCCAGTCACTTACTCATACAGCCATTCAGACACCCACTCACTCACCCATAGAGTCATTACACACCCACTTACCCACCCATAGAGTCACTCCCACTGCCACTCACTCACCCATACAGCCACTGACACATCCACTCACTCACCAATACAGCCACTCACACAGCAACTCACTCATCCACACAGCTACTCACACACCCACATATACACCCATATAGCCAGTCACACACCCATATACACAAGGATACATAGTCACATAGATATTCACATAATATATGTTATAAGTACTATCACTGAGTAGTAGTGTGCCTAGTATTATAATTTAACTTTGGTAGTTGGTTAGTATATATGTTTAACAAATCATAAACTCTTAGAAAATATTTACACTCACTAGATGATGTCATCAATGATGTCATCAGTGATGTCATTTTAGATATCATCAGTGATGTCATCAGTGATATCACTGACCATGTTAGAAGTGATGTAATATGTGAGGTCATAAGCAGTGCATTGTGGTGGCATAAGTTATAGTTAGCTCAAATAACTATAACTGCTGAATTTCACTGGTTTTGTATGAGTGAAATCTGAGCCTAACTATAATGTCCCTGTAACCTTTGTTTTTTTTCAGTGATTTACTAAGGTTTTTAAATTTCTATATCCTAACTATAATGTCCCTGTAACCTTTGTTTTTTCAGTGAATTTCTACTTTAAAAAACATCTATTTCCTAACTACAACTTCCCTCTAACTTTTGTTTTTTAGTGAATATATATATATATATATATATATACATACAAACAAATACACACACATACACAAATGATATATTCACTCACACAAACAATTGCACAGATAAAAGCAGACACACATATTACACAGGAACACGCACATATTTACAGATATATTCGCTCACACAGACAAAAACATGTATAAACAAACACGCATACTCAGAAACACAACCGCACCGACACACATACATACACCTTTGTAGATAGAGATATACACACAGAAACATACATGCATATACATATAGACACGTGCAGGTACATGAGCACGTGCATGTACAAACTAAGGGTGGGCGGAATTTGCGTAGTCGCGTTACGCAAATCTCCGCGAAATTGTTAAAAATCTCCGCGAGCACATAGAAATTTTGCGAAGTCGCGGAATTGGTGGTCCCGCCCATTCGCGATGTGTTTTTGCGTGCTCGCGGGGAAATATATCGCTAACTTGCCCATGCGGTCGCTAACGGGCGCGGCCATCTTGTTTTTCACTTGTCCCGCCCGCTCGCGATGGTTATTTCCTGTTCCGGGTCGCGTATTGCTTGCTCCCGCCTGCTCGCGATGCTTATTTCCAGTTCCGGGTCGCGTATTGCATGCTTCCGCCCGTTCGCGATAAGTATTTCCTGTTCGGGAACACGTATTACGTGTTCGCGACGCTTTTTGCGTGCTCGGGGGGGAAATATCGCGCGAACTTGCCCATGCGGTCGCAATGGGCGCGGCCATGTTGTTTTTCACTCTATTGCTATGGTTCTGGGCCTGCTTTTGAATCCTCCCTCTATCTTTTCAATCCTTTGTTTCTGTAAACTTTTTTTTGGTCTTTTTTATTTATTATCTATCTCTCTATTTTCCTGATTCTATATTTTGAGTTTTTTTCTACTTTTTGTGTGTTTTTAACTACTTTTTCACACTTTTTCTATTACCTGCTTTTTAATTTCTTTTACTTATTTTTTTTAATTCCTACCTTTTCTTTTCCGCCCCCGCCTACCCAGAACCATGGCAAAGGGCCACAGCCACAGGGCTCGTAGTCGCAGCCAGAGCCGCGACCGCCTTCCTTGCGGAAGGCGGCGCCAAAGAGGGGTGCAGGCACGGGCCTTATTCGGTGAGGCGGAGGTGGCCGCACTGGTTTTTTTTGTTCAGCGCCTCCTCCCCTTAACCCTGGCAGCAGGCGGCAGGCCTGGGTCCGGGTACGGGCTCCGGGAGCGTCGGCAGCGGTGGGGCAAGGTGCATCGGGCAGTGTTTCGCTGCTCTGGTGTCCAGCGCACCAATAATCAGCTGACGCACCGGTGGTCCGATATTCTGGACCGGGAGCAGGACCTGCTGGACCTGCTAGGAGTGGAGGTCCCGGGGCTTGGTGAGTAGCTATTTAATATTACTACTTTGTGTTCTTCTGCTCTGTGTTATATATTGCGAATATTTTTTTTTCCGACCAGCAAGAATGCTGCTGCTTACATTGCAGGTAAATTACGTTTAAAAATCTGAGATTGTTATGACACAGGCGCTCGGCGCTACTAATCTTACTTGTTTGCAACTTTGCGCTCGCTTGGCCTGATGATTATGTAAGAGTTTACTTTAGAGAACTTAAGTGACGTAATGCTAGAGAGAGTAGTCCTTCCTTTGTCCTCCTGCCACTAAGAAGGGATAGTGGTGGATTGATAGGTTTAGTTACTTACTAGTTGGTAATTTTTAAGTGGTGTGCGTGACGCATCCTCTGTCACATCACGTGCTGCTGAGTGCTGCTTACCCCAGTCCTTAGTAGAACCTTTTGTAGTTTGTTTACTGAGTGTTAATAGGCTTATATCATCACTAGCAGAACATCAGCAGCAACCAGCCAACAATTTGGTGTATGCAAAAATGTATGCATGTGTCCTCCATCTATGCATTTTTGAGGACTAAAATAAATGGAAATGCAGACTTACTGAACAATTGGCCCGTCTGGATTGGAATAGGTGGGCTAGGTCAGGTGGTAGTTAGGCTTGCTAGACGGTCCGTGAATCTCGCAATACTACCAGTCGATCAGATTAGATAGGTAAATTTTATTGCAATTGTTGTTACCAAAAATGTTTTTGGTGCGTATTTGAAAATATTTTATTTATTTCACACCAAACTTTAATTTTTGTCTCTTTCTTTATGAAATCTTACATGATCAGCACCCAGGGGCAAGAAGACGGGGTCACAGCCGGCGGGCCAAGAAGATCTCCAAGATGCCTCCCAGGGACAGGACCGCTCCTCTATCGAGGGCTCTGCTGCTGGCCCCAGTAAGTCCTCCAGTGGTTAATATTAATAATTATATTTCCCAAACTTTTCCTGCACCTTATTTTTTCTGAACTATTATTTCAGTATCCTAATTATAATTTTTACAAATTCTTCTTTGATCTATACTATCTGTTTCTAAATTCTTGTTATCCCTGCCTCTAACTGCGTCTGCTATGACTCTCTGTACTACTACTATTAGTCTGTCTGTAGCTAAGCTTGCCCAGTTGGCCACTCTTTATTTAAAATATTTTAAATAAAACTCAGATTCACCAATAGCTCTAGCCATTGAGTCCAGTCCTTTGGGTTGTCCTCTTCTACTACTTCTAGTCTTCTTAATCTTGAGGCTTTTCGACAATTCCCACCAAGAAAATGCCCAACCACATTTTACAATTTTCGATAGGATAGGACATACTACTACTGTTGTAGGGATTCTGCACATACAGAACTTTGCACAAGAAAATAGGACGTTGGTGATGGGAGGTTGGACCTTCCTCACACCTCAATCAGAAGCCACCACAATCCCCTGACCGACTAGTTATACTGTCTCATTAGGTCTTCGAAACCCCCCCCCCAAAATACCCAATGAGTAGACAACCCAGAACATAACACTCCGGACCTCTGTCTCGGAAGCAATGCACACCCTTTCGCTCACTCTCTCGTGTAAGTCCACACCAAATACCACCGAGTCTATGTAAGTTCAAAAGGTTTATTTCCAACTGACAAGCTGTGTACGTTGTTCTATAATGCAGCAGCAACAGCAAAATGCATAAGATTAAAACAATAAACATTGTTACACTTACAACTACAAGTCCATAGAAGCCAAAAGGCGAGATCATGATAACTGAACAGTGGTGGAAGAACCACCCTCCCCTTCGTAGGAATCTAGTTTATATAAAATTATAAATGGAGATGTAAGAATTCTGGCGACCCCTCACCTTATAAGAACCTAGTACTGGTTACATCATAAGCTCTGCAAAGCTCTGCTTCTTCGTATAAGGGAATCTTCCGTCTGTTATGAGAAAAATGGTGCGCGTTAGTATAGTGCAAGCATTTCTCAGTCGTGCCAAAAAGTGTAGTATTTTTATGGATAAGCAATATGGACTAACACCAGAACTCCATAACAAAGTGGCTTGTTTTTCGACCTTGTACGCAGCGCTCAGACAGTAGCAGTATGAGCTCATGTGGGCTCAAAGGCGTCTTTCTCAACAAGCTGCGAGGTAACTTGTGCAAAAATAAAAGACACAAAGCTAAAATGGTTGCATGGCTCGGGGTAACTTAGCAAAGACTAGAATGACCCTAGGGACCATATAACACTTACACTACTAGTGTCTACTCTACTACCTGATTTGTACTACTGATGTATGTTGTATATGTATTATGTATGTATTAACTTTTTTTTCAATCTTGCTAGTGAAAAATAGGGGGAGGTGTATATGGCATCTGAAAAATGTGTAATGTTTTTTCTAGGCGTACTACCGACCACCAGTACCGGGGCCAGCGGCGAAGGTGACGCGGCCGCTGAGGGTGCAGGCGATGCGGCAGTTGTAGGAGGAGCTGCAGGGGGTGAGCCAGCAGCAGTGGCGGGCGGTGGTAAGTTATATTCCTAATCCTTACTTATTGACATTACACTCGCTGCAAGGGTGTAATGTATACTGTACTGTTGAGACTTAAGTAAGAAGTTGTTGTGAACGGTTGAAGAAGACACCCTTTACTTAGCATTAGCAATGGGAGTATACTGAGTAACCAATGGCCTCTTCTATCGGACTTCAACTCAGCTGTGAAAGTTTTATGGAGAAGACTAAAAGTCAGATCAGATGACCTTGATGGATGGGTTGAACGAAAAGAGAAAGAAGGGTGGAAGGAGGAAGGACGGGCGAGATTTTATATTTATGACTGGCAGAGAAGGATACGTGGGATGCATGCATAGGTGTCTGATAGGAATCAGATGCATGGGTGGTGGAATGCCTGAAACTCCCACAAATGTTCGAGCTAGTGGGAGGATAGATACATACCGCAAATGTTACGTACTGTGCTTGCTAGTGCTACTGTGCCACTATGTGTAGAATGAATTTGTCTGACTGCTTTGCTAAGAGTATATTTTACAATAGTCTTGTTTTTTCTTCTTGATATAGCTACTCCTTCCAAAGGTAAAGTCGACAGGAAGGAGTTGGCAGCCAAGGCCCGGCGCCGGAAGCTGGAGGCCATACAGGCTGAATACCAGCGGCTGGTGGTTCTAGATGAGGAGGAGGAGGAGGCGGCAGCAGCTGCAGCCTCCTCCAATGCCCCGGGCCCCAGCCACCCCCCTCCAGTGTTACGGCACCACCGCCTGGCAGCCGCCCACCGCCACACTGCAAGAAGCACTGCTGCCCCCCCCTGTGGATGCAACTGCTGCGCGCTGAAGCGCCGCGTGGCCCGCCTAGAGGAGCGCATCCGTGTCCTGGAGAGGCGAGCCCGCTGAGACCCCGTTTATTTATTGCCCCTATTTTATAGCTTATTTTGGTGGGTGGGAATCGGGCATTGGGTTTTGGACTATTGGACATTTGTTGGACTTTTTTGTTCCGGGACATGGACATTGGTTGGGGTTAGGGAGAGGGGTGGGTCAGGTGTTATAGGATTTTTTTTACATAGTTTATTTTTGTTAGGGTATTAAATTACATATTTAGACTTTATATACGATGTTGTTAATGTTTTGTGGGTGGGGTTACTGTTTTACGTTACACTGTTTCCTTGCTGGTGCAGTGCCACAGCCAGTGTTTGATTTAAATAATTGGCTGAGTTACTAAGACACAAACAGACAGATGCGGTACCCCTCACTGAGGGACTTGTCCTACTAGTACTGTCAGTCTCTCCTCCTAATCTATGCATTCTGCAACTGGACTCAAAGGGGTGTGTGAAATAGAATTAATGAAAAAAATTCCGTTATTAATTATGCCTCCCCCAAACTTCTTCTCTTACCTGTGCTTGATGTTTAACTTGGGCACGGCGATGGCTGCATGGTGATGATGGTTTTCTTTCCCAACATGCCATGGTTGTGGTGGTAGTAGTAGTAGACCCTGGCAGTAGCATTTGCAAAAAAAGAAAATGAGACAGTCAGTCGCCTGAGAGAGACTGTGGGAGGAGTAGTAGAACAAAGTACAGTACGGAACTTACTGCCAAACAATAATATGCCAAAATACAAGGAAACATAATGGTGGCGGGGATAGCCTAGTACATAGAGTTACAAACTCTAGCTGTGTCGAGTCACTCGACTAGGCCTACAGTACACTCGACACAAGCGTAACCGTTAGTGCTGTTTCGGAGGATGACAACAAATCCAATCTATGCCGGCAATTAATGCTGATGGATTAGGTTCCTTTGGTAAAAAAATAATCTTGCAAATATACTGCTCATAGGTGGGCAAGCAGAAGAAGATCCTCGCCCTGCCTTGAAAATGAATTTTTGTTGCTTTAGCCACATCCGCCCCAGCAAGCGTGTGATAAATTATTGGTGTACATTTCATTTAGTCACACCTCAATAAGTCACACAGCCCGGGGGAAGAGGGTTAGGGTTTGATGAATGGTTGGGAAGGGGGGTTTTGGGAAAGGTTTGACAAAGAAAAACAGTACGCATGGACAACAACAAAACACAATCTTGGCAGACAACCATATCCATAAATCTGTTAAGGGAGAAAAAGGAAATGCATGCATGATGATGATAACTTGATGGTTAATGATAGTACTTACTAACTACTACTACTAGACAATTAGACAGGTACAGGGCAGCAGTATATTATGCAATTTGCCTTGCCTGTCTGCCCTCAGAGAGACCCGAATTACATACAGTTTCTGTTCTGTTGTACCGGCCCGGGCTTAAAGATAGCAAAGAAAAGTCAAAAATAGCTGTAGGGATGAATTGAATTATAAGCAGAGAGCAAACATAACAACAACAACAACACACAGTAGTAATGATTGAAGACAAAAAATGAATCAAATTTAAAAGATGATGAAAGTTGATACTGTTACTGTATGTTATCCTGGTCAAAATGGGGAGTTGCATCTCGGCATTCGTCTTGGTCCTCCCTTCCATGGACGCTCCGGCCATCAATCTTGGGTGACGCCACTGCCTGCCTGGCAGATGTAGATTCATTGGTAAGGTAAGTGAGAGTTGTTTTTCCCAGTGTAGCACAGGGTAAGGGCCGGCCTGTAATTGCAGATGGGAAAACAAAAGGGATATTGAAAAATCAAGTAGAAAAAAAAATGCCTAAATTACGGTGGAGTGCAACAAGAACACTTTCAGAGGCGGCATGGATTTGGATACATCATGTCTACTCTAGTCTGTTTCCAGCATTAACCTCCAACAACAACAGGACAGAGCAGGCCCACGGCACCCTTGACCCATCCTCCATTTAGCGTACCTTTTTTGACAGAGGCAGACAAAGCAGATATACAGCAACTTAGCATTTTACAAATTAAGTGACTAAATCAATGCCCCGCTGTCAGTCATACCACCACACTCGACTCCACCACTACACAGACATGTAGGTCTGCAGTGGTTGTTGTTGACTTGGTTACCTTTTAATGCACTCATGAAACGCACTGAGTTATTCCATCAATCATCTCGGCTCGTACTGAGTGACTGCGAAGATATTATGTCACTGTGGTCATCATCATGGTGTGTTGTCCAACCTAGTGTGCAGTAGTGTACAGATTGAGTCCCCTTTCCATATTCAAAATGCAATGGATCGGCCTGCAGTAGAAGTAGAAAATTGTTATTAAAAAACAAGAATGGAAACAAACATTGCATTGAGTTACTTTTAGTGTGTAGATTAGATAATAGTACATGCACTACAAACAACAACAACACAAATCACTCAGTCAGCGTCCAATGCATGTCATCATTCATTACCTGTTCCTTCTCATCTTCAGTTAATGGGCAGTCTGTATCGGCTCGGAAAGGAGGATAGCTATAGTAGTCATCATCATGTTCCACTTCTTTTGGAGAGACTCAACGAGGCAAGATTTTAGTTTTTCTTCGATTATGCTACATCCAATCATCATCTGGCTTGAGGGCAATAGATTTAGGTCGATTCAGGAGGATGGAGGAGCAGGACTTGGAGGAGTGGACTGAAATGCAGACAGCTGAAACTCATATAAGGCAATAAAATACGAAGACGGTGGTGATGGATTTGTTGTGATTTGAAGTTTCCAAACAGAAAGACAGACACACAAATAGAAGTAAATAAGGGAGAACCACAGTAAGAAGTGGAAGCCTAGTTGTCAGGGAAGTATAGCTCGTCCTCAAACTCTGGGGGTTCAACCAGAAGTAGGTAATCAGCATCCAACACGCTACTTCCGTCACCTGAGCCGCTGTCCTCATCTTCCTGCGTTGATTCATGTATTGTGTAATTCGGTGGTATAAATTGCTGATTCATTTTGATCATGGTTAACCTCTCCACGTTTTTGGGTGAGAGACTGGTCCTTTTCACTGTTACAATGGAACCAGCAGCACTGAAAACACGTTCAGAAGAGACACTTGCGACAGGGCAAGCCAGATAGTTTATCGCCAGCCTGCTGAGCACTGGCCATTGGCCCCTTTTGCCATACCAATACCGCAATGGGTTTTGATCAATGTAGACCTCTGTTGGGTCATCCAGGTAGGCCTGGACCATTCGGTCAATGTTCAGGGGTGCTACACTTTGTTCGGCCTCTTTTGTCTTTGCATCAGCACTGGACCTAGCAAGTCCTTGCTGTAAATACCAATCCTGTGCCATTTGTACTGGGGCTGATGATCCGGTTCTTGCTGTTGTCGATAGTGTTGGTGACAGCTGTGAACCAAATGCACTGCCCACAGGCTCTGAAGTTGAACTTGACGCCGGATGCCCTGCTGCAGTACTTGACGTGGGTTTGAGGCCTTTAATTACCAGCCGTTCATTTTCCAATGTACTGGCTGCCTCAGCTATCCAAGTTTTGTACCGGGCAACATCCACTTCTGAAAAAGGGAGTAATGTCTTACTGTGCAGTGCCGATTTGTACCTGTGGATCCAGAATTGTGGCACAAATGTAATGTTCTTGTGACAGAATCTTATTTTGCACCCTTGCATTTTCACTTAAGCGACATGATAAGCTCTCCACCAACTCATATGCTTCTTTTTTTTCCTCCACACCTATGTACGCTTCAGACACCTCCTTCAGCTGTTGCTCTAGCATGTGCAACAATGGGATAGCTTGGCCCATAGTACAGTCCTCCTTGCTGACTTCACGTGTGAAGACCTCGAAAGGAAGAAGCATCTCTGTAAGAGATTTAACTAGGCACCATTGGTCCATCTGAAGGGTCATGCCTTTCACAGTAGCATCCGCCCTTCGCATTACATATTCATTGATTGGTCTGTACTGCTCAAACAGACGGTCAAGCATGTAATACGTTGAGTTCCAACGAAGTTGCCACCTCCAGGATCAGTGCTTTGACTGGCATTCTATAGTCACGTTGAATGATCCTCAGCTGCTTCCGGGCTTTAAAAGAATGGCTGAAATGCGTGCATATTCTGCGGCAGGTGGTCAGTAAGTTGCTGACTATGGGTTCTTTTTTCAGAAAGTCTTGAACTATAATGTTAATGCAGTGCGCCAAACACGGGACCCTGAAATAGGCACCAAGCGCCATGGCCTTAAGTATATTACTGCCATTATCCGTGGCAACAAAACCAATGTGAAGCCCTCTGGGGCGCAGCCATTCCAAGACCTTGCTGTTAAACTCTTCCAAAATGATTGCAGCAGTATGAGATTTCTCCATGGCGAACATGGCTACAGTTGCATGTTTCCGAGAAGCATTAAAAATCTCAGCTGTGTCAACAGCACCTACTTCAGATAGCTTTTCTCTAACCCCCACAAAAGAGACCCAGTGTGCAGTGATGCACATGTAATCAGTGGCTTGGCAACTGGTCCACATGTCTGTTGTCAGGTGGATTTTGTGAACAGCACTCTGCTGCAAAGCTTGTCCAACCAATTCCAGCACATCGTGATGTAGTGCTGGAACAGCAACTCGGGCAAAATAGGACCGGTTGGGAACCTTCCATTTAGGGCAGATGGCTGACACAAATTCAAGGAAACCCACCCCTTCCACAAATGAAAAAGCGCTAACATTTTAGCCAGCTTCGCATTGTACAACCGTGCCGTTGGTTGGTTGCGTTGGTACTGCCCCTCCGACCTAAGCATGCTGTCAATGGTAGGCTGGAATATTTTTTCCTTTGTGGTGCACCCTTCTTCATGAACCCAGTTAGGCTCAACGACGCCGCACTTTTGCTCATTGCAGTGCCCGGTTGCCTTGGTGTCTCAGGCTGACTCTTAGTACGGTGCCACTCAGATGTTGCTGAGGATGTGGGCATTACCACTACACTGCTGGGGGTAGGGCTAGAAATGTCTCCCTCTTGTTGACCTTCCACCGCGATCATATCTTCCCCTACTTCTTCATCCCCAACAACAGCAATGGGTCCAGTTTTACTTTTTTCTAAGTGAAGTAGGTGAGCCTCCCACTTGATACTGTGGTGTTTTTTGAGATGACTTGTTTGTCCTCCGGTACCATAGTTTGTACCAAGCTTACCCCGCCTAACAGCCTGCCGACAAATTGAGCATATAGCAATGTTCTCCTCCTTACTGCTAACCGAAAAGAAGTCCCAAACTGGGGAGGAGAACTTTCTGGAGCTGCTGGAGGTGCCACTTACAATACCAGATGAACTGGAGGGTGTGCCTGGAATTTGACTCTGTGCACTTACATTACCACCACCTACTGAGGTGGTGGTTGAGCTGGATGTAGGTCCCTGCCGGGCCTTTGCAAAGGCAAATATGGAAGCTGGAGGTCGTGTTGGCATTACCTGTGTTGGTGGTATCCGTGCTACATCCCTCGCAGCGATTTTGGATAGTCTAATAATGTTGGTCTCCATCTCCGCAGGCCCAGAAGTGATGTTCATGATGACTGGCTCTTCATCATCATCATCATCACCCCCCTCGTCTACATCTACCTCCATAACTCTAAGGCTTTCTGGAACCTTCCTTTTCACTAGCCTTGTCTTGTGGCGTGCATCACTCTCAGGCTGAGCTGGTGGCTTCCAAGTGGCATCTAGATCATCAG
Organism: Calotriton arnoldi; assembly: GCA_963921515.1. Classification (NCBI taxonomy): domain Eukaryota; kingdom Metazoa; phylum Chordata; class Amphibia; order Caudata; family Salamandridae; genus Calotriton; species Calotriton arnoldi. Next base: position 25,633 of record CAWUFW010002294.1, read on the forward strand.
AAGCGGGGCTTGAAGAAGAAGTTGATGGACTAACCCTCCTTTTCCTTGCTGGGGGTCTGGAAGACAATGGATCTTCTGAAACAGTGGCTTGCTCCTCTTCGTCTGCAAAAAGCTCGATTTCCTGAACTGCCCCTACTTCAGGTGGAACAACTACTATTGTGGGCTGTGGTTCCGGCTGCGGCTGGGGTTGCGGCTGTGGTTCCGGCTGCAGCTGGGGTTGCGGCTGCGGCTGGGGTTGCGGCTGCGGCTGGGGTTGCGGCTGGGGTTGCGGCTGCGGCTGGGGTTGCGGTTGCGGCTGGGGTTGCGGTTGCGGCTGTGGTTGCGGCTGTGGTTGCCCACTTATCTGCTGAGTTTCCGCCTGCGAGTGCGTCGATTGGGTACTACTTTGCGATAATGACATTTCAACATCACTGTTCGTTAGTAGACTGGCTACCTCTGCCACAGTCATGGGCTTGGGCCTAGGTTGCTGGGGTGGGCCCGCTGATGCGGAGGTGCTGCTCCCTGCTTGGTCCCCGCCGGACACCGCTGCTGCAGGCGTAATTTTGTTTTTACCAAAAAACACATCGGCCGGCAAACCAGTCTTGGCAAGTGCCACTTCCTTCTTCTGTTCCTTCTTCTTCTCACTGGCAACTTTCTTGGTACTGGAGGACCTGGTACCTTTCTTTGGGGCCATCTTCTTCAGATGTCAGCAGGACGCAGGTGCACAAGTTGCAGAGATGTCTGTGGTCACACATGGACGTGACGCGCAGCAGGACTTCTGCCTGGCAGTACAACGGGTGATGATGATGACACCTCCTCCTCTGTCTTTTTGTGCACCAAAAAGCAAAGAAGCCAGGAGAAGAACATCAGTGAAATGTTGCATTTGTTGTTGTGGTTCAATTACTAGTAGTACAAACAAACAAATAAAAGATATAAATGAGTGTAGCCATTTGTGAGACTGTCAACAAGGGCTTTCATGGTATACTGTGTACACTGTCAGGAAGGATAGGAAAGAAGAGGAACAACAACAAAAATACAAATGTAATAGAAGTGGACCCTGTTTGACATTAAATTATTTGCTCATCACATCATTCAGGGAGCTGCAGCTGGCAAAGGGGATGGATGCAAGCAGTGAGCCAAGAGGAAAACCATGCAGGCCTAAATGGCAAAAGCAGCACACTTATAACTCCCACCAGAAATGGCCACCAGCCACATGGACACTCACAAATCACAAGCAACAAGCATGAGGCCTGGAAAACAATGTACTGAAAACAGGCCTACGATAGCCAGGCAAAGGCTGCATGCTAAACCACACTGCTTTGCCTGTAATGCAATAAAATGCAAAAAAGAAAATCCACAGGGCTAAACAAGGCCTGCCGCACACCACACACAACTAAGGCATGTCTTTAACACACAGCCCAAAAAAGTGAAATACACCCAAAAATACACATTTTGCAATTCAATCCAATGCCATCCATGTGCCCTCAATGATGTTTAAAAATTCAACAGAACACACAGAAACAGTTGCTTCATGCACCCCTGACTACCTCTGCGCCTACTGGATGAAAGGCCTGTTGGCAGACTAGGCCACAAGCTTGCAGGACTATGGATAAAAGCACACTACCGGGCTTCACAATGGCCAGGCCCACAACAAGAAACTGAAGACAGACAATGCAGGCCTATGGCAAAAAGCACACTGCCTGGCTTCAAAATGGCCGTCAGCCTCATGGCCAGGCCCACAACAAAAAAACTGAAGACAGACAATGCAGGCCTATGACAAAACGCACACTGCCTGGCTTCAAAATGGCCACCAGCCTCATGGCCAGGCCCACAACAACAAAAAAACTGAAGACAGACAATGCAGGCCTATGGCAAAAAGCACACTGCCTGGCTTCAAAATGGCCGCCAGCCTCATGGCCAGGCCCACAACAACAAGAAACTGAAGACAGACAATGCAGGCCTATGGCAAAAAGCACACTGCCTGGCTTCAAAATGGCCGCCAGCCTCATGGCCAGGCCCACAACAACAAAAAAACTGAAGACAGACAATGCAGGCCTATGGCAAAAGCATACTGCCTGGCTTCAAAATGGCCGCCAGCCTCATGGCCAGGCCCACAACAACAAGAAACTGAAGACAGACAATGCAGGCCTATGGCAAAAGCACACTGCCTGGCTTCAAAATGGCCGCCAGCCTCATGACCAGGCCCACAACAACAAGAAACTGAAGACAGACAATGTAGGCCTATGGCAAAAAGCACACTGCCTGGCTTCAAAGTGGCCGCCAGCCTCATGGCTAGGCCCACAACAACAAGAAACTGAAGACAGACAATGCAGGCCTATGGCAAAAAGCACACTGCCTGGCTTCAAAATGGCCGCCAGCCTCATGGCCAGGCCCACAACAACAAGAAACTGAAGACAGACAATGCAGGCCTATGGCAAAAAGCACACTGCCTGGCTTCAAAATGGCCCACCAGCCTCATGGCCAGGCCCACAACAACAAGAAACTGAAGACAGACAATGCAGGCCTATGGCAAAAAGCACACTGCCTGGCTTCAAAATGGCCGCCAGCCTCATGGCCAGGACCACAACAAGAAGCCTAGGCCACAAAGGAAACACATGCAGGCCAGTATATGGCAAAAGCAGCACACTTATAACTCCCACCAGAAATGGCTACCAGCCACATGGAGACTCACAAATCACAAGCAACAAGCAGGAGGCCTGGAAAACAATGTACTGAAAACAGGCCTATAATAGCCAGGCAAAGGCTGCATGGTAAACCACACTGCTTTGCCTGTAATGCAATAAAATGCAAAAACGAAAATACACAGGGCTAAACAAGGCCTGCAGCACACCACACACAACTAAGGCATGTATTTAACACCCAGCCCAAAAAACTGAAATACACCCAAAAAAACACATTTTGCAATTCAATCCAATACCATCCATGCCCCCTAAATGATGTTTGAAATTAATAAATACATCACACAGCAAAGGAACAGTTGTCTCATCATGTTTCATCATGCACCCACCCATGACTAGCTCTGGGCCTACTGGCTACCCACAACTATTTATTTTTAAAAATGATGAAAAGTACAAAACTTGTAGTTGCAGCAACTGCAATGCCCCAATCAAACAACACCAACTTACTTGTAAAATCTCAAATCCCAAAATCCTCAAATCCAATGATAATGATGCAGCAGACACAAAGAGTGATCCTTCCAGCTCAAATCCAAGTGAAAAATGAACAGGAGATGGACAAAGCACTGGGAGGAGCCTGCTGGACAGGAACAGGAAGTAGGAGACTCTGTGGCACTTCCTCCCTCTCCCCCCCCCCAACATTTTTTTCATCCAAATCATCAATTTATAGAAGGTTTTATGCTGCTTGCGATGTTATTGTTCTCCAGATTGAAAATTTTGCGTGTTCGGGATCGCGAGCTTGACCAACATTCCGCCGGATGTCCGATGGCGCGCCCGAATGACGTGTTCGCGATCGCAATCTCTCTCGCGGTGCACGATGGCGCGGCGAATGACGTGTTCGCGATCGCACACTCTCGCGTTGTCCGATGGCGCGGCGAATGACGTCTTCGCGATCGCAAACTCTCACGGGATAACGCGGCCGGCTACCGAAATCTTGTGGCGCACGCGAACGGATAGGAAAACCCGTCGGCGAACGCAGGAATCCCGGTAAGTCGCTATCGCGCGCGCTAGAACGCATTTTAAAGCGCGAACAAGAAAATAATTCCGCTACGCCGCGGATCGCGGAATTGTTGGCAATTCCGCGTTCTCCGCGGAACGCGAAAATGCCTAAATTCCGCAAATTCCGCGAGCGGACCGGAATTGGATGCCCAGGGTTAGTACAAACAGACATGCGCAAACACACATACACAACACAAGCATAGGATGGGCTGCTGCAGTTATACAGAGGGGAGGACCAAATTATGTAGCAGCAAGGAAAGGCAAAATATGTGGCGTGATGTGCCACATTTTGTCATTGTATTGCCTCATCAGTTTATCATTCATAGACATGCTTCCACTGTATAGGCAGATGTTTCACCTCATTAGTACAAGTTTAACACACAAAACAGCAATAAGCAACAGAAAGTTGGCCAGATGATGGATTATGCGACACGTTGCTAATTAGGCGGGAAACGCCATCTGCAGATCACAAAATTCCAGTGTCACTGCACCTATGTATATATCTGAACACACACTGGTTCCTCACATATACAAACATTCAGGCCCATTAATCCCTTTGATGCGTCCGTCGGCCAACGGCCGTCGCGAGCACTACCTCTGTAGTGCTGCGCACGTCCATTGGCCGACACGGCCCCGCCCACTGATTAAAACCGCCGCACCGCGGCGGAAATCACGCCGCGGTTAAGCAGTTAATGCATATACACACAAGTATACAAAAACACAATTACATTTGATTCGATTCAATTACATTTTTTATGACAGAGGTAAGGACATTACAAGATTTGCTTTTTTATTACAATTGAAATATCTTGTGTATAGATAGAAGGTTTGAGCACAAATAAAAACAAATTTAAAATAAAACTAAAAATGAAAACATATAGGTATATCCACTCACTAAAATATTTTAAGTTTGCAGTGAGTACCAGGGCTATTACCCAAATAATACGATCAACAAATATCTGCAAGCCTTGAACCTCCCCCCTTCCTCCCGCCCACCACCAAGTTCAATCCAGGCTAAAACTTCTGCTCCTACTTTTGCCTGTAGGAGCTTCACTGGGTACACAAGAAGAAAAGAACAAACCAAAATAAACAAAAATAAAAAATAGCACCCAGCAGTTTGTGCATGCATACAGCGCCCCGGACCTCAAAGCGAAGCCAGGTCAGCATTTTGATTTTCCTGCATCCTGGTCCACGCCCGAAAAGGAATAAATTGCAGGCATCTGAAGATGACCTTAAATGCTGGAGCTGGAGTGAGTGCCTATATGTGTGTGTTTGTATGTATGTGCGTGCATATATCTGTGTTTGCCTGTGTACTTGCATGTCAATATGGAACTGCGTTAGTGTGTGGGTGTGTCCATGTGTGTGCAATGTGTGTGTGTGTTCATGCTTATATGTGCCCTGGTGTATTTTTATGTCTGTGCAATTATGTGCTTGTGTTTATATGTATGCGTGAACATGAATCTGCATTCATTCGGGCATGGGCGTGGTATTTCATACACGCCAGTACCTATGTGCGGGTGCTTTCAGAAATTGCTGGAGAGAAACAAATCACTGTATTTTGCATGTTAGCCCCGGGGAGGTGGAGGTCCCTGGGGATGTGGGTAAGGCCACATGGGCCCCCTCATTACTTTGATGTTAGCCCCGGGGAGGTGGCGGTCCCCGAGGCTATGAGGCAGGCTGCATGACCCCCGCATTATTTAGATGTTAGCCCCGGGGGTGCGGCAGTCCCTGGGGTTGGGTGGCTGCGCAGGCCCCCCGCATTAAAACATTTTTAATCACTTTTGCCCTGAGGAGGTATTGTTCCCCGGGCATGGGCGGTCGAAGTGGGCCCGCCCGAAGATATAATAAGAAGTGCACTGGTGAGGTGATGGTCCCCTGGGCTTTCAAAAGCCCTAGGAGCGGGGCCCCATTCGCTCCCCTCCTATTTGTATTGCATATCCTCAAGAACTGGCTCAACTCCGGAGCCCGCATTTTTTTTCTTTATATTATTTCCCACAAAAGTGCGAATATCACGAAAACGCGGCAATTGTTTTTTCTAAAAAATACTTTTTGGGCCTTGCGTGGTCCCTCTGGGACCCGGGGCCAACTTTAGGTGGGTCAGGATATTCCTACCCTACCCCCTTTTCATTTTTTTAAACATTTTATTTGGGACTCGGCTCAAGCCGAGTACCAAGATGGCTGCCAACACTTCCTGGTAGAAGTGTTGGCAGCCAATCAGTGCTCTGTAGATCCCTGCACAAGCTTGTCGTAGCCGCAGATATATCATGAACTTTTTTTCTTAAATTTCTCCACAACACCTGAACGGATTTACACCAAATAGCAAAAAGCCTAATCTGGGAACGAAAAGCTAGCTTTCTGCCAAATTTGGTGTATTTGCAGTTCAAGCTGTAGTCATGTTCAAAGTCCTATGGGAATTAACATGGGAAAAAGCACTTTTATTGACACCCCTTTTGCTTGGCCCCCACTTGACAGATCACCCCTAAACTTTTCATGTGCAAATCACTTGCACACTTTTTTCGAAGATTTTGTGACGATTCGTCAGACGGTGCCAAAGATATGGGCAAGTCAAAAAATGCTTTTCGTATGTGAACAAAGTCAAAACTATACCTACCTACTGGCTACCGCCAGTAGTTAGTGTATATATATATATATATTCACTGAAAAAACCACAGGTTTCAGGGACGTTATAGTTAGTTGGACATTTCGCTCGTACAAAACTAGAGAAATTCTGCTGTTATAGTTAGTTGAGCTAACTATAACTCGCGCCCCCGCAATGCACTGCTGATGACATCACATATTACATTACTCATGACATGGTCAGAGACATCACTCATGACATCTCAAATGACATCACTGATGACATCTTCCAGTGACTGAGTGTTTCTAAAAAGTTCAAGAATGTTATATATATATTAACCCTGGGCGTAGTTCGCGTAGTCGCGCTACGCGAAGCTACGCGAAGACGTTAAAGCGCTACGCGAGCGTGCGTAGTTGCTTGTCGCGCCCATTCGCGATGCGTTTTTCTTCTTCGGGAACGCGTTGTGCGTGTTCGGGATGGTGTTTGCGTTCTCGGGGGATAGTATCTCGCGAACTTGCCCATGCGGTCGCCTATGGGCGCGGCCATCTTGTTTTTCACTTGTCCCGCCCGTTCGCGATGCCTTATTTCCTGTTCCGGGTCGCGTATAGCGTGCTCGTGATGCGCATTTCATGTTCGGGAATGCGTCGTACGTGTTCCCGACGCTTTTTGCGTGCTCGGGGAGAAATATCGCGCGACCTTACCCATGCGGTCGCGATGGGCGCGGCCATCTTGTTTTTCACTCTATGCTATGGTTCTGGGCCTGCTTTTCTATCCTCCCTCAATCTTTGCAATCCTTAGTTTTTTACACTGGTTTTCAATTTTTTCTTATTTATTATCTATCTCTCTCTGTGTCTAAGTCTATATTTTGCATTTATTTCTACTTTTTACTGTGTTTTTTTTACTTTTCTACTTTTTTATATTACTTTCTTCTTTAAGCTCCTACTTCTTCCCCTAACTTTATTTTTTCCTTCTAACTTTTCTTTTCCGCCTCCTCCCACACACCCCAGAACCATGGCGAAGGGTAGCAGCACTACTGGCTCCAAGGGCAAGGCGCGTGCGCCCAAGAGCCGCCTGCCTTGCGGCAGACTGCGCCCTGCAGGGGTGCAAGCCCAGCAGCTTTTTAGCGAGGCGGAGGTGGCCGCCCTTGTTTTTTTCGTGCAGTGCCACCTCCCCTTGACCTTGGCAGCAGGCGGCAGGCCAGGCACCCGGTACCCTACCCAGGAGCGTCACCGCCGGTGGGCGAAGGTACGCCGGGCAGTGTTTTGCTGCTCAGGGGTCCGGCGCACCCATAACCAGCTGGCCCACTGGTGGTCAGACATCCTGGACCGGGAGCAGGACCTGTTGGACCTGCTAGGTGTCGAGGTCGTGGGGCTTGGTGAGTAGCTAATATATATAGTAGTATAAGTATTGTGTATAATTTTTTTACGAATAACATGAATACTGCTGCTTACATTGCAGGTAAATTACGTTTCAAAATCTTCTGTGATTGTAGGACACAGGTGCTCGCTTGGGTGATTATTATGTAAGAGTTTACTTTAGAGAACTTAAGTTAGGTAATGCTATTGCTAGAGAGACTCTAGTCCTTCCTTTGTCCTCCTGTCAAATAGTGGTGGATGGATTGATACTAGGTTTAGTTAGTATTAGTTGATAATTTTTTAGCGGTCTGCGTGACGCATCCTCTGTCACTGAGTGCTGCTTACCCCAGTCCATAGTAGAACCTTTTGTAGTTTGTTTAGTGAGTGGTAGGCTTAGCAGTGTCAGTCAGTAGCAGAACATCAGACGCAACCAACCAACAATTTGGTGCATGCACAAATTTATGCATGTGTCCTCCATCTCATCTATGCATTTTTGAGGGCTAAAAAAAATGGAAATGCAGACTTAGTGAACAATTGGCCCGTCTGGAATAGGTGGGCTAGGTCAGGTGGTACTTAGGCTTAGTTAGTGTTCTGGATTCGAATCAATCAGAATGGAACACTGGATTAGTGTTCATAAATAAGTAGACGGTCCGTGAATCCCGCAAGCCAGTAGTCGATCGGATTAGATAGGTCAATTTTATTGCAATTATTGTTTCCTAAAACGTTTTTTGAGCGTTTTTTTAGATAATTTATTTGTTTCACAGCAATCATTAATGTTTGTCTCTTTTTTTATTATATCTTACATGATCACTGATCTGCAGCACCCAGGGGCAAGAAGACGGGGTCCGAGTCGGCGGGACAACCAGAGGACCGCTCCTCTACCTGCCCTGCTGCTGGCCCCAGTAAGTCCTCCAGTGGTTAATATTAACAATTATATTTCCCTAACTTTTACTGCACCTTATTTTTTCCGAACTATTAATTCTGGTTCCACTTCCTAATTCTATTTTTTACAAAAGCTTCTTTGATCTTGACTTGACTATCTGTTTCTAAATTCTGGTTATCCCTGCCTCTAAGTTCTAACTGCCTCTGCTATGACTCTCTGTACTACTACTATTAGTCTGTCTGTAGCTAAGCTTGCCCAGTTTGCCACTCTTTATTTTACGGTTTTGAATAAAACTCAGATTGACCAATAGCTCTAGCCACTGAGTCCAGTCCTTTGGGTTGTCCTCTTCTAGTCTTCTTAATCTTGAGGCTTTGACAATTACCACCAACAAAATGCCCAACCAGATATTTGACTATTTTTGATAGGATATAGTACATACTACTACTGTTGTGGGGATTCTGCACAGCCACATACACAACTATGCACAAGAAAATAGGATGCTGGTGATGGGAGGTTGGACCTTCCTCACACCTCAGTCAGAAGTGAACCCATAATCCCCTGACCGACTAGCTATAGTGTCTCATTAGGTCCCCGAACCCCCACCCGAAGATACCCAATGATTACACAACCCAGAACATAACACCCTTTCGCTCACTCACTCGTGTAAGTCCACCACCACACCAAATACCACAGAGTCTATGTGTAAGTTCAAAAGGTTTATTTTCAACTAACAAGCTCTGTATGTTGTTCTATAAAATTCAGTGTACTACAGCCAGCTCCAACAGCAAAATGCATAAGATTAAAACAATAAACTTTGTTACAAGAGCATGATAGAAGAGAAAAGATCTGTGCGAATTCTGGGAGACCCCTCACCGTAGAACGTAGAAGTACTGGTTACATGCATCATTCATAAGCTCTGCAAATCTCTGGTTCGTAGAAGGGAATCTTCTGCCTGTTATGAGAAAAATGGTGCGCGTTAGATAGTATAATGCAAGCATTTCTCAGTCATGCCAAAAAGTGTAACATGTTACTTATGGCTAAGCAATACGGACTAACCGAACTCCATAACAAAGTGGCTTGTTTTTCGACCTCTTGTACGCAACGCTCAGACAGTAGCTGTATGAGCTCATGTGGGCTCAAAAGGCGTCTTACTGCACAACAAGCTGCGAGGTAACATGCGCAAAAGACATGAAGCGAAAAATGGTTGCATGGCTCAGGCTAACTTTACAAAGAGTAGAGTAGACTATAATAATGACCCTAGGGACCATAACACTACTAGTGTCTACTGACTCTACTCTAGTACCCGATTTGGACTAGTGATGTATGTTGTATATGTATGTATTAACTTTTTTTTCAATCTTGCTTGTGAAAACGAATAAATAGGGGGAGCTGTACAGGCATCTAAAAATGTGTCATGTTTTTTTCTAGGCGTACTACCGACCACCAGTGCCGGCGGGGCCAGCGGCGATGGCGATGCCGCCATTCCGGAGGGGGCAGGAGATGCGGCACCTGCAGGAGCTACAGGGGGTGAGCCAGCAGCAGTGGCGGGCGGTGGTAAGTTATATTCATTACTTATTGACATTGCACTAGCTGGAAGGGTGTTCACTTCACTCAAAGTCACTGTACTGTTGAGACTTATTAAGTATGAAGTTGTAGTGAACATTATACAACGGTTGAAGAAGACACCCTTTACTTAGCATTAGCAATGCATTAGCAATAGCATTAGCAGCGTGAGTTGAGTAACCAATGGCCTCTTCTATCTGACTCCAACTCAGCTGTGAAAGTTTTATGGAGAAGACTAAAAGTCAGATCAGATGACCTTGATGGATGTGTTGAACAAAAAGGGAAAGAAGGGTGGAAGGAGGAAGGACGGGCGAGATGTAATATGACTGGCAGAGAAGGATACGTTGGAAGCATGCATAGGTGGCTGATAGGAATCAGATGCATGTGTTGTTGAAGGATGGGTGGAAGGTGAAAGAAGAATGGATGCCTGCCTGGGTGGGCGACACAGTATGGGTGGATACTGGGGATAGCAAGAATCATCAGCGGTGTTTGGGTGAAACTCAAAGCCAAGGCAAGCAAGGAAGGAGTGGACGCATGGGTGGTTGTTGGTGAAACAAACTAAGGTTTGTGGAGAGATTAAGAAGAATGATAGACATTTACTTAGAATGGATGGATGCCTGTATGTATTCATCATAGACAGCATAGGTGGAGACTGTCACGGGATGCAGAGTCTTAGTTTGAAGGGAATGTAAAAGAAACCGCGCCAGAGTAGCAAAGCCGAGGGGAATACAAGTTGTATTTTCAGAATACAGTTGACTCACAGTAGTTTGCAAGCACATCATATATATTGTGTATAGTTAGTTATCAAGCGCCTTCCTTCGACTCCGAGGACCACTCCCTACCTATGTTAATTTATTTTCGAATGTGTCAGCCAGCCTGCAAAGGGTGGCCTATCTGTTGGTTACACAGTCAATCAAAACAAAGTACCTTATGCAGTAGCGGTCGGTGGTGGGAGTGCTGCCGGGCGGTGATGTGGGGAGGGGCAGGGTGGGGGGTAGTAAACAATGGATTACGGTCAAATACAGGTAACTAAACATAAAAATAAATAAAGCGAATTTCATTGTGCGCACTGCACCGCCAAATGCGATGCAGTGCGCGCAACAAAATTAGTTTTATTTATTTATATGTTTACTTACCTGTAATTGGCCGTAATCCATAGTTTACTACCCCCACCCTGCCCCTCCCCACGTCACCGCCCGGCAGCACTCCCACCACCGACCGCTACTGACCTTATGTCGTCGTCCCATATATAAGCAATGATCATTGGATCAGATATATAATCTGCCTTTTTGTAGTAGCCAGGGCACTGTGAAAGTGAAATTGAGCAATTGCCCTTCATGTAACAGAGAGAGTATGGCCAGTGCCACCGGCCGTAATAGAAAAATACGAGCTTCCCCACCTGCAGACAGTAGTAAATAAAACTAACGTGAGTCTGCGTCATGACTCGTATGTTTGTCTTGGGTGCAAGCATAGCTGACTGAGCTGGCATGCCGGCTACAACCAGGTTATGTAATTTCGCTAAACTAGAGATAAGAAGAAGACTGGTGTACTGTGTACTGGAGTCCATAGTGCTAGTATAATGCCTGAAACTCCCACAAATGTTAGAGGCCGAGGAAGTGGGAGGATAGATTATTACCACAAATGTTATGTACTGTGCTTCTTGCTAGTGCTACTGTGCCACTATGTGTTGAATTAATTTTGTGTTACTGTTTTGCTAAGAGTATTGGTTACAACAATATTATTTTTCTTTCTTGATATAGATCCTCCTTCCCAAGAAAAACCATCCCGGAAGGAGTTGGCAGCCAGGGCCCGGCGCCGGAAACTGGAGGCCATCTGCGAAGAGTACCGGCGGCTGGTGGCTCAGGCGGAGGAGGAGGAGAGCGGCAGCAGCTGCAGCCTCCTCCGATGCCCCGGGCCCCAGCCAGGCCCCACCTCCAGTGGTACGGCGCCGCGGTCAGGCAGCCGCCCGCCGCCGCAATTCATTAACAGCCAGCACTGCTGCCCCCCACCCTGGATGCCACTGCAGGGCATTTCGCCGCCAGATGCTCCTCCGGATTTCACGCCTAGAGGAGCAACTAGAGGAGCGGGTGAAGATCCTGGTGGACAAACACCTGAAAGCCCGCCGAATATAAGAACTATAGGACCCCGTTGGATTGCCCCTTTTTTATTCCTTTTGTTGGTGGGTGGGAATTGGGCGTTGGGGTTTATGGACATTGTTTGGACTTTTTCGTTTTGGACATTGGTTGGGGTTAGGGAGAGGGGTGGGTCAGGTGTGGGATAGTTTATTTTTGTTAGGGTAATAAATTATATTTATACTTAAACATACGATGTTAATGTTTTGTGGGGGGTTACTGTTTTACGAATTTACGTCACATGGTTTCCTTGCTGCTGCAGGGCCGCAGCCAGTGTTTGATTTAAATAATCTGCCGATTATGTAACACAAACAGATAGATGCGGTACCCCTCACTGAGTTATTTGTCCTACTAGTACTGTCAGTCTCTCCTCCTAGTCCATTATACCTCCCACCAAACTTATCTTACCTGTGATTGATGATGATTAAGTTCGGCACAGCGATCGCTGCATGGTTTCCCAAGAGAATGGAGAAGATGCCATGGTTGTGGTGGTAGTAGTAGACACTGGCAGTAGCATTTGCAAAAAAAATAAAAAAGAGACAGTCACTTGCCTGAGAGCGACTGTGGGAGGAGTAGTAGAACGAAGTAAAGTACAGTACAGAAGAAGACTGCCAAACAAACAATATTGCAACTGCTAAAGTAAAATAAAACATAATGGTGGCAGGGACAGCCTAGTACAAGAAGTTACAAACTGTAGTTGTGTCGAGTGAGTCACTTAACTTAACACAATCGTAATTCGTAACCTTTACTGCTGTGTGGTAGGATGTTGATGATGAATCCAATCAATGCCGGCAATTAATTATGATGTATTAGGTCCCTTTGGAAAAAAAATTGGCTTGCACATAGACTGAGCATGGGTGGGCAAGCAGAAGAAGATCCTCGCCCTGCCTTGAAATTGAATTAGTGTTGCTTTCACCACATCTGCCCCAGCAAGCGTGTGATCAATTGGTGTACATTTAATGTAGTCACATCACACCTCAATATAAATCACAGCCCGGGGGAAGAGGGTTAGGGTTTGATGAATGGATGGGAAGGGGGTTTGGGGAAAGGTTTGACAAAGAAAAACAGTACGCATGGACACAACAAAAGCAAAGCACAATCTTGGCAGACGACCATGATCTTATCCAATAAATCTATAAAGGGAGAAAAAGGAAATGCATGCATGATGATGAAGATAACTTGATGGTTAATGAGTAGTACTTACTAACTACTACTAGACAATTAGACAGTACAGGGCAGCAGTATATTCTATGCAATTTGCCTTGCCTGTATGCCCTCAGAGAGACCCAAATTCCATGTTGTACCGGGCTTACTTTTAAAGATAGCAAAGAAAATTAAAAAATAGTTGTAGGGATCAATTAGCAAACAAACAACAACACAACACACAGTCGTAATGATTGAAGAGAAAAAAGGAATCAAATTAATTAAAAGACGAATGATGAATGATACTAAAGTTACTGTATTATCCTGGTCAAATTGTGGAGTTGAATCTCGTCATTCCTCTTGGTCCTATCTTCCATGGACGCTCCGCACATCAATCTTGGGTGCCACTGCCTGCCTGATGCGGATTGGTAAGGTAAGTGTGAGTTGTTTCTCCCAGTATAGCACAGGGTAAAGGCCGGCCTGTAAGTGTAGATGGAAAATCAAAGGGGGTATTGAAAAATCAATGAATAAAAAAAAGCATCAATTACGGTGGAGTCCAAGAAGAGAAGAGAGAACACTTTCAGACTGAGGCGGCTTGGATATATTGTGTCTATTCTGTTTACAGCATTAAGCTACAACAACAACAGGACAGAACAGGCCCACAGCACCAGCCCGTGACCCAACCTCCATTTACCTTAAATTTTGACAGAGCCAGACAAAAGGCATATACAGCAACCTAGCATTTTCAAAATTAAGTGACTAAATCAATGCGCCGCTGTCAGTCATATGACTACACTCGACTCCACCACTACATGGACATGTAGGTCTGCTGTGTTTACTTTCTTGTTGAATTGTTGTGTTTACCTTTTATGCCACTTCATGAAACGCAGTTATTCCATCAATCATCTCCGATCCAACTGACTGACTGCGTGCAAAGGTAGTATGGTCATCATCATGGTGTGGTACGTGTTGTCCAACTCCAACTCAGTCTGTAGTGACTAGTCTCCGATTAAGTCCATATTCCATATTAAAAAATTGCAACGGATATTGGCCTGCACCTGCAGTAGTAGGAGTACAATTTGGTTATTAAACAACAAGAAGGGAAACATTGACTGTCACTTGAGTCACTTTCACTTTGTAGATTAACTAGTAGAGTTCGACTTCATGCACAACATCAACACAACAAACAACAGCAATCGCTCAGACTCAGCAAGCATCCAATGCATGCCATCATTACCTGTCTTGCTCTTCTCTTTGGCTGTCAGATCATCAGATGCCTAGTTCTGACAGGTGTGTGTTTTTTTTTAACGAGGCAGTGGCCTCATTATTACTCCACATTCATTTTGAGTGTTGGTAGTCGCTGTTTCGGTTTGCGTCTTATTCATCTGTGGCACTTTGTCGCAGTTTAAGTTGGTTCACATGGTCAGCGCTGTGATGGGCCGTGGCCTGGGTAGCGGTCATTGCTGGTCAATTGAGTTTGCAGAAATGTCAGCAAGTTTCTTCGAAGAGTCTTGTCTTTCTCTGCCAAGTACCTTCTGTCCTGACAGTGATGAGCTTTGGATGCCTGCCGAGGCTGTAGCCTTCTGACAGTGATGGGTTTACTTTTGGATGCCTGCCCAAGTTCTGACAGTGAAGAGTTGTGGATGCCTGCAGAGGCGATAGCCTTCGGCCAGTGATGAGTTTCGGCTCGGAAACAAAACGGAGGATAGCTATAGTCACGTTTCACTTCTTATGGAGGGACTGTTAGAGGCAACATTTCTTGTACTCCAATGTCTGGCTTGATGGAAATGTAATTAGGGCGAGTCAGGAAGATGGAGCAGGACTCTGAGGAGTGGACAGTTAAATGCACAGACGTGCAACTCCAATAGGGAAATAAAAAGAGAAGACGGTGGTGATGGATTTGTTGTGATTTGATTTGAACCAGCAAGACAGATACACAGACAAATAAAGGAAGGAAGAAAGTAACAATTTGAAAGCCTAGTTGTCAGGGAAGAGGAGCTCGTCCTCAAACTCTGGTGGTTCGGACAGAAGTAGGTCCTGTAACCCACTACTTACGTCATCGAAGTCGCTCTCCTCTTCCTGCTGTGATTCACGTATTTTGTAATCCGGTGGTATAAAGTGCTGATTCATTTTGATCATGGTTAACCTCTCCACGCTTTTGGGCGAGAGACTGGTCCTTTTCAAAGTTACAATGGCACCAGCAGCACTGAAAACACGCTCAGAAGAGACACTTGTGACAGGGGAAGCCAGATACTTTATCGCCAGCCTGCTGAGCACTGTCCATTGGCTTCTTTTCCCATACCAATACACCAATGGGTTTCGATCCATGAAGACCTCTGTTGGGTCATCCAGATAGGCCTGGACCATCCGCTCAATGCTCAGGGGTGCTCCGATGTGCTCGGCCTGTTTTGCCTTTGCATCAGCACTGGACTTACCATACCCCTGCCGTAGAAACCAATCAGTTGCCGATTGTACTGTGGATGATCCTGTTCTTGCGGTTGTTGATGTTATTGGTAGTGTTGGTGTCGGTGACTGCTGGGAGGCAAACGCACTGCCCTCAGACTCCGAAGTAGAACTTGACTCTGGATGCCCTGTAGTACTTGTTATGGCCCGGGGCGGGGGGCCTGTAATTACCAGCCGTTCGTTTTCGAACTTAGTGGCTTCCTCAGCTATCAAAGTTTTGTAGTTGGCAACATCCACTTCTGAAAAAGGAATTACTGCCTTACTGTTCAGAAATACTTTGTACCGTGGATCCAAAATTGTGGCAGTAATGTAATGTTGTTGTGACACAATGTTATTTTTAATCCTTGTATTTTCAGATAAGCGAGCGGCTAAGGACTCCGCCAAATGATATGCGTCTTGTTTGTCATCCACACCTGTGTACGTTTCAGACACCTCCTTCAGCTGTTGCTCTAGCATGTGCAACAATGGGATAGCTTGCCCCATAGTACAGTCCTCCCTGCTGACTTCACGTGTGAAGATCTTAAAAGGAAGTAGCATCTCTGTCAGGCATTTAATGAGGTCCCATTGACCCATCTCAACGGTCAGGCCTCTCACAGTAGGTTCCCCTAATCTTTGCATGACATAAGCATTGAGTGGTATGTACAGGTCAAACAGACGATCAAGCATGTAATAAGTTGAGTTCCAACGTGTTGGCACCTCCTGGATGAGTGCTTTGACTGGCATTTTATGCTCACGTTGAATGACCCTCAGCTGCTTCCGGGCTTTAAAAGAATGGCTGAAATGTGTGCATATTCTTCTGCAGGTGGCCAGTAAGTTGCTGACTTTGTATTCATTTTTCAGAAAGTCTTGAACAACAATGTTAATGCAGTGTGCCAAACACGGGACCCTGAAATAGCCACCATCGCCCATGGCCTTAACTACATTACTGCCATTGTCCGTGGCAACAAAACCAATCTTAAGCCCTCTTGGGCGCAGCCACTCAAACATGGCTACAGTTGCATGCTTGCGAGTGGCATGAAAAATCTCAGCAGCGTCAACACCAGCAGATATCTGTTCTCTAACCCCCGCAAAAGAGATCCAGTGTGCAGTGATGCACATGTAATCAGTGGCTTGGCAACTGGTCCACATGTCTGTTGTCAGGTGGATACTCTGAACAGAACTCTGCTTCAAGGCTTTTCCAAGCAATTCCAGCACGTCGTGATGTAGTGCTGGAACAGCAACTCTGGCAAAATAGTAGCGGCTGGGAACATGCCATTTTGGGCAGATGGCTGTCACAAATTCCAGAAAACCCACCCCTTCAACAAAAGAAAAAGGGAGAAGGTCCAGTGCTAACATTTTAGCCAGCTTCGCATTGTACAAACGTGCTATTGGGTGGTTGCGTTCGTACTGCCCCTCCCCCCAAACATGCTGATAATGGTAGGCTGCATGGTTTTCCTTTCTCCTAGGCTCAACAACGCACTTTTTTTCATTGCGGTACTCCTTGCTGTCTCAGGCTGATTCAGGCTGACTCTTACTCTTGTGCCACTGAGATGTTGCTGAAGATGTGGGCGATGTTAACACTACACTGCTGGGGACAGGGCGACTTTGTGTACCACTACCAGAGAGAATGTCTCCCTGTCCTTCCTCTTCCACCGTGATCGTATCTTCTACTCCTTTATCCCCACCAACACCAATGGTTGCAGTTTTTATGCCGCGAAGGTGGTCCTCCCAGCTGATCAAGTGGTGTTTTTTCAGATGGGTTATTTGGCCTCCGGTACCATAGTTTGTACCAAGGTTACCACGACTAACAGAGGTATTACAAATGGAGCATATAGCAATGTTCTCCTCCTTTTCGCTAACCGTAAAGAAGTCCCAAACTGGGGAGCTTAACTTTTGCCTCCTGCTGGAGGTGCCACTTCCAATGCCGGATGAACTGGAGGGTGTGTGTTGAATTTGACTCTGTGCTGTACCACTAACTACTTCTACTGAGGTGGTGGTTGTGCTGGATGTAGGTCGCTGCCGAGCCTTTGCTAATGCAAATATGGAAGCTGTAGGTCGTGTTGGTGTTACCTGTGGAGGTATGCGTGCTACATCCCTCGCAGCGATTTTAGATAGGATAATAATGTTGGTCTCCATCTCCTCGGGCCGGGGGTGATGTTCGTGATGACTGGCTCATCATCATCATCCTGCTGTTCTACATCGACCTCCATAAGTGTAAGGCTTTCTGGAACCTTTCTTTTCCCTAGCTTGGTCTTGGGACGTGTCTCCCTCTCAGACTCAGTTTGTGGCTTCCAAGTGGCATCTAGATCATCAGAAGGGGGGCTTGGCGAAGAACTTGATGGACTACCCCTCCTTTTCCTTGCTGGAGATTTGGAAGACAATGGATCTTCTGAATGAGTGGCTTCTTCTTCTACCTCTGAATGAGGCTCAATTTCCTGAACTGCCCCTACTTCGGGAGGAACAACAACTACTATTGCGGGCGGTGGTTGCGGCTGTTGTTGTTGTTGACCACTTATCTGCTGTGTTTCCTCCTGCGTTGATTGGGTACTACTTTGAGATAGCGATAAGTTTATCTCAGGCTCAGCATCACTGCTTTCCACCATTAGGCTGGATACCTCTTCCACACTCATGTGCTTGTGCCTGGGTTGGTGGGTTGGGCCCACTGATGCGGAGGTGCTGCCCCCAGCTTGCCCCCCGGACACCGCTGCTGCAGGCGTAACATTTTTTTTCCCAAAAAGGTATTGGGCGGCACACCAGACTTAAGTGTCACTTCCTTCTTCTGTTCCTTCTTCTCAATAGCAACTTTCTTGGTACTGGAGGTTCTGGTACCTGCTTTCTTTGGGCCCATCTTCTTCAGATGTCAGCAGCACTCAGTTGCACAAGTTGCAGAGATGTCTGGTCAGGTCACACGTCACGTCGTGTACAGCAGCAGGATGTCTGTCTGGCAGTACAACGGGCAATGATGACACACCTCCTCCTCAGTCTTTTGTGCACCTAAAAGCAAAAAAGCCAGAAGAACATCAGTCAAACGATAGCACAAATCAAACTAATATAATATATAACTTAGTGTGTGATTGTCTCAATTATTAAATTTTAGAAACTCAGTGAACAACAACAGTGTAGCCATTTATGAGACTTTGATAACAAGTCCAGGGCTTTCCTGGTGTACTGTGTAGTGTGTACACTCAGGAAGAATAAGAATAGCAAAGAACAAAAACTAAAATGTTGTGGAGCCTGTTTGGCCTAAATTTGTGCATCAAGTGGGATGGATGCAGCATCAGGGAGCTGCAGCTGGCAATGGGGATGGATTTGGAAGCAGTAAGACAAGAGGAACAATGGAAAGACATGCAGGCCTATGTGGCAAAAACAGCACACTACTAACTACCACCACAAAATGGCCCCCAGCCACATGGTCACTCACAGGCACAAGGCACGGCAAACAATGAACTCAAGCAGGCCTATATGGCCAGACAAAGGATGCCCGATAAAACACACACAGCTTTAATGCAAAAACTAAAATCCACATGGCGAAAAACAGGTTGGAAAGTTACACAACAACCACAACAACAACACATACACACGCAAAAAAGGCATTTATTTAACACACCCAAAAAGTGAAATAGACCCCCCAAAAAAAACCACATTTTGCAATTCAATCCAATGCCATCCATGCCCTAAATGATGTTAAAATTCAACAGACAACACAGAAACAGTTTTTATGCACCCATGATGACTACCTCTGGGCCTACTGGCAGACTAGGCCGCAAGCTTGGAGGCCTATGGCAAAAGCACAGTGGCTGGTCCCACAAAATGGCCGCCACCACATGGCCAGGCCACCCACAACAACAAGAAAAGAAAGACAAGACAGACAATGCAGGCCTATGGCAAAAGCAAAATGCCTGGCTTCACAAAATGGCCGCCACCCACATGGCCAGGCCACCCACAATAACAAGAAAGTGAAGACAAAGGACAGGACCAGGAAGTTGGAGACTCTGGGGAACTTCCTTCCTCTTTAAAAAAATTGTAAAAAAAAGAAAAATGACTCCTTGCTCACAAAACTACATCTAAATGACAACCTGAGGAGTTTTTTTAGCAAAATGAACAAAATCATCATTTTCGAGAAGGTTTTATGCTGCTCGAGAGATATTCTTCGCCAGATTGTAAATTCTGCATGTTCGGCATCGCAATCGTCACAAAAAGTTGTTATCGCGCGCACGAAAACGTATATTGAGCACGCGAAGAAGAAAAAAATTGTAAGTCCGCGTTGTCGCGCAGTGCGGAGTTGCCAAAAGTCCGCGAGCTGAACGCCCAGGGTTACCTACTGGCTGAAAAGGCCTATTTATTTAACACACACCACAAAACTGAAATACCACCCCAAAAACCACATTTTGCAATTCAATCCAATGCCATCCATGCCCTAAATGATGTTAAAATTCAACAGACAACACAGAAACAGTTTTTATGCACCCATGATGACTACCTATGGGCCTACTGGCAGACTAGGCCACAAGCTTAAGCCTATGGCAAAAGCAAGCACACTGCCTTGCTCCACAAAATGGCCGCCACCCACATGGCCAGGCCACCCACAAATAATAACAAGAAAGTGAAGACAGACAATCAATGCAGGCCTATGGCAAAAGCACACTGCCTGGATGGCTCCACCAAATGGCCGCTAGCCACCCACAACAAAAAGAAATGGAAGACAGACAATGCAAGCCTACGGCAAAAGCACACTGCCTGCCTTCACAAAATGGCCGCCACCCACATGGCCAGGCCACAACAACAACAAGCATAAGCCAAGGGGAACAAAGAAAAGACATGCAGGCCTATATGGAAAAAGCAGCACACTACTAAACTACCACCACAAAATGGCCCCAAGCCACATGGTCACTCACAGTCACAACAGGCCATGGAAAACAATGAACTCAAGCAGGCCTATAATATGACCAGACAAAGGAGGCCTGCTAAACAACACAGTTTTAATACAAAAATGCAAAAACAAAAATCCACAGGGCTATGAAAGGTTGGAAAGTTACACAACAAGCACACACACACATCCAACAAAGGTATGTATTTATTAACACACACCCAAAAAGTGAAATACACCCCAAAAACCACATTTACCAATTCAATCCAATGCCATCCATGCCCTACATGATGTTTAAATTCAACAGACACCACAGAAACATGCACCCATGGGTACCTCTGGGCCTACTGGCTGAAATTCCAATCAAAGAAAAACAACTAGGCCCCTACTGAAGCTACAGGCCACAACAATACATTTTAAAAACGATGAAAATCCCCAAACAATGTAGGTACAAACAAGCCCCAATCAAACAAACAAGTACACCAATTCTCCAACTTACTTGTAAAATATCAAGTCCAAAAGTCCTCAAATACAATCCAATGAAATGATGCAGCAGACAGACACAAAAAGTGATCCTTCCAGCTCCAAATCCAAATGAAAGTGAACAGCACATGGACAAAGCACTGGGAGGAGCCTGCTGGAAAGGAACAGGAAGTTTGAGACTCAGGGGCACTTCCTTCCTCTTGAAAAAAAAAGTAAAAAAAGAAAAAGGACTCCTTGCACAAAAAACTACAGCCAAATCACAATCTGAGGAGTTTTTTGGAGCAAAATAATCATTTTTGAGAAGGTTTTATGATGCTCGAGAGATTTTCTTCGCCAGATTGTAGTTTCTTCGTGTTCGGGATCGCGATCTTACCAACACTGCCGCCGGAAGTCAGATCGCGCGTCCGAATGACGTGTTCGCATTCGCACACTCTCGCGGGATCGTGCGGCCGAATTCCAAATCTCGTGGCACCCACGAACGGATAGGAAATCGTGTCGGCGAGCGCAGAATCATGGTAGGTCGTTACCGCGCGCGCGAGAACGCATATTGAGTGCGCGAAGAAGAAAAACAGCTACGCTACGCCGCAAATTGCGTAGTGCTCTGTAACTTCGCGCTCTACGCGAATCGTGAAGTTACCGAAACTCCGCAAACTCCGCGAGCGTAGCGTAGTTTACCGCCCAGGGTTAACATATATATGCCAAGGTGTATTGAAGAATGAGTGGGTATATGAGTGTCTGAATGGATGATTTAGTGGGTGCGTGACTGACTGTATAAGTGAGTGATTAAAAGTGTCTTAATGAATGCATGGGTGAATGATTAATCTGTGTGAATGTCTGTATCAGACTGTCAGTTGGTGTGTAAGTGGCTGCATGGGTTGGTGAGTAGCTACATCAGTGTCTATATAAGTTAATGATTGGTTGTCTGAGTACCTGTATGGGTGCCTGAGTATCTGTGTGGGTGGGTGGGGGTGTGTGTGACTACCTGCACAGATGTGTGAGTGGGTGATTTACAGGGTGTATGGGTTTATGAGTGTGTGTGTTAGGGACTGTATGGGTGAGTGAGTGTACGTATAGCTGTTTTGGTGAGTGAATGGATGTCTCAGTGGTATATGTGTAAGTAACTAAATATGTGAAAGGCAGTATATGTGAGTGTTGGAGTATATAAGTGAGTATATGTGACAGTGAGTGATTGTGACAGTGGCTGCATGGATAAGTGTGTGCTTATGTCAGTAATTGTTGAAGAGAGTACGTATATGAAATGAAATGAAATTTGTACTTGTAAAGCGCACCCATACCCCCAAAGGGGTGTCCAGGCGCTGTACGCATACCGCTGTGGAACCCTTCCTGGCTTTTCCCTGTGAAATGTCCACTCCTGGGCACCCCCAGGGTGAAGCCAGGCATCCCAGCGCTGTTGGGGCCGTTGTGGAGATTAAGCAAGCTATTGCCCAGAGTTGCAGAGTGGGACCCATGATTAGAATAGGCACCGAGGCGAGAATTATCAGGTCCGAGGAAATTGAGCCCAAGACCCGCCGAGGCGGGAATTGAACCCTGGTCCCGGGCCAGATCTCTGCATCAGGGTCTGCCGCTCTAACCATTGAGCCACACTTCTCCACTATCTGTATGAATAAGTGAGGTGGTGTGTGTGTATACCTGTATAGGTGAGTAAATGGCAGTGTAATTAAGTTTTTGGGTGACTGACTAGGTGTTTGAGTAACTCTTTGGGTGAGTGGCAGTGTGTGAGTGTCTATATGGGTGTATGAGTGGATATATCAGTGGCTGTATTGATGAATGACTGAGTGTATGAGTGACTGTATGGGTTAGTGAGTCGATGTGTGTGTAGACGTATGAATCACTGAGCGGGTATGTACTAAATGCTATTGGTCTGTCTATGGTTTCGATATTGGTAGCTATATTTTAGAGTGGGTGTACCAAAGGTTATATTAGGGTGTGAGGAGGTGCATCAGATGACCACTTGGATGATGTCATCAGTGATGTCATCAGTGATGTCATTTGAGATGTCATCAGTGATTTAATCAGTGATGTCACTGACCATGTCATGAGTGATGTAATATGTGGCGTCATCAGCAGTGCATTGCGGGGGCGCGAGTTATAGTTAACTCAATTGAGAATCAGAAAGAAGCAAGAGAGGTGCAGAAAGAAACAAAAGTGCAGAAAGAAGGAACTGAGGTGCAGAAAGAGGCAAGAGGAGTGCAGAAAGAGAGAAGAGGCTGCAGTAAGAGGCACAAGGGGTACAGAAAGAGGCACGAGGGGTGCAGAAAGAAGCAAGAGAACTGCAGAAAAAACCAACAGAGGTGAATACAGAGGCAAGAAAAGTGCAGAAAGAAGCAACAGAGGTACAGAAAGAGGCAAGAGAACTGTAGAAAGAGGAAAGAGAGGTGCAGAAGGAGGCAAGAGATGTGTAGAAAGTGGGAAGAGGGGTGCAGAAAGACGCAAGAGGGGTGCAGAAATAAGCAAGAGAAGTGCAGAAAGAAGCAAGAGAAGTGCAGAAAGAAGCAACTAAGGTGCAGAAAGAGGCAAGAAGGGTGCAGAGAGGCAAGGAGGGTGCAGAAAGAGTCAAGAGAAGTGCAGAAAGAACCAACAGAGGTGCAGAAAGAGGCAATAGAAGTGCAGAACGAGGCCAGTGAAGTGCAGAAAGAAGCAAGAGAAGTGCAGAAAGAAGCAAGAGAAGTGCAGAAAGAGGCAAGAGAAGAGCAGAAAGAGGCAAGAGATGCACAGAAAAAGGCAAGAGAGTTGCAGAAAGAGGCAAGAGAACTGCAGAAAGAACCTACCTTGGTGCAGACAGAGGCAACAGGGATGCTGAAAGAGGCAAGAGAAGTGCAGAAAGAAGCAACAGAGGTGCAGAAAGAGGCAAGAGAACTATGGAAAGAGGCAAGAGAGGTACAGAAGAAGGCAAGAGAGGTGCAGAAAGTGGGAAATGGGGTGCAGAAAGACACAAGAGGGGTGCAGAAAGAAGCAAGAGAAGTCCAGAAACAAACAACAGAAATGTAGAAAGAGGGAGGCAAGAGAAGTGCAGAAAGAGGCAAGAAAGGTGCAGAAAATGGAAGGAGGGGTGCAGAAAGAGGGAAGAGGGGTGCAGAAAGAGGGAAGAGGGGTGCAGAAAGAGGCAACAGGGGTGCAGAAAGAAGTCGACCAGTCTGCTGATCCTGATCTCCTCCGGACTCCAAAAGGTTCTGCAATACAGGTAGCGGTTCTCCACAGCTCCCGAGGCCTGCCCTGCCATCTCACCAGGTTTGAGGCCAGTATCCCTCATGGGGGTTACAATAACAGAACCCCGTGCAACGCGTCAACTTGCAGTTGCAAAGGCTTGTTGGCTTCCTTCCAAGAAGATCTTCGGGCTCCAAGTAGCCTAACCTCGAGCACCTCCAGTGACCAGAATCTTCAGCCACACCGCATCGTTGTGCATCGTGGCCTGCATTTTTTGGTGAGCTGCTTGAGGTCCTCTCACGACTCCAGTGCCTCCAGCCTGTGGGGCCATTTGAGGGTCACCGTGTTACTTTTGGGCTCCCCTGACTGTTCGGGGCCTGCACTGACTCCCCTGCTTGTGGTGAGTCCCCTGGGCCTTGCTGGTCCCGACATTGCACCTTTTTCGACTTCTGCGTGGGCTGCATTTGCCAAGGCTTGTTGGTGCTCCTGTGGACACAAACCCCTCAGCACTCGACATCCGACGTGGGGCAGCTCATGCATGGCTCCTAGTCTTCCTCAGCATCGCGTGGTCCTCACAGCTGCAGAGTCAAGGTCCTCGTCAACTCTCCTACAACTCCCGACATTGGTGGGCATTCGTCTTCCAGATCTCCTGGTCACTCCTGAGTGACATAGACTCTGTCCCCTTTATTTGCAGGTACCTCTCAACTAGAATCCATTTTCAGATTCCACCGAACACTTTCTCCTTCGTCAGCAGCGGCACTTTCCTGAAGTCCTCCACTGGGTTCAATGGCAGTTTCTGACACCACTTCACACCTATGCACCCGGCTTCCCTGGTGTAGGTAATGTGGGTATTAGGGTATCCACGGGTGGGGTACCTCTCCAACCTTCTAACTTCCATGGGGGTTCTTCAGGGTCCACTGGGAAGGGTCCTTAATCTTAAAATTTCAACGGCCACTTACACGTACAGTTGTACGGAGCACGCTGTCATGTTCCCACACTGCACACGCTCTCCGTGGGGTTTCTAGTCACTCTCTCTGGGTGGTTCCTTGGGTCCCTAGTATTTCTACATCCTCTCGACATTGTCTTGACCCAAGTCATTCTTTTACCACTTTCTTATTATATGGTTTGGTCCCTCCCTGGGGTCCACTGTGTATTCTGCGCTATTTACTGTATTTCTTTGCTAAGTATTGTGTGCATTGTGTTTATCTCCGGGTAGGAGATATCTGAACGTGTTAGAGAGTATTATATAATAAATACATATTTTATAAATACCTTGTGTGGTTCTTTTTCACTTAATCTATATATTAGGATTGCATTCTGGCAAAACAAACTACTTTACACTCCTTCTGGACTAAGCCTGAAGGCTGCTCTCCACTTAGAGAGATTTCTAAGGTTGTCTAAGACCTCTTAAATCACCATAAGGGTTGTCTGGACTGGCGCGGGTGCCCACTTACATTAGTGGACATCATATACCAGGCCAGCGTCTCACACTAGTGTATTGCAAACCACAATAACACACCATGTGTCAACCTGGAAAGAGGTGTTAGTGCATATGTCAGATTTACGCAAACCACTACAACAAACAACCAGCACAGAAGTCTTAGCGGATAGGCCATTGTGTGACAAACCACAATTAAAATGATTCTTCATGCTGTAAAAAGAGAGGTGAGTCTGTTGTAAATATCTACTACATTGAGCCATCACCCTAGAGTAAGGTCTTAGTGAACAGATTAATTTATTGCAATCTACTACTACAGTCATTCATCACAAATGAGAGAGATCTAAGGAAACTGGTAAGTATGTCATAAAACAGAACTATGCTCAGCCATCACTGTTGAGTGAAGTCTCAATCAACAGCTCAGACTGTTGCAAAGCTCTACCATACAGATACATCAGCAGGGGACATGTGTCAGTGTGGAGACTAGTTCAATGATAAGTAGGACACCTGCTTTAAAAGTGGGATTATTGAACAGATAACATATGTTGCAAACAGTATCACTCATTAGTAGCACAGAAAGAATAGTAATTTAACGTATGTAGTAGCTTAGTATATGTCTTTAAGTCTCAGAAACGTTTGTGAAACACACTCAATGGATGATGTCATCAGTGATGTAATTTGAGATGCCATCAGTGATGTCATCAGTGATGTCACTGACCATGTCATGAGTAATGTAATATGTGAGGTCATAACAGTGCATTGCAGGGGGTAACTTATAGTTAGCTCACGCAACTATAACTGTTGAATTTCTATGGTTTTGTGCTTGTAAAATCTGAGCCTAACTATAACGTCCCTGTAACCTTTGTTTATTTAATTGAATATCTAAGGTTTTTCTTTATTTCTATTTCCTAACTATAACGTTAGTGCACAACATAGGGCACAAAAACCCTGAATATTATCTCCAAAAGTCCTCTTTTTGCAAAGAGAAATTATGTCACATGCTCATATGTTTCATTTGTTTTATTAAGATAGGGCAGCACTGTGAAGTAAAAGTTCAAAGTGAAGTAAAAAATGCATATGTAATTTTAATACCATATCCCCCAAGTAGGCTAGCTAGGATGATGTTATCTTTGCACATATTCTATAACATTGGTGAGTGGTATTTCTGTGATATTTAAATGCTAGTGAAAAAATAATATATACGTTTTTATTAACATTCCTTTGGCAAACTTGGGTGTAATGTTTGCTGGGTATGTTGTATAACATTGTTAAATAATATATCTATTGTATAGATATGGTATTTGAATATCAGATGTATTTTTACTTCAATTATGTTATTTTTGAAGATGTATATAACTTTGGGGCACAAAGACATAAACTCGTTCTCTTTGCATTGTTTTCACACGTGCGGTTAACCCGGATTGATCTGGACCAACGAGCGAGCTAACGGGATGTGCCTAGTGCTTTGTCATAGCCGCCCCTAACAAGCATGCAACATTGTTAATGTGCCATTTTTAGTGAAATTTTCACTTCTCTGGTTGCCAGCATGTTTACTTAAACCCACAGTAGGTTTCAGATTTACCGTCAGTTACGTTATCCGTTAACAATTTTAGAGAATGGTGATTGAGCGAGAAGGTCCACCAGCCACAGGTGGGCAGCAAATTAAATATAAAACCATAAGACCAAATGCGCTGTAAAATCGTTAATGAATAATGTTATGACACGGTAGAAAATGGAAAATATGAAACCTACGGTGGGTTTATAATAATAATAATAATCTTTATTCAGCAGCTGAAACAACCATAAAAGAGACCAATTTAAAAACAGCATCAAATTCATTGAGTGACTATAGAGCAAACAAATGTGCAAAATCGCAAAATGTCCAAATTCTCATTGAACCAACCATATTTACTGCCCATTATAGGATACTTTGAAACATTTGATAATCTTTAAAATACATCATGTTCAGTGGATATTAAACAGGCTAGGTCAACACATGCATACCACAGTTAAGACCATAAAAGAGTCTATAAAAATCATCAATAATTCATTACATTCATGACAGCATGGCAATACGCAATGTCGCTGCTTCAATCGCCTCTAGTGTTTCTTGACCTAAATGCTGATCTCAAAAATCTAATTACACAAAAGAGTGTGTAGGCATTAGGTAATAGTTGTAGATACAGTAATGCTACACAGGCGTGCCTAAATCTCACTTCTTTTAAAAGCCTTTTAAGAAACAATCGTCTGGGATACGTAAAATATTTACAAAGAAAGATAAAAGGTAGGGTATCCTGTGGAGACCTATTGTCGCAGCCATATGGACCCCTGTCTTCTAGGTGTTGGACAAACCCTGGAGGGGAAGCCAGTAAATGATGAAGCTGATTCAGCCTAAAACGAGTGATTAAAAATCTATTGTGTGCGTTTGTTAAAATCGATAAATAAGGCTCCATGCCCTGCACAGACAATACTAGGGGGTGTGCTCTGACCATGGGATTTTTAAGCTCCTTGTCTTCTCGGTAGGCTACCACATATTAAAAACACAACTCTTTAATATTATTCTTATCTGTGGCTTCATGTTCTCATAATTTGAGAACATATCTGCTCTGCCTAAGGCAGCGAGGCTATCCTTGATGTATCTTAACCATGGTATTTTTAACGCATGGTCAAGTGAGAGGCAGTCCTGAATTACTAGTCTATTAAAACCTGCCTCCTCATTTGACCATATCTTCACCCAGCATAACAGCGGTTTAACGGCCACCAAATCCATGATATACTTGACCCCTAATTCTTCATGTATTGAGTACGATGGGGTACCCTGGTGGGCCTTCGAAATACGCCTAAAGTATTTATTTTCTGCAATTTGTGAATTGTTAGCCACCATGTACTCCCATACCTCACTTCCATAAAGGGCATTAGAAATACAGTAAGAATTGTATAACTTTAATATTATCCCCAGTGACCATGTCCTCAGCATATGAGCATAATTTGCGATAGCACTCGTAGATCTGTTCATTTCTAAAAGTTTCCCCTCCTGTAGGTCTTTAAAATTAAGCTTATCATCAAATAAAATACTCAGGTAAGAAAAGACCAGAACCTTCGCTACACTATGTGTACCTACTTTATATGTGTTGTGTCTGCTGGCCTGCTTACCAATTTCCATAGCATATGATTTAGTTAGGTTAGGAGATAAATCCATTTTGGTCATAAAGGACGCGAACCCGTCCAGTAAGGCCTGCAAACCCCTCGGGGTTCGAGCTAGCAGTACTGCATCGTCCGCGTACAGCAATACAGAAACCGGTCTGGTGCCTATCCTGGGAGTATCAGCCTGTTGGGCTGTCAAGAATGGGTCGAGGCCATTAATTATTGCATGAGTAAAACAGGGGCCAATATGCATCCTTCTCTAACTCCACTTGAACATTTAAAATGATCAGTAATGTTCCCTTCCTGGGTGTATCTGACCACAGCGGTGGTGTTAAAATGTAATGTCATTAAGACATTAATTATCGCCGGGTCGACCACAAGTTCTCCAAGTATGTTCCAAAGTTTGCTTCGGTTCACCTGGTCAAAGGCTGATGTGAGATCCATGAAGCCCAGATACAGAGCTCCAGGTTTTGCTATTGTATATTTTGCCATTAAAAGATAGAGATTGAGGCACTGATCTGTAATGGATTTGCCTGCACGGAACCCATATTGCCCTTCTGAAATAATACAGTTGGAGTCTGCCCAGGCGGAGAGCCTATTCAATAAGACCCGGCCAAGGACTTTCACAGTGGCATCAATTAGAGATATAGGGCGATAACACTGAGGGTTGTCTCTCTGCCCCTTCTTAAAAATCGGGACAATGATGGCGGTAGACCATGATAAGGGCATTACTGTTGTGACTGCTGCATTTAGGACCCTAACAAGAAGTGGTGCCCATACCTCTATGTTGTTACAATAGAGATCAGGGGGAATCCCATTGGGACCTGGGGCCTTATTCTGCCACAGTCCCTCAATACCCAACCTAACCTCATCAAGAGAAAAAAGAATGGGTTCAGTTCTATGGGGGGAAATTAGGTTCTGGGAAGATGATTCACTATAACCATGATTATAAACTGCCTCAAAGTGAGTCTTCCATTGATCTGGGGAAATGTTGTGGCTTATCCCCGGTTTGTCCGATTCTGAAAGGCATGGGCTATTAATAACCTTCCAGAATCGAGTACAGTCCTTTTGCTCATATGCTTCTACTAAATTGCCCCAAGCCTGTTTTTACAGCAAGCGCTTCCATACCTTGATGGCCACTTTATATTTGTTACGGCAGGCCGCCACTCTGGATCTATCTCGCGGGGTCTGTTTCAGGACCCTCTTAAGTTCTCTGAAAGCCTGGGAACACTCTCAATCGAACCACCTCAGGAATTCCACACGGGGTGTAACTACCAGGGATGTTAGAAACTCCACAACAGTTTTTGCAATCACGGTAAATGCCTAGATGGTTTCTTCCCCATGGGCCATTGAGTCTAGACAGGTCAAGATCTCTTGCTGGCTTATTCTAAACAAGGATTTATTAAAAGCAATAACAACCAGCTGAGACCATCTTAGACCCCTCCCTTGCTCAATAGCAGCAATCGTGCCAATATTTATCCTACAAGGTGAAGGCTGGATTCCTGAGAATTCGAAGGCCAGGGTCAAAGGATTATGGTCATTAAACAGACTATGTTGTATGTCACCCTGGGCGGAGTCCGCGAAGATCCGCTACGCGAAACTCCGCGAAGTGCAAAAAAACTCCGCCGCGCTACGCAAAGCTCCGCGAGCGGCAGAGTGCGTTAGATAAATGCTGTTCGCAATGATTTTCAGTGCCAGATGCTTGTCTGCACTGTGCAAGCGGGCGCTGCTTCCTTTTCTGCTGCTCGAGTAGATTTTTACTCTAGCAGCAGCTTTCTCAACGCGAACAGACAGTTTCTCAATGCAAGCGGTCGCGAGCATACGCGACCACTCGCAAAGAGAAATCTGACCACTTGCGTTGAGAAATCTCGCCGGGAGGTTGATTTTCCATGCTCGCGATCGCCAACTTGATGTTGACGATTGCGAACAAGGAAAAATCTGTCCGGGAGGTGGATTTTCCGTGCTCGGGCTCGCCAACTGAACGTTGACGAACGCGAGCGAGGAAAAAAACACCGCTCCGCTGCGCGTAACAGAGTTTTTTGGAACTCCGCGAGCTCCTCGTAATGCGGAGTGCAGAAAACTCCGCAAGCTCCGCGAGCGGAGCGGAGTTCACCGCCCAGACCTAGTTGTATGTTAAAGGAGGATATAAACCGCCTCAAAGAGATAGACGCATAAATAAAGTCAATAAATGTTGCACACCCCCTGCCTTTATAGGTCAGAGGCACAGGGGTATCCCGGGGGTTAGTGAGCATGTCCAGTGTGTGAGTTAGGCCATATGTATTAAGGAGGGCATTCAGATCCCGCCCTTCCACAGTGTGTTCCATGTACAATCCTTCATTGATCGTGCAAGTGGACCAGTCACGATTAGTCACTGCTAGGTTGGGACATAGATGACAATAAAAATCTCCCGCTGAAATTAGTTGGGCCTGTGACACACCTTCCCCCGGTATTTGCTCAAGGCACCTTCCTAATTCTACAAGGCTAGATGGCCCCTGGTGCTGCCCTCTTGAATTATAAAAATTGATTAATGTAAACCAATACAATTTACTCGATAACGTGAAACCTTGAGCAACTTTAGAGTCCCACATCAAGGACTTCATTGTGCCCTGAATCCTGAGATCCATGAAAATAATTAAGCCACCCCTAGCTCTGCCTGTTCTCAAGCCTTCTGCCGGGCAAAAGAACATTTTGTATCCCTCAAGAAAAAAAGTATTTTCAGTCTCCCAGGTTTCCTGGATACAAATTATATGAAAATGTTTGATGGATTGGAGCCACCTCTCAACACTGAATTTTGCCGCACGTCCTGCCACATTCCATGAGATAATATTTAAGTTATCCCCCCTAACCCGGGTCTGAGTGGATAGAGGGACAGTAGAGGCCATCCCTGGGCTTCCAGTCCCCAGAATACTCAAGGGTTTGTGACCGGGTCCTATATTTTCTCCAGGGATTATTACACTATTGGCACTATTGGCAGGCCTCTTAACTAGTATGTTACTTGCTTCACTTGTGCCCCTAGACTCTTGCTGTCAATCTAAATCATTAAGATCCCTGAGTGGCACAAAAGGATTAGCTGAATTTGGAATTCCCCCACAAGGGGGGTAGCCCCCCTCCTGAAGAGCAGAATGGTGGATAGGTGTAGGATTATAGGGGGACCTGTAAAAGAAACCCACTGGGAGCGTATTTATACCAGATTCATAAAAAAAAGATTGGGAGGCATGGCTTAAAATCATGCGGGCCAGTTCTGGGAATCTCAACGTGACAATCACACTGTCACCTTCAAATGTTTTTCTGGACCGCCCAATTCAGGAAACCCGCCTAGCCATCAGGATATGTCTGTGATCCACCACATTGAACCTGGCATATTTGCTTAACCAGTGGGTTACCCTATTAATCAGTTGGTCTGTGATCTCGTCCCTTAGAGAACTGAGGCCAGGTACACCTACCATAACCACAGTATAGGGGCAGCTGGCTGGGAGGAGATCAATTACTGGAAGCCCAGGGCTATTTGCGGCAATTAAACTGACTGAACTTACTGCCCGGTGAGGCTTGGAGGGACGCTGAGCCGGCTCTGGCGCCCCTTGGCAAGAGTTTGTCAGGCGTAAATCGGTGACCAAAGGATTGGGGCCACATAACATGGGCTCTGAAGTACTGGGGGTAACTATAGGGAGCTGGGTGTTAGTTTGAATGCCTGACAGGGGATTATCTGATTGGGCTGTCTGGCACTGCGGGGTAACCAACTGGGAGGCCTGATTAAGAGAGGCAAGCGCTTTTTCAACACTACCAAGAGTGACTCTGGTTTCTGACATGACTTTAATGACTTCACTGCAAAAGTTAGTTAATAAGCCAGTCAAAACATCCACAATTTTTTGTTTTAAGGGAGCCCAAAAGTCTTCAAAACCTTTCAAGTCCTTCAAATCGACATTAGCAGAGCCCACTCCCTTATTCCCATTCTTCACCGACTCGAGTTTCTTGTTAACTCGCCGCAGCCACTTTGCTGCTGGAGGGCCACACAAAGCTGCATCTTGGTTGGAGGCAGTGGATGCCCTATTACGACTGTATGTCCTGGGGTGAGCTTACTAGGACCAGGGCCAACAGCATCCAGACCCTCCTGTACTAGATCCTGTGCTGGTTCTGAAGCTTCACCCAATGATTTTTGGGAACCCAAGTTTGATGGCTCGCACACCGTAGGGAGCGAGGCACCACCCAGGTCCAAAGAAAGTCGTCTTTCCACCTTATCTATTTCTTTTGTGATGGCACCCACTTCTTTAGCCAGGAAAGAATCAATAGTCCTGTGTTTTGAACCCAGCGGGGAATTTACAGGTGCCACCTTCCTCTTCCCCATGATGTCCTGGCCCAATAAGAGCCAGGCACTGTTGAGAAAGGGCAAAATGGGCAAAGGCACAACGCAGGGTCTATGATGCAGGTGATGGTCAAGGGTCAGGAACTCACTGATTGGAGCTTCTGTTGCTCTAGGCATGATCACCAGGCAATTCTCCAGGTTTACCAAGCCGGATGTAGCTGCTTAAGGCCGTCTTCCACTACTGACCTTCACCAGTTGAGGGGCCAAGAGAGTAGGCCCAGCCTGGCCTCAAACGGCCGCGGATGGGCGCAGACGGGCCCGCCCTTCGCAGCGGGAGCCAAGGCCCGGTTATGTATGCACCTCCGGGTGCAGAACAGCTGAGGCAATGTTGGCGGCTGGAACCGCTAGTGCTGCCGGGGCGCGTAGTCCTGCCCCCACCCCTACAAGCGATACCAGCTGAGGCAATGTTGGCGGCTGGAGCCATAAGTGCTGCCGGGGCACGTAGTCCTGCCCCCGCCTCCACAAGAGATACGGCGCCCCGCGCAGCGGGAGCCCAGGGCCGGTTAAGTATGCGCCTCCGGGTGCAGAATGCGGTTGCCCGCGGCCCCTGCAGGGGGCCACCTTAAAATGGCGGCCCTGTAGTGCCATTTAGGCACTTCCCCACCCCCCTCCTAATGTCGGGACGGACTCAGAGAGGAGTCCCCTTACCTTCCGCCTTGGAGGTGGGGAGGGTATTTAGGCCTCCCCCCTCCATTTTGGGTCCTCTTTGGCCCAAACAAAAGTTGTGTTGTGTATTTATTTATGCATGCATACTGTGTTGTGGGAGGTGGGGTGTGTTGCCAATAATGGGACTACAGCTGAGGCAATGTTGGCGGCTGGAGCCGAGAGTGCTGCCGGGGCGTGTAGTCCTGCCCCCACCTCCACAAGCGATACGGTGTCCCGTGGGTTTAAGTAAACATGCTGGCAACCCGCGAAGTGAAATTGTATTTTTGTATTTGCATAACACTTTTGTTTGAGCTCCGGCGTCATTTTGTACCCTTAAGTGCTTTCATTTTTATTTTCTTCTGGCAAACACTGATAATATCACGCCACTGTAACAAATACTATGATATGGTAGCCAACTTTATGTACACAAATGGCACGTTTGGTTAATTATCCAACCAGTTATTTCAGACCAACAGCCTGTGAAGCTTGCACTGAACTATTTTTTTTCTTCATGAAGAAGACAGTTTTTATAGCACTGACACCCCAACGGGCCTAATAATCCACACGGCTCTGTTTTATATGTTCGTCTGAAGCGTGAAGCCTGTCTCACGAAACAGAGACACAGACCATGACACATTTCATATTACGACAGGAATAAATCAGTGTTTGCCTCTGTGGACAATCAAGATAAAAAAAATTACCTTCGAATTTAGAAAACGCCTATTAAATGGAAACATTGCAAGTATTACATTGGTTTTCACATTTTAAACTGGAATTATCTGACCCCAAAGTGATCACTGTCCACGCATATTCCTTAGTGAGAATTAGTTTTAGTTTACCGAGGCATGCTCGTTGTTAGAGAGGCATTCTCATTGTCGTCATCTTCAACACCATCGGCAGTGACGTATAGCAGTGCAAAACGTGGCAAATGCCCCCTAAGAGTGGCACAGTCGCTGATATGAAAAGACCTTGGCGCAGCAAGGGTGCTGGGCTCCTAAAGCATGCAACTAAATGACCCACTATCCCCTTTTCACATGGCAAAATATTACCACAATTGATGTGCAATGAGCCCATGGGCCTTGGTGACAATGCAACTGGTGCACGAATGCAGAAGCGGTCTAATTTACACTGTTGCACAGCGCTAATTCAGTGAGTATTTCGAGTTTCGTTACAGAATTGTGATCACTTATTTGAAAACCTTTATGTATTTCAATTTCATGACGAATCGTATTCCCCCTATTGCTAGAGCTCTCTCTCTGTAGTTCAGCAGTTGTCAGCAGGCAATAACAATTTATGTTTCTGTTCACTTCCTTGATCGATGTGTCTGTCTTCTTTTTCCATGGTCATATCTCCTCACATGTGGTGTTGGTGAAGGGTCACCCTTGGAACTCGCACTCAGTGATGTCATAGGTGAGTCATGCATCACATCAGTGTCTTTTGAACACGTGGAGCCTCTGAGTGAACTCCATAATCTGTTGCGAGAGACGTATTTTTTCTATATCACGCACGTGTTTTGCATTTGCAGTGAGCCATTCAAAAATGAACAACTATGCCAAAAGATTCCCTGATCAAAAACACGTTTGCCGAGTAAGTTTGAATTATTTCAGCTGCTTCAAGTCTTATTATAGGAATACTGTGCAGATGTTTTCTCTTTGTTTGTAAACTGTGTATACGCTCTAAATTTAAAGAAAATATGTTGGTG
This sequence comes from Calotriton arnoldi, assembly GCA_963921515.1. Lineage (NCBI taxonomy): Eukaryota > Metazoa > Chordata > Amphibia > Caudata > Salamandridae > Calotriton > Calotriton arnoldi. Next base: position 61,207 of record CAWUFW010002294.1, read on the forward strand.
TTCAACAATAATGCATTTACTTTTCTATTATTCTTTATAACCGCTATTTTCATACATTCTATCATTCAAATGGTTTCCATATCTGGTGCTACTTGTAAACTGGTATTTTTCATGCATGCTGGCACCAGCGTCTGGAAAAGCTGACTGAAAAATGGGTGTCCTATCTGTGTGATGTTGCATGTTTTTCTCCGTAAAGGAATAGCTTTTTTAAGGTAACAGTATTGTCACGGTGTGTAGTAGATGGAGTCGCACACATGAAGTGAGTAGAAACTGAGGGGCATATTTACAAGCCCCTTGCGCCACTTTTGCGCCGCCGTTGCGTCACGCATGTGACGCAGCGGCGACGCAAACCATGCGCCGCGTTGCGCTATATTTACAACGTGACGCATCTAGGGAGATGCGTCACGTAGTAAACCCCTGCGCCACATGAAACCTGCGTCAGGTTTCATGTGGGCGCTACCGGCGCAGGGGGCGTTCCGGCGCAGGAACGCCTCGGAAAAGTGACGTAGTGAAATCTACAAGATTTCACGCAGTCACTTTTCCGACGCTGGTGCGTCAAATCCTTACGCCTGCTTCAAGCAGGCGTAAGCATTGACGCACCATGTTAGGGATAGGGAAGGTTGGAACAGTGCTGGAGTTGCGTCGCGCTTGCGACACAACTTCAGCACTGCGCCAACCTTCCGCCGGCAGATGCGTCACGCATTGTAAATGCGGTGCATCGGACGTGGCGCAAGGGTAAACTTGCGTGACGCATTTTCCCTGGCGCATCCCTGCTGATATGCAGGGAGGCGCCAGGGAACGTAAATATGCCCCTGGTTTTATTTCTTGTAATTCTGTGGCCACGACGGGAAGCGTCCGGTTGGTTCGAATACATACCTCAACTGCCCGTTGCCGCTGGAATCCTCGCCCACCGTTCTGCCCTCGCTCGTGGAACATTTAAAACAAAAACAATAAACAAACGACAACAAAAAAAATGTGACCAAATAAAAATTGTATGTCCTAGTTAATACATTATCTAATCATTGAACTTATTGGTAATCTGTACTTCCAATGGTGGCCGGCACAGCTTGCGGGTGGCAGGGACAGGGGAGGGGGTGGCGCGAGGCACACGGGGCACAATGTAAAATAAAAAAATACACTTACCTAGCCGCCGGGTCCCGCGTCTCCTCTCCTGCTCTCCTCTATCTCTGATTCCGTCACAGCTAGGCTCCCCTGACCAATCACAATGCTTACAATGCTGCAATGCAGCGTTGTGATTGGTCTGAGCGCCAGGGACTGGAGGTTAGGGCATGAGCTCCATGCAGGCTGCATGGAGAACAGGGAAAGTGCGCATGACTGTTTTCGGCCGACCAAACAGTCATTGCGCACTTAGGAGGGTTCTACCACTCCTCCCCTCCTCTGCAGCCCCGCCCCTCACGCAAAGCTGCTGCAGCAGGAGGAAAAAATAAAATGATAATACCATTACGTTATTATCATTTTATTTTTCACCTTTTTTTCCTGGTTCATGGCAGTGAGGCGACGTTCCTCCGCCATAGCAGAGGAGTTGCCACTTTTTACTTCACGAGACTCATCACCTCTCCTGACACTGCTCCAGGAGTACATCTGAAATGCAGAAGTCGTCAATCCATCAACAGAATCATTGACCTCAGAATCAACGTCTTCTGTCTGTGTCTGCAATTCCTCTACAAGTTGGAACCAATATGCCCAATCAGAGTCAGCAATGGAGTGATTTTTCTCAAGTATGATATTAGTTATTGCTGAGTAAGTTTTACCTACTTCCTCTTATTTCACCATCCTTTGCCTTGAAGCAACACTGCTCCTTTACTAACTTTACATACCTTCACTGCAGGCCCGCAACTAGACCTGAACTTCGAGGGCGGGGGGGGCACGAAAACTCCCAGACAGGGCCAGCTCAATCGTTGGTGGTGGCCATTACAACAGTTTTTTTTGGCATTCTCCTCCCCCATAACCTCCTTCTCCGTGAATTCCCTGACTGCCACTCTCCAGCAGTGCACCTCATCTCTCCATCACCTCTCTGATGTACAATTCATTTTTTCATAGTGATACTCATAGTTCACTCACAGTCAGTTCTGTGATCCGCATGGTACACTTCCTTTGCAGCAGGCTCATTAACCCTCCGTGCTACTTTACGATGAGCCTAAACTCCCACTAGACAAACTTCTGAACTCTCACCAGTAGAAACATTAATCACCAGGGTTATCTTGACATTTTTTATTGTTGCCTTAAAACTGGCCTTTCCTAGGAGTAGATCCTGTTTTTTTTCAAATGTCTTAAGTCAGAAATGACTTCCACCATACCAAGGTCATTCTTTTTTCATGGGTGAGACCCTTATGCCAAGGAGTACATTCAATAGGACAGTGCCAGAAATTTACCATGGATAGTTCAGCCACAGTCTTGGGCACCTCTAAAAATTCCCTCCAGTATACAAGGGTCAGCATTTTGTCATTGACACCCGCTATAAAATGCGTACAGGAAATCCTATGATAAGAGTTACCTCAAATATCAGTTCCAACATTTTACTATGAATCCACCCCATATGCTAAGAATTATGTGCATCATGTCAGGGCCTTTAGCCAGGTGTGGTAGAGTGTGTTCTGTGCCCATGCCGCTGGGTATGACTGGTCTAGCAACTTTCCCAGTTAGACAGTTCAAGTACCCTCAGCCAATGATAGTGTCTTAATAGAAGCATGTCAGGGCTTGCAGTTTGCCATAGGTAACACCTCCCATCCGTATGCTATTAGCACCCTTGTCCATAAGGCAAGAATAACCTCCAGTATGCCAGACCAGCAGCACAGTTTTACGCATAACATACATACACTCACACACACACATTCTCACTATATCTCTTGCACTCTTTCGTACATTTGTACTTATATAACAGTGGTACAGACTGCTGTAGTGAGAGAAAGAGCACTAGCCCAGGGGAAACGCATAATTGTCATGACTCTGGTACCAACCCTAGAGGCTGTTACAAAAGCAAGCAGCCCGAATGCTAAAGCATTAATCCACTATGGATGCAATGGGCTAACTCTCTCACTGCAACAGATGTAGATTACAGATTTGATTCTACATTACAAGCACTAGCATTTTTGCAGTACGAACAAGAATATCCTCTGCCGGATGAAATAATGCCTCTAGATCTAGATGAATGTATCATTTATACTGATGGATCTGCCCAGCCAGCTGTAGGAATGAAACAGCAATATTCAGCGGCATGCGCAATTGTAAAAGGGCCCATGCAGGATGGAAAGTTCTGTCCTGGAAAAACGCACACTCAATCCCTAGGGGATTGTATTTCGCAACTGGCGGAACTAAAAACTCTGATACAAAAAAGGATTTGGGCCATCTTACAGAGTGCCTGTACCTGTCCTGGATGTCAAAGGCACTGGAATTGTACTTCTTCCGCTGCTTGCTGGTCGCCGTGACAAGAGGTTTGTCTCAATTGATCTGATCAAATCACACTATGTGGCCGATTCTCAACAGTAGGCCATGTGGTCTCTGGGTAGCCGCTGCACTCCTCTCACTACCGTACAGGAAGTTAAGATGGGAGCTTTAATAACAACTGAAGACTCCACTTTTCAAAGAGAAGCTGTGAACGACAATGAAATGATACTTCTTCTTGTTGAAACAACTACAACTGTACAATCTACAAGGGGGCAGGGGTGGCAATCTACCACAATATTTCTGTTGAGCATGAGTAAATCACCACACAATCTGATTTCACCTGACTTTTCCCAAGCTAAAACCACAGGGGCACCCCACTGGGAGGAATCGCAGGGTTCAATGATGCCTTAAGAACACTCAATGGAACCGGGCGAACCTTCTGTACTACTGGTTGTGTTTGGAATTTAAGTCTAATCTGATGTTTGAACATTTTGATAACACCCACCTGTTCACAAAACAGATCTCTAAACTCAGACAATAACTTCTCAATTGTTTCATTGACTCCACCTACATAGGTTATGGGTAATACTCCAACAACCACTGGGTTGTCAGCACTTGAAACTAAATACAAACGCATTTTAGCCAAATCTTGCCGTCCAATTATGTTCTTAACCTTTATGGCCACATAAACCTTTGTAAAAGTTTCTCTGCCCAGGCACACTGTTTTAGAAGTGAAATACCCTAACATTTCAAAGTCTTTTTCCCCTAACACTTTGGGATTCACATCAGTAAGTTCTAATGACATCTTCTTGTACCACTTGTTATAACAAGTGGTATCCCTAAGGATGATGAAGGGAGAGCTAGAATCAGTGATAACCTGTAAAGGAATATTGTCAATGATCGCATCACAAAGTGGGCCTTTAACATGTGTGCATACCGAATGGCATTCAGTGCAAGAATTAATCTCTAAATCAATACTCCTTATTTTCATGGGAATTTTCCCACTCCTACATTCCACCTGGAAATGACCCATCTCCTAATAAAATAAACACAGTTTGACAATTGCAGGTCACTCTGTAAAATTACTAAGGTGGTATTTTGAACCACACCTGTAACAAGTATTTATTATAAGCCTAGGCGTAAAACCCTGCTCCGCTCGCGGAGTTTTGGCAACTCCACATTTCATGTAGAACAATGAGTTGCCAGAAAACTCAGCACTCCGCAATGGAGCAGAGTTATTTTTGTGTTTGCACGCCCAAATGCTTTTTCTCACATGCGGGAGCAACTTAATGGGTGCCTGCCATGGCCAATGAGATTTCCTGAGCCGTTCACAAGTGCCACAAGATTTGCTAGGCGGCTACATGGTCTTGCACGAGTTTGTGATCGCGAACACGTCATTCGAGCATGCCAGCGGAGTTCCGTCAGGGTTTTTTTTTTAAGATTACGATCCCAAACGTGCAGGATCTACTGCAACTACAATATGGAGAAGGTTCTCTTCCCGAGCAGCATCAAAACCTTCTCGAAATGACGATTTGGAGTACTCCTTAAATTGACATTTGGCTATACTTTTTTGTGCAAGGAGTCCTTTTTATTTTTTTACTTTTTTTTTCAAGAGGAAGGAAGTGCTCCAGAGTCTCCAACTTCCTGTTCCTGTCCAGCAGGGTCCTCCCATCTGTCCATCTCCTGGTCACTTTTCATTTGGATTTGGAGCTGTAAGGATCACTCTTTGTGTCTGCTGCATAATATATCATTGGATTTGAGGACTTTGAATTTGAGATTGGAAGTTGGAAAATTGGTGTTGTTTGTTTGTTTGGGGCCATGCCACGTTTAAAAAAAAAAATGTATTGTAGTGGGTGGCCTGTAGTTTCAGTAGGGGCCTAGTTGTTTCTTCGTAAGTAATTTTTCTTCTTTTATAAAGGAAACCCATTGCACAGTTCACTACATTTTTCTCCATGTTTTGAAATCAATTTCCAAAATTTATTTAATTCACTGTGTAGCCCAATAGTCTGCCAAAAATAGGCATTTCTCAGCCAGTAGGCCCAGAGCTACTCATGGGTGCATGAAACAACTGTTTCTGTGGTGTCTGTTGAATTTAAACATTATTTAAAAATATTTTTTGTGGTATTTCACTTTTTTTTTCAAGTGTGTTAAATTAAATGCCTTTGTTGGATGTGTGTGGTTGTACCTTGCAAACCTCTTTAGCCCTGTGGATTTTTGTTTTGGGCATTGTTGCATTAAAGATGTGTTGTTTAGCATGCCTCCTTTGTCTGGCCAGTTCGTGAGTGTGTTTGTAATAGTAGGCCAGCATTTGCCTTGGCTGAGCCTCCCCATGTGGCCAGGGGACATTTTGTAAAGTCTGTGTCCATAATAGGCCTGCTTGAGTTCATTGTTTTCCAGGCCCATACTTGTTGTTGTTGTGATCATGTGTCTGGTGGCCATTTTGTGGAGGCAGTTAGTGTGCTTTTGGCATAGGCCTGCATGTCTACCCTTTTTTCCTCATGGCTTATTGGTTCTTGTTGTGGTGGCCTGGCCATGTGACTGGTGGCCATTTTGTGAAGGCAGCCAGTGTGCTTTTGCCATAGGCCTGCATTGCCTTCCCTTTGTAGGTTCATTGCTTGATGTTGCAGCCTGATCATGTGGCTGCATGCCTTCTTTGTGGTGGCCAGGTCTTCTTGCTGGTTGTTGGTTTGCATTCAAATTTTTCTTCTTTTATTCAGTAAAAATGTAGCACAGTTCACTACATTTGCTCCATGTTTTTAATAAATTTGCAATATTGATTTGAATTTATTCACTATGTGGCCTAGTCTGTCAATGGGTTTTGCAATCAATAGGCCCAGAGCTACTCATGGGTGCATGAAACAACTGTTTCTGTGGTGTCTGCTGAATTTAAACAGCATTTTGGCCATGGATGGCATTGGATTAAAAATACGAAATGTGTTTTTTTGTGGTATTTCACCTTTTTTCAAGTATGTTAAATTAAATGCCTTTTTTGGATGTGTGTGGTTGTAACTTGCAAACCTTTTTAGCCCTGTGGATTTTCGTTTTTGGCATGGTTGCATTAAAGATGTGTTGTTTAGGGTACCTCATTTGTCTTACCAGTGTGTGAGTGTGTTTGTAATAGTGGGCCAGCATTTGCCTTGGCTGAGCCTCCCCATGTGGCCAGGGGACATTTTGTAAAGTCTGTGTCCATAATAGGCCTGCTTGAGTTCATTATTTTCCAGGTGGCCATTTTGTGAAGGCAGTCAGTGTGCTTTTGCCACATAGGCCTGCATGTCTGTCTTCCCTTTGTTCCCCTTGGCTTATTGCTTCCATTGTCATTTGTCAACTGCAGCTCCCTGAATGCTGCATCCCACCTGATGCACAATGTCAAACCGTTACATTTGTATTGTTGTTGTTGTTCTTTACTATCCTTCCTGAGTGTACTGTACAGTACACCATGAAAGCCCTTGTTGTCAAAGTCTCACAAGTGGTTACACTGTATTGTTAATTGCTTTAATAACTGAGGTAATAACACTAACAAGTGTGACCACACACTAAATTATATTATATTTGTTTGTACTAGTAATTGAACCACAACAATGCCACGTTTCACTGATGTTCTTCTTGCTTCTTTGCTTTTAGATACACAAAAGAGCAGGAGACAACATCACCCATTGTACTGCCAGACAGAAGGCCTGCGCCCTGCGCACGGCGTCACGTGGCGTGTGACTACAGACATCTTTTCATCTTGTGAATCTAAGACAAGTGCCCCTGCCTGCTAACTGACATCTTCAAGCTGGTCCCAAAAAAAGGTACCAGTACCAAGAAAGTCAAAGTTGCAAGTGAGAAGAAGAAGGCACTGCCACTTACCACCACCGGTATGTCGCACAAGACTTTTTTTGGGAAACCAAAAATTACGCCTGCAGCAGCGGTGTCTGGGGAGGAAGCTGGGAGCAGCACCCCCGCCTCAGTGGATCCACCCCACCAACCTAGGCCCAAGCCCATGTCTGTCGCAGAGGCAGCCAGTCTAATCACGACAATGCCGCAAGCAGTGATGTTGAAATTGACTTATCGTTATCGCAAAGTCGTACCCAATCAATGCAGGAAACTCCGATAAGTGGGCAATAACAGCCGCAACCACCCCCATTAGTAGTAGTTCCTCCCAAAGTAGGGGCAGCTCAGGAGATCAAGCTTCCTGCTGAAGACAAAGAAGAGCAAGCCACTCTTTCAGAAGATCGATTGTCTTCCAGAGCCCCAGCAAGTAAAAGGAGGGTTAGTCCACCAACTTCTTCTGCAAGCCCCCCCTTCTGATGAGCTAGATGCCCCTTGGACCCCACCTTAGTCTGAGACTGAGACACGCCACAAGACAAGGCTAGGGAAAAGGAAGGTTCCAGAAAGCCTTAGAGTTATGGAGGTAGATGTAGAAGAGGAGGATGATGGCGAGCCAGTCATCATGGACATTAGCCCTGCCCCAGTGGAGACCGACATTACCCCATCCCAAATTGCTGTGAGGGATGTGGCACGGATACACCAACACATATACCACCAACACCACCTCCAGCTGCCATATTTACAAAGTCCCCACAGCGACCTACATCCACCACAACCACCTCAGTAGAAGTAGGTACTGCAGAGAGTCAAGCGTCACGCCCACCTACCAGTTCATCCGACATTGGAAGTGGCATTAGCAGTGTCAGAAAGTTGACCAGCCTGGTTTGGGACTTTTTTTTGGTTAGCCAGAAGGAGGTGAACATTGCTATATGCTCCATTTGTGGAGTAGGTGTTAGTCGGGGTAAGCTTGGTACAAACTATGGTATTGGAGGCCAAACAACCCATTTGAGAAAACACCACTTGATCCAGTGGGAGGCGCCCCTTAACGGCCAAAAAACTGCAAGTGTTGTTGGTGGAAGGGATGAAGATCCTATCACGGTGGAAGGTGAACAAAAGGGAGACATTTTCTCCAGTACACAAAGCAGCCCTGTCCCCAGCAGTGCAATGGTACCGCCCACATCATCATCAGCAGCATCACAATGGCACAAGGGTCAGGCTGAGACACCAAGGGGTCCAAGGCAAGGGAGTACCGTAAAGAAAAAACACGCATTGAACCTAACAATATCTGGTCTCAAGAAGTCACCTGCATCAGTGGCACCAGAAAAGAAAAAAATCCAGGCTACCATTCTCAGCATGTTTAGGCCGGAGGGGCAGTACAAACACAACCACACAACGGCACGTTTGTACAACGCGAAGCTGGCTAAAATGTTAGCACTGGACCTCCTTCCTTTTTCTTTTGTGGAAGGGGTGGGTTTTCTTGTATTTGTGGCAGCCATCTGCCCAATATGGAAGGTTCCCAGCCGGTCCTATTTCACCAGAGTTGCTGTTCCAGCACTACATCAGGACGTGCTGGAATTGCTTGGATAAGCTTTGCAGCAGAGTGATGTTCACACTGTCCACCTGACAACAGACATGTGGACCAGTTGCCAAGCCACTGATTACATGTGCATCACTGCACACTGGATCTCTTTTGTGAAGGTTAGAGAAAAGATATCTGCAGGTGTTGACACTGCTGACATTTTTAATGGTGCTCAGAAGCATGCTACAGTAGCCATGTTAGCCATGGAGAAATCTCATACTGCTGCAAACATTTTGGAAGACTTTAACACTAAGGTATTTGAATGGCTGCGACCAAGAGGGCTTAACATTGGTTTTGTTGCCACGGACAATGGCAGTTATATAGTTAAGGTCATGGCCGATGGTGGCTAATTCAGGGTCCTGTGTTTGGCGCACTGCATTAACATAATTGTTCAAGACTTTATGAAAAAGGAAGACCGAGTCAGCAACTTACTGACCACCTGCAGAAGAATCTTCACACATTTCAGCCATTCTTTTAAAGCCCTGAAACAGCTGAGGATCTATCAACATGATAATAGAATGCCATTTAAACCACTCATCCAGGAGGTGCCAACACGTTGGAACTCGGCTTATTACATGCTTGAACGTCTGTTTGAGCAGTACAGACCAATCAATGAATATGTCATGCAAAGAGAGGATGCAAATGCAAATGCAAAATACATGATCATTGAGATGGACCAATGGGGCCTAATTAAATGCCTGACTGAGATGCTGCTTCCTTTTGAGGTGTTCACACGTGAAGTCAGCAAGGAAGACTGTACCATGGGCCAAGCTATCCCATTGTTGCACATGCTACATGAACAGCTAAAGAAGGTGCCTGCAATGTACGCAGGTGTGAAGGAAAAAAAAAGAAGCATATGAGTTGGTGGAGAGCTTAATCCTTTGCTTTTCTGAAAATACAAGGGTGCAAAGAGACATTGTGTCATCCAACCATTACATCTGTGCCACAATTCTTGATCCACGGTACAAACCATTACAGGACAATTTCATTACTTTTTCAGACGGGGATGTTGCCAACTACAAAACTTGGATTGCTGTGCAAGGCAGTCAGCTAGAAAAAGAACGGCCGGGAATTAGAGGCCCACTCCTCCAGGGCACAACAAGTACTGCAGGGCAGCTTTCAAGTTCAACTTCTGAGCCTGAGGGCAGTACGGTTGGCTCACAGCAGTCAAACCCACCAACAACACCAAGAACAACATCAACAACAACAAGAACAGGAGCATCAGCCCCACAATCAGCAAAGTAATGGTTTCTACATGCAGGGCTTAAGTCCAGTGCTGAGGCAAAGGCAAAAGAGGATGAGCAAAGCAGAGCACCCATGACCATTGAGCGGATGGTCCAGGCCTATCTGGATGACCCAACAAAGGTCTACTTTGATCAAAACCCATTGCTGTATTGGTATGGGAAAAGGTGCCAATGACCAGTGCTCAGCAGGCTGGCAATAAACTATCTGGCTTGCCCTATTGCAAGTGTCTCTGCTGAGCATGTTTTCAGTGTTGCTGGTGCTGTTCTGACAGTGAGAAGGACCAATTTCTCGCCCCAAAACGTGGAGAGGTTAACCATGATCAAAATGAATCAGCACTTTATACCACTGGATTACACCATACCTGAAGTAGTACAGCAGGAAGATGATGAGGACGACTCAGGTCATGGAAGTAGTGTATTAGGTGACCTACTTCTGGGTGAACCACCAGAGTTTGAGTTCGAGCTCTGCTTCCCTGATAACTAGGCTTTAGTTTCTCTAGTTAATTTCTTTCTTTCTTTGATGCCCAAAAAACCCCCCCAAAAAGATATAGCTAAGGAACATTATTTACTTAATTATTTGTGTGTGTCTGTCTCTGGTTCACAAATCCATCCCCCCTGTCTTACTCTTTTATTGTGGGATTGGAGTTGCAACTGTGCGCAGTCAGTGAAGAAGTAAGTCCCGACTCCAGCGTCCAGACTCGCCCTAAAGCCATTTCCCTCAAGCCAGACATTGGATGGAGAATACAAACAAACAAATGTGTGCCTGCCTCCAACCCTGAGCCCTGACTATCTATCTATCCTTTCCTAGCCTAGATCGACTGCCCCGGAAGAAAAGGTAAATGATGGCATGCATTGCACGCTGAGTGATTGTTGCTTGTTGTGAATGATGTCTACTATATTCTACACACAAAAAAAGTGACTCAAGTCAATCTTTCCCTTCTTGTTGTTCAATAACAAAATTGTACTACTACAGGCTGATCCATTGCATTTTGAGTCGGGACGAGTCTGGACTCACTCGGGACACTGCTGGTATGGGGTTGAACACCATACTCAGAGTCAGAGTCAGGAGGATCAAAGATGATTGATGGAATGACTCAGGGCATGGGCGTGAGCGTGACTACTTCGAGAAATGCCACCAGAAGAAGATGGAGGTTTTCAAATTCACTGAAACCAACCAATTTGGATGATGATGATGACTTTGAAGTGGCCTAAAGGTAAACAACAACCTACATGTCTGTGTAGTTGTGGTGGTGATGATAAGTGTGATGTGACTGACAGCGGTGCATTGATTTGTTAACTTCATTTGGAAAATGCTATGTTGCTATGTTTGTGTGTGTGCTCACTGCTGTCTGGCTCAAATTCTAAGCTAAGTGGAGGCTGGGTGGGGGGGCCTGTTGTTGGAGGTAACTGCCGGAAACAGACATGATTTCATTTAGCCATGCTGCCTCTGAAAGTCTTCTTGATGCACTCCTTATGCAGTTTAACTTTTCGCCTTGGTTTTTCAATATCCTATTTGTTTTTCCATCTACAGGCCCTTTACCCTGTGCCATACTTGGAAAACAACTCACACTTACCTTACCAAACTGCATCCGCAAGGCACCCATGATTTACGGATGGACAGTCCAAGAGGAAGGCAGAGATGCAACTCCCAATTTGGCAATACAGGCAGTATCATTTTTTTACTCTTCAATCATTACGACTGTGTGTGTTGTTTACGTTTGCTTATTTGACTCCTACACATATTTTTATTTTATTTGCTATCTTTCAAAGCCCGATATAACAAAACTTAATGTATGTAACTTGGGTCTCTCTGGGGCAGACAGACAATTGGATAATTAATATACTGTCCTGTACTAGTCTAGTACTACTCATCATCATGCATGCATTTCCTTTTCCTCCCATAACAGATTTATGATGGTCGGCTGCCAAGATGAATGCGTTGTCCATGTGTAGTGTTTGTCTTTGTCAAAACTTTCCCTCAAATCCCCCTTCCCATCCATTAATCGAACCCCTAACCCTCTTCCCCCAAGCTGTGTGATTTATTGAGGTGTGGCTAAATTAACACACTTGCTGGGGCGGATGTGGTGAAAGCAACACCAACTCAAGGCAGGGCGAGGATCTTCTTCTGCTCTAAGTATATATATAGTCCACACTGGCAATATATAGATTAGATTGCCCACCCATGCACAGTATTCAATATTCAATTTTTTTCCAGAGGGCATAATCCATCATAATTATTTGCCAGCATAATCATCCTTCCAGCACTAAAGGTTACGCATGTCCACTTCATAGCTTGAGTCGACTTCAGTTTATGACTTGTACTAGGCTAGCCCACCATTCTGTTTTATTTTACTTTAGCATTGCTTATCATCATGGTTTCTCGTTTGGCACTCTTCTTATTGTGTAGTGTACTTCTACTAGTCATTCACCAGGCTCCCTCAGGTGAGTGTCTCATTTTCTTTTTTTGCAACTGCTACTGTATACTACAACTACTACCACTATGGCAAGTTGGGAAACCAAACCATCACCATGCAGCCATTGCTTCGCTTAATCAATCACAGGTAAGAGAAGAAGTGTGGGGGATTCATTGAAGATGCAATAATAATCTATATTCCATGGAAATTCAATTAATTCACACACCCACACCCCTACCTAGTCCATATAAATATATATAGTTGCAGACTGCATAGACTAGGAGGAGAGAGTAGTAGGACAAGTGAGGGTACCGCATCTATCTGTTGGTGTGTTACACTGTATCAGCAGATTTAAAAAAACGCTGCGGTCCTGCTGCAAAGGAAACAGTGCAAAGTAAAAGAGTAAACACCCTCAAAAAAAACTTTACATCATATGTATTGTAAAACTAAAAATGTATTCTCTTAACAAATATAAAACTAGAAAAGCCCACAACACCTGACCCAAACCCCTCCCTAACCCTAACCCTAACCAATGTCCAACGAGAGTCCAAAATCCAAATGTCCATAACCCCAATCCAATTTCCCCAACTCCCACATCCCACCCTCTCCCCAAGAGGTCCCACCTACGAAACAAAACATTAAAAAAGGGGCAAGAGAGAGGCCTAGTGGCGGGCTAGGGCTAGGAGGAGTTGGATCTTACTCTCTAGGCTGTTGAAACGTTCCTCTATGTGGCTTTCAAGGTGCGCCATCCTAAGGAGCATGCAGCGCTCAAATGCTCTCATGCTTGCTGTCAAGGGGGTAGCAGCAGTAGAAGATGAGTGGTGGCGGGCGGCTGCCGGACCATGGTGCCATACCACCGGAGGCACTACTGGGCCTGGCTGGGGCCCGGTGAATTGGAGGCTGCAGCTGCTGCCTCCTCCTCCTCCTGGACCACCAGCCGCCAATATTCGGCCCTTATGGCCTCCAGGTTCTTTTGTCGAGTCCTGGCTGCTCTCTCCCACCGGTCAGATGTTTGTTTGGCAGGAGTAGCTATATCAAGAAAGAAAAAAAGATAAATTGTAACCAGCACTCTCAGCAAAACAGTAACACATAAAATTATTATATAGTGGCACAGTAGCACATTTGTGGTATCCTCGATTCCTCGGCCCCTAAGATTTGGATGAGATTAGAGTTTCAGGCATTAGGCACTATGGAGTAGACAAGTATTCTTCTTCTCTCTCTTGTTTATCTAAATTAATCTTGTAGTTCTAGGCATGCCAGCTCAGCTTGCTCCCCAGACAGACATACTCGTGTCGCAGACTCGCGTTACTTTACTACTGTCTACAGGTGGGGCAGCTGTACTACACAATTATCTCTTTTTCTATTATGGCCACTCTGTTAAATCAATGGCAAATGCTCAATTTCACTTTCACCCTGACTACTACAACAAGGCAGATTATATCATTAAAGGAATGATGATATATGGCACGACGTCACATGGCGTGAGGTACTACTATTGTAACCAATCATGCAGATGATAGGCCACCCATGATTGACACTGTCAAAATGATGACATGTGTAGGGAGGGAGTGGGCCTCGGAGTCAGAGGGAGGTGATTGATGATGGGTGGGTACATACACAATATATATGTTGTGCTTGCAAACTACTGGGAGCAGTCTGAAATACAACCTTAAACCTTTGAATCAAAAACCTTGGAAAAAAAACATTCCTTGTTTATTCTTCTTCCCAGTGATTTTCCCATCTATCATTGCATTTTTCTTCTGGCATTATTTTTATTCTTCACCCTTGGCTTTGCTACTCTGGCACGGTTTAATTTTCTTTTACATTCTCTTCATCCAGTCTTCACCTATGATTGAATACCATCCAGGCATCCATCCATCCAAACATGGCTATTATTCTCAACAAACCTTTCACCAACATACATTTGTCATTTAACCACCCATGAGTCCTTGCTTGCCTTAAGTTTGACCCATCAAACCCCCGGAGTATTCCTTTCACCCATACAGTTTCACCCACACAGGCAGGCATCCTTTTTTTCACCTTTCACCCATCCTTCAACCACCTATGCATCCTATCAGCCACCTATATGCATCCTGGGCCCCCTTCACCCACGCATCCTTCTCTGCCAGTCATATATTACATGTCACCCGTCCTTCCTACTTACATCCTTCTTTCTCTTTTCCATCAACCCATCAAAGTCTGACTCTTAGTCTTCTTCATAAAACGTTCTCTGCTGAGTTGAAGAGAAGAGGCCATTAGCTCCTGATAATGCTAAGTAAAGGGTGTCTTCTTCAACTGTTCACAACTTAGGGGTCCATTAGTATGTCGGGCGGATCGCCACCGCCCGCATGGCGGTGGCGATCCGCCCGACATATTCCTCCGCCCGCATGTAATTTCCCCTGCCATATTACTATGGCGGGGGGACCCCGGCGGACGGAAAGACCGTCCGCTGGTTTTCCGCCCGGTCAATGAGTCGACCGGGCAGAAAAGCTGTTAATATGGTGGCGGTGTCTGGTAGACACCGCCATCCATATTATGATACATGCGGGGTCATGCATGTCCGTGGCGGCAACGCCGCCACAGAAAGGCATGCGGTCTTCTACATTGGGGGCCCGTAGCGGGCCCCCAGGGATTCTGGGGGGTGGGGAGTACACATGGGGGGTACCTATGGTACCCCCCTGCTTTTCAAAGTGGCAGGCACCGTGCGGTGCCTGTCACGTTGTGCATTGAAAAGCACAACTTGCTATTTTGGCATTGCGGCGGGCGGTGATTTCAGTACCGCCCGCCACAATGTCAGGTATGCAGGATGCGCCCGCCAGTGTGGCGGGCGCATCCTAATGGCATGTGCGGGACCGCCACATGCATTGCGGGCGGTCCCATTTCCCGGGGGTATGGCGGTCCGCCCGCCATGCTAATGACCCTCTAAGTCTCAACAGTACAGTGTACAGTTACTGTACACCCTTGCAGCGAGTGTATAAGTTCAATTGTCAATAAGCAAGTAATATGACTTACCACCGCCCGCCACTGCTGCTGGCTCACCCCTTGCAGCTGCCGCATCTGCTACTCCTTCCTGGCTGGTGTCGCCTTCCCCGCTGGCCCCGGCAATGGTGGTCAATACACCTAGAAAAACATGACACTTTTTTTAGATGGAATATACTCCTACCCCTATTTATTTTTTTCACTAGCAAGATTGAAAATACAATACGTACACCAAACACATCACTGCACTCCAGCCATGGTGCACGGTAATCAGTTCACCATCAACTGCTGCTAATAATACTAGGCCTAAACGAGAAGAAGACACAACTTTGGGGTGTCCAACATGACCATCATTTACTGATTGAGCATGAGAAAGTAAAAGAAAGCCTTCTCATCTCAACAAACATGCCTAGACTACCTTACTTGGGCAAGCAATCTACACAGCAGAGTACTACTAGTAGTAGTAGTAAGGACCAATGGGTTGTCTGAGTCTTACAGTACCACCACTAGGCAGACCACAAAATATATAAGGGGAGAGGGAAAGCTGACTGAAAAACCAGAAGAAAGCAAGCTACTGACAGACTAATACAAAGTCAAAAGCAGTTTGAGGTAAAAAAAAGAACGCCAAAACAGACACTAGAAATATATACATAATTAAGTTAGAAGGTAATGCAGGGATAACAAGAATTTATAAACAAATAGATCAAAGAGGATTTGGGAAAAAATAAAATTGGGAAACGGAAATAATAGTTTAAAATAAGGAGGAGTAAAAGTTAGGGAAATATATATTAATATTAACAACAGGACAGAGGACTTACTGGAGCCAGCAGAGCCATCTGAGGAGCATTCCTGCCCCTGGGAGACCCCTCCAACTACCGCATCCACCTCAGAAGACCTCATCGGAATCTTGCCCCTGGATGCTGATGATCATGTAAGACATAATTAAAGAGACAAAAAAATGATTGGTGTTAAATAAATATTAAATCGCTCCAAAAACATTTTTGGACAGGAAACAGCAATTGCAATAACATTGACCTTTCCTAAATCAGATCGACTAGTAGTAGACTAGTATCTTTATCATTCCACTGTTCCATTTTGATTCCTACCTAGCCCGCCTATTCCAAAGACTTTGGAATGAATTGCAAAAAAATGATATTTGCTTCTAAGTTCCGAATCTCCGATCTCATTTGCAATCATCTCAACCCCCTTTGACGGGCCAAGTCACTAAATCTGCATTTAGTCTTCCTAAATGCATAGATGGATGCATGCATATTACATACACCAAATTGATTGGTTGCTATTCACTCACTATACAAACTACAAAAAGGTTCTACTAAGGACTAAGGGGTCAAGGGCTGAAGTCATGTGAAAGGACACGTCACGCGGGCCGCTAAATTATTGACTAATACTAAGTAACTAACTACCACTATCTTAGTGACAGGACAAAGGAAAGGGGTCTCTCTAATCTGCATTACCTAACTTAAGTTCTCTAACTTCTCTAGCTTCTCTTACATAATCAGCCCAAGTGACCGCAAATTTGCAAACAAGTACGATTAGTAGCACCGAGCACCTGTCTAGAAGAATAACGGTATAAGATTTTTAAATGTAACTTACCTGCATGTAAGCAGCAGCATTCTTGCTACTTTGGGAAAAAAATAATATTTGCAACAACATAGAACACAAAATAACAATATTTAGCTACTCACCAAGCCCTGCGACCTCAACACCTAGCAGGTCCAGCAGGTTCTGCTCTGGGTCCAGGATATCGGCCCACCAGTGCCTCACTTGTTTATGGGTGCGCCAAACCCCAGAGCAGCGATACATTGCCCGGTGCACCCTCGCCTATGGCTGCTGACTATGCAAATGTTTGCATAGTCTCTCCACAGCTTCTATATACACATTCCACTGACCATCTCCAGACTAACTTTGAGGCGCAGACACTGGTGATAAATTGTCAAAAATGTGTTGAGCAGTTTGGCCAAGACTGCCAAACAAAAGCACAAATTTGTGTGTAGGGCTATAGTCACCAGCATCAATCGCAACTAAATGATTTTCTAAAAGTCTTAGCCATTGTGACCATTTTATGGGCGGTTTACCAGGGCGCGCCAAAACGGAGGCAGTTGTGTGAACTGTTGACATGTAACCATAATGCAAAATTTAACTGAAGTGCGCCAAAAATGGAAAAACAGTTTTATAAAGGTAAAATGTAGACAATCTGTAGTCAAGAACCAAACAAAAAATAAATTAATTCGTACCTGTGTTTCACCGCAAAAGTGATCGGGCGTTTTTATGATCCAATCAGAAATACCGCTGCCTGCTTGAAGCACTTCTTCTGAATGTAGTTTACCACTGATTGAGTCTCAATACTGGTATGCAGTGATACTAAGGCTCGGTATGCGATATAACATAGAAAGTGTCCTACGTAATGAGGTAGGAAGCACAAAAAGTACCTTATGTCGGCTTGGGGGTCCTGAGCGATGGCCAAGAAGAACAGACCCAGCAATGAGATTCAAAGGACCCTACACAACGTGAAACGCCAGTGTACAGTACAATTGCTGCTTTGCGGAACACTGCGGCAAAGACAGATGACAAACCCAGCTGAAGACAGCGATGGACGTCGGTGGATGATTGCAGAGGGAGATTCCTGTCACCAAATGCAGTAAATGGAGCCACAAACATGAAGTGAGTAGACACTGGATTTATTTCTTGTAATGCAGCTCCCACGATGTGAAGCGCTCGGTTCCAGATCCCCATGGCAACTGCAGGTTGCTGCTGAAATCCTCACCCACTGTTCTGCCAATGCTCATTGAATATTTAAACAATACAAAGTATGCATCATTACTGCATTATACTACACGATGGGCACCATTTTAATATACAGTGGGCCGGATCACAAAATATTTCTGACTGGCGCTGCTTCATATCCTTGGTGTTAAGTAAGGCAATGCTTGGTGTAAACAATTTTTACCACCCTATTATGAAAGGATTCTGGAGGTGGTAATGTGCTACCAGAATATTTGTGCATATTTGTGTGTGGCATTTTGGTGAAGTGGTTATGTATTCTGTTGCTTTTTTGATGCTGTATTTTTGTGATGCATTTTTGCAATGTGATGATGTGTTGTACTGTGGTTGTTATCCTGCATTCTGTTTGAACTTTTTTGTGTTGTGCACAGGAATGTTTTAATTGTAATGTTATGTTACCTTTTTGTATGTTATTGGTTTATGTTCTGTTGTTTACTGTATATATGGGTTTTCAAATGCTGCTACATTTTCAGGCAAATGCAGCACTTGCCTTTGAAGTTCCAAAGCAGTGATTTACTGTGTAAGGTGGTAAAATATCACTGCTCGAGCTCAACGGTCATCCTAAAACCATGGCAGAGACCTGTTTTAAAGTAGCACTTTCACTGCCCACTGTATGTGACATTGTCCTGTGTAATTATAAATACAGCTGCTTTCTCTTTCTCCATTGTATTAGTCACACATCACTCTTTCCTAAGAATACTGCCTGACTCAGCATGATATTCAGAAATATGAAGCCAAATCCACAAGCAGCTGGAAACCTCAAGGGCTGTTTTTGTAAATGGGTGTGATGTTCTCCTGACTTACTTATGAATTTTCATTAGTAGGTCACACATGCTCACGGAAAAATGCATTCTGAAAAAGGACCTGCTGCTGGAAAATAAGCCCACTTTGACTTATTTTGGTTATCACCAAATCACAGATTTACACATAGAAAACTATTACTTCTGTAGGTTTCCAGGCATAGATAAGTCTTCAGATTAATTCTATCCTTGGAAGATTATCCATAGCAAGTAAACCACATATTCAAGATCAGAGAAAAAGTTGTGATATGCACTATATTTCTTTCCCATTTCTTTAATACACACAGATATTATTTAACTGGCTGAAACTCAATACCACCTAGTCCCATTGAATATGAGGGTTTTGAAGCTATTTCTCACAAAAAATGAACACCAACATCAACTGTATCTGGATCCAAGGAAAGACGCTCTTGCTCAAAGATTTTTGGAGTAGGGGTGTGCAAAGTTACAAGATCAACTGCCTCACAACTTTGTAAAGTTGTTTTAAAATCTGCATAAGCATTTCAATATGCAAAGCTTACAATGTAAAAAACAGTTTTAATCAATCAATCAATCAGTAATCTTATAAAGTGTGCCTAATCACCCGTGAGGGTCTGAAGGTGCTGAGTTGGGGAGGGGGGGGATTTGCTGTTCAGTCAAAGAGCCAGGTCTTGAGGTCTTTCTTTAATTGCAGCAGCGATGGCGATTGCCTGAAATGCAGAGCCAGGGAGGTCCAGGTCTTTGCAGTGAGGTAGGAGAAGGATCTTCCTCCAGCTGTGGTCTTGCAGATCCGTGGGATGGTGGCCAGGGCCAGTTGAGCAGAGTGGAGATTTCTGGTGGGAGTGCAGAAGGAGAGGCAGTGGCTGAGTTATGCAGGTCTGGCATTATGGAGGGCTTTGTAGGCATGCGTGAGAAGCTTGAAGGTGATTCTTTTGTTGCTACGTAGCCAGTGAAGGTCTCTCAGTTGGTCGGTGATGTGGTTGCTGTGTGAATGTTCAGGATGAGTCGGGCGGAGGCGTTCTGGATGGTTTGTAGTTTTTTTAGGAGTTTCTGGGTGGTGCCGGCATAGAGTGTGTTGCTATATCTGCTGCTGACAAGCGCATGGGTGTTAATTTTCCTGGTCTCGATGGGGATCCACTTGAAGATCCTATGAAGGAGGTAGAGCGTGTGGAAGCAGGAGGACGAAACAGCGCTGATTTGGCAGTTCATTGAGGGCGAGGAGTCCAGGATGATGCCGAGGTTTCGTGCGTGGTCTGTGGGTGTGGGGAGGATTCTGACTGCTGCTTGGCCACCAAGAGTCGTCCCAGGTGGAGGGGTAGAAGCCCAGGATGAGGACTTCAGTCTTGTATGAGTTTAGCTTGAGGCAACTCTCCTACATCCAGGACGCGACTGCCTTCATTCGGTTGTGGAAGTTGCTCTTGGCGTCTCTAGGTTAATCTATGAGGGAGAGAATCAGCTGGGTGTCATCAGCGTAGAAGATGATGTTGAGTCTGTGGCTTCTGACGATGGCTGCCGGCGGGGCCAAGTAGATGTTTAAGAGGGTAGGGCTCAGGGACGATCCCTGAGGCCCTCAGCCGCTGATCCCTGTGGGTTGTGAGCTGAAGGGTGGAATTCTGACTCTGCTTTCAGCTGATGAGGAAGGAGCAGATCCATTCTAGAGCTTTGTTCTGGATGCCGGCGTTATAGAGCCTTGCGCAGAGGGTGTGGTGGGAAGGCGGCTGACAGGTCCAGGAGGATGAGGGCAGCAGTCTCGCCTCGGTCGAGGAGGGTGGGGATGTCTTCTGTAGCAGTGAGGAGAGAGTGGTCTCAGTGCTGTGGTTGCTTCTAAAGCCCGATTGGGAGAGGTCCAGGTTGTTGTTCATTTTGAAGAACTCAGAGAGTAAGTCATTGATTGCTTTCTCAAAGACTTTGGCTGGGAAGGTTATTATAAGTTCTTGAGGTCCTGTCAGGTTGGCAGAAGGCACAGCCTGGAATTGCTTGTATACGGGCACCAGTTGGCTCCTTTATTTATTTTGTGTGATTGCGCTGAATTTACTTACTATTATCCATAGGAAAAGCGTTTTTTGATTTGCCAATATCTTTGGCGCCGTTTGATGAATGTTCGCGAAATTTTCAAAACTGGTGGGGGGTTCTGGTCAGCTCCTGTTCTTGAAGTTTCGGGGTGATTCGTCAAGCAGGGGCTGAGAAAAAATGGGGGTCCCAAAGCGCGTTTTCCCCATGTTAATTTCCATAGGAATTTTTGGAACAGGCTACAGCCCGAACTGCTGAACGGAATTACACCAAACTTGGCAAAGAGGCAGCTCTTGGTTCAGAAAGCGCCCTTTTTTTAAATGGTGGAAATCCATTGAGTATTTCTTGAGAAATTAAAAAAAGAAAAAATATCGATATCTGAGCACCGAGGAGGAGTCGCGACTCCTCCCGAGCATGAGCTGCCTTCTGATTGGCTGCCAACACTCCAAACCAGGAAGTGTTGGCAGCCATCTTATGACTCGGTAACCAGTCACAAGAAAACAGTAAAAAAAATGGTAAAAAACAAGAAAAGGGGGCAGGGTAGAAACACCCTGACCCCCTAGGCCCCCCAAATTAATATTTTTTTTAAAAAAGAACGTCTGAATTCATGCTGGGTGCGCGAATCCGGACATTTTTTTTTTTTTAAACGTTTTTGAAAGCCCCCGGGTGGGCCAGGTCCCAGGGGCAATGCTAAATTGATTTGCGGGGCATGTGGGGGCCCCCGCAGCCCCGGGGACTGCCACCTCCCCGGGGCTTCATAATTTATGCGCAGGGGGCACGTGGCCCCCCCACAGCCCCGGGGGCCGCCACCTCCCCGGGGCTTATATTAAATGAGAGCGGGGGGCCTCGTGCCCCCCCCCAAGCCTCCGGGGCCGCCACCTCCCCAGGGCTTCATTTGAATAAGGGCGGGGGGCCTCGCGGGCCTCCCAAGTCCCGGGGACTGCCACCTCCCCGGGGCTTCATTTCAATAAGGGCAGGGGGCCTCGCGGGCCCCCCAAGACCTGGGGACCGCCACCTCCCGGGGCTGTTATAAATAATTGTGTGGGGAGGCTCGAGCCCCCCCACACTGCCCCAGGGATCACCACCTCCCCGGGGCACTCTGTATGTAAATACGGGGGTCTGTTACGGGGCCCCAGGGACCACCACCTCCCTGGGGCTTTAAAGAGTTGGGAGGGGGGCTGCACGGCCCCCTCCTGGAGGCCTCGATGGCCCTGGGGACCACCACCCCCCAGGGCCGGCTCCTGCAATGTCCCAGGGTGCCCTCCCCTGGGACATTGCTGTTTGCTATGGCAGGGTGGGAGCACAGCTCCCGCCCTGCCATAGCAAACACTGCTTTGGTTTTTGGAAGCGAGAGCAGGAAAACCTGCTCTCTCTTCCAAAAAACAAAACAGAATTGCTTTTGCACAATGGGAGCTGCATGTTAGCAGCTCACCTTGTGCAAAAGCAATGCCGGCTCCCGCAGGAGGCGGGGAGCCGGCGGGACCGTGGGGGCATTGGGGCTCCCCCCACAGTCCCCAATGGAGAGGCTAGGCTCCGGGGGATGGGGTCCCTGGGGCCAGAAGTGGCCCGGGAGGGGGCCACGCGGCCCCCCTCCCTGTGATTAAAATTAAAAAATTAAAAAACGGAAAGGCCGGCCCGGGAGATGGGGTCCCCGGGGCCATAATTGGCCTGAGGAGGCGGGCCACGCATCCCCTCCCAAAAAAACAAAAAAAATAAGGCTGGCCAGGCCCCGGGGGATGGGGTCCCCGGGCCATAATTGGGCTCTGGAGGGGGGCCACGCAGCCCCCCTCCCCAAAATTTTAATTAAAAAAAAAACAAGGCTGCCAAGCCCCGGGGGATGGGGTCCCTGGGGCCAAAAGTGGCCCAGGGAAGGGGGGCCACACAGCCCCCCTCTCATAAAAAAAGAAAAATTTAAAAAAGAAACCAACAACTCGCCGGAGGCCCTGCACCCTCCCTGCAGCACTCTGCAAACGCACCCCCTGGCTCGTTCAAAGTTGGGGAATTAAGTCCCCGTGAATACTGAGGGTACCTGGGGGCCAACTAGCCCACCAGGTACCTCCAGTAAGCGCCACACAGCTGGTTTGCAGAGAGGTGGTCCGTGGCCACGTCCCTTTTTACACCACTCTGCAAACGCGCCTCTTGGCGCACTGCTGGTGGGGTGATGAGGTCCTCTTGTATCCTGAGGGAATCACTGACATAATACCGAAAGTCACATTATCGAACTGCAAATATTTCGACGCAAAAATATCGACATCAAAAATATCTAGATTGTATACTTAATTATAAAAATACACTAATATCGATACCACAATATCGTAATGCAACTATATAGACTACACAAATATCGCACACATAAATATCGCAATACAAATTATCGACGTTTATAAATAAGTATCGGACATGTCCAAAATAGCGAGTACAAAAATATAGACATCAATATTATCGTTTTTTACAATATATCGACAACTCAAATATACATAAAAATGATTACTTTTAACACCATAAATACAATAAATTACATAAACATACATATCACATTAAATTAAACTAAAAACATATCTATCAAAATTATAACAACATAAATAAATAATAACATAATAAACACACAAATAATAATATTTCTAAACATATACTTGCAACATATTCAAACTTTTTAATACATATGATACATATTTTTTTTACTATAATTAGTTCAACATCTTCTTCCTCACCCAAAAACAAAATTACTCTTAATTAGCGTTTTCCATATAAGGAAAACAATTACCAAACAAAGGGGCCCATTACGATGGCGGTCGGAAAACCTCCCCGACCGCCATGGTAGCGGGAAAAGACCGCCCACATGGACCGCGGGAAAACCGCCGGTCGGATTACGATGCCCGCGGTAGAAATCCGACCGCGGCGGTCGGATAGCAGGCATCAACATTGCTGTGGTAGCTGTTGCCCGCAGCACTGCCGCGATGCCAAAAGGAGCATGTCCTGCATGTCCCTGCACTGCATGGCAGGCACTGCACAGTGCCTGCCACCTGGTAAAGGGAAATGTAGGGGTGGCTCACGAGTACCCCCAGTGCACCCCCAAAACATTGGGGGCCGCAACGAGCCCCGGTAGACAATCACCGCTTGCCTTCCAATGGCGGTCTGACCGCTGAGAAAGGCTGGCTACCGCCGGCATCATAATCCTGCCGGCGGAGCCTGCTCTGCACCGCCGACATTATCCCGGTCCTGATCCGCCTGCCAGGCGGGAGTGCGGAAGGCAACCGGCGGAAAAACGGCAGACCGAATTTCCCACCGCCGCGGTCTCGACCGCCATCCTAATTTGACCGGCGGTTTTCTGGCTCGCGGTAGCGGGCGGATGTCCACTGCCGGCACGGCGGTCCCACCGCCGCCCGGGCTGTGGCCATCCGACCACCATCGTAATAACCCCCAAAGAAACAAAATACAAATTAACCAATAGAAATACAGAAGATAGAAATAAACCAATGAATTTCAACAAACATTTAAAAACACACTATATAAACACAGAAAAATCAGTCTTCTTTTACACCTTAAACCAAAATAACTAAGGAAGGGGAAACTCTGCCGGATTTTCACCACTTTCAATACACTTAGGAAAAAGTAAGTAAATTACCATTTCTAAATAAACTGTTAAATTGAAATATAACATAGATTTCAATTGCTAACTAAAATTACAAACATATATTTTATCTCTTTATATTTCCACTACAGATATTACTCCAAAAACGAGAAAAAGATTTCACTTTGCAAAAACAGCTGATTAACAAAGTAAGTAGACTTTAAAAAACATTTCTAAAATCTCACTAAAAGGCAACTGAACACCTAGGGGCCGATTCCGATCTTGGCCGGTAGGGCACCGAATCGGATTCAGCTGAACCGGATCCGATTCGGAGCCCTTTTTCCCGACCGAATCGTACGTGCGTCCTGGCGAACGAGTACAATGCGAGCGCGTGCAAATTCGCCGACCGACTCGTACGCCCGTCCCAACCGCACCGACCGACTCGCACGGATGCGCTGCGCACCTCGCAATGGAGACGTTCCCCGGCCGGGCAAGTACGATGCACGCCGCGAACAGTCTGACCGACTCGTGCCGTCCGGCTCGAAAAGCAGTCGGAGCCGTACTTTGGGGGTCCGTGTCGGACCCCCCTGTACGCGTAGCCGCGCGAGTCGCACACAGGGGGGGACCCTGTGCGTGTACGGCGCGAGTCGCTTCGCCGCGTACACGCTGTAGGGGGCGCCCTTGTCCGCCTCGCACCCATTGAGTCAATGGGAGCCCGCGTACGCGTTGTACGACAGGCTCCCATTGACTTCAATGGGAGTCCGACCGACTCGAGTCCAATGGCATACGTGCGCATCGTATTCGTTCGGTCGGGCTGCTAGGGTCCGATTCGGTCAGAAATCTCTCCGGGTCCGGCTCGGTCGGAGAGATTTCCGACCCGAATCGGAATCGGCCCCCTAATATATCCTAAACGCCAAAACCACCCCATTTAGACTTTTAAACTTTTTTAAAAGCCTTTGTAAAATCAAACAAAAACGTTAATAAAACTATAGTCTATCCTAAACACCAATACCACCCCATGTAAAAATGTAAAACATGAAATAAAATATGCTTTATTTTCCTTTCACAGAGTACTTCAACCAAACAGCATTTATTGAACAAAGAACATCTCCATTTAACTACAACTAAATAACACTTGGTAAGTATATATTAAAAATGCATTTTTTACTATTCATATAAACATGTATAATATTCTTTTTCATATAGCTTCATATAAATTTTTTATAGAATTTTCCACATCACAATGACTGACGGTGCCCAATTTATAACATCCCAGAAAGGGAAATTTTTATTGTGTTATATGGGGTACATCTACACCCAAGAGAAACAAACGGACCTTAAAGTGAACTGGAAATGTTCAAAATATTACTCAAATAAATGTTATGGTGTGCTACCACCAGGGAAACAACTGTATTATATACTAGAGAGCATAACCATCCGTCAAATGTTTCTGAAATTGAAGTGAGATCAACCCTTGAGAATATAAAAGAATTAAGTAGTAACTCACAACTTCCTACAAGTGTTATACTTAAAGAAATGTTACCTAAAATACCCAAAGAAGCAACAGGTCAATTACCATCAATTGCTTCTATTAAAAGAACAATAGCTAGGACCTAAAAAGCAACAACACCGACAATACCTACGCCTAAAAATTTTGAAGATGTCATAATTCCCCCAGAACTAAGTATAACACACAGTGATGAACCTTTTAATTTCTTTGACAATAAAAATAAAGATAAAAGGATTATTATGTTTGCTACAGCAAACAATATAACTAAACTTCAACAATACCAAACATGGATGATGGATGGCACCTTCACCATATGCCCCAAACCATTCTACCAACTGTACAGTATCCATGGGCAATATCATAACAGTTGCATCCCCTTTATATATGCATTATTACCAAATAAACAGAATGCAACATATACTGAAATGTTAGGTAAAATAAAGCAAGAAACAAACAACTTTTTTCCTCAAAGAATAGTAATAGACTTTGAGCAAGCCATGATAAATTCTATCCTTAAATTGTACCCCCACACATCTATACAAGGATGTTACTTCCATTTCAACCAATGTTTATGGAGACATTTACAGAAATCTGCACTTAGGGGCTCATTATGATGACGGGCGGATCGCCACCGCCCGTATGGCGGTGGCGATCCGCCCGCCATTTCACACCGCCGCATGCCATTTCCCCCCACCATATTACAATGGCTGGGGGGTCCACGGCGGACGGAAAGACCGTCCGTCGCTTTTCCGCCGGTCGACTCGTCGACCGGGCGGAAAACATACATTATATGGCAGCGGTGTCTGCAAGACACCGCCGTCCATATTATGATGATGGCGGAGAGCAGCCTTTCCATGGCGGCATTGCTGCCATGGAAAGGCATACGGTCTTCGCTGTTGGGGGCCCGTAGCGGGCCCCCAGAATGTTGGGGGGCTGGGGGGTGCACATGGGGGGTACCTATGGTACCCCCCTGCATTGGCATGGACAAGGTGGCAGGCACCGCGCGGTGCCTGTCACCTTGTGCATGTGAATGCCCAACGTGCATTCCCAGCATGTTGGGAATAGGGGATGCCACCGTGGCGGTGGCATCCTAATACTCACGGCGGGACCGCCGCTCCTATGGCAGGCGGTCCCATTCACCGTTACGGTGGCGGGCGGACAAAGTCCGCCCGTCATCGTAATGAGCCCGAAAGTGTGGAATATGCAACAAATATTACCTTTGCATACCAAATAAAAAATCTAATAGCCCTGGCCTATGTGCCAGTGACAGATGTGGCTGAGCATTATAACATTTTAATTGAAAGTCCATTTTACCAACAAAATGAACAAAAATGATCTCCCCTCCTAGATTATTTTTAGGATACCTGGGTGGGGAGATTACACAGATCAGGCCATAGACGTCAACCTAAATTCCAAATTCCTTGGTGGAATGTGTATCTAACTACACTTAACCAAGAAGTTAAAACAAACAACGCAGTTGAGGGTTGGCATAATGCCTTCCTATCTTCTACAGGATGAAGCACTCCTACCTTACATAAACTATTACTTGCCATACAAAAAGAACAAAGCTTCCAAGAACTGAGAATGCAACAATCTGTCATCCAATTAAAACCAAAACTATCTAGACAAACTAGTCAAATGTATCAGTATCTCCAACAACAAGTTCAGCTATACCCTTCCACAAGAGGCCTTGAGTACTTAAATATGATAGCTAAAACTCTACTCTAAAACATGTAAACAATTTAAATTTACCATTCTCAACAAACAATTATTAGAATAAAAACAGTGCATTCTTTTAAATCAAAAATTTAATTATTTTGTCTAATATATGTTATTAATTTATAAAAACATATATATAGACAAATTAATTAAACAGCTAAGGGGTCATTACGATGGCGGGCGGAAGCACAACCGCCGTGCTGGCGGATGCAAAAACCACCAGTTACCGCCGGCACGCAGCAGTCCACACGCCCGCCCAATTACGATGCGAAAAGTAGGCCAAACACCGCCGGCAAGCCAGCAACACCGTCCGCCATCAAAGTGCGCCCGTACACGTAGCGGCGCAGCACAACTGACACACACCGTCCGACGAAACACGTCCCGCCCGGCGCATAAATTACGATGCCGCAAACAAACGGCTCCCACGGCCAAGAGATACCGTACGACAAACCGAAGCGGTAACACGGACGCCGAGCACGGACAACGAAGAAGCGGCTCCCGAGCATGAATCCAGCACTGCAGGCCCTCCCCATGCTCTTGCTGATGCACCACCAAGGACGCAACGTGCCGCGGAGACGCAGGTAGGCACACACACAACAAGTGCACGCAAACAGCGCACACAGTGCAAGGGCGGAAAAAGCGGACAACCCCCCAGCGCGTGTACACTACACATCCACCATTGCATCCACATATGACACACAGGCCAAATCGTAACATCGCGTAACACATGTGTACACACCACCTGGGACTAGGAACCAACGACCCCGTCACGGCCCCAAAGCGGCGATGACGCCGCCACACATGCGCACAACGCAGAGGCCAACCGCAGCGCCATGCATGCGTCGCACACAGACACAGGGACACAACCAAGCAGCACACACATCAGCCCCACCCCGAACGCACATGACACGTGACAGGCCTGCCACAGACATGTCCCCAACGCCCAATTCACGGACAACACCCAACGCCACACAACCGACGCACACATGTCAGTGAAGTCACGCAACAGCAGGACACACCCCAGTGTAACAAACATGGCGAAGCACACAGCGGCGGCAACACCAACTAGGAGAAGCAGGTTCCCTTCGGGAAGAGGAACGCCAGTACCACACTGAAACACCCATACCACCCTGCACATATGAACAAGACATATAAAACGGAACACCAAAGAGCCCGGGGACCGACAACAGGTGGCCCAAGAATAACATTCACACACAAGGCCCAACGCAGAGCGGAAAGGCAGCCTGCCGCCCACACAAGGGAGAGCAGACAGCACTGAATGACCTTCCATTCCAACTCCGAAACCACAGCCCTACGAAAGAAGCCGGTGAATACAGCCATTGTCCAAGAAAAAGACCAACACAGGCATGCCGAGGAGACCGACCACAGGGCAGATAGCGCATATCACAGAAGCACACAACGTACGGGGAAGAAAGAAGAAAACACTCCCCCATGTCGGCCACATGCAAGTTAATTGGAAGGAGTCACACATCACTGACCTTGAACTGTCTGAGAAGCATGTGGGATGAGGGCCCGTGTCCTCCAAACAAGCCAACAGAACACAAGTCCTGTCCCCCTACGACTACACAGAGCTCACAGCAACCTCGGAGCGTGCACATTGCAGACTGCACACACAGCCGGAGCACGCCACCACAACGCACCGCTGCGAAATGGCAACCGCAACACACCTACCCAACTACGCCGGACAGCTCAAGCTGTACAAAACCAACCTGATACATATATTGGGATGCGATCTCCTGTCCCTGCTGAACGTAAGTTACCGACTGACTTACCGCATCACATTGTTCAGCTGCGTCATGCCCGTCTTCTACTGTCGGAGGTGTCCCTACCAGCATCCCGTGGAGATATGCCTCTCCAACCCGGCATGTCTAAAGGCGGACCTGCTACCACTACTCCTCCCTCTGGACGCACACGACAGGGCCTGCTCTGCCTATGGGGGCATGGCGTATGTGGCCAACATCGCACCCGCACTGAAATGGGACCACTGTGCCTCCACACGACGGATCATCGAGAACAGCTACATCGAATGTCACCCACCATGTCCCATCATGGTCCTCCAAGGGACAACTTACGAACAACACCTTGACAGCCACCATCCGCTACATTGGCTGGCAAACATGTACACCACCAATGACATGGAAGCCCTGCTGGGCGGCATCGCATACCTGACAACCTGTAAATTCGTCGGACCACAACGCAGGTTCCCCGATTGACCTATGATGTCCAACCCCGCACCCATGCTTAGCTTCCGCACGGACTGGCCAGTCACCACCACAACAGCCATACCAAGCGACCGGCAACTGTTACCACACCATCAACGACATCGCCATGACATCGGATATGACCGGGACATGCACACTGTTCCCCATCACATCCAGGAACACCGCATGCATCGTGGGAGGCAGTGGCATGGGGTCTGTGTATCGCACCCACATGGACGGAACTGCACGAACAACCAGGACACGACATGGATCCAGCGCCCATGGACACACACACCGCTCAGTGGACATGAATAGGTCGCCTGGAGTCTGTGGGTGCTGCACCCCTCCCACCCCCGCCCGGGAATCCCATACCAGGACCTTTGCATGGACGACAAGTGCATACAACAACAACACGACCCCAGTGACTGTGACATGTCCAGTAACCACCACATTGCAACAACAAGTGGCACGCCGCTGCATGCACGCAAGCACATGCCCTGATGTCATCTCACATGCACGCGTGCATGAGGAACAACCGCAGCAAACCTGTCACATGGAACTGAGATGGACTGTGCCCATGATGCCAAGCGGTCTGGTAGGCTACATGTATACCGTCTGTGTCAAAGTCCGCAGCTCCGCAGCTATACATAAATGTACATTAGCACAGCCTTGGCCAAGCAGATGTAACTCTGAAGCCCACATCCCACATGCAACAGCCAATCACATGTAACCCCACACCCTATCCCATTTGCAATCATGCTCAGTATATCTTCAACATGTATTCCGCTGCCAGTAGTGTCCACTATACTGCATCACAGAGGACAGAAGACTCAATATAATGTTTGAAACCAAAACTGTCTCCGCTGACTCATTTCACAAGTACGAATGAGAGAGGATGAGAGTATGTGAAGTACACGGCAGTCGTGACATGACCATGTAGTCCACTGGTATTGGATGTCAACGCAAATGAGTAGCACAACTGTGGAAGACACACATGTGTCGTGTGAAGTCGTATGGACGCAGTGCTCAGCTGGGTGGGTGTGACGGGTAGATGCGCACATGCCAATTTGGAGCACGCCGTGTCGGGAGGGGTCATGAACAGTACACCACCGCTTCCCTGGGCATTGTGAGAGGACACCTGTCGGGGGAGTGAACACGTGTGTGCACAGCAGCCGGGCACACGTACAAAGCGGTACCAGGCGCACCTCAGCCCACCCTCTGTGGACAAGCTGGATCCTGTTGTGCGCCCGCCATGCCCCTTGACAAGGCACACACAGCCCCAGTCGACCAGGTGTAACCCCAACATAGTCAATCCGCACAGGCGATACAGGGCACGGGATGGCAGTGGAGCATGGTGTGTGAGAGGTCTCCTCGCGCTCCTCCTGGTCATATCACGCAGGCAATAGAACCTCAACGTCTAGCATGGCACAAGTCAAATGGAAGTGTAGGGGACGCACCACAGCACGAGCAGCACTGACGTCACGGGAGGTGGCTCGCACCATCCCATCCATTGCCCATTATACCAACCACGCCACATGCCATTGCGACTAAGTGCAAGCGCGTGCGCCACCACCCCGAGCCCTCCCCAGAGAGGCCAAAGAGTGAATGTGTGGGCCATCAGTCACAGACGGACGCGGCATGGCCGCAAGGGCAGCCACAGCCACTGGGTGTCGCAGGTGGCGGATCCGGAAGGCGAAGACTGTGATGCATAGTCCATGCAGGCCGGGTCTCCATTTGGGGCACCACGCAGGTGGACGGCGTCCCGCAACACATCATACCCTGAGACAGCCCACTCGTGCAACTGGACCCACACATACACTCCTTGCCCTCTCTGGTGCGAGCTTGGGGCTGCCTGTGCAAGCGCTAGCCTCGCAGGTGCACATGCATATTGGGGGAGCGAGGGGAGGACATGAGGGCTGGGGCGAAGATGACTGTATCACTGTCAGTGAGTACAAGGGATGACCCAGATGTGGAAAGGAAGAGACGTGTCCCGTGTGTACTGCAACTAGTCGCCAATCCAACTACCCCCATGTCCGGAATGTAAGCCCGCACCTAGGCCCGCCCATCCGCCACATCGAATATACCACCAGCACGACAACCTTCCCATTCGAAACACTGACTGGGGGTGGCGACCAGTGAACAATCATGTGTAGCCTACCCACGCGTACATGTGGGCCCTCCATGATCCATGTCACCTGCGGCAAAGTCATGACATGCGCAATGAGGGAAGTGAGGAGAGCTGTCCGCCCCACGCACAGAAGGTGCATCAGCTCCACAGACCCAGCAGCGAGTCCAGCAGGGGTCACATGTGCAGGGGCAGCTGTGCCTGGTGTGAAGGCACATGCATATAGACAGCACATCGACCAATGTGTAGTCTGCCCACATCTACAGTCCATCATCATGCGGACATAGGAATTGAACACAGGGCAACACATCTGAGTCGGTGCACCCACCGTGACCAACAATGCGCAATCATCGACGTACCCGCCCTGTGCATGGCCCCCACCCAACGGAGGCACATCCAGTGCCACCATCCCACACACACAAGCCTTCCACGGAACATGCTGTGTCCAATGGTCAGTACAGAGTCAGCGCCCATCTGGTGGATCCCGAACAGGAGACACATGCACACACATGCCAGCTCCCACTATGTACGTCTGCCACCTGGCACGTGCAATGTAACCTCTCACCTGTGACGTGTGACTGCAAGCACACAGCCGTCTTGGCATGGGGCTGTCAATGTGGACACCTGTCAATGTTTCGGGAGGTGTGATCCGTACAGTGCTGTACATAGGGTGCAGTGCTGACACCTACTACTGTCTCATATCCCCTCGTGCCACAGGTCCCACTTGTTTTGGCCGCTCAGCCTGTGCCCACATCGTCGTCGTCGTGTGCCATACTCATCCAGCCTCGGAAGCAGTTCCATGCTCAGCAGACATTCATGTTGCCGTGGCGTTGCCGCTTGACGAATATGCAGTCAGTCCCCATCAGCACGCCCCGCAAGTCATTGGGGCCTAGATCCCCATGTGCATGCACATGGCAGTGGTTTGTATCACTAGCCATTGCCATTGTTGGGAGACCTGTGTAAGTGTATTGTGGCCGTGCCGTCCCAGCTTGACAGCTGGGCTGTGGCTCATGTGCTTGCTCAGTCATGTCAGTGATGTGTATGCGAAATTGCTATGTGTTGTGTTGCTTTGACATGTGTCCACTGCCATTTTCCCTAGGCAGAGACCGAACATTGACCGCCCATACCAATTGCTGGCGGACATGGACGATACAGAGGTCATTAGGAAGTTTCGGCTGGACAGGCCAACCCTGCATCGACTGTGTGCCATGTTGGAACCCCATCTCCGTCCCCGCAGGGTGTATCCGACAGCTGTCACCCCACGGCTAAGGTGATGGCCGCCATGCATTTCTTCGCCACTGGGTCATTCCAGCACACAGTGGGCAGTGGAGGAGGGATGTCCCAGCCCATGTTCAGCAAGGTGCTGAGGGATGTACTGGCAGCCATGATGCTGTGCCGAAACAGGTACATCCGCTTCCCCAGGGCTCGTGAATTGGCGGCAGTGAAGGGTGCATTCTATGCCCTTGGCAGAATCCCACACGTCGTTGGAGCCATTGACTGCACACATGTTGGCCTTGTTCCACCACAGGCCACTGAGCACCTGTACCGCAACAGGAAGCACACGCACTCCCTGAATGTGCAAGTGGTGTGCCTTGCGGACATGGTGATCACCCACGTGTGTGCAAAGTTCCCAGGCTCGGCCCATGACGCACACATAATGCGCAACAGCATCTTGCCACGACTGATGTCCAATCTGCAACAGGATCGTGGCTGTATTGTCGGTGAGTATGTGGAGTGGTGTAGCGTGCTGGTTGTGCGATGCTGTCCCCTGTCCAGTTGGAATTGCAACGGTTCTCTGTGTCCCTCACACCCAGGTGACTCTGCGTACCCGAATGGGGCATGGCTGCTCAGTCCATTGAGGAATCCTCTCACCCCAGCAGACGATCGCTACAATGAGGCACATGGGAGGACCAGACGTGTGGTCGAGCGTACCTTTGGCCTCCTCAAGTCCAGGTTCAGGTGCCTGGACCGCACCGAGGAGTGCGCTGGCGTACTCCCCACAGAAGGTGTGCCAGATAGTGGTGGCGTGCTGCATGCTGCACAATCTGGCCATTCGGAAGCAGATCCCCCTCATCGTGGATGACGGAGATCAACCAGGGCCCCAGCCCGCAGACCAGGACAGCTCGAGTGAGGAGGACAGCGGAGAGGAGGAAGCTGGTAATGTGCGGCAGCAGCTCATCGCCCACTACTTCACTTGACGGTGAGTGTCCATGTACGACGGCTGATGTGGCTGTATCTGTGCAGGTGTGTGTGTGCTGTGTCAGGGTGGCCGTTTGTTCACTGCGTGCTGTGTGTCAACGCTCCATGGCCAGGGTAGTATGCCACTGTTGGTGGCTGTGGCATTGTGCCCTATTGCTCTGTGCGATGTGTGTACATTGCTTGTAGTTGTTGACATGTACTGTGTGATGGGTGTGTGACACACTCATTGAATGTGCTCCTGTTCTGTCTCCCACCCCTAGGTCCCTACAGGCTCCTCCGGTTCCATTGCCATGCCACGCATCAGGTGCCTTTCCGCCCAAGGTGGCCGTTGTATTCCGTACAAATAAAACACAGGGCACAAACAGCAGTTTGTGTAAGAGGTGCATTTATTTCAAACTGTGACATGTGATTGTGTGCGAGGTGATGACAAAAGTGGTGCGTGCAGTGACAATGAGCTGTCGGTCACGGCTGCGTGATGCTCAGGGTGTACCCACTTGTTCCATGTCCATGGTCCAACAGACACATGCCATCCAGATGGCTGTGTGGAGTGGGATCGTAGTCCAAGTCAATGCAGTGGGTGGTCAAGGAAGGCTGGCTGGCTGCCTCACTTGCGTCTGGAGCCTGCGTAGTCCTCCCGGGAGATCTGTTTGTACTTCGGACGGCCCCTTCCACGTTTGGGAGGGGGTGTGTGGTGGCGACCTGCTGGTGGGGGTGAGGTGTGCTCACTGGCTGTGGACGCAGGGGTACTGGACACTGCTGCTCGACCCTGCGCCCCGGCAGGTGGTGGCGGTGGTGGAGCTGCTGTCCCTGGCTGTGACCTCACCGCCACCACCAGCTGGCCCATGAGGTCCACGAGTTGGCCCATACGGGCGTCCATGGACCTCAGCACCCCCAGGCCCTCCCGCGTGTCTGAAGCAGACCTGACCCATTGTTCTTGGGCCTCTTCATAGGCCCCAAGGACTCTGGCCATTTGAGGCAGGGCATGGCTCCCAGGGGAGACTTGCGTTTCCCTGACCCTGCTCCTCCTACCAGTACTGCTGCCACCGGCCTGCCCACTAGCCACATTGCTCACCACGGTCCTCGCTGTGGCTCCCAGGTTGGATCCAGTCGGCCGGGCCACCACCTGCGCTGGGGCTGGTGCCAGCGAAGACGTGGTGGTTGTGGCGGCGGTGGTGGTCGGTGCGGCGATGGTGGCGGTTGCGGCAATGGTAGTGGCCGCAATGACCGTGGGTGTGGCCGCAATGACCGTGGGTGTGGCCGCAATGACCGTGGGTGTGGCCGCAACGACAGTGGCAGCAGGGGGCTGGGAATGTTCAGCAGCCCTGGATGATGGGTTGGTGGGTAGGAGGGGTCCTGGGGAGCGGCTGAGCCCTGCCACACCAGATGGGCCTGCTTGGTGGTCCGTGTCCGAAGAGGAGGACAGATCCTCCACATCCGTGTGTCCTCGTTGGGGGCTTGTAGGCTGGCTGTGCTGGCTGCTGTCTCCATCCCCAGCATCCAGCAGTTCGTCACCTGTGGAGAGAATGAGATTTGTTATTGTGTTGCACCTGGCGAAGTATGTATTTGTCGTCTGACATTAACAGTTCGTGCAATCTCGTACATGGGTTTCCCGGAGGCGTGTGTGTGGCTGTAGCATTTGTAGTTGTGTGTGCTTGACAATGGGACTGTGTGCTGTGCACATGTGGCATGGGACGGATTGGCCATGCCGATGGGTGTGTTGCTGTGCCCCTACTTATTGTGACTCTGGTGTATGCGGGCTCCTGGCCCATCCTGGGTCTGGTTTGTACTTTGCTTTTGGTGTTCAGATGGGACGCTTAGGAACGCATATGGCAACATGGGGGCCATGCCCCAGATTCGCATTTGGGATGGAATATGCTTTTGGGGTACATGCTGTGAGCCATGGGTGCCGAACGTGACATGTGTTGTGGCAGCATGACAGTGCATGGTTTGAGGTGTGTGCATGCTTGACATGGCCTGCATATTTGCTGTCTGTTGTGATTACTGGACATGGCATTGGACGCATCGTTATGAGTGAGTGATGGTTGTGTGCCAGCCAACGTATTGCAGTTGTCCCATCTCCTTGGTGTGCGTGCTGCCCTGTGCCATGTGCATCACTGCAGTGCTCGGGGGGTGTGGCCCATGTTGTGTGTTGTTGCTCACAGTGGGTCGTGCGCTTCATTGACTTCTGGCACATGGTTGGTCATGGGCATGTATCTTAGCGTGACTGCTGTATGTGTGGCAGCTGTGCGGATGACATGCCTTTCATGAGACTGGGGCTGACGGATGGGATGGATGGTATGTTGTATGTGCATGGTGTGTCTGTGTGTTTGATGGGTTCAGTGGTGTTCGTGTGCATTTATGTTGTTCCGCTCTGTTGCGTCTAGTGTTGTTTGTCTTACATAGGCATAGTTGTGGGGTGTGTGGTTGACAGGCAGTAGGGGCTACATGGACAGGACTTCAATGGTGTTTCGGTTGTGTGTGATGGGTTGTACAGTGGCTGCCGTGTGGTACTATATTCAGTGTGGCTTGTGCATGCAGACGTGGCTCCTTGGGTGTTGCTGTGTTTGTGATGGGTCATGTGGGGTGTGAGTCTGTGGTTCATGTCCGTGTGCACATTGTTCACTTGTTCGTGACGGTGGGCGGTGCTGCGTGTTCGTCTGCTACGTGACATGTCCCATGTGTTGGTCGTGTTACGGTCCTCATGCCTCCAGTAATCCAGCCCTGTCCAGTTTCCCACCTGCAGGTTGTTCGTGCGTGCACTGTACTGGATGCCACATGGTTCTAAGCGGGGGTGCTCCATGTTGCAGGTCTGTGGGGGTGGGGGGTGTTGTGGGTCGTGGTGGTGGCTGGACACCCACTGACACCGATTGCTGTGGACCGTGATGTCTACCTTTCGGCTGTCGTTGTGCACTGCGGTGGCTGACACGTGGCTGTGGGGTGTGGGGGATGCTCCTCCTTGCTGTGCTGTGGGACTAGGGGCCTGGTGTGTTTTGTACTTGGGCTGTCCACCCTCCCACCCACTGCACTTTGTGTTCCTGCCACTTACCTGTTACTTGTCGGTTAGTGCAGCTATGGCGGACACATGGATGTGGTGGGTGCTCGTTGTGGCGCTTCTGGCACATTTGGGGACCTGTTGGTGGTTACGTGGCTGGCAGAGTGTACACATGTCCCCACGCATCTTACAGTTGTTCGGTTTGGGCTGTGTGTGGTGGTGTCTGTTGCATGTGTGTGTGATGTGTTGTGTATTGTGTGCTGGACATGGGGGTGTTTGTCCCTGGGAGCTGTGGCATGGTGGTAGTGCATGTGAGTACATAGCGGTGTGCTGGTATACATTAGTTTGTACTTACCAGCCTCCACTCCCCCTGCTAATCCGGCGAGGATCTCGGGATGTATGATGACTCGCACCTTCTCCTCCCACGCTTTGAAGGTCTTGAAGAGCGCGGGATTCCCTCCGCCAGTGACGGCAGCCAGCTCTCTGTTCTTGCTCTCCTTCTTCTTGACCAGGCTCTTGACGTCATTCCACCGTTTGTTTATTTCGACTCTGTTCCTGGGCAAGGTCCCGACTGCATTGACCTGGTCTACGATCCGGTTCCACATTCTCTTTCTGGTGGCTAGTGGTGTGTGCTGGACCAGGTTCCCATAGATTTGTGGGTGCACCTTGATGATCTCGTCGACCATGACCGTCAGCTCCATGGGCGTGAACTTGGGCATTCTTTGTGGTGCCATGGTGTTTGTGGTGCTGGTGCGGTGTGTGTTGTGTAATGTGCAGGGGTTTGTGGTGCCGGTGTTTGGTGGTGGTGGTGGTGGTGGTGGTTGTGATGTGTGCGTTTCTGTGGTGTGCTGCTGTCCTTGCTGTGTCACTGTGTCCTCTCCTCTCCTCTCTAGTTTGCAATGTTGCAAGGGGTTGTGGTCTGTGGGAGTGCTGCTTTTGTACTTACCTATGTGGGTGTGTCCTCATGGTCTGTTGTTTTCAGGTGTGTTGTGTCTGGGGTTCTGGCCTTTGTAGTTTTTGTTTGTCCAGGGGGTGTTTTCGGGATGTGTACTGTGCTTGTGTATTTGTGCGTGCCTTGCTGTGTGGACTTGTTGGCCATGTTGTGTGCGATTGTTTTTGTCAGCGGATGGTTTCTGTGCAGGGACGTGGGCGCCATGGCTTCTGCCGTGTCGGTTCTCATCGGCGTTGTTTGCGCTGGCGGGCGGTATATTTGTAGTTTTCCCGCGCTCATGGCGGTGCGATCGTAATCTCACGTGCGGTGTGTCGGGCATGAGGCGGGCGGTTTTGTGTTGTCGTGCGTGTTTCCGTCCGTGGCGGGCGGTTTGACTCCGACTCGGACGATGGCGGGCGGTATCTTGTGTGATTTTTCCGCCGATGGCGGTTTCGGTTTGTGTATTCGTAATGGCGTGGTCGGTGTTCAGACGGTGTGTGCGGGCGGATTTTTGCCGCTTCCATGCCTGGCGGATTTTTTTACGCCGGGTATCGTAATGGGCCCCTAAACTATTTATTTAATATTATATAATGGTTTAAAAATTACTGTTCCATTCTAATAAAATACTTAAAAATATACCTGGTTTTCTTATATTTATTATCTGTTTTTATATGATGTAAAATTATAATAATAAATATTATGAGTTAATAATATTTAATATTATAATTATAAAAATGTATATATGTCAAAAAACAATTACTAAAAATTTGTATGAATATTATTTTTTGTTTAAAAACATGTGAATTGTAAATAAAATAAACAACTGTTATTACATTTAATAATTATTAATATTAATAGTTTATTAATATTAATAATTAAAATATATTTAGTTTGTATAACAAAATTAAACTATGTTATTTTTATGTGAAATGTATTGTAGAAATATTTACAGTATATAATGTCAATAAATACTTCACACATTTTGTCAGTTTTAAAAATATTAAAAATAACAAACAATATTTACTACTTATTAAAAAATATATACTAATGTGCAAAATGTCCTTTAAAAAAATTGATATGCATCATGCTATATTTGTAAAATATATACAATTCTGAAATATAATTTCTTTCATTATTAATCTTTTTTGAATAATTTACTTGTTAAAATATACATACTGATAAAATCTATTTTCTCTGTAATAAATACTCTCCTGCAAATATATATATTTTGTGAATTTTTTTCTAATGTTTAATAAAAAATAACATTTTGGATTTAACTGTAATTTCTATGTTTTATATAATAAAATTTGTTAATAAAAATGAGATGTCTATTTTTTTGACTACCTTTTCATCGCTATCACTTTTAATGTACATAATTAAATGTTTTATAATATATTTTTATTTAAAGTACATAATTTAAATTAAATAATATATATGATATATCTGTTCTTGTTTTACATATAACTAAATATGTTTTAACTAATTTTACCTTTAATAATAATTATTATAATATATTTAAAAAATACTCACCTAAATTATGCTCACAACTCCACTCAACATAAATACTCAATAATATTTTTTATTTAATTAACTTATTTTACTGTTCCCACTACACTCTGGGGCCGATTCCAATTCGGGCCGGAAAACATACCGACCGACTCGGTACGGGAATATAGTCCGACCGACACGTACGGGCGTTGCCCGACCTGGGAAGTACGATGAAATGCATGTGAATCACGACCGACTCGTACGGAACACAAGCCTAACGACCGAACCGGACGGAAACAAGCTATCCGGCCGGGAAACCACGTGAATAGAACCGACCGACACGCACCAGGAATCAACCCGAACGAAACGTACCCGCGAACTCCGACCCACGCAGTACGATGCAATGCGTGGAAAAACAGACCGAGACGCACGGAGCGCAAGCCGAACGACCGACACGCATACAAAAGCCAGCCGAAGGAAGCCAATACTCGGCGACCGACGCGTACGCCGCACAAGAAACCCTGCAGAAACACAGCGTGGACGACTCGGAGAAGCTCGCACGAGACAACTGCAGCGTCCTACTCGGTCAGAAGAACGTCTCCTACATGCACAAAAAATACTAAGGAAAAAAACAAAAAAAGGGCCAAACAAGCAATGACAAAGTCAATAAATACAGGGAAAAAAACATGGAACAAGGACACACCCCCAACTGCACCTATATAAAGGCCACAAATCCCTACCATGATCCTTTGCAAATTCAACTGGCCTGCCAGCACAGAACACCATCACACAGCAACCACAGACACACTCACAGCTCATCCATCACACAAGCCACACACCATTAGCACCTCAACAAATAGCACCCTCACATACACCCAGCAAAACCTACACTCACACACCTCACCTGCACACACACACACATCAATCCCCACCACCACCCATCACCATGCCCCTAAAGAAGAATCCAAAGTTCCTAGACAGTGAATTGGAAGTCCTGGTAGATGAGATCCTCAGGGTAGAGCCACAGTTGTTTGGTACATTGGTACAACAGACCCCCATGTCGCAGAAAACCAAGATGTGGCAGAGGATCGTCGACAGGGTGAACGCACAATCACCATGTTTGCGCACAAAGGAAGACATCCAGAACAGGTGGTATGATGTGCGCAGGAGGGTCAGGGACCTACTAAAGAAGGATTACATCGTGAGTCAGCACACCGGCAGTGGCCCTCCTGCCAAACCACTATACCTCAGGCCCTGGGAGAAGAAGGTGCGGCCCATCCTACCACCAGTGAGCATATATGGACTATCAAACATCCCAGAGCCTGGTGAGTACACAACAAATATACACAATATTGTGTGACAATACACACACATCACTGTCAAGGGGATAGTCAAACCATGCACCCTTAGCAAATACACAGCAATCAAAAGATAATCACCCCAAGATTTGTCTGTCAGTCAGATAAACACAATACATGCCATCTCATAGTGACATGTAACTGTGTCAAGATATGTACAAACATAACTACAAATACAGCAAGGCAGTGGCACAAATGCAACCAACAAACACAGTTAGACATTTTGCCACCACTAGAACACCACCTCACAAGGAAGCTCACTCAAAGGAAGGAATTCTGTGTATGCTGGTGAAGTCAGTGTAGCCGATAGCATGATGATGGGAGTTGTAGTCACAGTTATTGGTCACACTCACAATTGGCCCATCAACACCACTCTGAACCATGCTCACATCACAGGGAGTGGAAAACAACTGACAAGATGGCTGACACTGGGTACTGCTGTGGGGAGCACAAGGCCCTGCTGGGAACTGTGCACCAACCAACAGCAGGACACCACTGTCAGCCATCTTGCCATTGCTGTCACACTCACACACAGTGAACTCCACTCAAAAGGAAGGAAGTATGGGCATGTTGGGAAGGGGGGTGTAGGCCATAGCATGATGGGAGTTGTAGTCACAGATATTGGTCACCCTCACAATTGGCCCATCAACACCACTCTGAACCATGCTCACATCACAGGGAGTGGAAAACAACTGACAAGATGGCTGACACTGGGTACTGCTGTGGGGAGCACAAGCCCCTGCTGGGACCTGGGCACCAACCAACAGCAGGACACCACTGACTGACATCCTGAAATCCAACTTGCACTCCCTGCAATGGAAGCACGTTCCATGGTGGGATATCTGGGTGGGAAGGAGGACTGACAGCTCTGACCATAGTCACCAGCAGCTTTTCTCACACACCCCCTTAACACAAACTCCACACAACTCACCTGGGAGAATGCATTGCCTCACACTCTAATTAAATATCCCACAAAGAACAACCACACTGGGTTATGCTGTGTGAAGCACAGGGACACTCTTGGGACTTGTAGCCAAACAAACGCCAGGACAACACTGTCAGCCATCCTGTCAGCACAGGCACACTACCCCACAGGGAAGCAGAGTCAAAGGAAGGAAGTATGGGCATGCTGGGAAGGGGGGTGTAGGCAATAGCATGATGGGAGTGGTAGTCACAGCTCAACATCCCCCACCCACATGGCCCAGCAAGCTCACACTGAAGCATGCACACCTCACAGCCAGTGAAAAGCCACTTCAAAGATGTCTGACACTGGCCTCAGCTGTGGG
Organism: Calotriton arnoldi; assembly: GCA_963921515.1. Classification (NCBI taxonomy): domain Eukaryota; kingdom Metazoa; phylum Chordata; class Amphibia; order Caudata; family Salamandridae; genus Calotriton; species Calotriton arnoldi. The sequence goes on from CAWUFW010002294.1 coordinate 103,630, forward strand.
GAGCACAAGGCCCTGCTGGGACCTGTGCACCAACCAACAGCAGGACACCACTGTCAGCCATCTTGCCATTGCTGTCACACTCACACACTGTGAACTCCACTCAAAAGGAAGGAAGTATGGGCATGCTGGGAAGGGGGTGTAGGCCATAGCATGATGGGAGTTGTAGTCACAGATATTGGTCACCCTCACAATTGGCCCATCAACACCACTCTGAACCATGCTCACATCACAGGGAGTGGAAAACAACTGACAAGATGGCTGACACTGGGTACTGCTGTGGGGAGCACAAGCCCCTGCTGGGAACTGGGCACCAACCAACAGCAGGACACCACTGACTGACATCCTGAAAGCCAACTTGCACTCCCTGCAATGGAAGCACATTCCATGGTGGGATAACTGGGCTGGGGGAGAAGGAGGGCCGGATGTCCACCAAATACCACCAATGCTGGCCATGCACACACCTCAACATTCACATAGAAAAGCTTCAGGTTGGCAGGACAATGTGCTACACCAATATCAACCTCTGACTGTGACAACTTAGGACAATGCAATGTACAGGCCCGCATCCAGAGGTACAGTCACAACTGTCAGGTGTGTGAACCATTGATGCCCGTAGAAACATAACATACATTGTGTGTCTCTTCCAAAAACAGGTGATGATGGGGACACAGCAGCAGACCATGAGGAGTCCCTGTCCCAGGCTCCGGGGGACACTGAGCTCACTGGTGTGGAACAGCCTCTGCACTCCTCGGATGGCGAAGACCTACCTGGCCCCTCCGGTGCGAGTCATCATGCAGCACCAGCAGGACCAACATCTGCACCCCCTGCACCCACCCCTCCAACAACTGCCAACACACAGACCACCCCTGCCAACACGGACAGACCAAGGACCACTGATGACAACAGCACAGGGACCCCGGCCCAACGTGGAGCAACGGACAACGACCCCAGTAACAACCCCCAAGTGGGCCTACGGTCACCTGTGCGTGCCACCACAGGTCCCACACGTGTCGCCAGGGGTGGTGGGAGGGGTGGTAGACATAGGTCGCTGTTTGCAGAGGGGCCTGGACTGCATGATGACCCACAACTGGCACGCATTGCTGAGGCGTACCAGAATAGCACCGGAGAGGTCAGCCAGGTAGTGGGGATCCCCAAGGACATTCAACAGCAACAGGCTGCCCTTCATGCCCGCTTGGACTCAAACATGTCCCGTGTGGAGACACACATGTCCCGTGTGGAGACACACATGTCTGGCATGGAGTCCAAGTGGGACACATTGGAAGAACTGACAGCGGTGCATAGGGACATATTGACATGCCTCCGCCAGATTAGCACCAACATGGCCACACCTCCCTGTGTGCCCACAACATCTGGTGCTGCAACAACTGCAACTGCCACAGGGAGGGAGGAGGACTCTGGCGGAGAGTCCTCTGCACCGCAGCAGCCTGCACGTGAGGGTCCCCCCTGGAAGAAGAGGGGTCGTCCGAGGAAGGAAAACCGAGAGGCCGATGGCCATGTACATCCCCAGAAACCCAACACCTGTTCTGGAAATTCTCCTTTGTGTGCAAACTGTTTACCCTGTCGAATGCAACACAACTCTCCCACATGACATGGGGAGCTTAAGTTAGCCCAATGTATCAGATGAATGTGGACTTTACTCAGGACATTTCTGCTACCAAGCCTTCCAACTCATCTGGGAACTTTGGATTCCAATCCCAATGTACAGCACCCACCATCCTGTGCACTATCCTCACACATGTATGTAAATAAACTCACTAATACACCATACATGCCTCTGTTGTGATTCCAACGTGGTTTTTGTCATGTAGATGGTGATCTGCTAAATGACACTGTGCATGCTAACTGCTACAGCAAGTTCAACACCGTCATCGGAGTCATGGCGACGTGACACATATGAGGGAGACACACCACTAGGGCTACACAACACATACACACCAGGGCCATCAGACTCATCGCCTACACTGATGTTGCCAGGAAATACAGTGGAATGCACAGACACCACACCTATTCACAGTCTGTGTTAACTAGCCCACAGGTGCAGTAAGCACATGTCAGTCAGATGTGTGACCACAGACAATGCACAACCCAAAGTGAAGCACAGGTTTATTACACATTTGCAACATGTTGTTTCCACTACAGATGCAAGGTAATCCTACGTGGCAGTGGCCACACAGTCAACAAGTGTAGAAGAAATAAAGTCCAGGGGTGTGTGGCACATCACCTGTAGGGAAACGACTGCTTCCACCCTGGAAGTTGAATCACGGTGTCGGGGGATCACAGGTCACCAAACAACTCTGAAAGTACCCTGTGAAGGACAGACATGACACACAGTCAAAAGCACGGAAGAACAGGACAGAACTGCAATACTCATGGCCAATACATGTCACAAGATACTCACAGAAAACCAAGTTAGCATGTCAACACTGTTGGGGAGTTCAGACTACCTGGAAGGACACATTGCTGCACGCATCCAGTCAAGTAGCACATGGCCACACTCAAACAGCACCAGAGCACCACCCACACATATCATGCAAACTCACGTCATTCACATTACATCTCCCTGGATACTCACATTCAGCTGAAGAAGTTGGTGATGAGCTGTGTGCGGACATCACCATCATCATCATCATCATCACTGGCATCGTGGCCCAGGCCAGGATCCTCCACAGGTGGCGGATGTTGGTCATCGTCATCCAGGATTAGAGGCAACTCCTTCCGCACTGCCAGGTTGTGTAGCATGCAGCAGACGATGACAATCTTGCACACCTTTGCTGGGGCATATGGGAGGGCCCCTCCTGTCTTGTCCAGGCAGCGGAAGCGGCTCTTCAGGAGACCAAATGTCCGCTCGATCACTCTCCTGGTCCGACCATGTGCCTCATTGTAGCGCATCTGGGCTGGTGTCACAGGGTTCCTGAGGGGTGTCAGCAACCACGGCATGTTGGGGTATCCGAGTCACCTACAGACAGACAATTGCACATTAGCAGAGTTGGAAAAGAGGGCGGAATACAACATAGCAGAACACACACAATGGTACAAAGTCAGTACACACCGACAAGCCAGGCACGCTGGTTCTGCATCTGTGACATCATCCTTGGGATGCGACTACTCCTCGTCACGTAGGCATCGTGTGCCGAACCAGGGAAACGGGCACACACATGTGAGATGCTCATATCTGCAAGACATACCACCAGAGCATTGATTGAATGATAATGTTTCCTGTTCCTGTATGCCTGCTCATGTGCCTGTGGTGGTACCAAAGCCACATGTGTCCCATCAATGGAGCCAATGACATGTGGCATCCTCCCCAGGGCATAGAAGTCACTCTTGATGTCAGTGAGTTGTTGACGTGTAGGGAAATAGATGTACTGGTTCAGGCATCTCAACATTGCCTCCAAAACATCGCGTAGCACACGGCTGAACATAGTCTGTGACATCCCACCAGCAGTCACTACAGTGTGTTGAAAGGTACCGGTGGCAAAGAAGTGTAGGGCTGCCATCACCTTCACCTTGGGGGTCAGCGCTGTAGGGTACAGCCGGCCAGGTTGCAAATGTGGGGCCAAGCGCACTGCCAAATCCTCAATCAGCTGCCTGGTGTAGCGGTACCGTCAGATGCTGTCACGTTCCACCATCGTTGCCAGGTCAGGGAATGGTCTATGGACAGCTGGTGCCCTGCAGTGCATAGGTGAAGAAAGAAAGATTGTCAGTCACCCCACATATGTGCCATTCACCATACTCAATTTCACATGATACATCATTACGAGACACAAGTACTTGATGTGTGTGCCGTTCTGTATGGACATATATGGCACCTACATGGACATCATCTAACATCTCAGTTCAACATGTGTTGACAACAGGTTCCAGGTTGTGCTATGGGAAACCATTAGGCTGTGTCACAGTACCCATTTACTGCTGTCACGTTCCACACACACACCACAGTGACATGTCTGGACAGATGCGCCACAGGCATCACAGCTCATTGACAGGTAGATTCCCAGTAACCCTGTCTTGCCACATGGACACTGGCATGACATGGCGTATCATGTACACATCAGAAAAACAAACATGACTCCCACAGGTAGTGGCCCCTGTTGCCTCCGCAGGATCAGACATGGACGTCTGTGACACACACACGCACAACATCAAAGTCCATGCACAAACAACGTTGATGTGGAGACTGTCTCCCATTGTGCACATGGAATCAGAGACATCGGAAACACAACATGCACACAGACTGTGGAGGGCCATCACTATTGTGGCAATGGGTCACCCTGTGACGTACATGCCTTCCCACATGGGACTCTGGGGGTATGTGACATGTCATACACATACACAACCTGGAAATGTGACCATGCCACATGCTCCGAAATGAACAGTTGCACATCACAGTGGTCATGTGCACAACACACAAAGGATCCTGTCCCCATGAACACGTGCACAGCCTGGGAGTGGCTGCCCCCAAGTGCCACCCCAAAACCCACATGTTCACCCCCATACACAGAAAAGGTAATGCAGCCTTACATGCCTTAGGATACAGTGTGGACTGGGTGTGGTGTTGTAGGTGTGCCCCTGAGTCCCTGGCAAGTATATGTGGCTGGCATACGTTCACCAGTGACAAGCATGGTGACATATGCGAGTGACCTGTACAGGGACGCGTTGTACAGCAATGGACCAAACGGTGTGCACGCACTGGCCATTGCATCTGTTGTGAGCGGGTATGCGTTGTTTCCCGGAATACGCGTTGTACAGCAATGGACCGATCGGTGTGCACGCACTGGCCATTGCATCTGTTGTGAGCGGGTACGCGTTGTTTCCCGGAATACCCTTTGTACAGCAATGGACCGATCGGTGTGCACGCACTGGCCATTGCATCTGTTGTGAGCGGGTACGCGTTGTACAGCAATGGACCGATCGGTGTGCACGCACTGGCCATTGAATCTGTTGTGAGCGGGTACGCGTTGTACAGCAATGGACCGATCGGTGTGCACGCACTGGCCATTGCATCTGTTGTGAGCGGGTATGCGTTGTTTCCCGGAATACGCGTTGTACAGCAATGGACCGATCGGTGTGCACGCACTGGCCATTGCATCTGTTGTGAGTGGGTACGCATTGTACAGCAATGGACCGATCGGTGTGCATGCACTGGCCATGGGATCTGTTGTGACCGGGTGCAGCGTTGTTTCCCGGAATACGCGTTGTACAGCAATGGACCGATCGGTGTGCACGCACTGGCCATTGCATCTGTTGTGAGCGGGTACGCGTTGTACAGCAATGGACCGATCGGTGTGCAGGCACTGGCCATTGAATCTGTTGTGAGCGGAGTACGCGTTGTACAGCAATGGACCGATCGGTGTGCACGCACTGGCCATTGCATCTGTTGTGAGCGGGTCGCAGCGTTGTTTCCCGGAATACTGCGTTGTACAGCAATGGACCGAGCGGTGTGCACGCACTGGCCATTGCATCTGTTGTGACCGAGTGCAGCGTTGTTTTCCGGAATACGCGTTGTACAGCAATGGACCGATCGGTGTGCACGCACTGGCCATTGCATCTGTTGTGAGCGAGTACGCGTTGTACAGCAATGGACCGATCGGTGTGCACGCACTGGCCATTGCATTTGATGTGAGCGTGTACACGTTGTCTTTTGAAATATGCGTTGTACAGCAATGGTCCGGATGGTGCGCATGCATTGGCTAGGGACTGGCATGGCAACGGACGCGTTTTCAAAGCTGGAACGAGTCTGATGCAGTGAATTCAGTTGGCCAGCCACAACAATGTTGCAAAAACATGGGTGTCATGAAGTTTAACTTTTGAAGGATGCTGTGGCCGTGTATAAGTGTTGCAATTCCATGGATTGGCCAGATTCAGAAGATGCAAACGACTTGGACCTATCACTTTGGACACATGGGACAGTATCTGCCTCTGCAGCACACATATAATGCTGGCTGTTCCCCTGAGAGCTCACTTGCCTGCACTACATGCTCCAGGACGACATCTGCCACCAACACTGCTGCTGTCTCTGCATCCTCTGGCTACTGCAATGGCACGTACTGTGGAGAGAGCCCCAGCCTTCAGCCTTGAGGAGAACCAGGCCCTGCTGGACAGCCTCCTTCCACAGTACAGCAAGCTGTATGGGAAACCAGGGAGCAGGTGAGTGTGCTGTCCACTGCCTTACTAATTGTGCATGTTGTTTGACTAGCAAGACTTACAGTGTGCACACCACTGGCTAGCATGCTCACTGAGTAGTTCTCACCCCCAAAGTGTGTAGTTATATGCACTGAACAGGTACAGTGCAGTAACAGTGCATTCCAACAAGGTTTACTTCCCATGCAATGATACCATGTAGTAACTGCTGGCAAACTGTTCATAGCCATCGTTGCACTGCCTGTGTACATCATATGCCCCTGTGATTGAGACATGTATATCCAACTGTGTGATGCATGTATATGTTGCATGTGTAGTAATGGCATTTTCACTTTGTCATCCTCACAGTTTGATGCCCACCAGAAGCAGGAAATCTGGCTGACCATCGCCCGGGCAGTAAGATCCGTGGGGGTCTACAAGCGCCGGATCCGCAACTGCCAGAAGAGGTGGCAGGACCTTCGGGGCTGGACCCGGAGGATCGCAAGGGTCCAGCTGAAGCTGTCGCCTCCTCGCAGGAGGGGCGGACACCGGACCCTGACCCCCACATGCTCAGGATCCTGGCGGTGGTCTTCCCTGACCTGGATGGGCAGCTGAAGGCCAGACAGCAGCAAGGAGGGGGTGAGTCCATGACTGCACTGTACACTTTGTCTGACATGCTATGTGCCCTCCTCTGGCCTGGTTAAACGTCCACAGTACATCAGTCTTGTGGTCCAGGACCCAAGTCCCTCAATTGTGACATGCCCACTCCTCATCTGATACACATATGTGTGGCCCTTACAGTCAGGAAATTGTGTCACTTGGGTACTGTGTCATTGCATTTTGCTTCGCTCAAGGTGGGGGACAGCATTTGTTCCCGTGACTATGTTGTGAGATTCATGGGTGGGTCAATTGCTTACACAATGCCTAAGTTCTGACATGTAATCTGGGTGTAACTTTGATATGTGGTCCACTTGCTGATCTGAATAACCACATGTCCCTGGGGTATTTGGCACACCCCCATGCTGCGGGTGGGAACAACCATGCTGCGGGTGGGAACAATGTTTGGGCCTCAGGAGTATGTATATCAAGTGTGTCACACATGCTTAGCCACCTGCCTACTGTCCAGGGCTCATCCCTCTTTCAGGTGGAGCAGGACAGTCATGCCTACTCCAGGGCATACAATACACTCTGTACTCCCACTCCCGTGTATCAGCTGACATGTTGTGATCAGTGAAATGTTCCCTCAGGTGTCTGCCTCTGTGTCATTGTGCCGTGGCTTCGTTGTCAGGACTACTGGGATGTTTATCGTTTAGGGCTCAGCATGCCATCTGAGATGTGACCATGAGAGACGATACTTCTGTGACTCATAGGTGTTTGATCACTTGACTGTGCACACAGGTGTATGCGACTGTGAACTTCAGGCAGCTGTTTTACATTCACAGCAGACTGTGAGGTGCTCAGGTTCATAGAGTTGTGTTTCATGTCTCCCATATGTCCAATTGGCATGATGTGGCCAAATAAGAGTTCAGATGATGTGGTTTGTGGGGGATGGACATGTGCACTTGTCAGCTACATAACTTGCATTCCCCATTTCCTAGGATTGTGACACAGTGCAGACTGTTGTTGGCTGGCTGCCATGCCCATGTGACTGGAGACAGTGATGTATGACTTTGCAGGCATGCCTGTGCCATGGCATTTAGCTTACTAAGAGTGATCCTGCAGGGGAGTTACATGTGCAACATGCACCCCATTGTGGCATTGACTATCCGGACATGGGTGCATCATGGTGTCTGGTGCTGGTATGCATCACATGCATTTCTAATTAGACTCTGGCCATCCCTTTACCCGGACACCTGTACTAACTCAGTGGCAAGAGATGTGATGTGTGCATGTTCACATACTTCACCGTGTTCTCTGCAATGTCCAACAACTGTGTACGTGGTGCTTGTGTCCACACTGGGGTATTACCATCCAACAGGCACCAGACAGAAGGGTGCAAGGGCAGGAGGGGTGTGAGTGCCATGGTTGACCATCAGACTGACAATTGGCTTCTCCTAATCTGTGTGAGGACTTTTGGCAATGTTCAACTGAGGATGCCAGGGCTTGCTCTGTAATGTGCTGTACTTACTGTGGTGTGTGCGGTCAGTGCAGGTGACTGATGTTTGTCTGTTTCCCTAATTGTTTGCAGATACATCCACGGCCACAGGAGGGGACAGCTCCACGGACCAGGAGGAGCTGCAGAGCCAGACTGGGTCAGCAGGCGATGAGTGGTCGGAGGGACCCAGTGGCACAGAGGGCGAGGGAGTCACACCGAGGAGTCCTCAGCACCATCCACCTCAGCTGAGGACCACAGCAGCTCGGAGGATGACTCCCTTGTGGAGGCGGGTGTCAGCAGCCACCACACCCCAGCTAGTATGTCTGGCCCCGACACCACCACCACCACCACCACCGCCCTCCCATTGGCTCCCATTCCAGAGGTCCGTGGAGGCTCCCGTGTCCAGGAGCGTGTCTCCTTCGTGCCAGGCACCGCACCCCCTGCCCCTGTGTCCCCTGCTGCCCTGAGTGAGGAGTCTGTGTACCTACTTCGGCAGCTCCATGTAGGGCAGACAGCAATGCTGAGTGTCCTCCATGCACACACCACTCTGTTGACACAGCTGGTGTCGTTCATGGAGGGCATCTCGACGGGCATGTCTGCCCTACAGAGGAGCAATAGGTCCATGGACTCCTCCCTGACGGCAGCAGTGTCCCTCCTCCAACAGTCCATCACCCCTCCTACCGCTGCCCCATCCACACTTCCTGGCACCCTACCTGTCCCAAGCACATGCACACCTGCACAATCACCCAAACACACAGACACGAGCAGCACAGAAACACACAGAACAAGGGCAAAACGTGCACACAAGCATCCTCAGGGGACTGATACCACACCCACAGGGGATGGGGAAGAGACACACACACAGGCATCCACAGTCACTCCTCAGTCCTCCAAATCCTCTCCCTCCAAGACCCCTTCCCTTGCCTCACCTGCAACCCCACCTACAAAGCAGCTCTTCCTCTGTGACCTCGGCCTCTTCCCCTCCGATCCCGCTGATCCAGCATACAGGGGGAAGAGGAAGTCCACCCAAACAGAGGGAGTGCCCCTCGCCCCCGGACACCCTCCCCCAGGCGCAGACAGCCTGAGGCCCCCACCCGCAAGTCCCCCCGGTCCCGGAAGAGCAAGACCCCGCCACCGCCCTGCAGCTCAACCACTAAGCCTGGGCAAAGCACTACGCTACGCTCGCGTAGTTTGCGAAGTTTGCGCTACTTCGCACTACGCGAATTGCGCGTAGCACAGTGCAAACACGCGTAGCGTAGCGTAGTGGTCATTTTTTGCTTGCTCGCGGTCCTCAACGTCAAGTTGGCGACCGCGAGCAAGCAAAATGACTATCTCGGCGAGACTTTTCCTCGTTCGCGATCAGCAACATCAAGTTGCCGATCGCGAGCGAGGAAAACCTCCCGGTGAGATTCTCAACGCGGGAGGTCAGGTTTCTCATTGCGAGTGGTTGCGCATGCTCGCGACCGCTCGCGATGAGAAACTACCAGTCCGCGTTGAAAGCTGCCGCTCGAGTAAAAATCTACTCGAGCGGCAGTAAAGACTAGCTTCGCACTGTGCAAGATGCCGTTTTCAATGATTGCACAGTGCGGACAAGCATCCGGCACTGTGCAATCAGTGCGAACAGCATTTTGCACAGTGCACTACGCAGTTCGCGTAGCCACGCGTAGCTCGCGTAGTGCGAGGTGCACTTCACGTAGCTTCGCGTAGCGCTACTTCGCGAACTACGCCCAGGGTTATCAACCACACAGTCTCCTTCCTCCATCCCTCAGTCACCCACAACACAGGTTCCCCCACCACACCCTGTCCCAGGTATCCCCACCCACAGATACACCATCCCCAAAATGATGCGGCCTTCTCCTCCTACCACTTGCTCTTCCAGCCCCACACCCCCCGCTGCACATGTTTGTGCCACTGGTGTGGAGACCGTGTCCTCCCCTCTGTCCTGCCCACCTTACCTGAACCCCATTCTACTCCCCGGAGATGGGCACTGCAGTGGAGTCCACTACCACCCCGTCTGACTTGGGCACTGCAGTGGGGAACCTGTCCACTCCATCTGGCCGGACCACTGCAGTCATGCCGGCACCCACACCATCTGACTCATGCCCCCAGTTGTGCCGGCACTCACCATGTCAGACACCTCCACTGCAGTTGTCAGTGACTCTCCAGCACCAGCCACCCCTTCCCTGCCTCCTTCTGGTGAGCCCTGATCCTGTCCCTGCGGTGCCTGGCCTGCCCCCCGTATACCCCTCCGAGGGAATGTCCCTGCTCCATATCAGTGCAGGCAAGCAGAGGGTGACATCTGCCACTGTCACCCTGTTCGGACTGAACTGTTGGACTGGCCATTGGCCTTTGTATTTTTGCAGGACTTTCATTTTTCAGACACATATGCTGAATAAAGCTCCTTTCTGTTCTCTGGTGGTTTTGCTTCAGATGTACTTGATGTTGATGATGCTAACCATGCCCTTGCTGCAGTGATGGTGATATTTGGTATCATGAAAATGAAGTGTTACTGTGCAGGACCCCATGTGGTCCAGGGGGAATGTGTCCTATCCTGGTGTGTAGCCATGTCATCCATTGCAGCAATATGAGGGTGTCATGTTTTCAATATTTGCCAATGGGATTTCCTACATTTATTTGCAATATCACATCTGTGGCTTACACCCCTGCACATCAGTTGTGCTTGCCATTGTTCAATTTGTCTGTTTCCCTGACCGTGTGACCATCTCCACTGGACATGCAAGTTTGGGCATCAATGGGGAAGGACTCATCTGTGTTATCAGTGCAACTTGCTATACATGTGTGTTGGATCTGTGCAGATGATTTCGGTGACACTCCCATGACCAGGCTGATGTGACTAACCCTGGGCAAAGCACTACGCTACGCTCGCGTAGTTTGCGAAGTTTGCGCTACTTCGCACAACGCGAGTGCACGTAGCACAGTGCAAACACGCGTAGCGTGGCGTAGCGTAGTGCAGCGGTCATTTTTGCTTGCTCGCGGTCCTCAACGTCAAGTTGGCGACCGCGAGCAAGCAAAATGACTATCCCGGCGAGACTTTTTCCTCGTTCGCGATCAGCAACATCAAGTTGCCGATCGCGAGCGTGGAAAATAAACCTCCTGGCGAGATTTTCAATGCGGGGAGGTCAGGTTTCTCATTGCGAGTGGTGGCGTATGCTCGCGACCGCTCGCGATGAGAAACTACCAGTCCGCGTTGAGAGCTGCCGCTCGAGTAAAAATCTACTCGAGCGGCAGTAAAGACAGCTCGCACTGTGCAAGATGCCGTTTTCAATGATTGCACAGTGCGGACAAGCATCCGGCACTGTGCAATCATTGCGAACAGTGCACTACGCAGTTCGCGTAGTGCTACGCGTAGCTCGCGTAGTGCGAACTGCACTTTGCGTAGCTTCGCGTAGCGCTACTTCGCGAACTACGCCCAGGCTTAGATGTGACGAGAGCCTTCATTTTGTGCTAATTGTTGACTGAGTGACCAAGTGTACTGCTGACATGATAGAGCCCTGCAGAGACAACCTATGGCACAGCTTTTCTTACACAGGAGTGGAGTCCCCTCATGGCAGTGTGTAATTCCGTGACATTGCCTGAGCCCAAGGTGTGTGTTGTGTGAGCATGTCTGTGTGTGTTCACTTCCATTTTGCAACACAGGCTGGGATCCCTAGTGATGTTCCTGTTTGTGATGCTTGCTGAGTTGACCTATGTTCCCCCAAATCTTCGCCCTGGGTTCTCTGTGATGTGGGTGCATGGCACATTACTGGTCATCAGGGTGTCATCCATAGGTGTGTTTGCTGTCAGGGCTGAGTTTGTGGGCAAACACAGATGAGACACAGTCAGGATTCCCCTTGGCACTTGTTGGTTACACAAGTCATGTAATTTACATTTTGTGTTACCTTTCAGTGATTGTGACACGTTGTGTGTGTGACTGCTGCCACTCCTCAGGGTCAGAGCTGCAATGTTGGAAGTTGTCTATGTGTGTTCTTGGTGGGTGACCTTGGCTTCTTCATTGGTGTGTGACTGTGGCCGGGATCCCATTGGTTGGTGTGGATTTGACGTCATGCCCATGTACAGCGTACTGTGCAGTGTGTCAGACATTCACAAGTCTTGTTGACTGGCCATGTGTGATGCGTATCTCCACCTTAGTTCCCCCACCACCCCTGGGATTGTCATGGGTGCATGTGCAATGTCACCAGTCCATGTGAGCTTCACTGCTGCACATTGGTGGAGGTCAAGGTGTGTGGTGTTAAGTGTGTGCAAATGAGAGTTGTTGCACGGCTAGACCCCTACCTCCATGTTAGCCTTGGCTGACAGGCCGTGCTGATTGATTTGTGCTTGTGTAGGTGTGATGGTAGTTAGTTGCTCAGGAAACATGACTGTGGTTCACTGTGTGTACCACATCTACCTTTGTATTCACAGTGGGATTATCATGCAGGCCCGTGTCACCACAATGTGGGGTCCCTGGGGGTAGTGCTGTGGTGGGTCTGTCTCTTGCTGTGTTAGTTGCTGTTCCTACAAGCTTCTGTGACATTTGTAATGTGTGCTCCCTCTCATCTAACAATGCCTGATTGCCCACATAGGGGAATCCGATCCATGAGTTACTTTTGTGTGGCACTGTATACACATCTGTGTAATAGGGATTCAGGCCTCCTCATGTGTTGTGTGGTTGCCTGGGGACACTGGCACACCCCCATCACCTGTTGTGTTTGATATGCAGTGTGAGTCTGCCTGTTTGTGTTTGTGCATTTGCACCACTGCATTGGCATTTCTTTAGTGTGCCATTGGCTGTATGTTGTTTGGTGGCTTTCCCCTGCTGTCCCTGGGACTCCTAGGTCATCAGTCAGCACAATGATCATGGTTTGTATGTCCTATTGCTGCCATGGAATGGTATTTGTTCACATGACATCTACAGTCTCCACAGGATATCTACATTTGTGTGTCCATTGGTGCTGATGTGTGGGTCTGCATTATGATGGTCACTTCTGTCATTGTGTAATTCGTGAATGTTGACAATGTGAGCCCCCATGGGTGATGTTTGTCTGCACATGGCCAAAGCGATGTTTCATTGGCACTGCACTGTTTGCCTCACCCAATCTATGTTGCTATGGGACACAAGCACTACTATGCCACTGATGTGTTTGTTGTTGTGTGACCAGGAATCATCCATGCAGTTTGGCATTTGCAGCTTTTCACATGACAACACTTACATTTTGGTCACTGTGGTGATGGGGCTTTAGACCCCATTGCCACAATGTTCAAAATGTGCTTCAGCTATGGACCCCACACTTACCTTTTGGTCACTGTGATGATGGGGTGTTAGACCCCATTGCCACAATGTTCAAAATGTGCTTCAGCTATGGACCCCACACTTACATTTTGGTCACTGTGGTGATGGGGTGTTAGACCCCATTGCCACAATGTTCAAAATGTGCTTCAGCTATCGACCCCACACTTACATTTTGGTCACTGTGGTGATGGGGCTTTAGACCCCATTGCCACAGTGGTCATGGTCTGCTTGCATTGTGGAGGCCACCCACATTTATGTGTGACACATGTGATAGGGGGTCACATTGTATGTTCAATGTCATGTTCAGTGTTGTAGGCATTTGACTCAGACTACACACGCTTGTCATGGTGTTGGGGGGGATGTATTTTCAGACATTCCTGATGTTGGAGTATGCTGGTTGTGTCATGCATTACCCGTCCTATGAGTAGGGGTTGTGTGGGTGGTAGGCATCCAGGCCCCCATGAGTAGGGGTGGTGTTAGTGGTAGGCATCCAGGCCCCCCTGAGTAGGGGTGGTGGTAGTGGTAGGCATCCATCCCCCTATGAGTGGGGATGGTAGTAGTGACAGGCATCCATGCCCCCATGAGTAGGGGTGGTGGTAGTGGTAGGCATCCAGGCCCCCCTGAGTAGGGGTGGTGGTAGTGGTAGGCATCCATCCCCCTATGAGTGGGGATGGTAGTAGTGACAGACATCCAGGCCCCCATGAGTAGGGGTGGTGGTAGTGGTAGGCATCCAGGCCCCCTGAGTAGGGGTGGTGGTAGTGGTAGGCATCCAGGCCCCCTGAGTAGGGGTGGTGGTAGTGGTAGGCATCCAGGCCCCCTGAGTAGGGGTGGTGGTAGTGGTAGGCATCCATCCCCCTATGAGTGGGGATGGTAGTAGTGGCAGGCATCCAGGCCCCCATGAGTAGGGGTGGTGGTAGTGGTAGGCATCCATCCCCCTATGAGTGGGGATGGTAGTAGTGGCAGGCATCCAGGCCCCCATGAGTAGGGGTGGTGGTATTGGTAGGCATCCATCCCCCTATGAGTGGGGATGGTAGGAGTGACAGGCATCCAAGCCCCCCTGAAAAGGGGTGGTGGTAGTGGTAGGCATCCATCCCCATATGAGTGGGGATGGTAGTAGTGGCAGGCATCCAGGCCCCCATGAGTAGGGGTGGTGTTAGTGGTAGGCATCCATCCCCCTATGAGTGGGGATGGTAGTAGTGACAGGCATCCAGGGCCCCATGAGTAGGGGTGGTGGTAGTGGTAGGCATCCAGGCCCCCTGAGTAGGGGTGGTAGTGGTAGGCATCCATCCCCCTATGAGTGGGGATGGTAGTAGTGGCAGGCATCCAGGCCCCCAAGAGTAGGGGTGGTGGTAGTGGTAGGTATCCATCCCCTATGAGTGGGGATGGTAGTAGTGACAGGCATCCAGGCCCCCATGAGTAGGGGTGGTGGTAGTGGTAGGCATCCAGGCCCCCTGAGTAAGGGTGGTGGTAGTGGAAGGCATCCATCCCCCTATGAGTGGGGATGGTAGTAGTGACAGGCATCCATGCCCCCATGAGTAGGGGTGGTGGTAGTGGTAGTCATCCAGGCCCCCTGAGTAGGGGTGATGGTAGTGGTAGGCATCCATCCCCCTATGAGTGGGGATGGTAGTAGTGACAGGCATCCAGGCCCCCATGAGTAGGGGTGGTATTAGTGGTAGGCATCCAGGCCCCCTGAGTAGGGGTGGTGGTAGTGGTAGGCATCCATCCCCCTATGAGTGGGGATGGTAGTACTGGTAGGCATCCAGGCCCCCATGAGTAGGGGTGGTGGTAGTGGTAGGCATCCATCCCCCTATGAGTGGGGATGGTAGTAGTGACAGGCATCCAGGCCCCCATAAGTAGGGGTGGTGGTAGTGGTAGGCATCCATCCCCCTATGAGTGGGGATGGTAGTAGTGACAGGCATCCAGGCCCCCCTGAAAAGGGGTGGTGGTAGTGGTAGGCATCCATCCTAACCCTGGTCGTAGTTCGCGAAGTAGCGCTACGCGAAGCTACGTGAAGTGCACCTCGCACTACGCGAGCTACGCGTGGCTACGCGAACTGCGTAGTGCACTGTGCAAAATGCTGTTCGCACTGATTGCACAGTGCTGGATGCTTGTCCGCACTGTGCAATCATTGAAAACGGCATCTTGCACAGTGCGAGCTGTCTTTACTGCCGCTCGAGTAGATTTTTACTCGAGCGGCAGCTTCTCAACGCGGACTGGTAGTTTCTCATCGCGAGCGGTCGCGAGCATGCGCAACCACTCGCAATGAGAAACCTGACCTCCCTGCGTTGAGAATCTCGCCGGGAGGTTTTTTTCCTTGCTCGCGATCGGCAACTTGATGTTGCTGATCGCGAACGAGGAAAAAGTCTCGCCGGGATGTCATTTTGCTTGCTCGCGGTCGCCAACTTGACGTTGAGGACCGCGAGCAAGCAAAAAATGACCGCTACGCTACGTGTGTTTGCACTGTGCTACGTGCAATTCGCGTAGTGCGAAGTAGCGCAAACTTCGCAAACTACGTGAGCGTAGCGTAGTGCTTTGCCCAGGCTTAATCCATCCCCATATGAGTGGGGATGGTAGTAGTGTCAGGCATCCAGGCCCCCATGAGTAGGGGTGGTGTTAGTGGTAGGCATCCATCCCCCTACGAGTGGGGATGGTAGTAGTGACAGGCATCCAGGCCCCCATGAGTAGGGGTGGTGGTAGTGGTAGGCATCCAGGCCACCCTGAGTAGGGGTGGTGGTAGTGGTAGGCATCCATCCCCTATGAGTGGGGATGGTAGTAGTGACAAGCATCCAGGCCCCCATGAGTAGGGGTGGTGGTAGTGGTAGGCATCCAGGCCCCCTGAGTAGGGGTGGTGGTAGTGGTAGGCATCCATCCCCTATGAGTGGGGATGGTAGTAGTGACAGGCATCCAGGCCCCCATGAGTAGGGGTGGTGGTAGTGGTAGGCATCCAGGCCCCCTGAGTAGGGGTGGTGGTAGTGGTAGGCATCCATCCCCCTATGAGTGGGGATGGTAGTAGTGACAGGCATCCAGGCCCCCATGAGTAGGGGTGGTGGTAGTGGTAGGCATCCAGGCCCCCTGAGTAGGGGTGGTGGTAGTGGTAGGCATCCATCCCCCTATGAGTGGGGATGGTAGTAGTGGCAGGCATCCAGGCCCCCATGAGTAGGGGTGGTGGTAGTGTTAGGCATCCATCCCCTATGAGTGGGGATGGTAGTAGTGGCAGGTATCCAGGCCCCCATGAGTAGGGGTAGTGGTAGTGGTAGGCATCCATCCCCTATGAGTGGGGATGGTAGTAGTGGCAGGCATCCAGGCCCCCATGAGTAGGGGTGGTGGTAGTGGTAGGCATCCATCCCCCTATGAGTGGGGATGGTAGTAGTGGTAGGCGTCCAGGCCCCCATGAGTAGGGGTGGTGGTAGTGGTAGGCATCCAGGCCCCCTGAGTAGGGGTGGTGGTAGTGATAGGCATCCATCCCCTATGAGTGGGGATGGTAGTAATGACAGGCATCCAGGCCCCCATGAGTAGGGGTGGTGGCAGTGGTAGGCATCCAGGCCCCCTGAGTAGGGGTGGTGGTAGTGGTAGGCATCCATCCCCCTATGAGTGGGGATGGTAGTAGTGACAGGCATCCAGGCCCCCATGAGTAGGGGTGGTGGTAGTGGTAGGCATCCAGGCGCCCCTGAGTAGGGGTGGTGGTAGTGGTAGGCATCCATCCCCCTATGAGTGGGGATGGTATTAGTGGCAGGCATCCATCCCCCTATGGGTGTGTATGGCATTGGTGATAGACATCCCGCACCTATTCTGCTGGTGCTGGTGTATGTCATTTCTGCATCCCTATGTGTGTGTGACATATTTCGGGTACGTGTCGTTTGTTTGTGTTGTGGGTGTTTGACTTACCGTCTGCGCCGTACGCGTCCGTACCGGTCCCGGTAATAGATGTAGAGTATTGGTAGGACCTGCGCGATGGGATTCATGGTTGGGTCGTCTCGTTCGGGTTTCTCGTGGCTTCGACTCGTACTCGTCGCTGGCTTGTTCGTCTCATCGCCGTGGATCGTCTTGTGGCGCGAATCGGAGCTTATGTACAGCTCTCCCGGATGCTCAAACGTGCCGGATGTAGCGACGGGTTCGGCGCGTACGGAAGGCGCATCGTACTAGTCCGGCCGGAAGGTGCTGTGTATTTGCTTCCGTACGACTCGAATCGGCGTTTACGGATCCGGCTCGGGCGGGGAACAGGAGCTGAAATGGGTAAGTACGGCTCGCTCGGAATCTGGGCTGTTGTGCGCATCGTACTTGTTCGTTCGGACGAGTGTTCGAATCGGTCGGGAAACACGCGTTCGGCTTGTATTTTTTCCTGACGAATACTGTTAGGTGCGCTTCCGGCCGAGATCGGAATCGACCCCTCTGTATTTAATTGGGGTAGGTGCTAGACACTAACCTTAATTAATTAACTATTCCCACTCCAGTCTGTATTTAATTGGGGTAGGTGCTGGACACTGAACTAAATTAATTTACTATTCCCACTCCAGTCTGTATTTAATTGGGGTAGGTGCTGGACACTAACCTTAATTAATTTACTATTCCCACTCCAGTCTGTATTTAATTGGGGTAGATGCTGGACACTGAACTTAATTAATTTACTATTCCCACTCCAGTCTGTATTTAATTGGGGTAGGTGCTGGACACTGACCTTAATTAATTTAGTATTTCCACTCCAGTCTGTATTTAATTGGGGTAGGTGCTGGACACTAAACTTAATTAATTTACTATTCCCACTCCACTCTGTATTTAATTGAGGTAGGTGCTGGACATTGACCTTAATTAATTTACTATTCCCACTCCAGTCTGTATTTAATTGGGGTAGGTGCTGGACACTAACCTCAATTAATTTACTATTCCCACTCCAGTCTGTATTTAATTGGGGTAGGTGCTGGACACTAACATTAATTAATTTACTATTCCCACTCCAGCCTGTATTTAATTGGGCTAGTTGTTGGACACTGAACTTGATTAATTTACTATTCCCACTCCAGTCTGTATTTAATTGGGATAGGTGCTGGACACTAAACTTCATTTATTAACTATTCCCACTATAATCACTATTTAATTAACAAATGTTCATACTAGTACATGCATTGTATAACATTATACTTTTTTTGTTTGTAACATATTTTATAATTCTTTGTATTAATTTAATTTTTTACAAATTTGTTTACATTTCCCTACATTTAATTAAATTGTAATATGTTTATAGTATACAATAAAATATTTTTGTAAAATTTTTGCATATTTATATATATTTATTTTTCTAATTAAAACACCCTTATCTCCTATAAATACAACATTCCACTCATAAATTTTACTTTGAAAATTAAAAAAAAATTAAAAATAAAAATGTTATAGTTTACAATTTATACAAATAAAAATATAAATTTTACAAAACACTCCTCACCCTTATACCCAAGAAATTCAACATCCAACACCTAAATTTTAATTTTAAATTCGAAATTAATGTAAACATTCTTAATTATTAATTTTAAAATTTTCAAAAATATTTATTTATTTTAAAAACTCCCCACCCTTATCCCCTATAAATGCAACATCCCACTGCTAAAATTTAAATTGAAATTCGAAATTAATTTTTAAATTCACACTTTAATTTATCAAATTTATACAAATAAAATATATTTTTTATAAAACATTCCCCACCCTTATCCCCTATAAAATTGAAAATGTTATTATAAATTCATACTTAAATATTACAAATTTATACAAATATTTTATATTTTTTTACAACACTCCACACCCTTATCCCCTATAAATCCAACATCCCACTACTAAAAATTTAATTTCAAAATCTAAATTTAATTAGAAATTAATACTTACATTTCTCAAATTTAAAAAAATTAAATTAATTTATTTTAAAACACTCCAAACGCTTATCCCCTATAAACCCAATATCCCGCTCCTAAATTATAATTTCAAAATCGAAATTTAATTTTATAATAATTTCTTTTAAATTTACAATTTAAACAAATTAATTTTAACTTTTTAAAACACTCCCCACCCTTATCCCCTATAAGCCCCAACATCCCGCTCCAAAATTTTAATTTCAAATTCGAAATTTAATTTGAAATTATTTTTTTAATTTTTACAATTTAAACAAAATATTTGTGACTTTTTTAAAACACTCCCACCCTTATCCCCTATAAACCCAACATCCCACTCCTAAATTTTAATTGGAAATTGGAAATGTAAAAATAAATTCATACATAAAATTTAAACATTTGTACAAATTAAATTAATTTTTTAAAACACTCCCCACCCTTATCCCCTGTAAACCCAACATCCCGCTCCTAAATTTTAATTTGAAATTCGATATTTAAAAATAAATTCATACTTAAAATTTAAACATTTATACAAATTAAATTATTTTTTTAAAACACTCCCCACCCTTATCCCCTATAACCCAACATCCCGCTCCTAAAACAGTATAAAAAAAAAACATTATTATATACATTTTAAACACAATTTACTACTTAACATTGACTCTAAAATATTTCAAAAAACATACAAAAACGATATTTTAACATGTTGATATTTTTACTATCGATATTTCTAACATCGATATTTACCTAAACACCTCAAATTGATATTTACTACATCGATATACAAAACATCAATATTTCACACTATCGATATTGTGAACTCGATATTTCTGTACATCGATATAACAATTTCGATATTTTGACTGTGCACCATCCTGAGGACCTCAGGACACAAGTGGATTTCATCCCCCTGAGCAGGCCTAGGGGGTCAGGGTGTTTCTACCCTGCCCCCTTTTCTTGTGTTTTACCTTTTTTTTACTGTTTTCTTGTGACTCGGTTACCAAGTCACAAGATGGTTGCCAACACTTCCTGGTTTGGAGTGTTGGCAGCCAATCAGAAGTCAGGTCATGCTCGGGAGGAGTCGCGACTCCTCGGTGCTCAGATATTGATATTTTTTCTTTTTTTAATTTCTCAGGAACTACTGAACGGATTAACACCATTTAAAAAAAAGGGTGCTTTATGAACCAAGAGCTACCTTTTTGCCAAACGCGCTTTGGGACCCCCCTTTTTTCTCAGCCCCCGCTTGACGAATCATACCGAAACGTTAAGGACAGGAGTTGACCAGAGCGCCCCACCAGTTTTGAAAAGTTTGCGAAGATTCTTCAAATGGCGCCAAAGATATTGGCAAATCAAAAATCGCTTTTCCTATGGATAATAGGTCCTAACTATAACTTCCTACTGGTGACCGCCAGTTGGTTATATATATATATATAGACAATGTTTACAAGATACATGGAGTTTTTTAATACCTCTACTATGTCTATTGGCATTATATCACATGGTGTTGCACTGTCACTTTAAAAATCTGGGTCACTCCTCATGGCGTCATGTGATCAAGGCCTCCCGAGGGCCGAAACGCATCATGGCGGAAGTGCTGGGTATATCAATTAAATAAATACTTTGCACGAAGATTTTTGGGTCCGTGTTCGTCTTTCCACGTTATTTGGATTGTTTGGGCGAAGTTCCTGTGCATATATATATATATATATGTATATATATATATATATATATATCATTCCAACTCTCTCCTTCATGGAAAGCAATTAGTCGCACCCCACAGTGAAAGTAAATACTTTTAATTCATTTTTCGGAAGTCCTGACGCGTTTCAGTCATCTTCGACCTTTCTCAAAGGTTCCGCCTTGGCATCTCGCAATTACCACAATGTTAGTTTCCTTCCTCTATTTCAAGTTTTTAGCCCCCTTGTGGACATCCTTTGGTGGATTTTGACAATGCATCCTGGGACTTGTGGTAAAAGATTAAACCCTCCAGTGGGTGGTGCCACGAATTTGCATTATTATGTCAGGAATTAAAGTCTATTTTCCTTCACTGTCGCTCCATAGCATGCCCACTTTTAAGGTTGCTGGGAGACCATACGGAAGCCAATCTTCGGTGGCGCACTACTGACCCTTAACGTTTCCACGAGCACACAACAGGGTTCAATTTTGGGCAGTGACGGCGCTCTTGCTGGCGGTGTATGACTCGGGGCTGAACCAAGCCGCCTTAACATCATTCCAACTCTCTCCTTCATGGAAAGCAATGAGTCGCACTCCACAGTGAAAGTAAATACTTTTAATTCATTTTTCGGCAGTCCTGACGCGTTTCAGTCATCTTCGACCTTTCTCAAAGGTTCCGCCTTGGCATCTCGCAATTACCACAATGTTAGTTTCCTTCCTCTATTTCAAGTTTTTAGCCCCCTGGTGGACATCCTTTGGTGGATTTTGACAATGCATCCTGGGACTTGTGGTAAAAGATTAAACCCTCCAGTGGGTGGTGCCACAAATTTGCATGATTATGTCAGGAATTAAAGTCTATTTTCCTTCACTGTCGCTCCATAGTATGCCCACTTTTAAGGTTGCTGGGAGACCATACGGAAGCCAATCTTCGGTGGCGCACTACTGACCCTTAACGTTTCCACGAGCACACAACAGGGTTCAATTTTGGGCAGTGACGGCGCTCTTGCTGGCGGTGCGTGACTCGGGGCTGAACCAAGCCGCCTTAACACAATTCCAACTCTCTCCTTCACGGAAAGCAATGAGTCGCACTCCACAGTGAAAGTAAATACTTTTAATTCATTTTTCGGCAGTCCTGACGCGTTTCAGTCATCTTCGACCTTTCTCAAAGGTTCCGCCTTGGCATCTCGCAATTACCACAATGTTAGTTTCCTTCCTCTATTTCAAGTTTTTAGCCCCCTGGTGGACATCCTTTGGTGGATTTTGACAATGCATCCTGGGACTTGTGGTAAAAGATTAAACCCTCCAGTGGGTGGTGCCACGAATTTGCATGATTATGCCAGGAATTAAAGTCTATTTTCCTTCACTGTCGCTCCATAGCATGCCCACTTTTAAGGTTGCTGGGAGACCATACGGAAGCCAATCTTCGGTGGCGCACTACTGACCCTTAACGTTTCCACGAGCACACAACAGGGTTCAATTTTGGGCAGTGACGGCGCTCTTGCTGGCGGTGCGTGACTCGGGGCTGAACCAAGCCGCCTTAACATCATTCCAACTCTCTCCTTCACGGAAAGCAATGAGTCGCACTCCACAGTGAAAGTAAATACTTTTAATTCATTTTTCGGCAGTCCTGACGCGTTTCAGTCATCTTCGACCTTTCTCAAAGGTTCCGCCTTGGCATCTCGCAATTACCACAATGTTAGTTTCCTTCCTCTATTTCAAGTTTTTAGCCCCTGGTGGACATCCTTTGGTGGATTTTGACAATGCATCCTGGGACTTGTGGTAAAGATTAAACCCTCCAGTGGGTGGTGCCACGAATTTGCATGATTATGTCAGGAATTAAAATCTATTTTCCTTCACTGTCGCTCAATAGTATGCCCACTTTTAAGGTTGCTGGGAGACCATACGGAAGCCAATCTTCGGTGGCGCACTACTGACCCTGAACTTTTCCACGAGCACACAACAGGGTTCAATTTTGGGCAGTGATGGCGCTCTTGCTGGTGGTGCATGACTCGGGGCTGAACCAAGCCGCCTTAACATCATTCCAACTCTCTCCTTCACTGAAAGCAATGAGTCACACTCCACAGTGAAAGTAAATACTTTTAATTCATTTTTCGGCAGTCCTGACGCGTTTCAGTCATCTTCGACCTTTCTCAAAGGTTCCGCCTTGGCATCTCGCAATTACCAAAATGTTAGTTTCCTTCCTCTAATTCAAGTTTTTAGCCCCCTGGTGGACATCCTTTGGTGGATTTTGACAATGCTTCCTGGGACTTGTGGTAAAAGATTAAACCCTCCAGTGGGTGGTGCCACGAATTTGCATGATTATGTCAGGAATTAAAGTCTATTTTCCTTCACTGTCGCTCCATAGCATGCCCACTTTTAAGGTTGCTGGGAGACCATACGGAAGCCAATCTTCGGTGGCGCACTACTGACCCTTAACGTTTCCACGAGCACACAACAGGGTTCAATTTTGGGCAGTGACGGCGCTCTTGCTGGCGATGCGTGACTCGGGGCTGAACCAAGCCGCCTTAACATCATTCCAACTCTCTCCTTCACGGAAAGCAATGAGTCGCACTCCACAGTGAAAGTAAATACTTTTAATTCATTTTTCGGGAGTCCTGACGCGTTTCAGTCATCTTCGACCTTTCTCAAAGATTCCGCCTTGGCATCTCACAATTACCACAATGTTAGTTTCCTTCCTCTATTTCAAGTTTTTAGCCCCCTGTTGGACATCCTTTGGTGTATTTTGACAATGCATCCTGGGACTTGTGGTAAAAGATTAAACCCTCCAGTGGGTGGTGCCACGAATTTGCATGATTATGTCAGAAATTAAAGTCTATTTTCCTTCACTGTCGCTCCATAGTATGCCCACTTTTAAGGTTGCTGGGAGACCATACGGAAGCCAATCTTCGGTGGCGCACTACTGACCCTTAACGTTTCCACGAGCACACAACAGGGTTCAATTTTGGGCAGTGACGGCGCTCTTGCTGGCGGTGCATGACTCGGGGCTGAACCAAGCCGCCTTAACATCATTCCAACTCTCTCCTTCACTGAAAGCAATGAGTCGCACTCCACAGTGAAAGTAAATACTTTTAATTCATTTTTCGGCAGTCCTGACGCGTTTCAGTCATCTTCGACCTTTCTCAAAGGTTCCGCCTTGGCATCTCGCAATTACCACAATGTTAGTTTCCTTCCTCTATTTCAAGTTTTTAGCCCCCTGTTGGACATCCTTTGGTGTATTTTGACAATGCATCCTGGGACTTGTGGTAAAAGATTAAACCCTCCAGTGGGTGGTGCCACGAATTTGCATGATTATGTCAGGAATTAAAGTCTATTTTCCTTCACTGTCGCTCCATAGCATGCCCACTTTTAAGGTTGCTGGGAGACCATACGGAAGCCAATCTTCGGTGGCGCACTACTGACCCTTAACGTTTCCACGAGCACACAACAGGGTTCAATTTTGGGCAGTGACGGCGCTCTTGCTGGCGGTGCGTAACTCGGGGCTGAACCAAGCCGCCTTAACACAATTCCAACTCTCTCCTTCACGGAAAGCAATGAGTCACACTCCACAGTGAAAGTAAATACTTTTAATTCATTTTTCGGAAGTCCTGACGCATTTCAGTCATCTTCGACCTTTCTCAAAGGTTCCGCCTTGGCATCTCGCAATTACCACAATGTTAGTTTCCTTCCTCTATTTCAAGTTTTTAGCCCCCTGGTGGACATCCTTTGATGGATTTTGACAATGCATCCTGGGACTTGTGGTAAAAGATTAAACCCTCCAGTGGGTGGTGCCACGAATTTGCATGATTATGTCAGGAATTAAAGTCTATTTTCCTTCACTGTCGCTCCATAGCATGCCCACTTTTAAGGTTGCTGGGAGACCATACGGAAGCCAATCTTCGGTGGCGCACTACTGACCATTAACGTTTCCACGAGCACACAACAGGGTTCAATTTTGGGCAGTGATGGCGCTCTTGCTGGCGGTGCGTGACTCAGGGCTGAACCAAGCCGCCTTAACATCATTCCAACTCTCTCCTTCACGGAAAGCAATGAGTCGCACTCCACAGTGAATATATATATCAGCAACAACTCCTTACACCAAGGATGACGAAGCCATGTTCTTGACAAAATAAAGATTTTATTTGTCAGCTGTCGGACGCGTTTCGCCTGACCTGCAGGTCAGGCGAAACACGTCCGACAGCTGACAAATAAAATCTTTATTTTGTCAAGAACATGGCTTCATCATCCTTGGTGTAAGGAGTTGTTGCTGATTCTTATCGGACCTTGCTTGAGTGGTCCGTTCGGCGAAGCGCCCTCTGTTCAGGAGCAGCGGCGGGCAGACACAAGCAGCAGGAAATGATACATATATATATATATATCGCTGACTTCGTCTAAAACTTCCCATTCCAAGGACAGACGAACACGGACCCAAAGTTCCTTGTGCATAAAGTTTTATTTGCCCTGCATCTCCACCAACATAACGCGTTTCAGCCCCACCTGGGCCTTGATCACATGATGCGTTGCGATTGTTACCACCCCTATTTAAAGTGCCAGTGCATTAGTGACTTATAAACCATATGACCACTCTATAAACATGGAAGAGGTATTCAATTGGTATATATACCAAAGCACAGCGTCAGACCTAACATATTAAATGTGCAAAAAGGCATAATTAGATTTACAAAAAATACATGAATTTAAAAATACATGAATTTAAAAATACATGAATTTAGAAAAAGTATGGCTTCGAATAAATATATACATAAAATATATAAATATACACATATAAAGAAACTCACAATTAGTGTGACTTCTATTCAAATACATTCATAAAAAGACATGTACCATGTTGTATTTCTAGCAAATCCATATTAGGTTAACATTGTAATATTGTTCTGTGTAAGACCTATACCTCTACACATACATATGAAAAACCTACTCATATATTCTAAAAATAGAAAATAGAAAAATAATAAGCCTTTGATGTTAAAATTAAAGCACATAAAACCAGGAAACTAAAATCATTCTTAAAATATTGATTCTAGACATCCTCTTTGTGCAAAGAACGCAATGTGCACAATCCTTATATATATATATACACACATTTCCTTAAAATCCCATAACCCACTCTAAACTCTAAAATTACCCTTGCCACCCAAATATCCATGCCCACCCTAAATCCTAAAGTTACCCTTGCCACCCCAAAACCCATACCTACCCTAAACCCTACAATTCCCCTTGCCAACCCAAAACCCATACAAACCATGATCCCTAAAATTTCCGTGCCAGCCCAAAACGCATACCTACCCTAAACTCTAAAATTACCCTTGCCACCCCAAAACCCCTACCCACCTTAAAACCTAAAATTACCCTTGACACCCCAAAACCACTACCCACCCCAAAACCTAAAATTACTCATGACAACCCAAAACCCATACCCACCCTAAACCCTAAAATTACACTTGCCACCCCAAAACCCTACCCAACCTGAACCCTAAAATTACCCTTGTCACCCCAAAACCCCTACCCACCCTAAATCCTAAAATTACCCATGACAACCCAAAACCCATACCCACCCTAAACCCTAAAATTACCCTTGCCACCCCAAAACCCTACCCAACCTGAACCCTAAAATTACCCTTGTCACCCCAAAACCCCTACCCACCCTAAATCCTAAAATTACCCTTGCCACCCCAAAACCCATACCCACCCTAAACCCTAAATTTACCCTGGGCCAAAACCCATACCCCCCTAAACCCTAAAATTACCCTTGCCACCTAAAAACCCATACCCACCCTAAACCTTAAAATGACCCTTGCCACCACAAAACCCATACCCACCCTAAACCCTAAAATAACCCTTGCCACCTCAAAACCCATACCCACCCTAATCCCTAAAATTACCCTTGTCACTCCAAAACCCATACCCACCCTAAACTGTAATACTACCCTTGCCACCCCAAAACCCATAAAAACCCTAAACCCTAAAATTACCCTTGCCACCCAAAAACGCATACCCACCCTAAACCCTAAAATTACCCTTGCTACCCCAAAACCAAAAAACCAAACCCATACTTGCCTAATACTTACATTTTAAACGGATATGCCTTTACTATTCATGCCTTTACAACATAATTTGTTGTAAAGGCATGCATTGTAAAGGCATATAAGGTGTAAGATGTGATGGTCATGCGTTGTAACAGCACTTGCGTTGTTATAGCCGCATTGTAATGGTAATGCGCTGCAATGACCGCGTTGTAATGGTTGTTTCTCCTCTTAAACTATCTTCTCAATTGTCGGTGTTGACGCATGCTGTGTCTGAGTTGCCTGCATGTGTGCAGTTGCCCTGCCATTGGAAACCAATGAATTGTAGATGTTGGGTAAATGTTGTGGATGTCAGTTTAATAGTAGCCACTGGTGGGGTGGTGTTGGGTGCTGCTCCTGCAGTTGTGATATACTTCTGGAGGACTCAGAGCCAAGAGTTCTGCCCTCCCTCTTTTTTATTTTATTTTAAAAGTTTTATATAGCGCTAGCTTGACCCGTGGGTATCAGAGTGCTTTACATACACACAGGAGAGAAAAAAAGAATTGCATTACATAGCAGGACCTAAGGAAGTAAAAAAGATATAAGTAAAACATAATAATTAGGCAAACAGTGAAGGGGAGGGAATAAACACATTCAAGAAACCACCTATCCTTAATTGAAAACTTGACTATTTGATCTGCCCTAGCCCGTCTTGTTCTCTCTGTTCTCCGCTGGGTTTTTTCCGCTGCTTAGCGCCGGGACACCACCGTTGGTGGTAGCCGTGCGCTCTACAAATGAAATGGAGTGGAATGGAATGGTCAAGTGAGAGCGGAGTCAGCTAGTATATTGAAGTCTAGGTTAGTTGACGTTGGTCGGTAAAGTATTTGTTGAGGAGATGGAGTTTCAGTTCCCTTTTGAAGCAGGAGAAGGAGGGGTTGCATCTGAGGTCTCTAGGGAGTGCGTTCCGCATCCTGGGGACGTTACCAGAGAAGGATCGGCACTGAGTGGTTTTCCTTTTCATTTTCGGAGGGATGAGAAGAAGTGAGTTGGAGCTTCTCAGAGTTCTGGATTTTCCTGCTTTTACCAATTTGCT
The DNA here is from genome assembly GCA_963921515.1 of Calotriton arnoldi. Lineage (NCBI taxonomy): Eukaryota > Metazoa > Chordata > Amphibia > Caudata > Salamandridae > Calotriton > Calotriton arnoldi. Next base: position 131,816 of record CAWUFW010002294.1, read on the forward strand.
GTTTAGGTAGTTGGAGGAAGGTGAGTGAAGGGTTTTGTGTGTGATGCAGGCCAGTTTGTCTGAAGGGTGAATTTCAGTTCTGTCATGGCCTCTAATTTGAAATCATTCATCTTCTTGATCACCCACTTTCCCGATGAGACAACTCTTGTAAACGGAGACATCCAATGTTGAGAAAGGAATTAAAGTGGTCAGTGTTTTTTTGTATTGTGGATCCAGTATTGTGGCACCGATGTACTCTTATGAGGACACAATGGCACTGCTAAATGCTCCCTCCTTGTTCACCAGTCAATCCAGATTGATATATTTTCGGGGAAGGAAAAACAGATGTATCTGTATGCTAGATACTGACTCCCTAATTGGTGCATAGCATGTGTAGGTATCCTACAACCCATTTTTTTTTTTATCTTTGTCAGAAGGAACCAAAAGGAAAACTCTTGTCATTTTTTTTTTTTTGTGCAAACCATCACTGACTGTATTAGGGGCTTGCTTCATCATCTAGTCTCATCCTGGTCCCTATTACCAGGATGGGCTCAACCATATTCCTGGAGGCACTTCTAATATTTATAAAAAAGGGCCTTATTAAATAAACATTACTAAGGCACACCCCAGTGTCCCTTTAATAATGCATGCCCTCTGTATGCTTAAAATGGTGTAAGAGGGTATCGGGATATTCAAAACACCCACTTAAACCATTTTGGTGCCGATTCCGATCTCGGCCGGTAGGGCTCCGAATCGGATTCGGCATAACCGGATCCGATTCGGAGCCCTATTTCCCGACCGATTCAATGCAGCGCGTCCGGACGAGCGAGTACGATCGCGAAATCGCCGACCGACTCGTTCGGGCGTCCCAACCGCTCCGACCGACTCGTTCCCGGGTCGAACCGCACCGACCGACTCGCTCGGACACGACTCGCACCGCGCAATGGAGACGTTCCCCGGCCGGGTAAGTACGATGCGCGCCGCGAGCAGTCCGACCGACACGCGCCGCCCGGCTCGAAAGAGCAGTCGGAGGCGTGCCCGGGGGTCCGTGTCAGACCCCCCTGTACGCGTAGCCGCGCGAGTCGCACACAGGGGGACCCATGGGTCCCCCTACCTGTGTGTGTACGGCGCGGAGTCGCTTCGACGCGTACCCGCTGTAGGGCGGGCCCTTGTTTGCCTCGCACCCATTGAGGCAATAGGAGCCCGCGTACGCGTTGTACGACCGGGTCCCATTGACTTCAATGGGAGTCCGACCGACTCGAGTCCGATAGCATACGGACGCATCGTACTCGTTCGGTCGGGCTGCACGGGTCCGATTCGGTCGGAAATCTCTCTGGGTCCGGCTCGGTCAGAGAGTTTTCCGGCCCGAATCGGAATCGGCCCCTTTGTCTTTTATGTATTTTTATTGACTAAGGTCTATGCTTTTGCTTTAAGATTTTTACCAGAAACATCTTCTGGTTAAGTGGTGTGGCTTAATGGTGTAATCTTCGGCTTTATGAGTAAATTTCACTAAGCCAAATGCCCAAATTACACTCAATTACTCTGGTTTAGCGAAAATTACACCTGACCCTATTGTTACAAAGCTGAGCAGGTCAGCCAAGTGTTCTTATTTTCTGAAAGAGATATCAATATTATATTGGATTATAGGTGGGTAACAGTAAATAATGGATACGTTTTTCACATAGGGGTTCTGAATGACAGCAAACAGACAATGAGAGCAAAGCTTGAGTTGTCTATGGTGTCAATTTGAACCGCAAGGTGAAAAATTTCCCTGCTATTCAGTGTTACACATCTATAATTATATGTTATGTGTGGCTCATACAAGCCGTCTGCTCCTGCTTTCAAGTACTAAGCAGCGACAGAGGAATAATGGGGAAGCCATGCATATCATGGCCTCTCCTCACTATTGCAAAAAATAAACTGTCTCCTGCTGCCCACTCACCAGCATCTTTGCATTCCTTTACTCTCCTCTCTCTTCTCCTCTTGATGGACTCTCTGCTTTGCCACTGCTGTGGTGACAGGCTTTGTTAGAGATCTACAAGATCTGCTAGACATTTGTTTATGACTTACAATGGTGGGTAACAGCTTTTGTTAACCACTCTTGTCATCAAGGGCCATACATAACAAAAGTGTATTTGCCTAATATTAACATTGACGTCTGGCTTGCTTAGAAAGTAATTAGAGCAGAGTTTGGTTTCCAGTCCAGCCCCAAATACAACCCCACCCTATGTGGGGAGTGGTGCAGCTATTGTGAGACAAATTTGAGTGTCAGGTAGAAGCTGTTTGATACTGGCATATTTTGTAGTAGGCACGGACATGTGGAGCTGTGACTTGGAACTTCACCCATGTGGGAGAGACAGTAACATGTTACAGGTGACTGCCATTTAACAGCAGCATGCGTTCTGAAGACCTGTTTGGATCTCTGTTGCAGCAGGAATGGGTCCCTGCCAAAGTCCAGGCTGTGCCTTCTGCCAACCTGATGGGACCTCAAGAACTAATTATGCATCTCTCTTTTTCCCTTCCCAGCCAAAGTCATTGAGAAAGCAATCAATGACTTACTCTCTGAGTTCGTCAAAACGAACAACAACCTGGACCTCTCCCAATCGGGCTTTAGAAGCAACCACAGCACTGAGACCGCTCTCCTCGCCGCTACAGAAGACATCCGCACCCTCCTCGACCGAGGCGAGACTGCTGCCCTCATCCTCCTGGACCTGTCAGCCGCCTTCCAACCACACCCTCTGCGCAAGGCTCCATAACGCCGGCATCCAGAACAAAGCTCTAGAATGGATCCGCTCCTTCCTTATCAGCTGAAAGCAGAGTCAGAATTCCACCGTTCAACTCACAACCCACAGGGATCAGCTGCGGAGGGCCTCAGGGATCGTCCCTGAGCCCTACCCTCTTCAACATCTACTTGGCCCCGCTGGCAGCCATTGTCAGAAGCCACAGACTCAACATCATCTTCTACGCCAATGACACCCAGCTGATTCTCTCCCTCATAGATTAACCTAGAGACGCCAAGAGCAACTTCCACAACCGAATGAAGGCAGTCGCCTCCTGGATGTAGGAGAGTTGCCTCAAGCTTAACTCAGACAAGACTGAAATCCTCATCCTGGGCTTCTACCCCTCTACCTGGGACGACTCTTGGAGGCCCGCAGCACTCAGAATCCTCCCCACACCCACAGACCACGCACGAAACCTCGGCATCATCCTGGACTCCTCGCCCTCAATAAACTGCCAAATCAGCGCTGTTTCGTCCTGCTTCCACACGCTCTACCTCCTTCATAAGATCTTCAAGTGGATCCCCACCGAGTCCAGGAAAATTAACACTCATGCGCTTGTCAGCAGCAGATATAGCAACGCACTCTATGCCGGCACCACCCAGAAACTCCTCAAAAAACTACAAACCATCAAGAACACCTCCGCCCGACTCATCCTGAACATCCACACAGCAACCACATCACCGACCAACTGAGAGACCTTCACTGGCTACGTGTCAATAAAAGAATCACCTTCAAGCTTCTCATGCACGCATAGAAAGCCCTCCATAATGCCAGACCTGCATAACTCAACCACTGCCTCTCTTTCTGCACTCCCACCAGACATCTCCGCTCTTCTCAACTGGCCCTGGCCACCATCCCACGGATCTGCAAGACCACGGCTGGAGGAAGATCCGTCTCCTACCTCACTGCAAAGACCTGGAACTCCCTGGCTCTGCATTTCAGGCAATCGCCATCGCTGCTGCAATTAAAGAAAGACCTCAAGACCTGGCTCTTTGACTGAACAGCAAATCCCCCCCCCCTCCCCAACTCAGCACCTTCAGACCCTCACGGGTGATTAGGCACACTTTATAAGATTACTGAATGATTGATTGATTAAAACTGTTTTTTACATTGTAAGCTTTGCATATTGAAAAGCTTATGCAGATTTTTAAACAACTTTACAAAGTTGTGAGGCAGTTGATCTTGTAACTTTGCACACCCCTACTCCAAAAAACTTTGAGCAAGAGCGTCTTTCCTTGGATCCAGATACAGTTGATGTTGATGTCCATTTTTTGTGAGAAATAGCTTCAAAGCCCTCACATTCAATGGGACTAGGTGGTATTGAGTTTCAGCCAGTTAAATAATATCTGTGTGTATTAAAGAAATGGGAAAGAAATATAGTGCATATCACAACTTTTTCTCTGATCTTGAATCTGTGGTTTACTTCGTATGGATAATCTTCCAAGGATAGAACTAAATCTGAAGACTTATCTATACATGGAAACCTATAGAGGTAATAGTTTTCTATCTGTAAATCTGTGATTTGGTGATAACCAAAATAAATCTTGGCGCACTGCTGGTGGGGCGATGAGGTCCTCTTGTGTCCTGAGGACCTCAGGACACAAGTGGACTTCATCCCCCGAGCAGCAGTGCGCCAGGAGCTGCGTTTACAGAGTGGTGTAAAAAGGGGGTGTGGCCTCGGACCACCTCTCTGCAAACCAGCTGTGTGGCGCTTACTGGAGGTACCTGGTGGGCTAGTTGGCCCCCAGGGACCCTCAGTATTCATGGGGACTTAATTTCCCAACTTACAACGTGCCAGGGGGTGCCTTTGCAGAGTGGTGGGGAAAGGAGGCGTGGCCTTTGTCCAGTTCTCAGCAATCCCACTGTGTGGGGCTTACTGGAGGTAAGAGGTAGGCTAGTTGGCCCCTAAAGGACCCCCAGCAGCGAAGGAGACTTTCAATCCCCATCCAAGAGCGCACCAGGGAGCGCGCTTGCAGAGTGGTCAATAATCAATCGGGGGTTTGTTAAAGTGCGACTACTCACCGTAAGGGTCTCAAGGCGCTAGGGGTGGGGGGGGTGCAGGTTCCATCCATCAAGGAGGGGGTCTGTCGAAGAGCCAGGTTTTGAGGTTTCTTGTGAAGATGGGGAGCGATGTTGTCTGTCTGAGGTGGAGCGGAAGGGCGTTCCATGCTTTGGCCGCGAGGAAGGAGAAGGAGCGGCCTCCCGATCTGGTCTTTCTGGTGCGGGGGACCACGGCGTAGGAGAGCTGGGCTGATCGTAGGGTCCTTTGGGGTGCGTGGAATTTGAGTCAGCTGTTCAGGTATGCTGGTCCGGTGCCGTGGAGGGCCTTGTGTGCGTGGGTGAGCATCTTGAAGGTGATTCTCGCCTCGACAGGGAGCCAGTGGAGTGTGCGCAGGTGCTGGGAGATGTGGCAGTGTTTTGGCAGGTTGAGGACCAGTCTTGCGGCGGCGTTCTGGATGTTCTGTAGCTTGCGGGTGAGGTTTTTGTTTATTCCGTCGTAGAGTGCGTTGCCGTAGTCGAGTCTGCTGGTGACAAGGGCGTGAGTGACGGTCTTTCAGTGTTCGAGGGGGATCCATTTGAAGGTCTTACGAAGGAGGCGGAGGGTGTGGAAGCAGGAAGACGAGACAGAGTTGATCTGGCAGTCCATTTTGAGCTCAGAGTCCAGGATGATTCCCAGGTTGCGTGCGTGGTCCGTGGGGGTTGGCGGGTTTCCGAGGGCGGGGGCCACCAGGTGTCGCTCCAGGCATCGGGGTTTGGGCCCATGATGAGTACTTCTTTTTTGTTGGTGTTTAGTTGTAGGCAGCTGTTTTTCATCCATTTGGCGACGGCTTCCATGCCTTCTCGAAAGTTGCGTCTGGCGGTGTTGGGCTCGTTGGATAGGGAGAGGATGAGCTGGGTGTCGTCTGCGTATGACACGATGTTGAGTCCTTGGGTTCTGACGATGGGGGCGAGTGGAGCCATGTAGACGTTGAAGAGCGTCGGGCTGAGGGAGGAGCCCTGGGGGACTCCGCAGGTGGTAGGTGTGGGGTCCGAGAGGAAAGGGGGGAGTCTGACCCGCTGCGTCCGGCCGGAGAGGAAGGAGCGGATCCAGTCGAGGGCCTTGTCCTGGATTCCTGCGTTGTAGAGTCTGCGTATTAGGGTGCGGTGGGAGACTGTGTCGAACGCCGCTGATAGGTCGAGGAGGTTGAGGGCTACTGTTTCTCCTTTGTCCAGTAGGGTGCGGATGTCGTCTGTTGCAGCGAGGAGGGCGGTTTCCGTACTGTGGTTTTTTCTGAAGCCGGATTGGGAGGAGTCAAGGATGTTGTGTTCTTCAATGAATGTGGCGAGCTGGCTGTTGATGGCTTTCTCGATGACTTTCGCTGGGAACGGGAGCAGGGAGATGGGTCTGTAGTTTTTGAGGTCGGTGGAGTCCGCTGAGGGTTTCTTTAGGAGGGGGTTGACCTCGGCGTGTTTCCAGTCGTCGGGGAATGAGGCGGTCGCCAGGGAGCGGTTGATGGTGTGGCGGAGCATGGGTGCGATGGTGTCGGCGGCTCTGTTGAAGATGTGGTGGGGGCAGGGGTCCGTGGGAGCCCCTGAGTGGATTGACTTCATTGTCTTCAGTGTGTCTTCGGTGGTGAGGGCTGTCCAGTCGTCAATCGCTGGTTTCCGGGTGTCGGGGGTGGTTGGTGAGGGTTCAGTGTGTTGGTTGTCTTCGTCGAAGTTGTCGTAGATGCTCTTGATTTTGTGGTGGAAAAAGGTGCTGAGTTTGTCGCAGAGGTCTTGTGAGGGAGGGATGTCGGTAGACTCGCTAGTGGGTTGGGCGAACTCCTTGATGATGCTGAAGAGTTCCTTGCTGTTGTGCGCGTGGGTGGAGATTCTGTCTTCAATCGCTTTTTCCTCGTTTCTCTGATGAGTTGATGGTGGGCGTTGGTGCCGGCTCTGAAGTTGTCGTGGGCTTCTGTGGATTTGGTGTTCCTCCAGGCCTTTTCGAGGCGGCGGCATGTGCTTCTGGACTCTCGAAGTTCGGTGGTAAACCATCTGGCTTTTTTGGCGCGGGTATTGTTGTTTTTCTTGAGGGGGGCTATGGTGTTGGTGCTGTCCGAGATCCATCTATGCAGGGTTTGGGCTGTGGTGTTGGGGTCGTCGTTTTCCGCGATGGTTGGGGTGGAGTTGTTGAGTGAGGAGGTGAGCTGGTCGTTGGTGATTTTGGTCCAGTTTCTTCGTGGAAGCAGGTGCTGGTGTCTGTGGATGGTGGGTGTTCTGAAGGTGAAGTGGACGCAACGATGGTCGGTCCATGGGAGTTCGGTGGTGTGGCTGAAGGTGATGGAGTTTCCTGTAGTGAAGAGAGGGTCGAGGGTGTGTCCTGCTGAGTGCGTGGGCTCGGTCACGATCTGGCGCAGTCCAATGTTGTGGAGGTTGTCCAGGAGGGATGTGGTGTTGGGGTCCAGTTGGTTGTCAAGGTGGAAGTTGAGGTCTCCCAGCAGGGTGTAGTTGGTGGATGCGATGGCCTGCGGGGAGATAATGTCCGTGATGGAGTTGGCGAAGGGTCCGCGGGGTCCAGGGGGTCGGTAGATGAGGGTTCCTCGGAGGGTGGCGGTGGGGCTGGCCAGTATCTTGAAGTGAAGGTATTCCATCAGTTCTGTGGGCTCGTCAGGGAGAGTGCTCAGGCGGAGGCTGGATTTGTGGACGATGGTGATTCCTCCTCCTGGGCGGGTGGGGCGGTCCTTCCTGGAGATCTTGTATCCTTGGGGGATGGCGATGTCCGGTCCTGAGGTGGTGTTGGTCCAGGTTTCGGTGAAGAACGCTACGTCCGGGGTGGTGCTGTCGAGGAGGTCCCAGATTTCTGTGGCGTGTTTGTGGAGGGATCGGACGTTGAGGAGGATGCATTGCAGGGTCTTCGGTTCGGTTGTGTTCTTGTGGGCGGGTTGTGCTGGATCCGTGTTCTTGGCGGTGCTGTAGGTGTGCCGGCAGCGGTGACAGCTGAAGGGTCCATGGGAGTCGGCTGGTGATGCTAGCTTGCAGTTGTTGTTGCGGCCTGGGTTGAGTGCGTGGAGTGCTGCTGGGTCGTAGCGTTGGCGGGGCGGAGGTCCAGGGTTCCTGGCGCTGGTCGCGGTCGGGTCGCGGACGGGCGCAGACGGGCTTGCCTTTGACGAGCCTTCGGCAGAAATAAGGCACAAAAGAGCAGAGATGCAGAAAGGTGAAAGATAAAAGAGGGTAGAAAAACGAGTGAAAACTAGTGAAAGGGCAGAGCGAGACGAAGGGAAAATGAGCAGAAATAAGGCACAAAAGAGCAGAGATGCAGAAAAGTGCAGACAGGTGAAAGATAAGAGAGGGTAGAAAAACGAGTGAAACAAGTGAAAGGGCAGAGCGAGAGGAAGGGAAAATGAGCAGAAATAAGGCACAAAAGAGCAGAGATGCAGAAAAGTGGTGAAAGATAAAAAAGGGTAGAAAAACGAGTGAAAGAGCAGAGTTAGAGGAAGGAGACAGAGGTCCACTGGACCACCAGGGATGAGGCGCAGGGAAACCTGCAGGTGGAGGAGGGCCTCGATCACCAACACTCGAGAGTGCAGGGGCAGGCCTCACTTAATGGTGGAGCTGCGAGGGTGGGAGAGCAATCTCACTGACAATGAGTCAGTGGTCTTGCTCGCCTGTCCCCGCAGTGGCCGTCATTAAGTAGGGGTCGGGAGGGCTGGACAGCTGGGAGGCGGGAGCGGGGAGGGAGCTGGATTGGGCCGGTCGCGCTGGGGGAGGGGCCGCGGGGGCAGCAGCGGCGGGGAAAGGTAAAGGGAGGAAATAAGGGATAAAGAAAAAGGGAAAATAGGCAGAAATAAGGCACAAAAGAGCAGAGATGCAGAAAGGTGAAAGATAAAAGAGGGTAGAAAAACAAGTGAAAACTAGTGAAAGGGCAGAGCGATAGGAAGGGAAAATGAGCAGAAATAAGGCACAAAGAGCAGAGATGCAGAAAAGTGCAGACAGGTGAAAGATAAAAAAGGGTAGAAAAACGAGTGAAAGAGCAGAGTTCGAGGAAGGAGACAGAGGTCCACTGGACCACCAGGGATGAGGCGCAGGGAAACCTGTGGGTGGAGGAGGGCCTCGATCACCAACACTCGAGAGTGCAGGGGCAGGGGCAGGCCTCACTTAATGGTGGAGCTGCGAGGGTGGGAGAGCAATTTCACTGACAATGAGTCAGTGGTCTTGCTCGCCTGTCCCCGCAGTGGCCGCCATTAAGTAGGGGTCGGGGAGGGCTGGACAGCTGGGAGGCGGGAGCGGGGAGGGGAGCTGGATTGGGCCGGTCGCGCTGGGGGGGAGGTGCCGCAGGGGCAGCAGCGGCGGGGAAAGGTAAAGGGAGGAAATGAGGGATAAAGAAAAAAGGGAAAATAGGCAGAAATAAGGCACAAAAGAGCAGAGATGCAGACAGGTGAAAGATAAAAGAGGGTAGAAAAACGAGTGAAAACAAGTGAAAGGGCAGAGCGAGAGGAAGGGAAAATGAGCAGAAATAAGGCACAAAAGAGCAGAGATGCAGAAAAGTGGTGAAAGATAAAAAAGGGTAGAAAAACGAGTGAAAGAGCAGAGTTAGTGGTGGGCAAAGGGGGTGTGGCCTGCTATGAGAACTTAGCAATCCTGCTGCGTGGGACTTACTGGAGGTCATAGGAGGGGTAGTTTGCCCCCAAGGTTGTCCTTGGGTCCAACTACCCCTCTTGTTACCACCAGTAAGTCCCACACAGTGGGATTGCTAAGACGTCTTCCGAGGACATGCCCCCCTTTTATCCACCACTCTGCAAACGCGCCTCCTGGCAGACTACGGGATGGGGGATGAAGTCCAATTTACTCCTGAGGGACTTTGGGTGCCAATAAGCCTTCTTAGTACCTCCTCTAAATCCTATGCAGCGGAGTTCCTGAGCGCTGGTCGGAGGCCCAGCACCCTTTCTCCACCACTCTGCAAACGTGACTACTACTTAAAGAGGTATCTTTCTGTACCTCTGACTTAGAGGTACTTTTAATCCCCCTGCCCTATTATGTACTAGGGCCTTACAGAGGAGGTCATGCCAATCACAGGGGTACCCCAACGCACAGTGTTCTCTAGTGTATGTAGGTGTTTTCACTGTATTCTAAGTGTCTTTTAGCATTGCACTGGCTCTAGGCCTGGTTAGTCAGAGTCAGTTACCACCAGTACCCGTCAGCAAAAAGTTGGGGGCACATTATGACTTTGCAACAAGGCCTCTTTCTGCTCCTCTGTTGGTTCTTTGTGCACATTTCTTGCTTCTTTCTGCACCTTTCTTCGTCTTTATGGACTTCTGTTGCCTCTTTCTGCATTTCTCTTGATTCTTTCTGCGCCTTTCTTCATCTTTCTGGATTTTTGTTGCCTCTTTCTGCAATTCTCTTGCTTCTTTCTGCGCCTTTCTTTCTCTTTCTACACATGTCCTACCTCTGTAGGCATAGTTAGAAATTAGCATTTAAAAAACCTTTGCAATTCACTTAAAAAACCACAGGTTTCAGTGACGTTATAGTTAGAAATTAGCATTTAAAAAACTTTGAAATTCACTGAAAAAACCACAGGTTTCAGGGACGTTATAGTTTGAAATTAGCATTTAAAAAACCTTAAAAATTTACTGAAAAAAGACAGGTTTCAGGGACGTTATAGTTAGTTGGGCATTTCACTCGTACAAAACCAGAGAAATTCATCCGTTATAGTTAGTTAAGCTAACTATAACTCGCGCCCCCGCAATGTACTGCTGATGACGTCACATATTACATCATTCATGACATGGTCAGTGACATCACTGATGACATCTCAAATGACATCACTGATGACATTACTGATGACATCATACATGTGATAATCTGTTGCACCTCCTCATACCCTAATATAACCTTTGATACATCCATTCTAAAATGCAGACTACCATTTTCAAAACCATAGACACACCAATACCAGTTACTACATACCCACTCACTGATTCCTAGGACTATACACACATTCACTCATACAGTCATTCATACATGCAGTCACTCATCAATACAGCACTATCATACTCACACACCTAGTCAGTCATGCAAAGAATCAATCACACTCCCATTTACTCACCTATACAGTTATACACACACCACCTCACTTATTCATACAGATACTAACACATACTTACTCTCTTATACAATCACTGATACAAGCACCCACTCATCCATACAGCCACTCTCACAATCACTCATTCTCACATATAGTCATTTATATACTCCAACACACATATACTGACTTTCACATATGTAGTTACTCACACATGGACCACTGAGACATCCATTCACTCACCAACACACCCATACACACACTCACACAACGCGGTCTAGGCATCAAGCAGGATGGTACTGCGCATGCTACTGATGCATTACCTGTTCCTGCACAAGAGCAGGAGTCTCCTGTGGTGGACAGCGAGCCGTGATTGGAGTCGGAGCATCGCTGCTGCTTGCAGCCACCCTCCTGCAAACCCGCTGAAGCATCTGGCAGCGGCAGTGGTGGTGAGTAGACTGCAGGTGGCTTGTGCAGTGCTCTGTGCCACCCCCCACAGTCCCGTTCAATCTAGGGCAGGGGGAGGCCAGCAGCACCATCACCAGCGGTCATCCGGCACTCACTGCTGCTGCCCTCCCGCAGACCTGTGGAACCTCAGGCAGTGAGTAAGGAGTGCAGCGGCTCTCGCTGCTGCGCCCCTGCAGACACCATCCCCCCGCAGACCCTTTCAAGCTTACGCAGGGGGGCGGCAGCAGCATCGCCAGTGACGCAGCTCCACATGCTCATGGCTCCTGCAGCGCTCGCTGCTGCCGCCGCCCGCAAGCCTATTCAAGCTTACACATGGGGGAGGCGACAGCAGCTTCGCCAGTGACGTGGCTCCTGCAGCTCCACATGCTCTCTATCAACCTCATACATCTCATTAAAATAGTAAGTGTTGCTGGTTATATTCAAATTGTTTAAATTCCTGCACATATTTACATATTGTTACTGCTAAATAACAGCAGTCTTGGAAATGTATATATCTTATTTTTTTACAAATCATATATTTTGCTAGTAAAACTCAATTACTGTGTCGCGAAATGATGCATGTCTAAAAAGTGTGTCACCAACATGAAAAGTTTGGAAAGCACTGCACTAACCCATGCATTCAGTAAGACACGTTTAATCACTCACTTATACAGTCAGTCACGCACCTACTAAATCATCCATTCAGACACTTATACACCCACTCATTCTTCAATACACCTTGGCACATAAATATATATAAAACATATTTAAACCTTACAGAAACACACAGTAACTGGATGATGTCATCAGTGATGTCATTTGAGATGTCATCAGTGATGTCATCAGTGATGTCACTGACCATGTCTTGAATGATGTAATATGTGACGTCATCAGCAGTGCATTGCGGGGGCGCGAGTTATAGTTAGCTTAACTAACTATAACAGCTGAATTTCTCTGCTTTTGTACGAGTGAAATGTCCAACTAACTATAACGTCCCTGAAACCTGTGATTTTTTCAGTTAATTTCTAAGGTTTTTTAAATGCTCATTTCTAACTATAACGTCCCTGAAACCTGTGGTTTTTTCAGTGAATATATATATATATATATATGCATGCATTACCATGCATGCCTTAAGTATGAAAATGTAAGTTTTTTAGAGGGAAATATAAATATATATATATATATATATATATATATATGCGTCGCACTCCACCTATGCCTCGCCGATTTTGCTAAGAAAGGGAAGCACGGACCCAGCTGTAGCAGTTTCAAAAAAGTTTTATTCAGCTCTTGCAAAGACCTCAGCAGCCATGACGCGTTTCCACACTCAAGGTGTCTTGATCACATGACGCGCTATACACGGGGGAGGTACCTTTTAAACCATTTTTTTGTGTGTGTGCCTGTTTTTTCAAATATTTAAAGTGACAAGTGCATTCAATGTGAAAGGTTTACAATAGACATGAATAACAGACTTTAGGCTGGTTGGCAATTACATTTAGAGTGATTGTTGGCTAACTGTATAACAATTAATATTGGTATACATACCTAATCAAGTTTAGCTAAACAACTCCATTGCAATAACAGATTAAAACAGCCTCCTTATCGTCCATATGGTTTATGGTAAACTTGCTGGATAAAATTTACCAGGTAAAATCACTGGATAAAATGTCAAATAATGAGCAAGTCAATACCTATTGTAAAATACAATTGGATCAATGCTGACATCATTATCCTTTCGGTCATACAGGTTTAAATACCAATTGATCATCCTAATAATGTTATTTAACATATACAAAAACGAAGTTATGAATTCACAAATGCTAATGACTTAAATTGTACTACTACATTCCATTAGTTCTTTTTGTAAACCCTGATATCCAAAAGTGTCCCGTGCTAGTGCAAATATACAAATAAAGTGCTTAGAAATATTCATATGTTAAAAACATACGACCTCTGGAAAAAACATAAAAATATCTAATTAGTGTTAAAACCTCCAGAACCAGTGTAGGTGTTTAAAAAGTGGGATTCGCGGCTAGCTATTTATAACCTTAATGTTATGTCATTTGATTTACAACAATTAGATTTGAATTTTATCATCATTAGTATAAATGTTTGTATATGGACTCGCCATGTATCAGAATGTTGTTTAACCCACATTAAAGGCAAGTATGCAGTTCATCAGTTGCGTTAAGCCCTGTTGGATGCTTGGTATCTAGATTTAAAATATATCGCATCTCTAGTTGTCTTAGGGCTTTGTCTCTGTCTCCTCCTCTTTTGTTTGGGGGAATGGAATCAATTAAAAAATATTTTAAATCTTTGGGGTCCCCCTCATGTATTTCACTGAAATGGCGGGCCACTGTATATGTCAGATCTTTATTTTTGATAGCCCGTATGTGCTGGAGCACCCTTTTGTGCCCCTGTAGGATTGTACTACCTACATAACTCAGGTTACAAGGGCACTCCAGCACGTAAACCACATGATCTGCTTTACAAGTCAGTGATTTTTCAATAATCCTCTCCTGTGCACTGAATGGTGTTTTATATGTGGTTGTGCTAACTCCGAACTGACAGGCCTTGCATACCTTACATTTAAAGAAACCTTTCCTTAGGCTAAGCCAGGTACCTCTAGGCTGGACCCTTGGATCATTCTGCACCAGGGCATCCTTCATGGAGGGTGCCCTGCTGTAGGTAATTGCAGGCCTGTTAGGTAATAGGTGGCCTATGATGGGGTCCCCCAGCACTAATGGCCAAATTTCTCCTTATTACTTTTCTTATAGATTTTTCTTGTCTGTTGTATTGAAGAATAAATCTGAAAGACTCGCCATCCTGACTCTTAGAGTTAGCATCCTTGTTTTGCTTCTGGAGTAGCGTTTCCCTGGGGACCCTGTTACTTTTGGCAATTGCTGCTTCTAAACATTTGCTGGTATAGCCCCTTTCTAAGAACCTCCTCCTACTGTTAGCTTGAGCAGTTTTTAGATCACTTTCACAACTGCAAAATCTCTTTAAGCGGAGCATTTCCCCATAGGGGATGCTCTGTATCAGGTGTTGGGGGTGTGAACTGCTGGAGTGGAGCACAGCATTCCCAGCAGTAGGCTTTCAATGGAGCCTGGTTTCTAATTTTCCATCAGTAATAAAGACCTTCACATCTAGAAAATGTATGCTGTTTCTACTTATTTCTGCTGTGAACTGTAGATTTAGCTGGTTGATGTTTAACTTTTCAATGAATCCCTCTGCTTCTGCCTTGGTCCCCTGCCAAACTATAAAGAGGTCATCTATATGCCTCCACCATGTCTTTATGTTGTTATTAACATATTCTGTGTATTCTTTGAGTAAGACCAGCTCCTCCCACCATCCCATATGGAGACAAGCATAACTGGTGGAGAAGCTGGCCCCCATCGCAACGCCCCTGAGTTGTTGAAACTGGGCGTTTTGAAACATGAATATATTATTGCACAGGCAAAATTCCACCAGGTCAATTAACATAGCATTGTGTTTGGTATAGTCCAATCCTCTCTTTGCAAGATAATATCGCAGGGCTTTAAGACCATCCATATGTTTGATGGATGTATAGAGGGATGTTACATCCATTGAAATAAGCAGGTAATCATCTTGCCAGGCAAAGTTGAACATCTTGGTCACAAAATCACCAGTGTCTCTGATATAAGACGTTAATTTTTTAACATGATCCTGTAAATAAAAATCCACATATTTTGAAGTATTCTCCAAGAGACTTTTTTGGGCTGAAATTATGGGCTTTCCAGGGGGATGTAGAGGATTTTTGTGTATTTTGGCAATGAAATACATGATCGGTGTGAATGGATTCTCATTTTTCAAAAATTTAAATTCATCTGATGACAGCAGTCCCGCATTCTTCCAAGCTATAAGTTTGCTTTTGTACTCATTACTGATTTTTCTCAACTTTGTAATATCACTCCGACAATAGCAATTGGTATCTGTTAATTGGCTCAAGCCCTCCTGCGTATAGTCCTTGATGTTCCATAGGACTAAATTGCCTCCCTTGTCCGCGTTGCAGACAACTATCTCAGTGTTCTTTTTTAGTTTAGATATTAGTTGGTGATATTGTAGTTCTTGCTTATTTGCCTTGCGCTTCTTGGTGTTATGGATTTGGTAGTTGAGGCGTTTTATGCTAGTAACCACGTGGTCATGAAAGATATCTATAGAGTCTTTCAACATGATGGGATTGAACGTTGAATGTGGTTTGAATGGTGTCTTTGTGATGAACGGTCCAATAGCACTATTGGTGATTTCTGTGTCCTCTATAGTGGGACTCGAGGTTCTGTTTTCATCCAACAGATCCTGCATATCATGTAATGTTGCCAAATCTGAAGTGTCAAAATTGAATTGTGAGGGGGGATCATTTAGTTGTTCATCCTGGGTGTCTACTATGTAGGTTTTTGCTCGTTTTTGGGTTTGGAAGTATTTTTTGAGTTTTAATTTGCGTACACCTCTGTAAACGTCCTTTCTTGTGGCCGCATAATCAAAGGAACTTTCCGGACAGAAAGACAGACCGAGTGCAAGCAATTGTTGTTCTGCTTTGTTTAAAACTACCTCCGTTAGATTTATAACTACTGGAGCATCGTTGTGTGAGCCTGCAGTTACCGTCTCCAGTTCCTCCTTGTTTGCCGCTTCTGTTGTCCTTTGTTGTTTGGTTCTTCGTTTGGCTGCCCTCCTTCTTTCCCTGCGTTTGATGGTCCTGGTCTTTGTTGTTTGTTTGCCTGATTTCTGGGGCAAAGAGATAGTAGCCTTTCGCGGCATAAAAAAGTCAACTTCGTCTGTGAGTGATATTTGAGCTGGTACCTGCAGTTTCAACTTCTGTCTCACTTTCGACGGCAGAGCTTAAATCGGAGTTAGATGTACCCCCATATCCTGCTCTTTCATCCAGTCGACTTTGTTTAACAGTTTGATTATCTCCAAATTTAGATATTTTCATTGCATTGTATTTTTTTGCGAAGGTAAATATGCGTCCATTCTCGTAGTCTGACCGGTCCCGGTGAAACTTGTAAGCTTTCCTTTCCCTGATTTTGTCCTCTTCCCTCTTCAATCGTTTATTCATTTCCTCCTTCAATCTGGTGGCTTCTTCTGTTTGGTTCAATGCGCTGATTTCACCATTTAGTTTTTCTATTTGCTCTTGCAGATTCAACCGGTCCTTTTCGGCATATTTAACTAATATAATCAGCAATCTGCGTGAGGATTCTAGATTGGTTTCTGCCGATTCCTTCATCATGTCTCTGTCTGGTGTCTCGTAACTTGGGGCGATTAGTATCCTCAGCCCTCTTGGTACTCGCCCCACATCGAGGTAGCGTTGTAAAGATTTAGCCTCCCACTATTTATTTTGTTCCATTCACATATATTTTCCAATAGCTTGAAGTGTTCCCTTATGCTTGGATTACGAGCAGCTTGTGTTGCATTGTGGGAGATTGAGTCCATTGTGGGAACTTTGTTGTCATCAAACATGTTTGCTGCCGCCTCCTCCCGTTCTCTGAGCGCGTCGGCTGACATTGTGGTTTGCAAGAGCCAATTTTCACAAATTACTGGATACTTTTGTGAAGCAACCCAGACTCGTGCTGGCACCACCTCTCGTATCCCTGCTTAACCTCTTGACCCAGCTTCTCAATATACACTAGCCTCCCCCTTCCACTCCTCTTGCAGGACAGGCGCCCTCCGCGCCCTCCGACCCATGTTCGCCTACCTGCTTGTGGCTGCTGGGGTATCGCTGTCATTTGAGATGTCATCAGTGATGTCACTGACCATGTCATGAGTGATGTAATATGTGACGTCATCAGCAGTGCATTGTGGGGGCGCGAGTTATAGTTAGCTCTACTAACCATAACGGCCGAATTTCTTTGGTTTTGTACGAGTGAAATGTCCAACTAACTATAACGTCCCTGAAACCTATGGTTTTTTCAGTGAATTTCAAAGGTTTTTTAAATGCTAATTTCTAACTATAACGTCCCTGAAACCTATGCTTTTTTTAGTGAATTTCAAAGGTTTTTTAAATGCTAATTTCTAACTATAACATAGCAGTCGCATTTGCAGAGTGGTGGAGAAAGGTGAGAGTGGCCTTCAAACACCTTTTAGCAATCCCACTGTGTGGGATTTAGTGGAGGTAACAGGAGGGATAGTTAGCCCCCAGCTTCAACCTTGGGGGCCAACTACCCCTTTTATTACCCCCAGTAAGTCCCACACAGCAGGATTGCTATCTTGTTATATCAGGCCCGCCCCCTCCCTGCACCACTGTGCAAACGCACCCCCTGGCACGTTGTAAGTTGGGGGATTAAGTCCCCTTGAATCCTGAGGGTCCCTGGGGGCCAACTAGCCCACCAGATACCTCCAGTAAGCGCCACAGAGCTGTGTTGCAGAGAGGTGTAAAAAGGGGCGTGGCCTCAAACCACCTCTCTGCAACGCAGCTCTGTGGTGCTTACTGGAGGCACCTGGTGGGCTAGTTGGCCCCCAGGGACCTTCAGGATTGAAGGGGACTTAATCCCCCAATTTACAACGTGCCAGGGGGCACATTTGCACACTTGTTATGTTAGGCCCCGCCCCCTCCCTGCACCACTGTGAAAATGCTCCCCTTGGCACATTGTACGTTGGGGGATTAAGTCCCCTTGAATCCTGAGGGTCCCTGGGGGCCAACTAGCCCACCAGGTACCTCCAGTAAGCGCCACAGAGCTGCGTTGCAGAGAGGTGTAAAAAGGGGCATGGCCACAGACCACCTCTCTGCAACGCAGCTCTGTGGTGCTAACTGAAGGTACCTGGTGGGCTAGTTGGCCCCCAGGGACCCTCAGTATTCAAGGGGACTTAATCCCCCTATTTAGAACACGCCAGGGGGCGCATTTGCAGAGTGCTGCAGGGAGGGGGCGGGGCCTCCGGCGAGTTGCCGGTTTCTTTTTTTTTAAAAATTCTGGGAGGGGGCAGCGTGGCCCCCCTTCTCTGGGCTACTTTTGATCCCGGGGACCCTATCCCCCGGGGCCTGAGCATTTTCTTTTTATTTAAAAAAAAAAAGAAACGGGATGGGGGCCGCGTGGCCCTCCTTCCCTGGGCCACTATTGGCCCTGGGGACCCCATCCCCCGGGGCCTGGCCTGGTTGTTTTTATTTTATTATATTTCCGGGGAGGGGGGCTGCGTGGCTCTCCTCCCCTGGGCCATTTCTGGCCCCGGGGACCCCATCCCCCGGGGCCCGCCCTTTTTTTTAAATTTAACATGGGGGGGCCGCGTGGCCCCCCTCCCGGGCCACTCCTGGCCCCCCATCCCCCGGGGCCGGCCCTTTGCGTTGGGGACTGTGGGGGGAGCCCCAATGCCCCCACGGTCCCGCCGGCTCCCTGCCTCCTGCGGGAGCCGGCATTGCTTTTGAGCATGGGGAGCTGCTGACATGCAGCTCCCCTTGCTCAAAAGCAATCCTGCTTTGGTTTTTCGAAGCAAGAGCAGGTTTCCTGCTGTCGCTTCCAAAAACCAAGGCAGAGTTTGCTATGACAGGGTGGGAGCTGTGCTCCCGCCCTGTCATAGCAAACAGCAATGTCCCGGGGGTAGGCACCCTGGGACATTACAGGAGCCCGCCCTGGGGGTGGCGGTCCCCAGGGCCATCAAGAGCTCCTGGAGGGGGGCCGCGCAGCCCCCTCCCTTCATTTTGAAAGCCCCGGGGAGGTGGTGGTCCCCGCGGCGTGTGGGGGGGCTCTTGCCCCCCACACTTCTTTTTTGTAAAAAACAAACAGAGCCCCGGGGAGGTGGCGGTCCCCGGGGCAGCGTGGGGGGTGGGACCCCCCCACGAATTCATTTTGTAAAAAGCCCCGGGGAGGTGGCGGTCCCCGGGGCTGCAGGGGGGCCACATGCCCCCTGCATATAATTAGCATAGCCCCGGGGAGGTGGCAGTCCCCCGGGCTGCGGGGGCCCCTGTGGGCCCCCGCTCTTTCTTTTTGGCATTGCCCCCGGGACCTCATTAAAATGAAGCGCAGGAGCCCGCGCTTCATTTTTTAAAACATTTTCAGCGGGATTCGCGACCCCAACGCGAATTCTGCCGTTTTAAAAAAAAATGCTTTTTTTGGCCCTGGGGGTCCTTGTGGGACCCCCTGAGCAGGCCTAGGGGGTCAGGGTGTTTCTACCCTGCCCCCTTTTCATCTTTTTTAACCTCTTTTTCACTGTTTTCTTGTGACTCGGGTCTACCGAGTCACAAGATGGCTGCCAACACTTTCTGGTTTGGAGTGTTGGCAGCCAATCAGAGTGAAGCTCATGCCCCGGAGGGTTCGCGAACCCTCCTCGGTGCTCAGAAATTGATATTTTTCCTTTTGCTAATATCTCAAGAACTACTGAACGGATTTACACCATTTAACAAAAAGGGCTCTTTCTGAACCAAGACCTACCTTTTTGCCAAATTTGGGGTAATTCCGTTCAGCAGTTCAGGTTGTAGCTTTGTCTAAAGTTTCCTCTGGAAATTTACATGGGGAAAACGCGTTTGTGACCCCCCTTTTTTCTCGGCCCCCGCTTGATGAATCACCCCGAAACTTTCAAGACAGGAGCTGACCGGACGGAGCGCCCCACTAGTTTTGAAAATTTCGCAAAGATTTGTCAAACGACGCCAAACTTATTGGGAAAACAATAAACGCTTTTTGAATTGAAACGAGGTCCTAACTATAACTACCTACCAAATAAAATAGAGAATTTGGAGAGAAAAATAATAATGTAAAATAATTTGAACATTATTTAGATTAATGGACTCATAAGAGAAAATATTTGTTTGAGTGTTAATATTTCACTATCACTGTTTTTTATAATTTAGTTTGTACACGTGCACAGATTAATTGCAATCAAGTAATGGTTCATGTGGACTACATCTCCCACAATGCTTAGGGGCGTAGACAAAAAAGAGACAGGAAATGACATCATTAACTTTAAAGTACTTGTACTGGTTTTGTCAAACGCTATCTATGATCGTGATCAAGGTCTTATGCTAAGACCGAAACGCGTTGGTCAGCCGCCTTTACCCTAACTATGAACTAACAAAAATAAAGAGAAATCGCAAAATACCTACGAGAGTGCGACCCGTTTGTCCTCCCCTGGAGGGAAGGATTTGTGATTGATATATATATATATACATATATAGCATTTATACTTACCTGTAAAATACCTACATTTTCAAACGTATCTTTAATCACACAGATGCCTTTACCAATTCGTTTTAAAGGCATGCGTTGTAAAGGCATATGCATGGTAAACGTTTGCGTTGAAATGGTAACGTGTTGTAACAGCACTTGCGTTGTTAAAACGGCGTTCTAATGGCATGCGTTGTGCTGTCATAATAATAAAACAGAGGTCTACCAGAATCAAGGCCCATTGACTCATTGGCATCGGAAGAAGGAACAGTAGTCAGATCTCAGTGTATCTTCAGAGCATGTGTTCAGTGCAGCTGGGTCAGTTGTCACTGTCACAAGGACCCTTTTCGCTCCTCCAAATGTGGAGAGAGGCTGACAATGATTTAAATGAATAAATATTTCATACCCCAAAATTATAATACTTCCTAGGACACTACCATGGATAAGGGAAGTATTTTGGAATAGATAGGTGTGGGGAGTGATCATCCATCAGAGAATTCCCCTGATTTTCAAGAAGAACTCTACTTTCCAGATTATAATGGGACCAATAACACAACTGATACCAGTTTTTTTAAAATAATGCATATCTTTAGTAAACAAAACTCGAGCACCGCCATGCGGAGTATTGTTATGAATGATGTAATTTCAGATGTTGCATTCATGTTATCAGTGATATCATAGAACATGTCATGAGTAAAGTAATATTAGAGGTCATAAGCACTGTATGGTAAGGGCGCAAGTTATACTTTCTTCAGATAACTATGACTGGTGAATTTCAGTGGTTTTATCTTTAAAATGGTATTTTTTCCCTGACTTTCACCTAACTATAGCGTATCTCTAAACTTTGTTTTTTTCAGTGAATTTCCTGAGTTTTGTTGGTGCAAAGTAAGATAGTATTACCATACCTAGCTAGAACTTCACTTTAACCTTTGTCTTTTTTCCGTGAATTTCTAGCTTTTTTAATGTAAAGTAACATTTTACTACCATATGTAACGCCAACCCCACACCTGCGGCCAGGCCCTCCTGTGTCCAAACCCCCATGGGCAGCCAAGCCCCTGCAGCACACAGATGTGCCCAGCTTAGGGTTTTCTGGAGGGCCTAGCATGTGGCCAGACTCCGCATCCAAACCCCTGCAGCAGCCGAACCCCTGTCGCACATCAGCCTGTACAGCATGGGGCTGGCCACTTGCGTCCAACCCTCCAACATGCACAGCTGAGTAGGGCATGGTTTTGACTTCAGGGCTTGCCCCTGCTTCCAACCTTCCAGGGGCAGGCATGCACAGAATGGTGTTGGCCACAGGGCTTGGCCTGTCCAACCCCCTGCGGGCTGCCAATCCCTGTCGCACATGGCCTTTGACTGTACACAGAATAGAATTGTATGCAGGGTCAGGTCATCTCTGTAACGTGAGGAGCAGGTCATGCATTGCAGACAGTCTTTGCTATAGCGTGAAGAGCTAGTCGGGCGTCGCAGACGTTTGTTGCTTTAACTTTGTATTGGCGGTCATGTCTTTCTATACTGCAGAGCTTATTTATTTATAAATGGGGGGCTTCTTGGACCCCCATGGACTGCCACCTACTTGGGGCTTTATCTTTAAACAATGCAGGGGGCTGCACAGAACCTCCACAGCCCCGATTGGCAGCCACTTCCCCAGGGCTTTCATTTTAATTAACGGGGGCTGTATAGCCCCCCTAAAGCCCCGGGAACTTCCACCTCCCTGGGGCTTTTGTTCAGTTGAATGCAGGGGGTGTACAGCCCTGGGGACCACCACCCCGGAACAAAATTCAAGAATGGAGGGGTCCCCCTCCCCAAGCCAATTTCAACCCCGGGCCCGGTCTCTCCATTGAGGACCGCTGGGGGAGCCTCAAGGCCCCCACGGTCCCTGCTGGCACCCCGCCTACTGCAGAAGTCGGCATTGCTTTGAGACCCAGGGAGCTGCTAATCATGCAGCTCCCTGGATCTCAAAGTAATTTATCTTTTCCCTGCTTGCTTGGCAGCAGGCATAGAAACAGACAAATGCTCCACTTTTAGCAAGCAAGAGCATTTGTGAGCTCTCACTTGCTGAAGAGGAGCGTTTACGTTGGCTTGGCAGTAAGTTCCCACCAAGCCACAGCAAACTGCAATGTCCCAGAGGTGGACACCCCGGGACAGAGCAGGAGCCAACCCTGGGGGGTGGCGATCTCCAGGGACATGTATGGCTCCAGGAGGGGGGCCGCGCAGTCCTCCTCCATCGTTTACCTTGCCACAGGGAGGTGGTGGTCTCCGGGGCTACTATAAGCCCTAGGAGGGGGGCCCCATATGCCCCCCTCCTTTTCCTGCCCCAAATACCCTCGGGACTTGTCCCACCAGGGGGCCAAATAAAGTAAAAGCAGGGGAGACACTGTTTTTAATTTTTTTTTATCTCGGAAAAATGAGCAGATTTTGTTTTAGATTTGTTTTAAAAAAAAATACTTTTTAGCCGTGGTAGGGTCTCTTTGAGACTCCTGCACCACAGCCAGGGGCTCAAGGTGTCCCTACCGTGGCCCCTTTTCATTTTTTTAATCTTTTTTTGTGGGACTCAGCTTCAAGCTGAGTCCCAACATGGCTGCCATTACTTCCTGGTTGAAATGTTAGCAGCCAATCAGATTTCCGAATGGATCCACTAATTCTCTGCAAGAATCCGCGGCCCTAGATATCTATATTTTTGCCCTTTAATACCTCTAACACTACTCAACGGATTTACACCAAATCACAAAAAGCGTGACCTGAATAACTAAATTTACCTTTCTGCCAAATTTTGTGTAATTCGGTCCAGCAGTTCGGACTGTAGTCGTGTTCAAAGGTCCTATGGGAATTAACACGGGGAAAACGCGTTTTGGAACTCCCCTTTTTTCTCGGCCTCCACTTAACGGGTCACCCTGAAACTTTCAACACAGCAGCTGTAATCACTAAAGTATAAGGTTTGAAAATTCTGTGAAGATTTATCAAGCGGCAACAAAGCTATTGGCAAAACAAAAAACACTCTACCTATGTAAACTAGGTTCTAACTATAACTACCTACTGGTGTTTTTTACGAGTTGAGTGAAAATTATTTACCAAGATAAATATTCATGGAGTTAAAGAAATAAATTATTCATGCTATGTTTATGAAGAGATAAAATAAATTAAATGAAAAAGGAAGCAGGACTGATACCTAAATAACTAAGCACCATTGTACTGTCTAAAGTACCTGCATGTTACAAAATGGAACTGATTTACTCTTCCACAGTGTATGTTTCCTTCTTCTGTTTCTATTATTGAAATTGAAACATATATAATGAATTATCAATATGGCGTTCATCATCGTGATCAAGGCTGCGTCTGGCAGCCAAAAAGCGTAGATGATTTATTAATTTCCCAAATAAATTCTTGTGAAATTCACCGGAGTGCCGACATCATTCTTAAGAGAGCTCATGTCTCGCAATATATATATATATATATATATATATATATATATATATATATATATATATATGTAAGAATAAACGGAGTTCCAACGAGCACTCAGGTCTACACAAACAACAACAGGGTCCGTTCTTAAGCCAAAGGTGAGAGGTTTATTAAAGCATAAACCAGTCGTGACGCGTTTCGCGCTCCAAAGAGCGCTTGTTCACACAACATAGTCAATAAAGTTCGTCTCTTAAAAGGCATTTCAACTCCATAAATTCATCGACATAAAGAGTGGACTGTGACATAAACAGTAATTGAGCGCCATCTTAACATCGGCAATTTGATACAACATACAAAACAATTCAACCTTCAATGTAAAGGAAATGTAAATATCAAATGCCGAGGAGGGGCAAAGGGCTGGCAAAGCTAAGTGTCACTATGATATACTAAGTTCTGCATTCCTGTGTGTCATTATCACATTCGCCTCAACTTCTACCGCTCCCTAAATGATGTAACCTCAAGGGTGCATTATGGGAACCGTAGTGTATAAGTGCTAGTGAGAAGGTAACTCACGCACATCATAAAAAACCTCACCTATCTCTAGACATGTGTACTTTAAGAGTATGTGAGCCCTTATTTAATGCTGTTTAGTGCTTTCAGGGGCCATATAATGAACTCTCGGCATCGCGAATGTCCAACAATGCCGACATGTAAAATTATGCAAGCCTGTGTATGCAGCTAGTTAGTGCCATGAGGCTCATTATACGCGTCGGGTATAAACATCAATAGCCGCTTATTCGGCCTGTGTATTGTGTAAATGCACTAATGACAATTAAAAGCGAGTATCGACCGCTGATGGGAGTGCATGTATAACAGCTATGCCACCCTTATTTGATCAAACTCGCCCCATGAATTCATCTGGCTTCTATGCATAACTCCCTGGTTAGTGGAAACACAGTCCATAAAAGGGGGGACGAACAGAAAATATTTTAAACCTCATTCTCATGCACAAAGTGAATCAACATAAACAATACATAAATGTGCACATATGTACAATTGTTGTTAAAAACTATATACATGACAATGTATGTTACTTGACATGATGTAAAGAAGATAGAGGATGAATCACGGAGAAAGGTTTAGGGTACAGGTGCCGCAAGCCTGAGACAACGTCCCTCCCTTCCTTCCTGTGAGACGGAGAAAAGAAGAAAAATAGAGCATAAATGTTAGAAGAAGTCCAAACATCAATGCATGGTTAAAAACATTGAATACAGAGTCCAACTTGCTTAACAGAGATACTAGGTATACTCCAAAATGGCTCTATTCATTTTGCAAATGTATGGCCAGCTCTTCATCCATGTTATGCCCTTTGGGGTATCGGGTGCACATACTTATTATATATCTAGATTCTTTCTGTCTAAGTCTCAATGTGCGGTTGCCTCCCCTCTGATTTAGATTCACCTGTTCTACAATAAAAAATGAAAGTTTAGTTTGATCTGAGAAATGATAGGCCTCAAAGTGACGGGCTATGGGGTATTGTTTATCATTCTTGCTTATGGCTCTAGTGTGTTCAAGAATACGCATTTTAGCCATATGTATTGTGCTGCCCACGTACTTAAGGTCACATGGGCATACTAACACATATATTACAAATGCACTAGTGCATGTCCAAATTTTTTTATTTTGTTCATCCTGTTGGTACTGGGATTCCAATATTCTTTTACCATGTGGCTGTTGTTACAAGCTTTACAGTGACCACACGGATAAAAGCCATGCAGATCTACCCCTCTGTTCAGACTCCTACTACCAATGTTGTTCTGTACTAGGATGTCTTTCAAGTTACGACCACGTCTGTATGTTGTACTTGGGCGATCAGGTAAAGTGGCCCCGATAATAGGGTCCCCTTTAAGGATATTCCAATTTTTTACTATACATTTCCGAATTTGATTGGAATTACCATTATAGTTGAGTATGACATGAGTCTGAGATGTATCAGGGTTCTCTTTTTGTGTGGCCAGAGTATTACTCAGTAACTTTTCACGTTCCACAAGTTTGACTTTGTCGGTGGCTTTCTTTACTACCCATTTAGGGTATCCCCTTGCCAGAAATCTCTGTGTCATAATATTCTGTTCTTTGATGAAATCTAACTCAGTGCTGCAATTTCTTTTTGCTCTGAGCAGCTCCCCATAGGGAATACTCCATTTGAGATTCTCCGGGTGGCTGCTCAGAGCATGCAGCAGTGTGTTACCTGCCGTATTTTTGCGGTAAAGGACAGTATGAAGTGTATTGTTCCTGATCTGTACCTTAGTGTCCAGGTATTCTACCTCATCCTTGCTTATGTTACATGTTAAGGTGATATTCATCTGATTTTGATTTAATCTGACTATGAAGTTTGAGGCTTGCTCTTTTGTGCCTCTCCAGACAACAAAAATGTCGTCTATATAACGCAGCCATAAAATAACTTTAGTAAAGTCATTTTGAAAAGTGCTTCTGGTCCTGATGTCATCCTCCCACGCCCCCATAAACAGATTCGCAAAACTGGGCGCGAAACATGTCCCCATTGCTGTGCCATGTGTTTGTACATAAATCTCATCATTAAATAGGAAAAAATTATTCACAAGACAGTATATGATCATATCTAAAATCATAGTTGAATGTCCCAGGTAACCTATGTGCCTTCCTTTCAAGTATCTGGCACAAGCTTCGGTTCCTTGTTTGTGTTCAATCACCGTATAGAGGGAGTTTGCGTCCATAGTTATTAGTAAATAGTCACTCTCCCATATCAACTTGTCTATTTTCTCCAGAAAGTCTTTCGTATCTCTTACGTGTGAGGGTAATGACATTACATACTCTCTGAGGAAGTGATCTACATAACGTGAAACATTTTCTAAAACACTTCCCCTAGAGGAAATTATGGGTCTACCGGGTGGGTTTACTCTGCATTTGTGAATTTTGGGGAGTAGATAAAGAATGGGAAGTATAGGATGATCTCTTTTCAAGAAACAGAACTCCTCCCACTCTATCAAGCCCCTATCTTTCCATTCCGTCAATTTTTCCCATATGGAATTGATGCTAGCATTGTACTCAGAACGATTGGATTTTCTGTAAGTTCTAGTATCTTTAAGTTGGCACTCAGCTTCCTTAATGTACATATCTTTGGGGAGAATGACAATGTTACCGCCTTTGTCAGCGGGCCTCACCACAATGCTGGTGTCTGCAGCAAGTTCACTCATAGCTTTTTTCTGTGATAATGTGAGGTTGTGTTTGAATTTCTTCATTTGTTTAGGCCAGTTGTTGCTTCGAAGATCTAATAATTCTTTTCCTACCTGATCCTGAAATGTGTCGATATTGTCGTGATTCATTTTGGGTAAAAATGTCGATTTGGGTTTGAAATCTGTACATGCAGCTTGATCATATCTTACCTCCATAGCATCAAGAATGCGGAATGCATCAAAGCTCAGGTTAAGACCATTCTGGTCATTGCTTAATTCATCAAGTGCCATCATAGTATCAATGTCACCTATAATTAGCTCTTCCTCGGGTAAACGGCTTTCATCAAACTGAATAGCCCTATTCCTGGCCGGTTTCAGTTTATGCCATTTTTTTAATTTGAGCTTTCTACAGAATTTGAAAATATCGATTCTGTCATCTACATAATTCATAGGTACAGACGGGCAAAAGGATAATCCTAGGCATAAAGTTCTCTTGTCTTTATTGCTAATTTCCTTAGCAGATAAATTAACAATGTTTTGGTTTACCTGTTCATCATCCATCGTTAGTTTTTCTTGTATCGAGCCTGTCTGGTTCCCACATGCTCTTTTCCATTCTCCTTT
This sequence comes from Calotriton arnoldi, assembly GCA_963921515.1. Lineage (NCBI taxonomy): Eukaryota > Metazoa > Chordata > Amphibia > Caudata > Salamandridae > Calotriton > Calotriton arnoldi. The sequence goes on from CAWUFW010002294.1 coordinate 159,405, forward strand.
TTGTTTCCGCCTCTGCTTGCATTTCTTCCGCCTTTTGTTCTTATACCCCTTGGTCTTCCTCTTCCGCTTGGTTCCGCTGCGTCCTTCTTCTCCTTGATTCTGGATGAAGATCTGGTGGCTTGCCGGCTCTGCTTCAAGAGCCGGTATTCGTCTAAAAAAGTCCTGCGTCGTGGTACAGTTTCCCCTTCTGAATTAGAACTTTCTGATGTCCTAGTTAGTTCTGAGTTCTCTGTGTTTGAATCACTTGTACTTGCCACTTCCTCTTCTTGTTGTCTATGTGGCATGCTCTCACTTGGACCTGCTGCCTGTGATGATTCATATAGATGGTCATATTTTCTACTATGTGTCAGAATCCGTCCTGATTCATAATCCCCACAGTCTCTATGAAGTTTGTATTGTTTCCTTTTCTTTATATCTTCTTCCAGTAACTTCAATCTTTTCCTCATCTCTTCAATGAATTTAATAATAGTATCTTGGTCAGGATGTTTGTTAAGTTCCTCCGCCAGAGTCTCAATGTCTTTTTTGATATTTACTCTGTCAGACCAGGCATATTTTACTTGAATTTGCAGCATGTTCTTTGAGCTGGTTGCTGAATTATGCGACCATTCCTCCAACATCTGGGGATCAGGCGAATCGTAAGATGGTGTAATATAAATCCTGTGGCCTCTAGGTATCATATTCTTGTCCAGGTAATCTTGCAGCGAGGTGGCCTCCCACCACTTTGAGATTTCTTGTTTGTGCAATTTTTCATATTTCCTTAAAGTGTCCATAATAGTTTTTTCCGTACGAGTTGACACAGGCACAGATTTACCCATACCCGGTGCTCGAGCGAAGAGCAGTTGCGCTGCTTCTTTTCTCTCTCTTTCATCCTCCATTGTGCACTTGGATTCTGGACGAATCCAAATTGGCGTCAGAGCGGTACCCTGTGTTATCTAGACCCCTCTGTCATGATCCAGAGTTCCCCTTTGTCCCTGTCTGCATCCACGATAGTGTGTTTGTAGCTGACCTAATGAAAGTCGAATACTGCAATTGCTACAAATGCGTTTAAGCCCCCGTCGCTTCCTTACCTTCACGGTATATCCCTCCCGGGATATCGTGAGGTTGTCTCTCTTCGGTGGGCGTTTTGCCAATACTGATCCAAGTTGCTAGCAGGCAGGAACCGCGTAGATCTCCTCAATAAATATCCAAAAAGAGAAGCAGCTCCTTCCGGAGATCCCTCGCCTTTCCCGGGGTGGCTCGGTGCCGGTGGAGCAGCCGGTTGAATCAATGTAAGAATAAACGGAGTTCCAACGAGCACTCAGGTCTACACAAACAAAAACAGGGTCCGTTCTTAAGCCAAAGGTGAGAGGTTTATTAAAGCATAAACCAGTCGTGACGCGTTTCGCGCTCCAAAGAGCGCTTGTTCACACAACATATTCTTGCACAACATAGGCTTGCATAATTTTACATGTCGGCATTGTTGGACATTCGCAATGCCGAGAGTTCATTATATGGCCCCTGAAAGCACTAAACAGCATTAAATAAGGGCTCACATACTCTTAAAGTATACATGTCTAGAGATAGGTGAGGTTTTTTATGATGTGCGTGAGTTACCTTCTCACTAGCACTTATACACTACGGTTCCCATAATGCACCCTTGAGGTTACATCATTTAGGGAGCGGTAGAAGTTGAGGCGAATGTGATAATGACACACAGGAATGCAGAACTTGGTATGTCATAGTGACACTTAGCATTGCCAGCCCTTTGCCCCTCCTCGGCATTTGATATTTACATTTCCTTTACATTGAAGGTTGAATTGTTTTGTATGTTGTATCAAATTGCCGATGTTAAGATGGCGCTCAAGTACTGTTTATGTCACAGTCCACTCTTTATGTCGATGAATTTATGGAGTTGAAATGCCTTTTAAGAGACGAACTTTATTGACTATGTTGTGTGAACAAGCGCTCTTTGGAGCGCGAAACACGTCACGACTGGTTTATGCTTTAATAAACCTCTCACCTTTGGCTTAAGAACAGACCCTGTTGTTGTTTGTGTAGACCTGAGTGCTCATTGGAACTCCGTTTATTCTTACATTGATTCAACCGGCTGCTCCGCCGGCACCGAGCCACCCCGGGAAAGGTGAGGGATCTCCAGAAGGAGCTGTTTCTCTTTTTGGATATATATATATATTTCCCACGAAGGATCCCCACACTTAGAACGAGGATACACGAGCCACTCCGGTAGGTTGCAGAGTATTTTATTTTAAGACAGAAAAAGACGCGTTTCAACCGCACAAGCGGTCTTGTTCACATATATATATATATATATATATATATATATATATTCTCCACCACCAAGTAACACGCTGCACTCTCCCAGGTTTGGTTAATAAAGATTTATTCAAGCCATTTCTTACTCCTTCTCCACCTACGCGTTTCGACCAGCAGGTCTTGATCACGGTGTATAGCCCCTTCGTTTTTGGACTGCTTTGGTGACTAATATATATATATATATATATATATATCAAAGACCATGGCTGTGGTCGAAACACGTCTTTCTCTGCTGATATAAATACCTGAAATCTGAATCAGCGGGCTCGTGGAGATTCTTTTCTTTGATACTCCCTGTTCTATGCCGAACTCTTGTGAGGTGGGTTCTTCGTTCATGAGGATGGACTCACGCTATATACACACAGCAAATCTCCCAGGGGTACGGAAACTGTACGGGAACACGCTGGCAAGTTTCTCAATTCTAAATCCATTGTTTATTTTAGCAAGATGTGTTTCGGCTCCATTGCCTTTATCAATTGCTGCAAAATAAATAAAATAAACATGGTTGGATAATGCATTTAAAATAACCACAACATGCTCCTTTTGGCGGGTGACAGGGAGGCAAAGAGCTGCGCCGTCTAGAAACAATACCATATTTTGGCTGCCATCTTGGGTGTAATGTTACAATATTTGGTATATCACCCCACCAGCTACATTGAATTATAACCTTGACCATCCATGATTCAACAGAAGAAAAAACCCACCATGGGTAATGACACAACGAGACAGTATTACATCAAAGTTCCACCGTTCGACTGGCTTTTATATCAGTCCTCTCAACAACATTCACGCTCTGTATGAGCCGCCTCCTCATGATTTTCAGGCTCAAAATAGTCACTTGCTGTTCATCGGGCACTAGAAACTCAATCTCGCTAGTCTCGATCAGCTGTCACCTGCCACCTGTCACCATCAGTGATGTCATTTGAGATGTCATCAGTGATGTCATCAGTGATGTCACTGACCATGTCATGAATGGTGTAATATGTGACGTCATGAGCAGAGCATTGCGGGGGCGCGAGTTATAGTTAGCTCAACTAACTATAATGGCTGAATTTCTCTGGTTTTGTACGAGTGAAATGTCCAACTATCTATAACGTCCCTGAAACCTGTGGTTTTTTCAGTGAATTTCCAAGGTTTTTTAAATGCTAATTTCTAACTATAACGTCCCTGAAACCTATGGTTTTTTCAGTGAATTTCAAAGGTTTTTTAAATGCTAATTTCTAACTATAATGTCCCTGAAACCTGTGGTTTTTTCAGTGAATTTCAAAGGTTTTTTAAATGCTAATTTCTAACTATAACGTCCCTGAAACCTGTGGTTTTTTCAGTGAATTTCTAAGGTTTAAATGCTAATTTCTAACTATGCCTACATAGGTAGAACATATGCAGAAAGAGGAAGAAAGGAGCAGAAAGAAGCAACAGAAATGCAGAAAGAGGCAACAGAAGTCCAGAAAGACGAAGAAAGGTACAGAAAGAAGCAAGAGATTTGCAGAAAGAACCAACAGAGGTGCCGAAAGAGGCCTTGTTGCAAAGTCATCCTGTGCCCCCAACTTTTTGCTGACTGGTACTGGTGGTAACTGACTGACTAACCATGACCGGAGCCAGTGCTATGCTAAAAGACACTTAGAATACAGTGAAAACACCTACATACACTAGGGTACACTATGGGTTGGGTTACCCCAGTGATTGGCATGACCTCCCCTGTAAGGCCCTAGTACATAATAGGGTAGGGAGATTCAAACTACCTCTAAGTAAGAGGTGCAGAAAGAAGCAAGAGCAGTGCAGAAAGAGCCAACAGAGGTGCAGAAAGAGGCAAGAGGGTACAGAAAGAGGCAAGAAAAGTGCAGAAAGCAGCAACAGAGATACAGAAAGAAGCAAGAGAGGTACAGAAACATGCAGGAAAGGTGCAGAAAGAGGGAACAAGGGTGCAAAAAGAGGCAAGAGAGGTGCAGAAAGAGGGAAGAGGGGTGCAGAAGGAGGCAAGAGGGTGCAGAAAGAAGCAAGTGAGGTACAGAAAGAGGCAACAGAGGTGCAGAAAGACGCAAGAGAAGTGCAGAAACAAGCAAGAGAAGTATAAAAAGAGTCAAGAGAATTGCTGAAAGAAGCAACAGGTGTAGAAAGAAGCAAGAGAAGTGCAGAAAGAGGCAAGTGAGGTGCAGAAAGAAGCAAGAGCAGTGCAGAAAGAACCAACAGAGGTACAAAAAGAGGCAAGAGGGGTGCAGAAAGAGGTACGACAGGTGCACAAAGAGGCAAGAAAGGTACAGAAAGAGGCAGGAGGGGTACATAAAGAAGCAAGAGCAGTGCAGAAAGAACCAACAGAGGTGCAGAAAGAGGCAAGAGGGGTACAGAAAGAGGCTAGAAAAGTGCAGAAAGAAGCAAAAGAGGTGCAGAAAGAGGCAAGAGAACTGCAGCAAACAGCAAGAGAGGTGCAGGAAGAGGCAGGAGAGGTGCACAAAGAGGCAAAAGGGGTACAGAATGAGGCAAGAGGGGTGCAGAAAGAAGCAAGAGAAGTGCAGAAAGAAGCAACAGAGGTGCTTAAAGAGGAAGGAAGGGTGCAGAAAGAGGCAAGAGAAGTGCAGAAAGAAGCAACAGAGGAGCTGAAAGAGGCAATAGAGGTGCAGAAACAGGCAAGAAAGGTACAGAAAGAGGGAACAGGGATGCAGAAAGGGGTAAGAGGGATACAGAGATTTGCAAGAGAGGTGCAGAAAGAAGCAAGAGCAGTGCAGAAAGAAGCAAGAGAAGTGCAGAAAGAAGCAAGAGAGGTTGAGAAATAGGGAAGAGGGAAGAGGGGTGCAGAAAGAGGCATGAGGGATGCAGAAATTTGCAAAAGAGGTGCAGAAAGAAGCAAGAACAGTGCATAAAGAACTAACAGAGGTACAAAAAGAGGCAAGAGGGGTGCAGAAAGAGGTAGGAGAGATGCACAAATTGGCAAGAGAGGTACAGAAAGAGGCAGTAGTGGTGCAGAAAGAAGGAAGAGAAGTGCAGAAAGAAGCAACTGAGGTGCTGAAATAGGCGCAAAGGGTGCAGAAAGAGGCAAGAAAAGTGCAGAAAGAAGCAACAGAGGTATAGAAAAAAGCAAGAGAGGTGCAGAAACAGGCAGGAAAGGTACAGAAAGAGAGAACAAGGGTGCAAAAAGAGGCAAGAGAACTGCAGCAAACAGCAAGAGAGGTGCAGGAAGAGGCAGGAGAGGTGCACAAAGAGGCAAAAGGGGTACAGAATGAGGCAAGAGGGGTGCAGAAAGAAGCAAGAGAAGTGCAGAAAGAAGCAACAGAGATGCTTAAAGAGGCAGGAGGGGTGCAGAAAGAGGCAAGAGAAGTGCAGAAAGAAGCAACAGGGATGCAGAAAGGGGTAAGAGGGATACAGAGATTTGCAAGAGAGGTGCAGAAAGAAGCAAGAGCAGTGCAGAAAGAAGCAAGAGAAGTGCAGAAAGAAGCAAGAGAGGTGGAGATTTGCAAGAGAGGTGCAGAAAGAAGCAAGAGCAGTGCAGAAAGAAGCAAGAGAAGTGCAGAAAGAAGCAATTGAGGTGCTGAAAGAGGCGCAAAGGGTGCAGAAAGAGGCAAGAAAAGTGCAGAAAGAAGAAACAGAGGTACAGATAAAAGCAAGAGAGGTGCAGAAACAGGCAGGAAAGGTACAGAAAGAGGGAACAAGGGTGCAAAAAGAGGCAAGAGAACTGCAGCAAACAGCAAGAGAGGTGCAGGAAGAGGCAGGAGAGGTGCACAAAGAGGCAAAAGGGTACAGAATGAGGCAAGAGGGGTGCAGAAAGAAGCAAGAGAAGTGCAGAAAGAAGCAAAAGAGATGCTTAAAGAGGCAGGAGGGGTGCAGAAAGAGGCAAGAGAAGTGCAGAAAGAAGCAACAGGGATGCAGAAAGGGGTAAGAGGGATACAGAGATTTGCAAGAGAGGTGCAGAAAGAAGCAAGAGCAGTGCAGAAAGAAGCAAGAGAAGTGCAGAAAGAAGCAAGAGAGGTGGAGATTTGCAAGAGAGGTGCAGAAAGAAGCAAGAGCAGTGCAGAAAGAAGCAAGATAAGTGCAGAAAGAAGCAACTGAGGTGCTGAAAGAAGCGCAAAGGGTGCAGAAAGAGGCAAGAAAAGTGCAGAAAGAAGCAACAGAGGTACAGAAAAAAGCAAGAGAGGTGCAGAAACAGGCAGGAAAGGTACAGAAAGAGGGAACAAGGGTGCAAAAAGAGGCAAGAGACGTGCAGAAAGAGGGAAGAGGGGTGCAGAAAGAGGCAAGAGGGATGCAGATAGAAGCAAGTGAGGTGCAGAAAGAGGCAACAGAGGTGCAGAAAGACGCAAGAGAAGTGCAGAGACAAGCAAGAGAAGTGCAGAAAGAAGCGACAGAGGTATGGAAAGAAGCAAGAGAAGTGCAGAAAGAGGCAAGTAAGATGCAGAAAGACACAAGAGCAGTGCAGAAAGAACCAACAGAGGTGCAAAAAGAGGCAAGAGGGGTGCAGAAAAAGGTAAGAGAGGTGCCCAAAGAGGCAAGACAAGCACAGAAAGAGGCAGGAGGGGTGCAGAAAGAAGGAAGAGAAGTGCAGAAAGAAGCAACAGGTGCTTAAAGAGGCGCAATGGGTGCAGAAAGAGCAAGAGAAGTGCAGAAAAAAGCAACAGAGGTACAGAAAGAGGCAAGAGAGGTGCAGAAACAGGCAGGAAAGGTGCAGAAAGAGGGAACAGGGGGCAGAAGGATGCAAGAGAGGTGCAGAAAGAGAAAAAAGGGGTGCAGAAATAGGCAAGAGGGGTGCAGAAAGAAGCAAGTGAGGTGCAGAAAGAGGCAACAGAGGTGCAGAAAGACGCAAGAGAGGTACAGAAACAAGCAAAAGAAGTACAGAAAGAGGCAAGAGAATTGCTGAAAGAAGCAACAGAGGTGTGGAAAGAAGCAAGAGAAGTGCAGAAAGATGCAAGTGAGGTGCAGAAAGAGGCAAGAGAGGTGCAGAAAATGGCAAGAGAACAGCAGAAAGGCAAGAGGGATGCAAAAAAGGGAAGAAGGGTGCAGAAAGAAGCAAGAGAGGTGCAGAAAGAAGCAAAAGAAGTGCAGAAAGAAGCAAGAGAGGTACAGAAAGAGGGAAGATGGGTGCAGAAAGAGACAACAGGGGTGCAGAAAGAAGTAAGAGAGGTGCATAAAGAGGCAATAGAAGTGCAGAAAGAGGCAAGTGAGGTGCAGACAGTGGCAAGAGAACTGCAGAAAGAGGCAAGAGAGGTGCAGAAACAAGCAAAAGGGGTGCAGAAAGAGGGAACAGGTGTGCAGACAGAGGCAAGAGAGGTAGAGGAAGAGAGTTACAGAAAGAAGAGAGTGAGGTTCAGAAAGAGGCAAGAAAGGTGCAGAAAGAGGCAATAGAAGTGCAGAAAGAGGCAAGTGAGGTGTAGAAGGAGGCAAGAGAACTGCAGAAAGAGGCAAGAGAGTTGCAGAAACAGGCAAAAGGGATGCAGAAACAACTAACAGAGGTGCAAAAAGAGGCAAGAGGGGTGCAGAAAGAGGTAAGAGAGATGCACAATTTGGCAAGAGAGGTACAGAAAGAGGCAGGAGGGGTACAGAACGAAGGAAGAGAAGTGCAGAATGAACCAACTGAGGTGATGAAAGAGGCACACAGGGTGCAGAAAGAAGCAAGTGAGGTGCAGAAAAAGGCAACAGAGGTGCAGAAAGACCCAAGAGACGTGCAGAAACAAGCAAGAGAAGTGCAGAAAGAGGCAAGAGAATTGCTGAAAGAAGCAACAGAGGTGTAGAAAGAAGCAACAGAGGTACAAAAAGAGGCAAGAGGGGTGCAGAAAGAAGTAGGAGAGGTGCACAAAGAGGCAAGAAAGATACATAAAGAGGCAGGAGGGGTACAGAAAGAAGGAAGAGAAGTGGAGAAAGAGGCAAGAGAATTGCTGAAAGTGCAACAGAGGTATAGAAAGAAGCAAGAGAAGTGCAGAAAGAGGCAAGTAAGGTGCAGAAAGAAGCAAGAACAGTGCAGAAAGAACCAACACAGGTGCAAAAAGAGGCAAGAGGGGTGCAGAAAAAGGTAGGAGAGGTGCAGAGAGGCAAGACAAGTACAGAAAGAGGCAGGAGGGGAGCAGAAAGAAGGAAGAGAAGTGCAGAAAGAAGCAACAGGTGCTGAAAGAGGCACGATGAGTGCAGAAAGAGCAAGAGAAGTGCAGAAAGAAGCAACAGAGTTACAGAAAGAGGCAAGAGGGGTGCATAAACAGACAGGAAAGGTGCAGAAAGAGGGAACAGGGGTGCAGAAAGACACAAGAGAAGATAAAGGGGTGCAAAAATAGGCGAGAGGGGTGCAGAAAGAAGCAAGTGAGGTGCAGAAAGAGGCAACAGGTGCAGAAAGACACAAGAGAGGTGCAGAAACAAGCAAGAGAAGTGCAGAAAGAGGCAAGAGAATTGCTGAAAGAAGCAACAGAGGTGTAGAAAGAAGCAAGAGAAGTGCAGAAAGAGGCAGTGAGGTGCAGAAAGAGGCAAGAGAGGTGCAGAAAGAAGCAAGAGAGGTGCAGAAAGAAGCAAGAGAGGTGCAGAAAGAGGGAAGATGAGTGCAGAAAGAGACAACAGGGGTGCAGAAAGAAGCAAGAGAGGTGCAGAAAGAGGCAATAGAAGGGCAGAAAGAGGCAAGTGAGTGCAGAAGGAGGCAAGAGAACTGCAGAAAGAGGCAAGAGAGTTGCAGAAACAGGCAAATGGGATGCAGAAAGAGGGAACAGGTGTGCAGAGAGAGGCAAGAAAGGTGCAGAAAGAGGGAAGAGGGGTACAGAAAGAAGAGAGTGAGGTTCAGAAAGAGGCAAGAGAGGTGCAGAAAGAGGCAATAGAAGTGCAGAAAGAGGCAAGTGAGATGCAGAAGGAGGCAAGAGAACTACAGAAAGAGGCAAGTGAGTTGCAGAAACAGGCAAAAGGGGTGCAGAAAGAACCAACAGAGGTGCAAAAAGAGGCAAGAGGGGTGCAGAAAGGGGCGAGAGAAGTGCAGAAAGAGGCAAGTGAAGTGCAGAAAGAAGACAGTGAGGTGCAGAAAGAGGAAGAAAGGTGCAGAAAGATGCAAGAGAAATGCAGAAAGAGGTAAGAGATGCACAGAAAGAAGAGAGGTTTGTGCACCATTAGTATCAATTTAACACCCACATTTAGCAATAAGTAACACGTGACCATTCCAGCTTTGCAAAGGGCCTTCCACCATGCTGTAACACGTGAAGCTGCATTTTTGGGAACATTTGAGCCGTTTGAGCTAGAAACAAGGCTTTTTTTGTTCAAATCTGCAGATTACGCAGCAGATGATGGAATATTTGGCAAATGCGGAAAATGTTTAATTATGTGACAATTGGTGCAGCCGAACAGTCACATAATTCCAGTGCCCTGCTCATACCTCCGACTAGTTCCAGAAGTGCTCCTCAGTGGTTCCTTATTTTTTGTCTCATTGAGTTCATAGTTTAGCTTCTATGGAAACGAGGAAGACTAAACCTGAGGTTACCACTCCACAGCACAGACTACAATACCACATAATTACTCTCCAAAACACATAATCCCACTCCATATAATTCCTATACACTAAATACCACATACTTTCTATTCACATTATTTCACTGCACAACATACCACATAATTCCACTACACAGAAGGTGCATCCACTCAACACCAAAAAACATTAGTAAAAAACGTTTACATTTACAACGCCAATAGCTCTAACTCTCGCAAATGCTTCTTTAACTAGTAGTCCGGTTGCAGAGTGGTGGAGAAAGGGTGCTGGGCCTCCGACCAGCGCTCAGGAATTCCACTGTGTAGAACTTACAGGAGGTACCAGGAGTGCTTCTTGGCCCCACAGTCCCTCAGGAGTAAAGTGGACTTCATCCCCCATCCCGTAGTCTGCCAGGAGGCGCGTTTGCAGAGTGGTGGAGAAAGGGGGCGTGGCTTCCGAAGACGTCTTAGCAATCCTACTGTGTGGGACTTACTGGAGGTAACAAGAGGGGTAGTTGGCCCCCAAGGACATCCTTGGGGGCCAACTACCCCTCCTATTACCTCCAGTAAGTACCACACAGCAGGATTGCTAAGTTCTCATAACAGGCCATGCCCCCTTTGCCCACCACTCTGCAAACGTGCTCCCTGCAATGCTCTTGGATGGGGATTGATGTCCCCTTCACTGCTGGGGTTCCTTAGGGGACAACTAGCCTACCTCTTACCTCCAGTAAGCCCCACACAGTGGGATTGCTGAGAGGTGGACAAGGCCACGCCCCCTTTCTCCACCACTCTGCAAACGTGACTCCTGGCACGCTCTTGGTTGGAGGATGAATTCCCCTTTCCTCAATAGGGTCCCTGGGGGCCAACTAGCCCACCAGGTACCTCCAGTAAGCCCCACAAAGCTGGATTGCTGAGAGTGGTCCGAGGCCACGCCCCCTTTTTACACCACTCTGCAAATGCGCCTCCTGGCACACTACTGCTCGGGGATGAAGTCCACTTGTGTCCTGAGGTCCTCTGGACACAAGAGGACCTCATCGCCCCACCAGCTGTGTGCCAAGAGGCGCGTTTGTGGAGTGGTGTAAAAAGGGACGTGGCCTCGGACCACCTCTCAGCAATCCCACTGTGAGGGGCTTACTGGAGGTACCTGGTGGGCTAGTTGGTCCCCAGGCACCCTCAGGAATGAAGGGGACTTAATCCCCCAACTGAGAACGCGTCAGGGGGCGCGTTTGCAGAGTGGTGCAGGGAGGGGGTGGGGCCTCGGCGATATGCCGGCTTTTTTATTTTGGGGTTTTTGGAAGGGGTGCTGTGTGGCCCCCCTTATTTTTTTTTGGGCCCTGGGGACCCCATCCCCCAGGGCCTGAGCACTTTTTGTTGTTTTTGAAAAAAAGAAAAAAACGGGAGGGGGCCGTGCGGTCCCCCTCCCTTGGCCAATTTCGGCCCGGGGACCCCATCCCCCCGGGCATGGCCACATATTTATTCTTTAAAAAAAAAAAAAATTAAGGAGGGGGGCTGCGCGGCCCCCCTATTGAGGCCATTATTGGACCCGGGGACCCCATCCCCCGGGGCTGTGTCTCGAGCCCCAATGCCCCCACGGTCCCTGCCGGCTACCAGCCTCCTGCGGGAGCCGGCATTGCTTTTGGGCAAAGGGATCTGCTAACATGCAGCTCCCCTTGCCCAAAAGCAATTCTGCTTTGCTTCTTGGAAGCGAGAGCAGGTTTCCTGCTCTCGCTATCAAGAAGCAAAGCAGTGTGTGCTATGGCAGGGCAGGAGCCGTCCCCCGCCCTGCCATAGCAAACAGCAATGTCCCGGGGGTGGGCACCCCGGGACATTGCAGGAGCCGGCCTTGGGGGGTGGCGGTCCCCAGGGTCAAGGAGGGCTCCAGGAGGGGGACCGTGCAGCCCCCCTCCTAACGTATGAAAAACCCCAGGGAGTCGGTGGTCCCCGGGGCCCGGGGGTCCGCAACGGACCCCCTCAGTTAAATAATTAGTGCCCCAGGGAGGTGGTGGTCCCCGGGGCTTGGGGGGGCCCGCGAGGCCCCCCGCATATAATGAACAATGCCCCGGGGAGGTGGCGGTCCCCGGGGCAGTGTGGGGGGGCAGGAGCCCCCCCACGCATTTAATTAGCATAACCCTGGGGAGGTGGTGGTCCCCAGGGCTGTGGGGGCCCCAGCGGGCCCCCGCTATATATTTACTCATTGCCCCAGGGACCTGGCCCACCCGGGGGCTTAAAGAAAATGAAGCGCGGGAGTCCGCGCTTCATCTTTTTAAATTTTCTTGGCCGTATTCGCGCACCCAAGGCGAATTCGGCCAATTATTTTTATTAAAAATGCTTTTTTTGGCCCTGAGCAGGCCTAGGGGGTCAGGGTGTTTCTACCCTGCCCCCTTTTCTTGTTTTTCACCTTTTTTGTACTGTTTTCTTGTGACTCGGTTACCGAGTCACAAGATGGCTGCCGACACATTCTGGTTTGGAGTGTTGGCAGCCAATCAGAAGTCAGCTCGTGCTCGGGAGGAGTCGCGACTCCTCCTCGGTGCTCAGATATCGATATTTTAATTTTTTGAATTTCTCAGGAACTACTGAACAGATTTACACCATTTAAAAAAAAGGTTGCTTTCTGAACCAAGAGCTACCTTTTTGCCAAATTTGGTGTAATTCTGTTCAGCAGTTCAAGCTGTAGCCTGTCTATGGAAATTAACATGGGGAAAACGTGTTTTGGGACCCCCCTTTTTCCTCAGCCCCCACTTGACGAATCACCCCAAAACTTTCAGTACAGGAGCTGACCTGAGTGAACCATTAGTTTTGAAAATTTCGCGAAGATTCGTCAAATGGCGCCAAAGATATTGGGAAAAGAAAAAACGCTTTTTGAATAGAAACAAGGTCCTAACTATAACTACCTACTGGCAACTGCCAGTAGGTAATATATATAATCCCATGGGGATTAAGGATACTCCTAGCGCCCAGTTATGAAACACCAAACCCATTAATGATGCGTGAATGGGCTGAATGTAATCTGGAATCCTCTAAACGACTAATGAGAATACTCATCAAATATGCCGATATAGATCGGGCAGCGCTATTGGAGGAAATAGCTAAAATTAATGAGGAACTGGACAACATGGGACAAGCTGAAGAAAATACTAAGGGGCCGATTCCGATCTCGGCCGGTAGGGCTCTGAATCAGATTCGGCTTAACCGGATCCGATTCGGAGCCCTATTTCCCGACCGATTCGTACGCGCGTCCGGGCGAGCGAGTACGATGCGAAATCGCCGACCGACTCGTCCGGGCGTCCCGACCGCTCCGACCGACTCGTTCCCGGGTCTAACCGCACCAACCGACTCGCTCGGACTCGACTTGCACCGCGCAATGGAGACGTTCCCCGGCCGGGTAAGTACGATGCGCGCCGCGAGCAGTCCGACCGAGCCGCGCACTCCGGCTCGAAAGAGCAGTCGGAGCCGTACTTTGGGGGTCCGTGTTGGACCCCCCTGTATTCGTAGCCGCGCGAGTCGCACACAGGGGGGACCCATGGGTCCCCCCTACCTGTGCGTGTACGGCGCGAGTCGCATCGCCGCGTACCCGCTATAGGGGGCGCCCTTGTCCGCCTCGCACCCAATGAGTCAATGGGAGTCCGACCGAATCGAGTCCGATTGCATGCGTACGCATCGTACTCGTTCGGTCGGGCTGCACGGGTCCGATTCGGTCGGAAATCTCTCCGGGTCCGGCTCGGTCGGAGAGATTTCCGGCCCGAATCGGAATCGGCCCCATAGTTGCGGCAAGAAATGACACTTAGGCTGAGGAAGGAAGAGGATAAAATAAAGGAACGGAAAACTTATAAATTTCATCGGGATAAAACCGATTATGAGGGAGGCCAAATCTTTACCTTCTCGAAAAAATATGAAGCACTGAGATCGACAAAAGATAAGAAAACTGCCACAGCAAGGTCAGACACGATAAGGATAGGCGAAGCCGCCTCGAGTACCTCACAATCTGATTTAAGCTCTGCCCCAGACAGTGAATCTGAACATGAATTAAACACGGACACAAACCAATCAAGACAAAAATGCACATTGGATGAAAAACTAGGTTTTTTATGCGAAGACAGGAGGCAAACCCTCCGCCCACGCGCACAAAGAACCAACTATGGCCAAGCAAAAACTACAAGCGCAAACAACGAAGTAAGGCCAACGCAATTTGTATGTATTAAAGCTTTCTTCGATAACAAAGTATCTTAAAAGCATCAACATTCTTATTTCCATCCATAAACAGTGTACAAAATATAAAACGGGACATAAAAACTTTAAAAATCCATCAATTCTTATGTTTCATGATAGTCCAGAGCTGGAAAGAATGGGGGAAAAAAAAAAAAAAAAAAAAACATTCTATATCAGCTCTCATCATCTAAAGTGACAGTGCAACTTGTGTAAATTGTTTTAGTTAAAAAAATAACATAAAAATGTAAGATTCATCAAAATGACCCTCACAAGATATAGTATAAAATGACAATGGAATTTAAGATAGACAAACAATTTACATTAAAACTAACATCAAAACATAAACTTTCATCTTGAAACCCCACTTAAAAATTTATGTCTTGTTATCCAGGCGCGGCCGAGATACTTAGCCACACCGCAGACAAAAAGGGTCCGTGTGTCTGATTTTAAAATGCGCAAGGCAATACTATTTTTTTGAGTTCCCAATTGTCTGCAGATGGGTTTAAGCCATCTCGACCTAGCATTTTTATAAAAGGGGCAAGCGAACATAAGATGCGCTACACTCTCAGCAGGCGCCTTACAGCAGTGACACTCCTTTAATGTTTGATGTGGCACACTCCACTTTGCAGTAAACTCTCGAACTGGAAGTGATCCTATCCTAAACTGTATATAAAGTGTTCTGTCACGCGGTGCCTGAATGAAATCTAGGTAGGGTTCAAATGAGATAACCTGTTTGTGAAAGTAAAATTCATCTGTAAGCCTACCTACCCCAGCATAGTTAAGCTCTTGGTCATCTATCCAGGCCCAATAGCGTCTTTTGAGCTCCTCCCTGCAGGGCGGGATTTGTGAGTCCCGCGATTCCTTAAAGCCTAGCACAGTTAGTATTTTCTTTATGGTACACACCCAATGAATTTTTGACAGCCATCAAGGGTCATCACTTCTGCCAATGCTGAGGCGTAGTTGGATAGCTCAGGAGTCCTACACAAACGAGCCCAGAATAATAGTGGCCGCAACCTGGCTACGTCTTTGAAAGAGCGTCTACCCATATCGCTCATCAAAGGTTTCAATGGGACGTTGGAAGGGAGTGACACTAAGCTTCTTAGGAACTTATGTTCAGATCTACAAATACAATCTACGTTCTCGAAGCCCCATAGCTCAGCACCATAAAGGGCTGAGCTTACTGCTTAGCTGCATAGATGGTAAGTGCAGGGGCTACAGGTCTACTCGATGAGGAGCGGTGTTCTCTAGTTAGTACTCCTGTCGTGCGCTTATGATTTAAAAGCATTTTATCAACATGATTTCTCCACTGCATATTCTCAGCGAGCCTAATTCCTAAATAGTCAAAAGTTAAGACTCTTTCCAAACCAACTCCGTCAAGGGTAAAATTGCTTCTATATGGCCTGTAAGGGTTAAATACCATGAGCTTAGTCTTGGAGGTGTTAACAATAAGCCCCCTGGATTCACAAAAGAGATGAAATCTATCTAAAAGCTTTTGTAGCCCTGCTGGCGTCTTTGAGATGAGCAAAGTGTCATCCGCAAAGAGGAGGGTGGGGACCCTATCACCCAGCAAAGCTGGGGCATCAGCTGGGCACTCTTGGAGAAAATCGACCACCCCATTCATGTACAAGGAGAACAGAGTAGGTCCCACCAGAGTGTGAAGATTGCCTGCAGTGCGCTCGCGGTGGCCCAAGAAAGATGCTGGCCAAGTTCGAAATGGATACAGGGCTGTGAGAGGGTGCTGCCTCCACCAAGGGTGCCTGGATGATCCCGCAATGAAGACGAGTGTCCCGCGCCGCGGGATGCAAGCCGCGCTCAAGAGGGCTACACTAGCCCCTCCCTCTCCGCTGATTGGCAGACGCCGGGGACAGGAGACGCACGGTGCACTCTGGGATTGGAAGTCCCACCAGAGTGTGAAGATTGCCTGCAGTGCGCTCGCGGTGGCCCAAGAAAGATGCTGGCCAAGTTCGAAATGGATACAGGGCTGTGAGAGGGTGCTGCCTCCACCAAGGGTGCCTGGATGATCCCGCAATGAAGACGAGTGTCCCGCGCCGCGGGATGCAAGCCGCGCTCAAGAGGGCTACACTAGCCCCTCCCTCTCCGCTGATTGGCAGACGCCGGGGACAGGAGACGCACGGTGCACTCTGGGATTGGAAGTCCCACCAGAGTGTGAAGATTGCCTCATCGCGCTCGCGGTGGCCCAAGAAAGATGCTGGCCAAGTTCGAAATGGATACAGGGCTGTGAGAGGGTGCTGCCTCCACCAAGGGTGCCTGGATGATCCCACAATGAAGACGAGTGTCCCCACGAAATTAGGAACAAATCAAAGAAAACGAGGCGGCTGGAGGAAAGGCAAATAATTGACATGATAGCCATAAACAAAACGATTGTTAACCTGTCAAATATAGAACTAAGTGACAATGACAAGCACATTTTAAGTTTGGGTCTAACATACTGCCCGGCTAATAACTTCAATTACTCTAGAACAAGGCTGGACATCTTCAAGAGTACAAGAAAACTAAAACTCAAAAAATTCCACCTGCTGAATAAAAAAGATGAAAATCAGTTGAGCGCAACCATTAGGGGAGGAACAAATACGGAAAACCTGAGTGCATCTACACAATCTGATGCAATATTTGTGAATGAAATACAGGAACTATGGGACACAATGAATCACAGAGTGACTCTGAACATAGCATATTTGACACATTGCCATCAGCATCAAATCAATATGACCATCAAAGAAACAGTGCCCCAACTCCAAGCCCAATAACTGGGTTCAAACCAAAATCAACATTTAATCCAATTATGATTCGGGATTCTATTGATATATTTCACGAGCGGGTAATTGAGCAGTTAAAAGAACTTAATATCAAGACGAATCACACCAAATTCAAATTCAATAAACAAAATCACAATTATAGTGAACTCATGAAAAAACTAAAAGAAAATAATAAAGTTGTTATTCGTAATTCAGACAAAGGAGGGAACATTGTCTTGATGACTAAGGAAAATTATTCCAAGGAAGCTTACAAGCAATTAAATGATAGAACATGCTGCACCCGGAGCAGTGGATCTGAATTAAAAACAATGTATGCAAGTTTCTATGTGAGGTTGTCGACATGGAAAAACAACAATTTGATTACCGTACAGGAATTTAAATTCTTAAAAAACGACCATCCAGTTGTTCCAACCATATATTTTATACCTAAAGTCCACAAAGACCCTTTAAACCCACCAGGTAGGCCCATAATTTCTGCCAGGAATGGGCTACTGGAACATACATCTCAATATGTGGATCATTTTCTTCAGAACTTAGTCAAAGCATTGCCATCGTATGTGAGTGATACTAGTGATTTTTTGAGAAAACTTAAAGACTTTGAATGGCAACAGAGTTATTTGTTTGTAGCACTTGACGTAAGTTCGTTGTACACTAGTATTCAGCACACAGACGGACTACAAGCTTTAGACCATTTTCTGGAAAAACAATTGGACAGTACTGTGGAACACAATAAGATGATAACTGAGATGGTTGAATTTTGTTTGATGAACAATATTTTTATGTTTAATAACCTGTTATACAAACAAACCCGAGGTGTGGCGATGGGGGCCAGCTTCTCTCCCAGCTATGCGTGTCTGCACATGGGTTGGTGGGAGGAGCTGGTCCTCATGACAGAACACCATGTGACAATGAGAACTACGGTCAAATTATGGCTACGTTTTATTGACGATTTGTTCATTGTATGGGATGGCGATGCCAGTGAGGCTCAGGAGTTTGTGCAAGCTATAAATGTGAACAACTTAAATTCGCATTTTACAGCAAAAATTAGCACGACACAAGTAAGTTTTTTGGATACTAATGTTTACATAGCAGAGAATAAGATAGAAACATAATTATACCGTAAGGAAACGGCCGGTAATTCAACACTCCATGCGAGTAGTGCCCATGTAAAACATTTAGTGACCAGTATCCCCTATGGGGAAATGCTTCGTTTGAGGCGTATCCATAGCAATGAAAGGGACTTGAGGGTAGCGCAAACCGAAAGTAAGCTGCGGTTCCTAGAAAGGGGATACTCTAGACAAATCATTGACAACGCAATTTTAAAATCTATGCGTAAAAATAGACATGATTTGCTAACTGTGAAACTGACAAGCCATGATGAAACCTCACTTAGAACAAACACTATGATTAATGAAACCAAACATGAATTCAGAATTATTATTCAATACAGCCAGCAACATAAACAGCTCCAATCCATCATTTCTCGCAACTGGCCCTTGGTTCTTAATGATCCAGTGATTGGTCCGCAATTACCCAGAAGACCGTCCATCACATACAGCAGGGGTCGTTCTATGCGAGATGATCTAGTAAAAACCAGCCCTGAGATCATAGAGGCAACCAATTGGTTACAAACACATACAGGTTTCTTTAAATGTAAAACCTGTAAGGCGTGCCAACAAGGAGAGAATAAGACAATTTATACTACCCCATTCGGTAACAGAAGTCATAAAATAACAAAGTTACTTACCTATAAAACTGAATTTGCAGTATATGTCTTATCGTGCCCATGCAACCTACAATATGTAGGGAGCACTAAGTTACAAGTGCATAAGAGGATTTTACAGCACTTGAGGGCAATCAATAACCAAGACAATACTTACCCAGTGGCACGCCATTTTAAGATTAATCATCAGTCTAGAAGTCAGGATCTCAGGTATTTTGTCATTGACTCAATACCACCGAGTAGAAAGGGGCGGTAATAGAGAACATAAATTACGCCAGCTAGAAACTAGATATATATTGGAACTTAATACTAAACAGCCATCAGGGTTAAACGTAACAGAGGATCTTTTTACTTGTCTTTAACTGTTTTAACATCATGTCAATAAATTTTAGCAGAATTTTAGCAAAAATGTCAGCAAACATATTTTTAACAAAATTTTAGCAAAATTTTAGACCATACGCAGGAAGAAGTTCTTATTTGGTGTTTTATGACTATGGATTTCAAATTGTATTTATCGAATATTTATTGACATTTTAGTTTCATATTTTTGTATTTTTATATATTTATGTATGCATACATTTATATTTAAGCAAATTCTATCTATTATGGATCATATTATATTGCTTATTTGATATGGATTGCAATGTATACTTAAATGTTTGAATACAAAATATAAAATGTCATTGATTGTATCGGGGATACTATGAGAATCATAGACAATCATAAGTTTAATAACTCTACTGAAATCTGAATCTAAAAGTATGTTACACCAGGTATTTAAACCGCAAAGAACAACACGAGACACTATAAATAATGAATAATTGAAATACAAAATAAATAGAAACTAATACAATGTATACTAAGTAAACCATCATTTGACTAAAAACAACTCTGAACAGGTAACTGGGGCCCCAATACCTTGATTTAATTGACTATAAAGAAATAGCTGTAGCAGTTCTACTGCAAAGATAAATAGGCATTATGCGATTTATTTAGAAAAACAACACTGGTATTTTTAACATGTACTCACGTTTGCACTTTAGCACTATTTTGCACAATAAAGTTTTTTAGCGTAATGCATTTGACATAATCATGAAATTCAAACGTATATCGGCAAAAGCATACATTTTTAAGAACGAAGAATGTAATTTCCACTATTTAGGACCATGGGGAATATTTTTTCTACAGTAAGTTTACTACCAAGATGAGGTTATTAAATAGATAAGTTCCTTTAAAAAGTTTTTACTAAAAGTTTTTACTAAATGCTTTACAATCTTAAATTATAAAATCTTTCGTTCATGTTTATTGTTTCGAAGTACCATGTGTCAATGATTACGCTTGCACTAGTCACTTTAAATAGCCTATGACAATGTGAAACTATGTCATGTGATCAAGGCCCGAGGAAGGGCTGAAACGCGTCATGGCGACTTGCACCATTAAAAATTAATCAGCACCAAACTTCGTGGTCCGTATCCGTTTTTGCCAAGGATTGTGGTGGAGTGAAACGGGAAACTTGGATATATATATTAATATATATATATATGTTTCTCAACTTTGCCCTGGAATGAGGACTTAAATATTAACTCTGAAACGTGTCAGGCAGGCAAAGATAGGAATTGGAATGCAACTGCTGGTTTTTAAAAAATAAAGGATTCAGATGAGTCATCTGCTATTGAGTGCGTCCTCATTCCAGGGCAAAGTTGAGAAACATATATACATTACATTACTTATACCATGTCAAAGCATACCATTCATAACAACACTCATGCCATCTCAAATAGCATTACATATGAAACACTTATGGTTTAAATTAGTTCATTTAGTTAACTATAACTCGCAACCTAGTCATGCACTGCTTATTACTGCTCAGTGACTGCTCAGCTAACACTGCTGGATTTCCAAAAAGCATCATGGATGGAGAATCCTTTTGGAATTTGGAATCAATGCAGTCTTGAGATCTCTGGAGATATGCAGTGATCAAGTGATATTGTCATTGAAGTTCAGTCCATCTAGAGACAATGATTTTAAACGGTATATACTGAAGTTTTTTTCTGAATTTCAGTAGGTCTTCCTTTAAGACTTTCCACCTGGAAAATCTTCACATCTGATAGCAAATGGTCCATAAGGTTAAATAATTGGCTACAAGCTGATCACATTTCTTTTTAATTTTTGCTGATTTGTGATTCCTGAAATGTGTACAGAGGACATTCACTGTTTGGCCTGCATATTGTTTTTACAGCTTTGGCATTGGCACTGAATCATATAAAAAATGCATGTTGATCAAAATTTAAGATGCTATCTCATTTGGTGTGTGGTAGCGTGCAGCTTGTGCTGGCTATTATAAATAACCTTGAATGGACCAATGGGTACAGCACAGACAGTAAATCAAGGAGGATACAACAGCCTTTTTGCCAGGACAGACTGAGCTGTGAGAAGTCACAAAGACTAATTCAACCTTCTGTTCAAGTGTAGACTTTAAAATAAGTACTGGTATCTAAGTAGATGTTGAAGCCCTTATTTCATAAAAAGAACAAGATGCCTCCCATCCCTATCCTTTGTTTCATCCCCATGCTGGGCGGTCAGTGAAGATTCAAAGGACTGCTTTGAGTACATGTATAGTACATCACTTCCATGGGACACTTAGGTAAACAGACACCACACTTGGAATGGGTAACTTGCACCAATCAATACCAAATGATCATGATTCATATAATGACTGTGAGGGTCTTTACAGGTAAATTAAACTTATTTATTGTTTGGGTGATAATTCTGAATCACTGCTTCCATGTGCCACAGGGATTGTTACTTTACATTATTACTCTTTTATTAAATTAAGTCCATTATTTCTAGGTTTTTCTGAGTGAGACCACCCAATTTACATAGACTAGATTAAGAGCCTAATTACATGTTTGGGGGTCCATCGGACTGCCGAACCCGTTGTGGGGCTCCCTGGACCACCAGATTGGCGGAGCACCCGCATTATTACGCTTACGACAGTTGCACCAGTGGACTGCCACATCTGCTGGAAATTATGTATCCTACTGTGGTGGTGGGGCTGGCAGAGGCCCTAATATGCTGGTGGTGCCACTGCAGCACCGCCAAGCAAATTAGGAGTTTCCTAACCGCCACAGTTTTCATGGCTGTGAGGCCGCCATGAAAACTGTGGGGGTGAGGAAACAAAGGGGGCCCTACAGGGACCCCTGTTGCCGCAGGGCCTAGGGTTGCCTGCAGGGGGGACAGGTTGTCCCCCCCTGTGTGCAGTTACCCCCTTTCCTGCACAGCATGGACTTTAGAGTCCATGCCGTGCAGGAACAGGCTTTCAGGTTCCCATTGCGGTGCTTTTTTAATAGACACCGCAGTGAAAATGCCGAATGACCGCCCGCCAGACCACAAGATTAATCGTAATCTGGCAGGCGGTCGAGTTTAACGGTCATGGAATGGGGCACTGGTGTGGTGGCCCGCTCCAGGACCACCAAACCCGTAATCAAGCTCTAAGACTCAGTTTATTTTTATTTTCTTGTTCAACAGGTTGACCTCTTTTTGGATGAAATACAATTTTTGCCAATACCGTTGCCAACAATTGGAAGAAGGATCTAATACCTATCCATTTCTATGGGAAAAAGAGGCCTACATCTGGTGGATTAGAAAGAGGTGCATTAATGAAGATAATGCAGACTGATGCCTCAAGTGGGAAACTCTAATTAAGTGTTTTTGGTCTGGACATGTTACATGATGGTCTCAGCTAAAATATTTTATTGAAGTGATCTGCCAAGTATATGCAGTTAGTTGTCTGGTTTTGATACAAGATTGGCTCTTATTTAATAGAACACTTCTGTTCCAGCGTAAGGTCTGCCCTGTGACTCCTCATGCACTGAACTGACGTTGAATCTCCAATATTGTCATTTTGTTTTTGCACTCCACAGTCCTTCTCTTCTGCAAGGAACCTACATGAAGCTGCTGCTCTATGAAATAGCCCTACACCCAATATGTAAAATGCCCGAAAAATGCAGTTGTACCATCCATTTGTATATAATATTATTTCTTTTATTTTAAGTTTTTTTCAACTGCTTGGGTTCTTCCTATTTTGCATTTTTCCATCCTAAGTAACAATTAAGTAACTTAGAAGTCTTTGGGTTGCTAAAGAGACTGTTTGATTTTGCTAACTGAACTCTCATCTTCCTTCCATGACACAGTGACATCCTCATGGATTTGGTGATTGTTGTGTTTATCTATCTCTCATCTGTTCTAATTTTCCCTCCCAATCCGGTCATGAAATCCCTAACCTTCTTCTCCTAAATTTTGAGATTTGTTGTGCTCTTAATTTCCACCATCAACGCATCATGCACTTGGTCGTCAGATGTGGTTAAAGCTACAGCAATGGGTATCGGAGGAGGTTACCAAAAACTTGCAAATTTGCCCACGCCACCCCTGTTACCCTCACACAAAAGGGACATCATAGCGTAGAGAATAAATTGCACCAATGGCTGCCCGAGTATCGGTAGTGTACCTTTTTTCCAGAAAAGAGGCTCAGAGTTGGCACACACTATAAGTGTGGTATTTGGACAAAATATCAAATACAAAATATTGTTATACCAAAATATTGTGTCAAGAATATTTGGATGTTAAAAATATAGTGGATGGCAATATCAAAGGAAAGAATATCGTTTTAAGTGCTGTTTTTAAAATCATTGCGAAAAATGTCGCTAGATAAAATCTTTGTTAATTGTTTTGAAGAGTGTGTTTGATAAAAAAATTCATTTATGTATATAAATTGTGATTTTTAAAAAAGTTTTATTAATGTGTACAATTCATTTTTATGTTATTGTGTTATAGTAGCGAGATGTTAGCGTTTTAAGGGACAAGGGAGGGGAGATTTTTTAAATGTGTATATTTTAATTTGATTTTATGAGTAATTTTTATTAATATGCAAAATAAATATTTAACCTCTTAAAAATTATTGTTTTTATTTTGAAAACAGTTATTTGAAACAGTTTTTAAAAATAATTTAAATATACCAATAAATAAAAAAAGAAAACAAATGTCTATATTTAATGTAAATTTAATAATCTTTATTTAATTTGACACATTGGAAAATTAAATTATTTACATTTAATTTCTATAATGTAAATATTTATGTAAAAGCATTTAATTCATTATGTTAACACATAGGGCCTAATTATAATGTCGGGCAAATCGCCACCGACAGGCCGTCGTTGGCAGTCTGTCTGACATCTGAGACAGCGGTCTGACTGCCAGATTAGATTACCGGAGGTGAGAGCGCATCTGGCGGGGGGGGGAAAGACCACCAACTTCGACAGGCTCAAGGAGTCCATCGGAGCAGCGGTCAGAGCCTAATCCCTACAATGGAGGCAATGCCTGTGGAGGCACTGCCATAGGGATTTGGATGTCAGTTTCTGACAGCCTTTTCATGGCGGTCTGACCACCATGAAAAGGCTGTCAAAAAGTGACTTTGGGGCCCTTACTAGGACCCCCAACACCCAAGGGCCTCCACAACATCCATGCACCGTGTGCCAGGCACCACATGGTGCCTGACACATGGATGTTTAAAACATGCCTTTTTCTAATGCGGTTGTGCTGAGGCCCTTTTCTGGGCCGCAGCACAAGCCGCAATAGAAAATGGCATGTTTCTGACCACATATTTGTCGTGCCATAATTTGGAGGATGGAGCTGCAGACTACATGTCGGTGGGGTCTCCATCCCAATACGATTGTGGTCGGATGCTCGTCCGACCGCCTTCTTAATGAGGGCCATAATATTGATAATTATATTTTTGTAAAATTAAGTGTATTATATTTGTTTTGCTTTCGTTTTTAAACATACATTTTTTTATAATAAATTGTGCATAAAAAATGTTTTATTTTAAATGTAAATAACTTGATACATTTATAGAAAATGTTTAATATGTGAATGTAGGTAAACAAATATTCTAATGTTTTAATTACAATGTATTTATAAAAATGTAATTCATATAAATATTTTATATGCATTCTATTTTACAAATAAAAATAATTTTTTATTGGTAGACATTTCATATTTATATGTAGGTAAAAAACAGGTAATTGGAAAATACATTATATTTTGTTCTGATGTTTAATTAATATATTTATCTTTTTTATTTATATTTTTATATGTAATGTTAATATATTTTAGGAATTTTTAAAAGTGTATTTATATATTTATGTTTTTCTTATTTAAATTGTGTTTCATTGCTAACTTTTATATATAATGTATTATTGGTTCATGGGAAATATATAGATTTGTTTGGTAAGAGTGTGTTATATGTAATGTTTCAATTAATTTTATTATTAAATAGTTTATTATGTTACACTATGGAGTGCTTATTTTGTATGTAACTCTTTTAGCGCCGACTAACTTCCTCTATTTGGTTTTGATTAGAGTGGGAACAGTAAATTTTAACCCTTTAGTATCCAACACCTTCTCTAAATTGGATTAGATTGGAGTGGGAATAGTAAAAGTAGAAAACCCCTTTAGTGTCCAACACTTTCCCCAAAATGGTTTAAATTTGAGTGGGAATAGTAAACATAACCTCTTTAATGTCCAACACCTTCCCAAAATAGTTTAGATTGGAGAGGGAATAGTAAAAGTGACCCCTTTAGTGTCCAACACCTTCCTAAAAATTGGTTGCATTGGACTGGGAATAGATAATGTGACCCCCTTTAGTATTTTACACCTTCCCCAAAATTATTTAGATTTTTGTGCTCAATACCTTTGTTAAATGGTTTTGTTTACTGTAGGAGTAGTTCATGTAATTGAATTAGCATCCCAGATTTTCAGAAAAATAATTCACATAGGAGTAGATTGTGCACTTGTTGTATACCATATTTAGATTTAGATTTCTTTCTTATAGTGAAGGTACATAGCAATGTTTGTATTTTTTCCTCATATTTATTTAATGTATATATTTACATTTTTAACATATAGAATTGTACCTATACAAAAGCATTTTCATATCTATATATAAGCAATATTTTAATACAACCTGCTACCTTCTTTGGCCTATTCAAATCTCTGAGAAAAAGCTTCTTAAATACCTTCCCCGAGACACCTGCAAAGGGATTGTGCATGCACTTATCACCTCCAGGTTGGACTATGCCAATGTACTTTACCTTGGTCCCCCCCAGATCTGCTATCACGATTGCAACTGGTCCAAAATGCAGAAGCCAGGCTCATCCTAAATATCCCCAAACGCCAATCCATTAGAAAAGGGCTAAAAGAACTACACTCGCTTCATATCAACTTGAGGATAAAATTCAAAACACTTATGATCACTCACAGAGCTTTCCAACAGAGGGTTCCCAGCTACATCCAAGACAAGCTTGAATGCTACTCTCCAGCTAATGTACTCTGCTCTTCCAATCTTATCCGATTGTGCATCCTTAGATTCCGTAAAGCCAGGTCTTTCTCTGTCTTTGCTCCCAGATTCTCGAATGCTCTCCACCCCCCCTTTACTTTATTTCTAGCGAAAGCCTGTTGAAGGTACAGTTGAAAACATTGCTGTTTGGTGAGTTATAATTCACAATTCTAAATGGTTTGACTTCCGCAAGAGCTAGGATGCTGCTTTTGAAGCAGCAGTTGCGCTATACACATTTTTCTTCATTCATTCATACATTCAAATAAATCATGCAAAGGTTTTTCAAGCAGTCTTGTTTTTTATACATTTTCCTGTAATTGTTTCCCTTATGTTGCATTTTGCAACATTAATACAATTTTTACATAATATCCTAAGTGTAAATTAAATAATTTGATGTTTTTTAAATACTATAATTTATTTATACTTTATGTTTTTTGCACATATTTTTACGAAAATGTTTTATATTTTTTACATTTTTTAAAGATTCTTAAATTTTTTTAAACATTGTTTGAACCTTTTTCCTTATATTACCATTGTTTTTTAATGTGGAGATAGTCTTTTTATTTAGTTTCATTTAGCTGCCATTTTTTTAACACTACCTTCTATTTTGTAGTCTATTTGTCTCAATCAATCAATCAAAATATCTTTATTCAAATCTTTTTTGTCGATCCATAAAAGTACATAGAATAAAAACATCATACAATCAAAAGTTTTTTCTTTCTTACATAATACCATACATTACAGCTTAAAGGTTCATTCCATTAATTGTTAAAACAATGTGTCTCATTTTCTGTCTGTTTTCCGGGAAGAGTCTGCTATTCTTCAAAAAAGGTAGGAGCTTTTAAAGGTTTTTGTTTAGGGTTTTGAGGGTAGGGGGGATATATGGGGATGTTGTAGACTTTATTTATAGTATGGTATTTGGGGTTTTCATGATCTACTTGAATTTATTTTAGTGTAATTCACTAGTGTGTTGGCCTAGGTTTAGGTAGAGTTTGTTAGTAATGATATATATGCTATTTTTGAAGTCACTCTTTTGTGCGGTGGGTATTGTGTTTTACTTTGCAGGTTTTGGATTGCCAATATCTTTTATGGACATTTGGAGCATTTTTTTTAAGGAAATGCATTTTGGTTTCAATTAAACCAATATCTTTTACTTTGATTTCCTTTATTTTTCCAGGAGTGTTTCTGTTTTTTAAATGCTTTGTGGGTTTTTTATTGTTCATGAATGGATTGCTTTGATGGATCTCTGTTGAGCTAGTTTATTTTGTTTAATTTTTGGGGAATGTTTAAAGTTTTTTTTTTCATTTAGATGGATTATACTTTATTATTACAGGGATGCAGAGGAGGATCTGCAGCAATAGAGCCATAAGTAATATTTAAGTTAGTGGATGGGAAATGTTATATTTTGTGAATTATGCCAGTTTTATGTGATTGATAATTCTTAAAATATATTTTATCTGCTGT
Source organism: Calotriton arnoldi (assembly GCA_963921515.1). Lineage (NCBI taxonomy): Eukaryota > Metazoa > Chordata > Amphibia > Caudata > Salamandridae > Calotriton > Calotriton arnoldi. The sequence continues at coordinate 186,688 of CAWUFW010002294.1, forward strand.
AATCAATTTTTACAATACATTTTATGTATTATGGTTAGTGAGATTCATAGTTTTAATATAAATAATATACATAATATTTTTATTCATCAGTCTTATATGAAATTGTAGGTGTTTCTTTGACTGATGTAAAAAATAATATGTATATTATTTATTTAAAAATAATTTTGTTATGCCAGTTTGTATTGTCTTTCATTTTTTGGGTCTTTTGTAGGTTCATATTTATTTTATAACAGGGTTTTGGCTATTGATTCTGAGTAGTGTATTTCTTTGTTGTTTATATAGAATTTTACTTTACACTCTAGCATGTCGTACATTCTATCGGTTTGTTTCCTACTTTTTGGTTTAATTTAGGTTACTGATTGTTCCACTGGTAGTTGTTCGTAGCTTTGTTCTTTTCTAGGGCAGTTGGATGGCACAATGCCTTCCGATCAACATTAGGAAGAACTCCACCCACACTCTATAAATGTATAGAAACATTTATAGAGTGTAGGTGGAGTTCTTCCTAATGTTGATCGGAAGGCATTGTGCCATCCATCTACTGCACTGTTTATTTTGGTTTCCTGTGCCATGGTGCTGTCATATACATTTCACCATGGTATTTGGAATTTGGGTTGGTGATCTGTGTCCATAGCGATACATTCTGTCACCCAAGTGTCTTCACAATGACCATTAGAGGGCTTAGTTTGTGTTTGTTCTGTTGCTAGAAAGGAGTTTCTACAAGTAAATAGTAGTGGTTAGCCACGTCTGTGACAGGGGTATATGCTAATGCAATCATTTTGTTTTTAATATTTCAAAGGCAAATTGAGCATATTTTATGCTTAGTAAAGATTGTTTGAGGTGTCTCCATAGGCTTTGATTGATATAGTAGTAACAGCCTTGAATGGTTGTGTGTGGGTAAAGTTTTGAAATGATTTTAATAATGGCTTGTTTAAAATCAATTATTATTTTTTGTGGAGAGGTGTTGTTTGTTTTAAATTTAAGGTGGTTTAATAGTTTGTAGTAAGCGCTACTTTTAGATTATGTAGGAGGGCATAGATGAATGGTACATTTGTGTTTTGATATTCACCATGTATGGCGTATATCTGAGTGAATGGTTTGGGGCACATTTTGAAGTTTCCATCCATTATCCATGTTTGACATTGGTTAGTTTTGGTAGGTTACATATTGTAGAAAATGTTAGGATTCACCTACCACTGTTTGGGTTATCATGTAAGAGGAAGTGTTCCTCATTGTGTGTTGTTGTTAAGTGTTCAGGTATTTGGATATTTTGGTATCTTCTAAGGGCAGGAGGGGCATCACTGTTGGCTTATTTAGTTAGTGCAATTAAGCATTTTAAGGTGGGTATAGCTGGTAGTTGGCCTGTAATATGTTTGTGGACTTTAGGGCATATACTTTAGTTTTTTAGTTGTGGGCTCTAGGAACTTGTGCTTGCTTCTCTTATATCTTGCAACAGGTGTCTAACTTCTATTTCTGTCACATATTAGAACTGGTTGTGTTTCTTTACATTAATTTAATATCATCTTTTATAGTGGCCATCCCATAGCATGCATTAGAATAATATTTACTACATTAAAATAATAATTTCTACATTTCCAATTGCCAGTTTCCATTGTTGTACTTTCTTGGCTGTAATGTAGCCCATGTGAGATAATAATTGCTTTCCTTTCTGTGATGTGACGTATCCTGCTCCTTCTGTCATTATGTCTGATTATAGTGTAATAGTATAAAATATTGCAAATTTAAAATGTATAATATGCTTGTTATTCACAGACGAAATTATGCAACACTTTTTCTGGTTAATACCTACTTGTATGATTTTGCTAGTTTCAGCAGATTCAGAGTGCCACTAGTGTCTATACTGAAGCTGCTCTCCACCTAAACTTGGGAACTACCTTAAGTTCCTCCAGGCTTTCCATGATTGGCTGGAGGAAGCGATCTGTGTTTGGCGGAGGTTGCTGTTTCCTGGAACCTCAACTGCTTGAGGTGGTGATGTTGCCAAGGTGCCACTGATTGGTGACCCGAGAATGCCTCCAATCACAACAAATATATTTCTCCAAGGCTATGGAGCAAGTGAGGTCTGCTCTAAAATATTAGGGCTTGGGTTAGGTTTAGAGTTCACTACACGTCGGTTGGGTCACAGACGTTGTGAGGCTTAGTCACGTGGTTAATGAAAGGTAGAAGACAGATCAATGTAATGAAAGCCATGAGAAGACACTTAGGCAGAAACTGCAAGAGGAATGTGACAAGTGCCAAGATGGGATTATCACTGGGACAGAAGGGGGAGGTGGAAGGTATGAGTGGGCTCTGGAAAACACCCCTTTTCTTCTCCCAATTACTTTCAATGGTAGACAGACTGAGAAAGAAACCTAGGCAGGTGAATAATTTAAAAAGGATTGGTAACCTGGCACGGATGCAAGGAAGAAATACCTTAACAAATGCAGCAGTTGTCATTGAGAAATGAAAGTGAGTTAGCACTCGTCCCAGAAGCCACTTGAACCTATTTCACAGGTTGGCAGCTGGCGTTGCCCCCCTTCTGAGCCTCGGCCTAAAGTGGTTGAGGCTCTAGTTAGATAAAAATGTAATTCACTTAATTAGTATATCAGTATCAACCACAGTATTAACACAAATAAAAAAACAATACTAAACAAGTTTAAAATTATTGCTAGCCAAAGTATCACTTTGAAAGGTGTACTTCAACATTTTAAAAATCAAATAGTCAACAATTCAATGCTATAAAACACATTTTTAATAATGGGGTGAAATGTCTAGGAAAGTCTCAAAAAAGCATTAAAGGAGGGGAATGGAATAGAAAGGAAATATTTATAGGGAGAGGTTAATAACACAGAAACATAAACTGGGTGTTACAGACAGGAGGAAGTCAGCTGCGAAAATTGAAGGGAAATTAAAAGAAAATGCTGCATAGTATGTGAGAATTGTTAAATGTAAAAGATAATAAACATGAATTATTTGCACTAGTGGGGTGACTGATTTGGAGGCGGTCTCAGATTCTGGGGCTGGACCCATGGACATTATGGTGTGCTCTTTGGCCTCCTTGGTTTTCTTTAGTTGTCCTGAAAGGAGAAAAGATAATGAAGACATTGATCAGTAGTGGTCTCTATAAAAGGTCCTTTAGCAGGCAAATAAATCTGCTGCCTAGCTAACCAAATCTATTTCTCCCTTGAGCCTTTATCCTAAAAACAAATCCATGTCCTACACATTATTACTTATAAATGATATTACACATCCATACATTTTTGCTATTGTCACTCTAAAAGCTGTGGGCAAAGTCAGTCTCTGATCTTGTGCTGCACCTCACAGAGATGGAGACTGTATCTAGAAGTCAGAGAGCCACCGGCATCTCCTACTGATGACATAATAGGTGTAGCGAGGTGTTGCACCTTCCTAACCTAGGGGCGATTCCGATCTCGGCCGGTAGGGCTCCGAATCGGATTCGGCATAACCGGATCCGATTCGGAGCCCTATTTCCCGACCGATTCGTACGCGCGCCCGGACGAGCGAGTACGATGCGAAATCGCCGACCGACTCGTTCGGGCGTCCCAACCGCTCCGACCGACTTGTTCCCGGGTCGAACCGCACCGACCGACTCGCTCGGACACGACTCGCACCGCGCAATGGAGACGTTCCCCGGCCGGGTAAGTACGATGCGCTCCGCGAGCAGTCCGACCGACACGCACCATCCGGCTTGAAAGAGCAGTCGGAGCCGTACTTCGGGGGTCCATGTCGGACCCCCCTGTACGCGTAGCCGCACGAGTCGCACACAGGGGGGACCCATGGGTCCCCTACCTGTGCGTGTACGGCGCGAGTCGCTTCGCCGCGTACCCGCTGTAGGGGCGCCCTTGTTCGCCTCGCACCCATTGAGGCAATGGGAGCCCGCGTACGCGTTGTACGACCGGGTCCCATTGACTTCAATGGGAGTCCGACCGACTCGAGTACGATAGCATACGGACGCATCGTACTCGTTCGGTCGGGCTGCACGGGTCCGATTCGGTCGGAAATCTCTCCGGGTCCGGCTCGGTCAGAGAGATTTCCGGCCTGAATCGGAATCGGCCCCCTAGTGGGAACTAAACTTCCTAAGATTGGAGAAACCCTCACCTTAGGGTACTTAAGGCCTTACCTATGGGTGGATCACTGGATTTGTCGTGGGATTGGATTCAGATCCAACTCCACTTCTACTTCGACAATCTGGGTACTCTGGACTCTGCTGAACTTCACTCTGGGCACCGAGACCGCACCGGGAAGATCCCTGCTGCTCCTGGCCTTCACGTCCTGCAAGCTCGCTGCAACGTCTGTGCCCATGTTCCGTACAGGTCCTCCCAAGGTCTGTGGACATCAAAGACAATGGAAGGAATCTCCCTTGGAGTGAAGGAGTCACTCCCCTGCATCCGCAGGCACCGCAACACAACTGACCGGTTTGCCGATCCTGGGCTCCCACAGATTCCACAAGGCTCAGCAACACAGGTGGTGGTTCTGTTCTCCCTTGAGGTCTGAGCTTTCCTCTCATCAAGTTGAGGCCAATATCCCTCATCGGGGTCTCTACAACCGAACCCCTGTGCATCGCTTCACAACACGACAACCGCATCGGCTGTCCCGACCGACTAGTGCCAACAGAGTCGGATACATCAAAAGGTTCTGTCAATGAGTCTGTCCCCGCTGTAACTGACTTGTGCCGATGCGGTTGGTTGGAACTGACGGACTCTGACGTCTGTGACGTCCCGGTAGCTCAGGCAGAGCTGCCAACTCGGTGCAACAGTGATTGAATTTCCTCATCATTTCTTTTTATCTGCATCCTTGAACATGAGGGGGTCTTCGTCTTCCATACCTCCTGGTCACCCCTGAGTGGCATAGACTCTGTCCCCTCTGCTTTCAGGTACTCTTCGACTCAAACTCATTTCTGGGTTCCAACTGGCTCTTTCGTCCATCCATGGTAAGACTGCAACAGTGACGTACCTACTGATCAGTGTTGAGCATGCGGTCGTGTATCCTCTTTGCACATGACCGCTGTGGGGTTCCTAGACTCTCACCTGGGGTGGTTCCTTGGGTCCCTGACCCTTCTATGTCTCCTGGGTCCAGTTCCGACTTAGTTTGTGGTCGCATCCCACTATTTGGATATATGGTCGGGTCTCCCCCCGGGGACCACTGTGTATTAGTGCTACTTGCTATTCTATGTCCAAAGTATTGTGTGCATTGTGATCATATCTCCGGGGAGGAGATATTGTAAAGTGCTAGGGAGTGATTGTAATAAATATCTAATTTTATAAGTACACTGTGTCATTCTTTTTCATTTAGCCTATACTAAAAGATTAGATACTGGTGAACCGAGCTGCTTTGCACTCCTCCTAGATTAAGCCTGAAGGCTGCTCTCCACAGCTACCATTTAGAGAGCTTTCTATGGTTATCTAAACCCCTAAAATCACCATAAGGGTTGCCCGGGTTAGTGCAGGGTGCTACACTTACATAAGTGAACACCATATACTAACCTGGCTTCTCACAGGTAACATCTAACCCACTTTTCCTTTTAGTTACTGTTAAATTCAGTTTGGGAGATCTAGATCCTATGCATAGGGCAGACTCCAAATCCGACATCAAAGGAAATGGGAATTTGTACATTGATGACTAGTCAATCTTCACTCACAATAATAGTAATATATGTTATCAATGTATGTGAGAATTTTTGGTATGAACCCCTAATCGTATGTATTTTGATATAAACTGAAAAAGAAGAGACACACCTGACTAATGGAATTTATTTCATCAGACAAATTGATGCATGTACTGCTCCAATTAATTTTCAGAGTCATGGTGAGGCATCTTGAATAAGAGTTAGAATGATGCCAACTCTTTTGTGTAAAACAAATCCCTTGTAGGCATTATTGCCTGTTCAACTTTAATTGCCCAAGCCCACAAGGGTATATTGGGTTGCCCATATTCATGTGAAACTTTCTGAAAAAGTGGTATTTTCAGGCCTGAAATTTGAAAAACAACTTCCCTAAAATATGTGTTTTTAAATAGTGAGCTCAGAGACACCAAACCTACTTTTCCTATATTTTCCCAAATGAAAGTTACACTTGTAAAATGTTCCAAGGAAGCTCTAATGTCACCCTGTGGAAGAGATAGGCATTGCAGTAGTGAAATACGAATTTAAGAGTATTTCACTACCAGGACATGTAAAACTTAAAAGTACATGTCCTATACTTTAAGTACACTGGACCCTGCCCATGGGCTGTCCAAGGCCTACTCTAGGGGTGACCTATATGTAATAAAAGGGCAGGTTTGGGCCTGGCAAGTAGGTGAACAAGCCAGATCGAAATGGCAGTTTCAAACTGCACACACACGCTCTGCAGTGACAGACCGGAGACATGGTTAAAGGGCTACTTGGGTGGGTGGCAGAATCAGTGCTGCAGGCCCACTAGTAGTGTTTGGTTTATAGGCCCTGGCCACAGGTAGTACACTTTACTCGGGACTTATAAGTAACTAAATATGCCAATCCTGGATAAAACAATTGTCATCAATTTTTAGGTACAGAGTACATGCACTTTAGCACTGGTCAGCAGTGGTAAAGTGCTCACAGTCCTACAGCCAACAATCCAAGGTTAGAAAAAGAAGAGGAGGAAGCCAAAAACTGTGGGGGTGACCCTGCAGAAAGGCCCATTTCCAACATATATATTTGATGACATTGATGAGAGTGAAATAATAAAAGACTAATCGCACAAGCGACGAGGAGTTCGTGCATTCCTTATCGCCATATTGCTGTATGGAGGTTAAGGACTGTCGTTGGTGAAATATATATATATATCTATACACACACACACATGGTTACTTATAACTTATATTTTTAATTTACGCACCACCTTCAAATTACTATAAGTCACACACCTCCCTACAGTGTTGTCACCTAACTCATCGCATACATTAAATAACAATTTGACAAAAAGAACAAAACAAAAAGTAAAAATATAGTTGAAAAAAGGGGAGCGGTCGATGGGAATATGAAGTAAAGCTAGGTATGAGCAGACCAGAGTTATTCAAAATGTCTACCCGTCTGTGTAACGTATCATGCTGTTGTGTTCTATTTTTAAAAGCGAAATGGGTCTGAAGTATTATTTGTGAGTGCGAAGTTCCGGAGACGCATTACACATAAATACGCATAATTTTGCATAATTTTTGGTAATTCTTCGTAATTTCCAAAAAGGAATTTACAAAAGTTTCTCAAACCGCTTTTCGAAGCATGTTACAGAGCTACTGCAGCTGGTTCTCTTATAAGCACCATTATAATTTGGCTCTTTTCACTGATGATGTACTCAAAAGATATAAAAGATACATGTCCATACAGGTGCATCCCTGCACTTGATTTGTAAAAGTACGGTGGTCGTGCGGGTGCATTACAGGGATGATTTGTAAATTCTTTTAAGTACTGTTTAGGCCTAAAATGCAATTGAGGCTCTTAGCTGAAGGTCGTGATGGTGGCTGGTAGCAATAGGAATGTAATAATGGAGAGAAGAGAGCTCATACATGCAGCTGACCTTTTATGACAGGTTTGTAAAGGCCTCCCTCTTGAGTGCCTTAGACAAATAGGCACATGTTTTTCCGTATAAGGGCTTATTTTTTGTCTGGTACTGTCTGTAAGCAGCACTGATTCCTTGCTCTTTAACAATAAATAATGTTATATTTTAAATCCGAGTACATGTCGATGCTGTACTTTCCCGATCAGCGCTTTAATTTTCATGTGAAACAGAATTACTAATGGACAAAACGTTCGTTGGCAAAAGCTTCTGAGGGCAGCCACTAAAGCGTATGACTGGTTTCAATACCGAGAAGCCAAAAACAGAAGGAGAAGCAAACTAAATGTATACTCTCCCCTTGACAAAGCTAAACGAGAAAGTTACAGGGGCCTAGTTCAACATGCAAACGAATAACAAAAGAAATCACTTCACCTGTGGATTTATCGGAAATGAATATTAAAGGCAGGTCCAGTATAATGATGTAATAAAAATGTAAATGGGGACATCTCATCTTAATTCAATGAAGCGCACACTTATAGTAGCAAGAAATAGCTGATGAGTTACTTAAATGATAATTCATCCATTCAGTTGTAATCTGTAAAGCATAAGCAAAACCAAAGCCAATGGTCCTCACATGCACACAGCAAACACACTGAGACAATTGAAGAATAGCCATATATCTTCACAAGCCAAAAAATCAGAAGACACAATTGCTCAAGTCGACAAAGAGGGTTAAACTCCCAATAATCATCATCATGGAGATTTTGATAATTGGATTCGTGCTACATGGGCATCTTCCTACCCAACTGGAGCTGTAGCACTTGATTGTTCAGTTTACCAGTGTGCCAGGAAAGGGAGTAGACACATATCGAGCTTCTGTGTGCCTAGGTAGAACTTTAAGACCCAAGAGACACTGCTCTGCTGCTATAGAGGGAAGAACCTGAGTCTTGACCATGAAGTGCAGCTCGGTCTAAGTTTAGACCTGCCCATGGCCTCTCATTGTCAACCAAGAGGCACTAGAATAGGAAACTCAGCAACTCTGAACTCCAAAGAATCCAGAGTAGGCTTCATAAATCAAGATGGAGATGCCTGGGAATATATGTGCTGCTGAGGAAAGTAGCTCGAAGTATTATTCCTCAATCGATATGGGTACTTTAATGTTTGCTATCAATGTGTCGCAGAGTTTAGAGAGTATGACAGTAATGCAAGTGGAAACATGGAGAGTTATACAGAGTAGCATGGTGTGACCTACTTAACAACTAAAACCGAAGTCATGGTTCTAAACACAGACCGATTCTATAATATCATCTTTCACACATTTGACATCAACCTGTTAGGAAATTCCACTTCAACACTGAAGAAATATTACAGTCTAGGAGTATGTTTAGGCAATGGTGAATTTACTCACTCACTGGATAGGAACCACAGTGGCAGAGATCTTCTTCCAGATTTGGAAACAAAATGATACTCTAATATATTCCAGAAGTAAAACGTCAAGCACTCAGAGGATGTATTCTAGGTTAAATGACAGTATTGGCCTTTATGTGAGAATCTAGAACGGTCTGCTATTAGGACACAACCCCAGTTAACTGATGCCTATTCTCCTGCCCATCCCTTGACACGGCCTCTATGCTGCCTCATATGTGTTCTAGAGCTGTAGCCTCACTACCTCTACACAGGCAGTCAGGGTCGGAGTTAATGAGTGCTCCTTGTGTTATGACCCTAGTCTAGAGGGATACAGTGCACATCAGTGTGACAGCCTGATGTACATGTTTTCTTCTTTGCCATTGGCTAATGAAGGATGACTCAATAAACATGTGTATCTATCTGTCAGAATGACAAATCCCAGTGCATTCATGCCCCATGGTTACAATTCAGAGAGGCTGGGAACAGAACAGAAAGTCTCACAGGCAGCCTGCATAAGAACAGCAAAGACACTGCCACATGTGCTCCATTGCTACCGAGCTTTTGGTTTGCTCTATGGATTGCATTTTGATTACCCCTTTTTTACGTTTTGGCTAAAGAGAGCTTTAGCAGTCTGCAGTCCTGAATTATTTTTCCGATACATTACATATCCACAGAGTGAGCTCTGGGTCAGCCCCTTCCGGTCCAGGGAAGACATGGCTTGGCAGTTCGGGCTGGACTGTTCCCATGAGGCACAGGGTCAAGACTGATTTGCATATAGCTGTGTCTGAACTGGGGTGGCGAAGTGAGCTAAAGAACGATGATGGATTCAACCCAGATCTGTGACTGGGGGTGAGTGTCTGAAAAGTTTCAGTGCTCCGTCCATCATCTCCTTGTGTTTGCTCAGCCCCTTCCTTTTGCCTGTTTCAATCGCATTTGATGTTTAGAGTCCAATGGAAGTGGCTTGTTCTACTTCCGTTCCCTTGTGTTTCCAGATCTCCCTCGTATGCCTCCGCCAACCACTCTCTGCATGCATCATCATCACTTCTGTTTCTCTCTGTTTATCTCCACACACTCCCACCTCTCTTGCTGCCTGGTGTTGCCCGGATCTACCTGTTTGTTTTGTGTGCACTCTTTCTCTTTCTTGCTGGCAACTCTCTCCTCACTCTTCGCCCACAGATCACTCCATGGGAGATGCTCCCTCCTATCCTCCTGCCTCTACTAACAGTAGAAGCATAGCACAGAGTGTGTGTCAGCACTTGAAGTGGTGCTGATGCCGTGCAGCCATGTAACACCATTCCACTGCCCTGGATGAATCCAGCAGCAGGGGGCGCTATGGTGCAGTATATGCAATGGCGTCTCTAGACATGATTATTAGGGGGGGCACAGATAAAACTGGCACAGCAACCTACAGACTGTGAGTTAAACATTACTATGGTCTGTGGAAGGGGCAAGGTCCTTGGAGACTCTCAGTGACTCATGTTCTCCTCTTCACACCACTCTCTTGGGTAATCTTTTTGTTGGACATGTAAAACTATTTTTGGGGGATATTTACAACAAAATGTCGGAGCAGGGTGTTATGCCAAAATTGGTAACGCCGGGCTACAACATTTTTAAAATGCAGGGATGCCCCTTATTTACTAAAATAAGGCACATCCCTGTGTTTCCCCTAGCGCTGGTGCTAATAAAGCTTCCTAGCGCCAGCACTGGCACCCTTGCGCCAATTTGCAAGGGTGCCTGCACTGCAGGGGAGATTGTATATGTGCAGGAAGGGACACCTTCCTGCAAATAAACAATCTTGTAAGGAGATTTGCTCTTTCTATGTGTGCTGCAAAATGCAGCACACATGGAAAGAGCAAAAAACAGGAGAAATTAATAATTTCTCCTCGTATTGCCAGTCTAAGACCAGGTATTCCCTGGTCTTAGTTTATGGCACTGCCCCAGCCTTGTTAATATGGGGCAGCATCAAAAAGCAATGGGTGTTGCAGCGGGAGGCCCACTGCAACATCCATTGCACGCCCCTTTCACGCTAAGTGAAGCATGAAAAGGGGCTTTATTTGCAAGGTGACATTTAGCCACATTAAATGTCTTAACACAGCTTTGTAAATAAGGAGAAGGGGATATTGCCACCAGAACATCATTAAAAGTGCAGTTCTGGTGGTTATATCCCTTTGTAAATATGACCCTTTGTCTCCATATCTTTCTAAAACACTCAGGCTGCATATTTCATGCCGCATCTCTTTTCTCTTCAGCACCCTCTTTTCACCCTCTTTTGAATGTAATTCATTGCATCCCCTTCACTTCACCAATGCCCATAAACACAACACCTCTACGCACTGCATTTCCTTTAACTTTCATCATGTCAATATTTGACAGCTGTCTACCTCCTTGTCACACTTTGGCATATAATCATAAATGCAGTTGCTACACTTAATCATTGCTCTGTGCGCTCTGCTGCGAAGGTAAGGATTGGATGAGCATGTACACCAAACCCCTTTATAACTCACTTAGAGCTACAGTAAGAAAATTTCACTCCGTTCTACCTGAACTCCACAGCTCTCATTCATGGCCCTCATGGCCCACTCATGACCTGAACTCACAGAGCTGCATAGGAGTGACCCTTCACAGTATACACTATATATGAGTAATGTGTTGCATGAAAAAATCTACAAAAGCACACTATGCTGTTTAAAATAAATACTCTTAGGAAATGCAATGGTAAGGAAAACGTGAAATATAAACAGGAACAACATCTCTGTTCACAGGGGGGCGTGCCAGTTTTTGCTGGCTAAGGCCAGTGCTTAATTTGTTAAAACATAAGTACCAGGGCCAAGCTCAGGAGGCCGCTGCAGCTCGTACCACCCATTGTCCCTGCCAGCGCTGCCAATGACCATACCAACACAATTACTAACCATCACACTTCTACAAGTGTGACAGTTTATACTATTCGAGGCCCCCAAAGCTATAAGAATGGCTTTGGCAGCAGGCATTAGTCAGTTTTAATATACATTGAATAAATAAATAAACAACTGTTGTTGTACTAATCTCTAAAGTAAACAAACCGCCACCATGTGTCAGACCGTCATAAGTGCTGGAGTTGACAATTAAGTGCCGAGCACCGGAAACCACGGCTCAAATTAAGCACTGCTGATGGGCACAGTTGGGGGGAGGGAAAGAGGGGGACTACCAGGACATTTACATATGGGGCACCAGCCTAACCGGGCAAGCAATGCCACTAAATAATAATTAGCATCCCCTGCTCTTCGGGTGTCTTCCCTGGGCCCCATTGTGATACTGAACAGCTTGTGCAGCTGCCCTGTAAATCCGCCCACTCAAAGGGAGGTGAACCTCTGCCCTTCTGCAGGGGCAAAGAGATGCAAGAGAGCTCAGAGCTGGTTACTTTTAAAATTATGAGAAGGATAAATGCATCAACAAGAGAGGGAACAGATGTAAGGGTGAAGGAATGAAAAAGAGAATGAGGAAACGCTCAGAAAAAACTGAGAAATTTAATATTTTGGATTTTTAATAATAATCCCAGCAATCGCAGAGCTGCTAGTTAAAAAGCCAGCACTCGCAGAAGGTGTTGTACAAGACGTTTGAAAAAGTGATGGTTACAACGTTTGAATATTCTCAGTCACTGGTTAATTAACTGGGGCCACATTCTTTTCCAGCACAGAAAATGTTTCTTACAATCTAAATGAACATCAGCATGTCTGTTCTATATACATGAATTTACAATACAATACAATATCCTGAATAGTGTAGACCTTGTTACTGACATAATGAAAAAAGCTAAGATTTTTTCATCTTTTGCTAGCTGGTCTCGAACTGAACCGTGGACAGAATGCTGGATTCATCGTGCTTCGGTGGCTGCAAAAATATCTTAAAGGCTTGAAGGAGAAAAACCACATCCTTTGTTGAGGACTGGGTTGAAAATCTTCTGCTAATGTCAAGACATGAATGTATACTGTAATTGAAATATGATGCGGAAGATAAATGTGATGCAATATGGACTGCTTTTTTCAAATTGTATTCTTAGAAATTCTCTTTCTTTTATTATTATTTCTTTTCTCATACCTCGCACCTTTTGTATCTCTCTGTCTTGCTATCAGTAAACTATTGTTCACATCTACATTTCCATGGTGATATTATTGGCCCACCTCATCTGTTAATTATAGATTGATAAAGATAACATCACTGATAAAGATAATGATCCCTGCATAAAGAGCATTGCCGTAGTCCAGTCGGCTGCGGATGAGGCCCTGGGTGATGGTGCTTCTTGAGCTTTGTGGTAGTCATTTGAATATCTTACGAAGCAGCAGAGGATGAGGAAGCAGGAGGAGGAGATGGAGTTGACCTGATTCATCATTGTTAGCCTGCTGTCCAGAATGATGCCTAGGTTATCAGAGTGGTCAGTGAGGGTAGGAGTAAGCCCTAGCTTTGAGGGCCACCAGGATGTGCCCCATGGGGAGCTTTTGTTTCCAAAAATCAGTACCTCTGTCTTGTCCATGTTGAGCTCAGGCAGTTGTTCTACATCCAGTTGGCAATGTCTGTCATGCAGTTGTGGAAGTTGGTGTTGGTGTTGGTAGTGTCTTCGGAGAGGCAGAGGATGAGTTGTGTATTGCTGGTGTAGGTTTTGATGTTGAATCCATGGGTTTTGGCAATGCTGGCCAGTGGTGTCACATAAGTGCTGAAAAGGGTAGGGCTGAGCGAGGATCCTTGGGGTACTCCACAGATGACAAGGGGAAGGCGGACCTTTTGCGTTCTTCTGGTGGGGATATAGGCAATCCATCTGAGAGCATCTCCTTGGATGCCTATTTTGTGCAGTCTTGTGATAAGTGTGTGGTGGGAGACCACATCGAAGGCTGCCAAGAGGTCTAGGAGGGTCAGTGCTGCAGTCTCTCCTCGGTCGAGTAGGGCTCAGATGTTATTGGTAGCCATGATGAGGGCTGCCTCGGAGCTGTGGTTCCAGTGGAATCTGAATTGGGAGGAGCTGAGTAGGAGGTTCCATTCCAGATGTGAGGAGAGTTGTTGGTTGATGGCTTTTTCTAATACTCTGGCTGGGAATGGGAGCAGGGTGATCAGTCGGTAGTTATTGAGTTTTCTGGGGTCTCCTGAGGTTTTCTTCAGTAGGGCGCTGACTTCTGCATGCTTTCAATCCTTGAGGAAGGTGGACGTGGCATTTGAGGTGTTGAACAAAGTGGCGAGTACCTGGTTGATTCTGACTTAGCCTAGGTTGAAAATGTGGTGAGGGCAAGGTTCAATTGGGGCCCCTGAGTGGACCGAGTTTATGATGGATGCTGTGTCTTGTGGGGCGAGCTGGCTCCATTTGGTTAGTTGGATGTCTGTGGTGGTAGCGGGGTCATTGTGTTGCTTGAAGAACTTGGTGGGCTAGGGCTGGGGTTTGCAGTTTCTGTAGATGTTGGCGATCTTATCATGGAAGAAGCTTGCAAGGTTGTCGTAGAGTTTCAGTGAGGGGTTAATGTCGTTTGTTGCATCTGAGGGGTTGGAGAATTCTTTGACGATGTTGAAGAGCTCTTTGCTGTTATTGAAGCTTGATTCAATACATGAAGCCAAGGCCTTTTTCTTTGATTATCTCAACTGTCTGTAGTAGAGTATGAGGGCTGTCTTGAAGGCAGTCTTGTCAGCTGTGTCCTTGCTGGTGCGCGATCTCCTATTCAGTTGTTTACAGTCTCGTTTGGCGGTTCTGAGGTCTTTAGTGTACCAGCTAGCCTGTTGGTGGACCTTCTGTGGGTGCTGTTGCCAATGGTAGCGACGCTGTTGATGCACTTGAAGATCCAATTGTTGACGTTTCTGATGTTCTACTCTAGGTTGTTGGAGGAGATGGGGTAGGTGGTGTTGAGGGCATTGATCCATGTGTCCTTTGAGACTTTGCACTGGCTGCATTGGGGTCATTGGGCTGACTGGGATGAGTGTCCATGATCTAGTGATGTTGAAGTGCACAATGGAGTGGTCGGTCCAGGTGAATTCCATGTGGCTGTACCTGATGCTGTCGCTAGAGGTGACGATAGGGTCTAGCGTGTGGCATGAGGTGTGCATTGGGCCGTAGATGAGTTGGGTGAGTCCGATATTGTTCATGCTGTAGAGGAGGTTGGTAGTGTTGAAGTTATTGTGGTCATTGAGGTGGAAGGTGAGGTCACAGAGGAAAATGTAGTTGTTGGAGTCTACGGCGAAGGGGGCGATGAAGTCAGAGATGATGTTGCAGAAGGCTGGATGTGGTCCTGGAGGTCAGTTGGCAAGGGTGCCCCTGATGGTGGTTTTGCTGTCTGTTTGGAGTCTGAAGTTGAGATTTTTCATGGCTGGGGTTGATGTCGCTATTTGTGGTGGTGCATTGGATGGATTCCTTGGGTATGATGGCAATCTCTCCACCAGGCTTGTTGATGCAGTCGTGGTGGGTGATCTTGTATCATTCGGGTATTATGGTGGCGAAGTCGGGCGTGGAAGTGGTGTTGAGCCAAGATAAAAAGTGGGATAATGTTTTGGATAAAAAGGGGCATAATGCTACTGCCTGAGATCTACAGGACAAAAACCATTTGATCCATTTACGGACCATACCAAAAACATTTGTTGTTTGTAGGAGCTTCAAGTAAAATGTCATGGTCAAGGTCACTGACAGATCTAACAGAATCAGAGCCCTGACACCACTTTTGTCTACAAGCTTCTTAAGATCATCAACAGCCAAGGCAAGCACTAAAGCTCTGCTTTGCCCTGTCCAAAAGCCTCCCTGAAAGGTGTCTAGAAAGCCATTTTCTTCTGCATATTCTTGAGACTGGCCAAAGGCCAGTTCTTTCAACAGATTACCCTGGTAAAGCAGTAGAGAGAGAGGAGAGAAATTATTTGAATCATCAGTACTTAAGGTAGCCTTCTTGAAAAGTAACTTCACTAGTGCTAACTTCCATGCTTTAGGGAACATTCCCTGGGATAAGGTGCTGTTGAAGGTTTGGAGAAGGTCGTTTTTGCAGACCAGGGGGAAATTTTTACACATCTGGCCAGACATGTATCTTTAAAAGAGCTGGAAATCTGGCAGACTGATATGGCAGCAGTCAACTATTTGTCTAATGTAGGCTTGAAAATATCAAGGTGGGTGTCAATGGTATTGCTCAAAGGAAGGCCTACTGGCACAACGATGATTTAAAAGGGTGGAGCTGCTTGGTGTTTGCTGATGTTACAAGCGAAGAAAGCTGAAATATCGTTGCAGAGTTGTTGGGGAGATTGTACTATTGTCTGAGTTGCTTGAGGTGATTGCATTTCAGAAATAATATAGAAGAGTTATTTTGCAAGAATATCAGTGAAATATTAGTGAAATATGCTGTTTTTCCTTTCTTAATTCTATCCTTGTACAATTAGGCCAAAGTTGTAAATTCAGGGCTAAGATCAGTAGAATCGTTTCTTCTCTATCTCCTTTCTGCTATTTTGCTGTTTCACTAACGTACGATGGTTCAGCTCCAGAGAAAACCAACTATTTCTTTTGGTTCTACAACTTGAAAGGTATTTCTCTGAGAACCAGTAAGATATTTGGACTGCTGTTACCTGAATGGAATCCAGTAAGTGTGTAGGTTCTATATTCAGGAGTGACAGATTAAGAACAGCTATAACATTGATAAAGTTAATTGCAGCTTCTTTTGGAGCCTTAAGTAACCGACTAAAATGATTTTGTAGGATCAAGTATTCTTTTAGGATGGGCTGCATCAAAACCTTCTTCATGAAATGGCCCATAAAAAGCAAGGCGGAGCTAGGAGGATGATAAACCAGAATGAAATTGTGAGTGGATCTCCCAGATTTAAGCATGGCAGAGCTTTGACCTTCTGAGGCAGTTGAGCCATCTATATTTCAATCACTAGGAAATGAAGGGCAATTACAGCAACCCCACGCCCTGACCTGTTAGCTCTATCTTGTAAATAGATTTTGTAGTTAGATGGCTCTAAATCAACTAAAAGAGGAACTCAGTCCTCGAATAACCACATATTAATCAGAAAAAACATTTCACGCTCACGTTGTGGAAATAATTCTGAAATTCTACAGCAGTGCTGTGCTGCAGACCTAGCGTTACAGAGCATTGCTCAGATTAAGTGCTTCTTTTGTGCTTCTCATTGGTGACAACGTTTACACATGAATGGATAATACATATCTCTTCACCCTTGGGCCATAATGTTATGCTCCTGAAGTACCATATCTGAGGGGAAGAGAGTAAAAATTCAAAAGTAAAGATCTTTCTAGAGTGCTCACCTGGGGAAGTACCTTTTTTCTGGAGAAGCTTGGCTAGCTTGGCTTGCACCTGTCAGCATTCATTTGTGGACAGAGGTAGACAGGCTTGCCATTGATGTAGTATCAGCGCTCCAGTGATGCATCTTCTGCACTATCAGGGTGCACCTGGGATGAAATTGCCCCCAGCTACAAGGCATATCACCTTGAGTGCAAAGACTAGACCGCTGACTAACAGATATGGTGGATGATAGATGGCAGCACATGGCAAGAGAGAGCACAAACACAAATCAAACAACAGAGCAACACCCATTCAATAATAACATGATGCAGATTTGAAGCGAATATAAGCTGAACAATGAGCAACCTCAAACAGAGATAGAACAGACTGTCTAAAGGCATTGATCACCCCGTTCAAGGAAGAGGTAAAAGCGGAAAACAATTCTAACGCAAAGAATGTCTAAAGGCAGTGAAAACCAGATGCGGTACATGCAGTGAACGGCGACAGACAGGTGCAAGAGAACGCAGTGAGTAGAAGTTGATAAATGCAGAGAAACCTTAGAGGCGGTGATAACCAGATATATAAAGAATATGATCACGCTTACCAGAACCTGAGTGAAGAGAGCCATCCGACCTCAGCACCAAGCCCGCAACCCAAGCAGAAGCACAGGGTTGTGCTTACAAGGCTGTTGAATCACTTCAGATTGACTGACAGGCCGTGAACGGCAGTCGGAATAGTGAAATTTTCTCTTCAAATGGCTGCTAAAAAAGAGCGTTAAATATGGTGCCGCTCCATGTTGAAACCACTGCCTCCCTTCGATACCACTAAAAAGCAAAATATTGGCCACAGATGGCCTGTCTGGATTGAAACCTTCAATGATTTCATTGATGCGCTGGAAGAAGTAAATGACAAAAAGAGCAATAAGTAGTAGTAGTTGAATAAAACTTTATTCAGTTGTGAAACCATAATAGCAGACAAAACTAAACACAGTGAATAAAAACAAGGCAATTCCATGACGTAAATCACAACAGCATTGAAAACAAGCCCTGAGTTCATTTAAATAAGCTTCCCACAAAGTAGCATCAAATATGCACGAATATATGCAATAAAGTGCATAGTGCAAACAGAATCTACAATAGGCAGGGTATGCATGTTAATTGCTGCGGAGGAACCTGAGAAGGAAATCCTGCAATTAATCGTTATTTACCCACAATTTTACGTAGTCTAACAGAGGCTGAGATAAACCTATAGACTACATGCATTTTAAGTTTATGTTGAAGAAGCTTGAGATATAGTAGGGCTGGTGGGCATCGTCTAATATTAAGGATTCTAAGCATCGGGACCAGGATCATTTTCTTTGGGGCCTTGTATAGGTAACAGAAAAGAGAAAATACAGCTGTGACTGTGGCGATTTTGCGTCACTAGGGCAGGATATCAGATCTTTATCACAGTGGACATGAGATGGATAAGCAACCGACAGGTGAGCCATATTCAGATGAAATCTTACAGATAGTACCTTTGAGTGCTGGGAATAAAAAGCAGGTAGGGCTCTATACTAAAATTCATCCTTAATAAAGCATAGGTTCTGACTTGCATCTTACCACTTTCTCTAACTTCTCTGCTGGTTGCCAGAAGGGCTACCAGCTCCTTTTTAACAAGGGCTTTCGAGTTCCTCGTAACGGACAGTATTCATGGCAACCAATTAGATACAACTGTGTCTTAACATACTGTAGCCACTGAAAACAGTGTGCATTGTCCAGGGCAAACAGTCTGCGATAATGGCCTGATTAAGGGTGGTTTCAGGACGGCACGAAATAGAAATCCATAAGAGTGTTAGAGCTGACTTAATTATACCCTCTGAGTGTTGTAAACACAGCTCATCATGGCATATACTGTCAGGGACACACTGGGGTAGCCACAACAGTTTGCGCAGGTAGCTGCGTTTGCCAGTTTGTAAAATACATTGAATTGCAATAGCCCCCGATACCTGCCCCATAAAAGGCAGGAAGCCGAAATACATCTGGCTTTGTAAATGGTGAGCATGACTTCACAGGGGGATGAGACCAGTTTCTTCACAAACTTGAGAAAAGCTGCCCTGTTCTGTTTAAAGTGTGTGCTTCTGACCTCTATGATATGCTGCCAAGAACAATTATTGGTAAAGGGTATCCCCAGGTAAGTGAAAGTTGTAACCACTGTTCCCTTTAACGTGCGCGCGTGCGGGCCCGCGCACTGAAGTCACCCCGAGCGCGCAGTGTCCAATATTTTGCGCGCACACAGCACATCCTGGGAGCCGAGCAGCAAGTGTCTGTGGGGTTCGGGAGGGCTCCCGTTCACCAGCAAGTGGAATTGGCACTTGCTCAATTTCTTTCCTTAATAGTGCGTAGCTGCGGGGCTGATTGAGGGCCTTTGTGAAAGTATTCGTGTTAATCGCAGCGCCGTCATGCGCTGCAATTAACATGAATTCTATCTCAAAGGCCCTCAATCAGCCCCGCAGCTACGCACTATTAAGAAAAGGAATGCAGCAAATCTAAAGCAGGACGTGTGCTTTCAGACTCTGAAAGCACACGTCGTGTTGGAGCCTCTGCATTTCTTTTATTAATAGTGCACAGCTGCGGGGAATAATTATTCCAACCCCGGTGAAAACCGGTTGCAAGTCCTGCGCATGGTGTAACTTTCACAAGACTAGGTTGCCACGATGACGCAGAGCACTTTATTTATGAAAGTTGGACCAAACTATCCTTGTTCAGCAAAAGATCGCCATGGAGAGAAAAATAGGTGCATTCACTACGCTAAGCAGCGCTTCTCAGTAATAGGTTCTGGTCGGTTTCTGCTCATTTAGGTAAAATACAGTCCTATTAAACAAAATGTGATTAATTCTTTAAAATAATCTAATTTAAAAGAGGGATCAGAAGAAAGACGATTACACTAGGAAGACAAGAGCACCTGATATTTTGAAGACAATAGTAACGCTCACAGGAGAATATTCGGACAGCCTACAATTACAAAAACTGTTGATGAATGAAAAGAAAACTATGCTCGACTTAACCATGAACGATTTTTTTTCTCTCTCTCTCTTTTTTTTTTTTTAAACAGAAACAGTTTTTTTTTAGTACTTGGAACCTACAGACAAATGAAACTGTACGCATTGACATCTTGGATATATCGCAGTGAATAAAACCTAGTTCTTTGGAACATAGCATCTTCCAGGTTAAACTTCTTGGAATGTTAGACAAGCATGTTCTTTTAAGTATAATTTATGCACTAAAGAAGATTATTGAACTGACAGTGACTGCTCTGCTTTTTTTTATGAACTGTGAGGGTAAGCCCACGCAACCAGTAAGAAGGCTACTATAATAGAAACAGACAAATAAGTTTAAAAAGGTGGAAAAGGGTGTGTCATTTTTGGCAAACAGCTGTTACATGTGTTTGGTTGAGGATCATCCCATGTTCATTTGGAACATGATTCATTATCCCGCTGTAGAAAATACAAATTTCTGAAATTCAAGAAATCTGAAGATATCTCTTCAAGCAGGCTTTTGCACTGCACCCCTGAAGACAATTATAAAACCTTTTGCTGTATTGCAACCAATGTTCCCTTTAACATGCCCGCGCACTGAAGTCACCCCGAGCGCGCAGTGTCCAATATTTTGGCGCACACAGCACATCCCGGGCTCCTGTTCACCAGCAAGTGGAATTGGCACACAGATCCCGCCCGGGTCCTGTGAGGATATTTTGTGCAGTGTGTGCCCTGCTTGTCCTGTGCAGCCCCCTCCTTCACCAGAGAAGAACAACTCTGTGATAACTCGGAGTCCCTGTCAGCTCTGGACAGGGAGGTATCAGAGAGAGGCTGGTCTTATCTGCCAGAGAAGGATAGCTCCTCGAAGTGCAGGCGGTGCATAGGTGTCCCGGAAATGGGAACATTTACTGTATTTATGTCGGGGCTGAGCTACCAGAGGTGCAGCAGGTGCAGTGACACCAGCACACAGGGCTGGGACGGGCTCAGCGCCAGCTGTGGGTGTTATTTTACTCTTTACATTGGGGCCCCGGCACACCTCCTCGTACAGATCTTGGCGTCACCTGTGACTATGCACACTGGCGAGACAAGGCACCGAAGAATGCCCGGCCAAAAGGGGGTGGGGAGGACGCACAGCACTGAGACTGACAGACACACACACCACACAAGTGCAGTGGAGTGGCAGGCTGAAAGCGCCTTCTCTGGGATCTGTGGGTGGGAGCATGAGACATCAGGCCTCACCCTCAGCTCCTCTGCTTTAATCCTATAAATTCCTATTGTCGCACTGCCACACTCCGGTGTTGCTAACGGCCTCGGCCATAGTAAGGAGTCACATGCAGCATCGCTGAGCAGGGCAGCTCTGGGCCTTCAGCATAAAGGAGACACACAGCAACAAACAAGTTGCGCACCTGCAATGCTTCAGTTCTGCTGTGTATCCCCTTCCCCGGTCTGCTATGGCATTATACTGTGCATAGACGAACTCCGACATTCAGACGTTTCTCTGCATGCACATATTGTTGTATTTAAAGTACAACGCTTTATAAATCTGCATATCCCCCTCAGCATTCCAGTGGATGCACATATTGTTGTATTTAAAGTTGAACCTTTCTTTACAAACCTGCATTCCCCTCCTTGTTCCTGTGCATGCAGGAGCCCTTACATTGGCCCCTAACAGGTGGAAGCCTGCTTTCCGAGGAAACCTGTTCACACCAGAGCTGCTGCCGATGCACGGCCTGTGGGCGCAAGGTGCGCCCACCCCTCTTCTCACGTTGGACCTGCCTGACGCCAGACAGGGCTACTGGGGGCTCGTGCGCAAGTCACATGCTTTTACCTGTGAGTGCGTGCAGTGTTCACCAGGAACCCTCTCCAAGGCAGACATGCGCAGTACAGCGCTTCCCGCGCTCGGCCTCACAACATCAGAGCTGAGTAATCGGACAGCACGTGAAATGCTTACGTGAAACAATGACGCAAGCAGGAAGCCCCTCGTTCCATTCTCCAGTGTCCCACCTATAGCACTGTATGCCCAACACTTGCCGCACTGCTGTAAATTCAGCCCCAACACTCACGATCACTGACTCCTATTACACAGGCATTGTCAAGGTGCTAAAAATGCATGATTAATGCATTTTAGTGCGGTGCTGCGGACCACGCCTTATGCGTGCTACTTGGCAGGGCTGGAGTATTCATGTTAATTGCAGCGCACACACGCGGTCTGGTTCCTGGCGCACATTGCTTTGGTTGCAGCGCACAGAGACCTTACACTGCCGCACATAGAGGAAAAAAATTAGAGGGAACATTGGTTGTAACTGTCTGAATTATGGTCCCAGTAAGCTGAAAAGACTTCACCTTGCTCTTAAAGTGGCCACAAATCATGGTATGTGATCTAGACGTATTTGTGAGTAATCCTAGCCAGTCCATATCACTTACAAAGCTGTTTGCAGACCAACTCCAGTCCTCGACATAAGTACACAATCGTCGGCTTACATAAGCACAGGTAGTCCTTTAATGCTTGCCAGCGGAGGATCACAGACCACCTCTGATACCTTGGCCTCCAGATCATTAATGGAAAGACTAAACTAAAACAGGGCGGGCACTCAACCCTGCCTGATGCCTTATCCGATCTTCAAGGGGCATGCAATCTCTCCAATAGGTCCGTATCTCATACATCCCGCCACGTCTTCACAAAGTCTAGATAGCATATGCACTTTCCTCTTATCAGCACCTATAGTCAGCTTCTTGGACCAAAGTCTGTCCCTATCGACATTGTTGAAGCCAGATTTGTGGTCCACAAACACCAGGTATAGGCATCCCTCTTTGATTGAACATACTTAGTGATCAAAAGATGTTAGTTGAGACACTGATCAATGGCCCCTAGACCTCGCCTGAACCCATATTGTACTAGTATTAAAATGCCTTTCTCCTGTGCGCAGGTCTCAAGGCAATCCAGCAGGAGCCTACCCATCACCTTGGCCATGGAATGAATGAGTGATATTGGGCAGTAACAACAGGGGTCTCCTCTGCACCCTTTTGAAAAAGAGGAACTATGATGGCCTTTGACTAGGACTTGGGGAGGCCACTGCTGATGACACTGTTCAGGACATTAACTAGAAGTGGTGCCCATAGGTCCATGTTGTTTTTAAAGAGGTCGATAGGGACCCTTTCCAGGCCCGGAGCTTTGTTACTAGGGCAGCCCCTCACAGTCAAGGTAACTTCTTCCAGGGTCATCTACTGATGATCATTCACCCCGAGAATAATAAAGGGATCCACTGCACTATGAACTACAGTAGTTGGAGATTTTGGTGCAAACACTTTTGTAAAGTGTGACACCCATGAAGATGGCTGGATGGTGACATCAGTGATGGTGTTATGGCCTTCAGTGAAGTAAGTTCACCACCTTCCAGAACAAGGAAGCATCATTAGCTGCACTGGTCCTATCAAGTTGTTCCCAATCATTCCTTTTGCTATTTTCCTTCCTTACTCTAGTTGCTTCATTATAATATCTGCAGTATTGTACCTCCCAGGAATTCCTAGGAGTTTTCTTTAGGGTGGTTTTTAAATGGCTAAGTGCTTATGAGCAAGTTTTTTTGAACCACTTCTTTTGACTGGGTACCTGCAAAAATTTAGGACTGTTAGCGATTCCGACGCACACTGGCAGATGCCTGCGTATGTCTCCAGAATGTCTGATGGGGTGGTCTCACAGTTGAGACAAGCCATTAAATGCTCTACATTATCGTGGACCAGGTGACCTACAACTGCCCCAGTATGTATGTCTGCCCATTGGCAATGGAAGCCCTTGTTTTTTGTGTGACTAGGGATAGGGCGGGTGGGTACATCTTGTGTCTTATTTTGTCCCAGTAATAAATGCAGGATTGTGGTCACTTAACCCACTAAGAGGAATGGAGAAATGAGAAAGCTTCAATCACAGATCTTCTGACACAGCAACAAAAACAATTAAACTTCCCTTTCCCTCTACTGATAAATTACACCTGCCGGCTAGCTGGCTCCTCCATCCAGTCAACAGTGAGTTTATGGTAGTCTCACAATTGTTTTGTTTAGCACTTCACCTCATATATTGTGGTTGAAGTGCGAATAATCAGTAATAGCTTTGTCCCACAAACCACAAACAACATTGCTGGGATCGGGCAGAGGTGGTGGTTAAAATCATCACCCCATAAAATGGAATAGTCCCCATAGATCTGACTTCTGACACCATGGTGCTATTTCCAATCCACAAGACTCTTTATACCATGATTATACTCTTGGAGATAGTATTACTATTAGGGCTCCCCCACGATGAACGCAGCAATGAGATACTTTGTTCTTCAGCTCCAAAAAGTCCTTATTTTGTCCAGGCTGTAGGGCCGGGACATTTTTAAATATAATTACATGGGTGGCTGCTTCGGGAGGGAGCTGTAGAACTACAGGTTGACTGACCAAATGTGGCCCGTTGGCTGTCTTGGCCACAGTGTCACCTAGTTGTCTGGCAGAAAGTGGCCCACTTGATGCCCTGGCCGCAGAATCTCCAGGTGCCATCCTGGTGGTAACCAATAGTGAAGGGTGAGTCATCATGATGTTATCAGTTACTTGTGCATGCAATGGCCTGTCAATTGCCCCTGAGTGGGAGCTACTCACTGCATAATGCACGGTGGCATCAGCTGGTTGGTGAGCAGGGCCCAACTATTCATTTCTCATACTCCCAGCCATCTCGGCTAGCCTGGAGATCTGTCCTAAAGTCTCCTTTAGTGCTCCTTCGATGCCCTTGAGTGCTAAAACAAGCGGGCTAAGTAAATTTGAAAGGTTACCCTCAGCAGTTTTAAACCAAAAGGAGCACAGTATTTGAGTGTTGCGAACTCCCTTGAGGTATCAGGCGGTGACTCATTATCTCCCCCAGCATTCTGTGAGTCGCTGTTGAATGGGCCATTTGGGGCTGCTTTGGCGTGGTGTTTGGTGACTACAGTTACTTTCCTTGATCCGGGCTTTGTCTGCCTTGTGTTTCCCTTCCACTACTTAGATTTTGGAGAAGCAGTTTCTGTCTCGTTTGATGGATATGATATTTGAGCAATGTTCAGGGCTTCCTTAAAAATACAGGGGGTGCCCCTGCTCGGGACGGTGACAACCTCAACAGCCCCCTGGTGGCTCATCTGAGCACCCTCAACAGGTTCACTTCTAGGTGTGCAAATAACAGATGGATAATTGGTGGTAGCCATGGACAGTGCTTTCTTAGTGGCACCCAGTCTTTCTTCAACCTGTTCAATGTCGGTATTTAGGGTGCCCATGGCATTTGTCCGGTAGCTTGTGATAGTGTTTGATAATAACCGTACCTTGCTGGCCACAGTGGTGTAGCTTGGGATGACGGATTTTCTCTTGCCCATATTTTTGTTAATGAGGGAGTTCAGGTAGACGGTCGGGGAGTAAAGATAGCCCCAGACCCTCTTCATTCACTTAGAAAGCTTGCTACAGTGCAAATATATCCCTCTTTTGCCACTCTTTGCCACCACACACCTGACTTAGTAGAAGGATAAAACCAAACCTACCGGCAGTAGAGCATTAAACTCCACTTAGCGCACTTGTTCCGAGCCAACTGGCAGAAATTGAGCTCCTACTAAAGCTGTAAGAGTAATTTGGGGAGGTAATAGAGTAGTAATGTCATGTTTTGCTCCAGGACCCTATAATGCAGTTCCCAAGGTCTTGGTGCGCACAAAGGTCAAAACAGTTTGGTAAAAGGGCAGTTGGCAACTAAAAATACACCAGTCAGTGGGCTAAGAGTCAATAGGGCAGGAATCTTACCAGGAGAGGTTGCAAATGTCCAGTTGTAAAGGCCCCCACCCCAGGCTCTTTCTGGTGCTGATGGGCACAGGACGGGCCTGCCCTTGGCCTTGGCTTTGCTCAGGCATGGCCCGCGCACGGCCTGTGCAGCAGGAAGTGTCTCTGCACTTTACAATGCTAACAGCCAGGCACAGGTGTTGCAGGTGAAAGGGTTTCCTCCATGCCCTCTCTGTCCTCAGAGCAGCATGGGACACGCAATCCCAGTCTCCGGCTGCACTTCAAATGCCGACCCGTGTAGCTGGAAGTGTCTCTGCACTTTATAGCACTGATTGGCAGCCACAGGTGTTGCAGGTGAAAGGTCTTCTTCCACACTCTCTCTGTCCTCAGAGCAGCATGGGACACACAGTCTCCCAGTGCACTTCAAACAGCATCAATAAATCAATAAATATCTGAAGAATTTGGTGGGTGAAGGAGTAAGTTCAATCCAATGCCAAATGTTGACTATGAAAGGTACATTTTCAACCAAGAAAGGCAGAAATCTGGTGAAACAATGGATGAGTTGTAGAAAGACTTTATTCGCTTATCAAGCATTGCAAGTTCAATGAGTTCAATGATGAAGAAGCAATGCATCTCAGAGTAATAGATATTTGTCGTTTAAAATTCCTAGCGATGATGAATGCTGAAAGAGACACTCAGTTTGAAGCAAGTACTCATGGCTGCTAGAGCAAAAGAAATGGCTGACAGACAAGCCACTAACATGGAGGCTGGATTGGCCCAAAATGAATCATCGCTGAGTGTGAAAATTAAGCTGAAACACAAGGTAGAAAGCCACTAAGTAATGTCTCCAAAGAAAAAGAAGCTGTGTTTTGGATGTGGATTTTCTTTTGCACAAAAAGGTAAATTCCCCACCAATGGACAAATATGCAAAGGCTGGGGGAAAGAGATCCATTTTGCAACGGTTTGCAAAGTGAGGGAAAGATCAAGTGTGTCATGACAAGAAAAAAAATGGAGGAAAGATCAAGTGTGTCACGTCGACAAAACAAAATGGGTGCCAGAAATTCCCAGAGATGTTCCAACCACACCCACAAGGTCAAGCGGCAACATCAGTTGAGGCAAGTAGAAACTGAACAACGTAGATTGTCATCAAATTCCTTGTCTAAAGGTTTGTCAATGTCATTGTCGAACGACAGTGAGGAAGATGGGTGTGCCATGTTAATGTCGACCACTGGACAACATGCACATGTAGGATTAGCTAGGAAGAGTGCCAGTCAAAATGAGGTCGACAAGTGAAAGTGCAACATTCATTTGGACACTGTCCCAAAATCACACTGAGAGTGAATGGGAGCTTTAAACCGTTTATCATAGACAGTGGCGCATCTATAAACATTTTGCCTGTGGAAAAGTACAATGCTTCCAGTGTTTTGTTTAACCCCGTCGAAAACCAAACTGTCCAGATGGGCTGCTTCGATGCCACTGCAAAGTCAAGGATCCTTTATAGCAAATGTGAAGCATAAAAAGACGAAAGTACAAGCACCAATTCATTTCCTGCAAGGCACTTCATCAAGTGCATGTTTACTCAGTTTCAGCACTACTGCTGACATGTGGCTGATTTCTATAAACTACAACGTCAATGCTCATCAAGAGATAGTAAATCAGTTTCCATGCTTGTTTCATGGTTTATGAAAGCTGAGAACAATGAAAGTGCAACTGCATATAAATGAGGACATCTGTCCTGTTGCTCAAGACACAGTCGAATTGCATTTTATTTACAAGAAGCTGTTAAAAAAGAACTGGAGTCACTCCTAAAGCATGATATTATTGAGCGGTCTACTGGTCCTACGCCATGGTTTTTGCCCATAGTGGTGGTGCCCAAAAAGGACAGTGGAGGTTCTGTGCGCATCTCTGTTGATATACGCCAAGCTAACAAGATGAATGAACAAGAACCAGGTCCATACTTTGCCAATATGATCATACAACTGAATGGTGCCAAAGTCTTTTCTCACCTTGATCTGAACAAAGGGTAGCACCAACTCGATCTGGAAGAAAATTGCATGCACATTACTACCTTTTTAACTCATGCTGGTTTATTTAGCTATAAAAGGCTAAGGGCCCGATTACAAGTTTGGCGGTCCATGGGACCGCCAAACCTGTGGCGGAGGTCCGCGGACCGCCAGACTGGCAGTCCACCCACTGTATTACAAGTACAGCGGTTGGACCGCCACTGCACCGCTGCTGCTTCCGGGATCCTCGATCCAGTGGTGGTGACGCAGCGATCTGAGGCATCAATATGCTGCTGGTGCTGCTGCGGCACCACTGAGCATATTACAAGTTGCCTCACTGTGACCCTTTCCACGGCGGTGAGCCCAGCATTGAAAGGATGGCGGGGAGGCAATTCAGAGGTCCCATACTGGGCCCCTGATGCCTCTGTACATGGAGGTGCATGCAGTAGGGCACATGGTGGCTCTCCTATGAGCCTTAGCAAGGCAAAGCTCAAATTCATCTGTCATATCTTTTCTTATGGGGGAATGACTCCAGATCCAAATAAAGTATGAGCTTTCTCATCCACTTCTCCCCCAAAATATGTAACTATGCTGCAATCCTTCCTTGGTATGGGCAGTTACAGTTCAAGGTATATACGTGACTTTGCCCCTGTGAGTGCCCCATTGAGAGATTTGACAAAACAAAATGTTCCATTTCGATGGTCACAAGAATACAAACAAAGCTTCAAGAAAATCAAGCATGCAATTGAGAACGCCACTGAAATGACATACATTGATCCAAAATTGCAGACGGAGGTTGTTGTTGATGCAAGCCCAGTGGGGTTGGGTGCCATGCTTGCCCAGCACACTGGACATCCAAATGCCCTAAGACACATTGTGGCTTATGCTAGCCAGAGTTTGTCATTGACGGAACGTGCCTATTCACAACCTGAAAAAGAAAGTCTTGCTGTGGTGTGGGTTTGTGAGCATTTCCATGTGTTTCTATGTGGGAAGCACTTTACGGTTGTCACCGACCACCAAGCATTATTCACCATTTTTGGCAATCCAAAAGTCAAGATGCCCCCTTGCCTTGAGAGATGGGGGTTGTAACTGCAGCAGTATGATTATACGATTGTGCATCGTCCAGGAAAAGATCAAAATCCTACTGACCACTTCTCACGTATACCAATTCTGTATCATGGAACCACTATTAATGCAGCTGATGCTTATGTTAACTGCATAGTGAAATCCCATACACCTGTTGCCATATCAGTAGAACAAATCATTGCTGCCACAAGCACTGACAGAGATTTGCAAATACTTAAAGGCCTTATTATCCATCAATCTTGGAGAAAACATGCTCAACCTCTTCATGATGCCCTAGAATACCAGAAATTCAAAAATGTGCAGGACAAACTTTCAGTTACTCCAGAAGGCATTATTTTACGAGGCTCAAGAATTGTCATACCTGAGAGTCTGATACAACAAGTCATTGAACTGGCACATGAGGGACACCGTGGAGTTGTTGCTACTAAACGAGCCCTACGGAACCGAGTGTGGTTCCCTCGTCTTGATGAAAGAGTTGAAATAGAATTAAGAACCTGTCATTTGTACAATTGCCTGTCTTCCAAAACAACCCCACATCCATTAAACATGTCTGATCTTCCAAAGCATGCATAGGAGAAGATTGCAAATGATTTATTTGGACCCCTTGACAATGGATGTCATCTACTAGTCATTGGTGATGAATGCTCCATTTTCCTCTCGTGGAAGATCTGTCATTGACTACTCATGACATTGAGAGATTAGAAAGTATTTTTGCAAAATGGGGTGTTCTTTTGATTTTGAAATCTGACAATGGCCCTCCTTTCAATCTTCGAGAATTCAAAGGTTTTCTTACTCATCTGAATGTCAAGCTTCAGAAAAGCACACTCTCTGGCCACAGGCTAATGGTGTTGTCGAGAAATTTATGAGCACCCTCAAAAAATCTTTTCAGCGTGCTCTGCTGGAAAAGCTTGAACTTAAATTAGTTCTTCATTCTACACTTTGTGCATACAGGTCAACTCTCCATTCCACCACGGGTCAAAACCCTGCCACCTTAACGTTTTGGAGAGCCATAGGAACCAAATTGCCGTAATGGACCACTGAAAGATCTATTGACATTGATAAACTTCGCACTACTGATTCATCTCACAAATGCAAATGAAGACCTATGTGGATAGACGCTGCTGAGCTCGGAGCACTGTGTTCACAAGAGGAGATCAAGTCATTGTCAAGCAGAAATGGAAACGCAAGTCTTATGCTCCATTTGATGCTGACCCTAAGTGTTGTGACTAGTAAGGGACACATGGTGACTGCTCACCATCCTGGAAAGTCCATTACATGCGATTCTTCGCATTTCAAGCACCTGCCTTGACATTCGCCAACTCCTGATGTCAGAAGTGAGACTGATTGACCTGAGAATCCGGAGAGCCCAACAACTTGTACCAGTGTCTGTGTCACCAGTGCCAGTCATGGTCACTTCTCCTGTATCTCCACAGTCTCACATGACAACATCTGGGCAATTGATTTGAGTACCAAAACGACTTATTAAAGAGTTATGATGTATATATGTATTATTTGTACTTTTTATTTAACAAAGGGGAAGATGTAGTGTCTTGTGAGTTATAGATGACAGGACCCTTTTGGTTCCTGATGGAATCTGTAGAACAGTGACGTAAGCTCTTGGGCATGGTGGAAGAATTCCTGATGTATGATGGTGTAGAGTGTTCAGCTGACTGTTACACATGGAGGAATAAAAACGTGTAATACCAAGCTCCATGTGTGGCATCGCCATTTGCATGTACCCGGGCTGGAAAGGAAGCTACTATTACTACCATTATTCTTAGTCTTGACGCAATTATGCTACTCCATGTAATACATTCAGAACTTGATACAGTTATATACTGTTAGCATAGAACTGCTACTATCCAGTATGCCTGTAGCTAAATTTCAACTTTATCATACTTATTTACACATCATTCCACAGTCCTTTCGTACATGTCAGCTTCAGATCTCTTAGGAGGTCCACTGATACTCATTAAGTGCATGTCCTCAGAAGTCTGTTAAGGTGAGTAAATCTATAACTGCTGAAAAATCAAGGCAGTAGGTTGACCACCACCACAATAGAAGGATTGTTTCGACAAATTGGGAATCACTTCACAAAAGATATTTCTGAAATTTCCATTTTTTTCGTATTCAGAAATGTGTTGAAAAGCCGACCTCTTTTCTTGGAGGTTCTTTTCTAGGTGACCTGTATACATGATGTGCCCAGCTGAGTGTGGGTTTGCTTTATAGGGCACAAAGGGTGGCTTAAAAATACTCCATCTGACTCTAGATCAATGGGTTTGGCCAAGGGCCTTGTCCAGGGGTCTGTAAGGCACGAAGTCTGGTAAAGGCGTGGCCAAAGTCCACAATCTGTGCCAAGACACAGCAGGTGGTAACTAGTGTAAATCTTGCTTTAAGATTTTCGTGAAGTGAAAATGTGTTGTAGGAGGCAGACAACTGCCAATGTGAACAAAATTAATAGAATTAATGAGTGAAAAACATGTATTAGGAGAAGAAAATCTTATATGGTTCTTATTTCATTCATCCCTTCCACGAAATGCACACAGACAATTACAGCAAATTACTCACTGGTGGCATTGTGAAGAGACGCACTTCTTTATAATGTCACAGCAGTGGCACAAGGAAACCCATAAATAATAAAGCAGCATCTAAACAACGAGCTTCATGCATTCCTGTTTCACATCATAATTACAATGTATGCTCACGAAGAGAAACGAGCCTTCAATACTTGACAGATGAAGGCAGGCATGGCGATGCGCTTCAAAGTGATTACTTAAAGATAATGTCTATCATTTATCCTTTGTTCACTAAGACATGACAAAGAAGGATGGTTTGGACAAGATTTTCAATGTTCTGCAGATGACTTTCACAGAGGAAATACTATTATCTTTTCATTGATTTGCATGCCTACAGAAAGCCTGCAAGTTTTTGTCCAAGCCCGACTCCTTTTTTATATTTCTATATTCAAAACATTTTCATGAATGGCACAAAATCACGATTAAAGCTAAAACCTAAAAGAAATAGCCAAAAGGTAATCAGCGTTGAATAATAATTCACTTTCATACAAAATAAGTTATACTAATAGTGGAATGTCAGGACTAAAAATGCCCTTTTGTTTGAAAAGTACCTGGAGGTCCGCTGTCAGACAAAAACTGAATTTGTTAAATTAGTCAGAAATATCTTACAATTCCACCTTAATTAAAAATGCATACTGTGCTTGGGCTGAACACGGATATACAGCTTCCTTCCATAAAAAAATACAATGTATGCTCAGGAAGAGAAACGAGCCTTTATTACTTGAGACATAAAGTCAGCCATGGTGATACACTTTCAAGTCACTGAATAAAGATAATGTGTATCATTCTCCTTTGTTCACTAAAAAAACATGACAATGAAACATGATTTGGACAAGATTATAATTTTTGGGCAGATGACATTCACAGAGGAACTAGTATTATCTTTTCATTGATTTTCATTCTTCGTATTCTTTATTTCATTCTATCTAATTTTGAGACATAATGGCCCTAGTTAAGTATTTTTCATTTTTCTGAGCTTGTCCGGCATGTTTTTTTCAGGTCAATTTTATCAGAGTACAAAGAAGCATTGTGTGGCTCTTGGATTGTATCAGCTTCTCTATTATTTCATGGTGCCTCAAAGTTCCTCTATAGCAATAACATTTAAAATATTTCAAGGAGAGTCCGTTTCATATAGGATCAGATATTTCTTTCCTACGGAATTATTTTGATTGACACTTGCTGGCATAATATATGTCAATATTCTGCTTTGGAGATTTCTTCCGGGCCCTAAAACCTCTAATATTTATAATTTGGGTCATGGTGATTTGGAGGAGGTTTCACAGTGAACCGCAAAGCTCTTTATGTGAATGGTTGTGCCCTACTCCGGACTCATTTAGACAAATCTAGAAAGTAAGACACAGTTACTCACAGCAAAAAATAGTAAGCCAGGAGTCCGAAAATCATGTCTTACCCAAAGAAATGCTTGAGTAAGTCACACCACTTTAATGAGCATCAGAAGAAAATGAGGTGGTCATAATGGTATTTCAGAAACAGATCAGGAAACTGGCAAGACGGTTTTTAAGAAGTGTGAACACCCGAGAGGCAAACCCTGTGTATTATAGTAACTAGTGAATACATTGATTTTGTAATGCATGAAGAGCAAGGTCAATATTGATTCGCATAAGGCAGGTCTTTGACTAGAGTTTTACAGTGGGCAAATATGATGAGTTGGAATGTTACCCCGAGTGATTGCCAGTGGTTAGACTATTTGTAAAAACATCACCTTTTATGTGATTGATGTCATTTCTGAAGTGGCCAAGAGTTTGCCCAGACATAAGTCCGTTACTCACTGTGACATAGGATCTAAGCCATGCCACATTGATGATGCCTGACAAGGCTGAAGCTGGTCTGGGGTGGGGTGGGTTTGCTTGCGTTCCCTTTTGGAGGGGGTCCTGCTTGACAGTTCGGTATGGACTGCTCCCATTAAGAGCAGCGTCAGTACTGATTTGCATAAGATGGGCCTTTGTCTAGAGTGGCACAGTGGGTGAGAAATCGATGGGTTTGCTTTCTACCCAACGCAATTTTTAGTCATTAAACTCTCAAAAGGTTTTGGTGCTTTTTAGCATTTCAATTGTTATATTTAAATAAGCTCAATATGAATGACCTTATCAGCCTTTTTAGCATCACATTACATGGCGAGTAGTTCAGAGCAAGATTTTTATTGCCATCTCCTCTCTGAGGATCCAAGGTGTTTTACTTCTCAGTGGTTGATTCCGATCTCGGTCGGAAGGCCTCCGAATCGGATTCGGCTTTACCGGATCCGAGTCGGAGGCTTTGTTTCCGACCGAGTCGTACAGAGGTCCGGACGCCCAAGTACGATGCGAATGAACGCGAAATCGCCGACCGAATCATTTCCGGGTCCGAACTGCTCCGTACGACTCGTTCGCACTCGATTCGTACCGCGCAATGGAGACGTTTTACGACCGAGCCAGTACGATGCACGATCCGGACAGCCGGATTGAGTCGGAGCCTCCAACACGTAAACGCTCTGGGAAGCGGACTTTGGGGGTCCGTGCAGGACCCCCCTTCACCCGTAGCCTTACGAGTTGGACACAGGGGAGACCAAAGGGTCCCCCCTATATATGCATGTACGGTGCGGATGGCACCAACGTGTACCCACTACAGGGGGCACCCTTTTGCGCAACGTACCCATTTAGTCAATGGGAGCCCATGTACGCGTCATACGACCGGCTCCCATTGACTTCAATGGGAGTCCGACCGAACCGAGTCCGTCAGCATGCGGCTGCATCGTACTCGCTCGCTTGGTGCCAAGGGGCACGAATCGGTCGGAAATCGCTTCGGGAACGTGTCGGACGGAACGGTTTCCGACCAGGATTGGAATCGACCCCTAAGTGTTGAGCTTGGCAGAAAATCATTGTGCTGATTTATTTTGAGGTTCAATAAGGTGAGCTCATCAAGAATATTAGATGTAGTGGAAGTAAGTCATAATTGTCACAACTGTGATCTCACTGGTGCACCGTAAGGCAATGATAATGCCCAGATCATGCATATTTATGTTTTGGTTTATGTTATCCAACTGAAATTTTTTTTTAGCTGATCTATGGTTTTTAATTTTGTGACATTTGATAGAAAAATGGCTTGCTACTATTCTGGGAGTGATCGCGCACTCTTCAACAAAACCTTGTTTTCCCCAAAGGGGTTGAAGGTGATATTAGCCCTGACATAAGACGAGGGTGAAGATTTTATCTCCCCTACCAGGCACTAGAAAGAGATTTTATCTGTCTGCATTCTACAGTAATTTAATGAATCACCATTATTTCCAATAATTCCAACTCCTGGTAAAGGTGTACAATGAAAAATCTGCTGAGAGAAGCATGTATGTGAGTAGCTGGGAGGATGAAATTAACCGGTTTATTGTGGATAAAAAGTGTGTGCTCTATAGTGTCAACCAATAGAGTATGATGCTATTGCAGGTGTTCAGTAGTCCAGTGGTCACTTCAGATAAGTGTTGTTTTGCACTGGTGTCTATAGATATACCTTTATAGAGAGATCCAGGAAAGGAGAAGTTAAGAGGAGGTTACTGAATTACTTGATGAGACCCCATAGGGTTTGTTGTGCTGGGATTAGAGATGTCTCTGTGGAATTCACATCAACTTAGACAGTGTATATGAGTGACACATGTTATAGTAACTGATTGGAATCAATAGTGGTAGGACATGTATTTGGGTGTTTCACCATGACCTGAGTCACTGTAAATGGTCATCTATGATAGGGCAAGAAGGTTCATCCCTCAAAGGGGCCACAGAGGTAATGCAGGACTTGTTAGTGCTTGTCAGTGCTAGTGGGTACTTGGTTGAAAGTGACTATAAAGTTTTGAATTCCACCATAATGACAAATATACATTTTAGATTTGAGTGTGCTATGTAGACATCCAGCTAGCTAATCCAACTTTGAGCATTTATAGTTTTGTCAACATGTCAAGAAGTGCATTGAGGTTTGGTGCACGGATGAATTTACCATATTTTCATTTACAGTCGAAGGGGATCAATAATAAGAGCCAGTGACAGTTCAGTAATGTGATATCTGGTAGTGAAGTTTGTCAGTGATGCCAGGGGAATTAACAGCCAGATTTAAAGCTTCACAGATGGTGCTTTGTCTGTCAACCTGATGGTCTACTGTCCACCACATTTAGAAATCACCGATGGCCCATGGTTGATCACTATACTTTGATAGTAACTGCAATCATGGGGATTCCTGTCAAGATACAAAACATTTACTGGATGGATGCTGTCGTTTTTGGCAGTCGCCCATCAAACTATTACAAGGTTTTGTTTTTCCCAAAGTAGGAGTTTGTTACCGAAAAACAAAAAACTAATGACTCCCACACCCAGGGTGTTTTTTCTCTCAGCGTGGGGATTATTGTTTGCTAGTTTCTAGTCCTCGCCACCACATTTTACCTGTCAGTGATAGACAGAATAAAAGAACATCACACCATCCACCCTAAATAGGACGGGAGGTCTAAAGCCCTTCCTCCAACAGCCTGTACTCTGTTGGATGTTTAGACAAAGTATTGAGTTTTAAATATCATGATTCAAGAATATTGTTGCAAGAATATTGTGATGTAGACTATAACACAGGCAGAAATATTACCGGTAGGAATATAATTTTTTTGTGTTGATTTTATTATTGCTGTTAAAAATATCACAATTAAAATTATCATTCTATGTAATATATCTTTTTTTCCTATATTTTTGTAATGTTACAACTATTATTTATGTTAAATATTATTTTTTGTAAAAAGTTTAATATTTATAGTTAATTTCGTTTTTATGTTGTACAGCTTTTGTTTAATAGTTCTAGAATTGTTTAAATGAAAATAGATTTTGATAATATTTTTTGTAAAAAATATGTTTTGGATTTTGAAATATTGGCTTCATTCTTAATGAAGTTATTTATTTTTATTAGCAGGATGTGGGTTTATAGAGTAAAATGATGAGTAGATTAATAAAAAAGATCTAACTTTAATATATATACGTATTTATGCACTTAAAGTTTTAAAATTACGGGGCATATTAGCAAGGGCACTATCGCCGCTTTAGCGGCACTTTTTGCCGCTAAAGCAGCGATATTCTTACCGCCCTATCAGCAAACTGTCTCTAACAGCAGTTAGCGACAGTTTTCGGGCATTAGCGCCCGTGTTTTTACCGCTTTGCATGTCAGCGATATTTATCGCTAATGACATGCAAAGTGGGCGTTCCCGACGAACAAACCTGGGAAACACCCGCTAACAGGCCTATCGCCTATTAGCAAGGTGGCCATGGCCCCAGTTAGCGACGTGAAAAGTCGCGCTAACCGGGGTCATCGCCATTTATTTAACACCTGCAATTAGCAGGTGTTA
This sequence comes from Calotriton arnoldi, assembly GCA_963921515.1. NCBI lineage: Eukaryota > Metazoa > Chordata > Amphibia > Caudata > Salamandridae > Calotriton > Calotriton arnoldi. The sequence goes on from CAWUFW010002294.1 coordinate 223,636, forward strand.
GCCATATCTAACATGGGGGTGGATTATGCTGATACGACCACAGGGTCATATCAGCAAGGTTATCGCCGTTTCCATGAAACATCGCTGGAAAACCAGCGATGTTTCATGGAAAACACCGCTATGGCTGGAATAATTATCGCCATAGCGCTAAATGTCGCTAATACAGCGTTAGCATGGCAAATTATTCCGACGATAGCCGGCGATAAAAAAGTGCTCGCTATGCGATGTTTAGCGCACTTTTTAGATAATATGCCCCTACATTTTTTAAATCTAAATATACATTTTAGATATGTAGATATTTTATATTTCTCCTATTTATGAATGAAATGGCGATGTTCGAATGTTTATTAATTTCATTTTTTTTAAAACTGTGCTTACCGATAGAGCCACTGCCACTCACTCACCCATACAACCACTCACACACCCATGGACACCCACAGAGCCATTCACACATGCATACACACACTCACACACACCGTTACAGCCCTCACACACACTCTCACTCTCCAATACAGCCACTCGCACCCACTCACTTATCTATACGCACACTTAAACAGCTCCTCAGTCACCCATACAGCCACTTACACACTCACTCACTCACTCATACAGCCACACACACAGCCACTAAGTCACCCATACAGCCACTCACTCACCCACTCACTTTCTAATACAGCCACTCACTCACCCATACAGCTACTCACACACCTACTATAACATCCATACAGCCACTCACATACCTACTCACAGACCCAGACAGCCACTTAGACGCCCACTCATACACTGATGCAGTCACTCAGCCATTCAGATGACATATATTAGAAATACTGTCACTCATTAGCAGTACAAAAAGAATAGCAATTTAACTTATGCAGTAACTTGCTATCTATCTTTAAGTCTCACAAACTCAAAAAAAACTAGCAATCACTGGATGATTCCATCAGTGATGTCATCAGTGATGCCCTTTGAGCTCTCATCAGTGATGTCATCAGTGCTGTGACCATGTCCTGAGTGCTTTAATATGTGAGGTCATAAGCAGTGCTTTGCAGGAGCGTAAGTTATAGTTAGCTCAGGTAACTATAGCTGGTGAATTTCAATGGTTTTGTACGAGTGAAATCTGAGGCTAACTTTACATATATTCACTGAACAAACCAAAGGTTACAGCGACGTTACTGTTAGGCTCAGATTTCACGTGTACAAAACTATTCAAATTCAGCAGTTATAGTTACCTGAGCTAACTATAATGTATGCCTCCGCAATGCACTGCTAATGACCTCACACATTACATCACTTATGACATGCTCAGTGACATCACTGATGACATCATCCAGTGAGTGTAAGTATTTTCTAAGAGTTTATGATTGTTAAACATATATACTAAGCTACTACAAAAGTTAAATTAGAATACGAAGTGTACTACTAATAAGTAATCCTCGGCGGAGCAGGCGGAGTTGCTCTACGCTGAGCTCTATGGAGTTGGGCAAAAACTCTGCTCCGCTCAGCGCCTCCCACCTCCCGCAATAAATATTTTTCAAATAAAAATGACAATTAAAGTAAATAAAATTTCACTTACCTTTATCGCGGTGTCCCGGGCTGCCCTCCTCCTCCTCGCCATGCTCCTGCAGACTTCCCTACGTCAGACGTACATCATGGTAGGACTGCGCATGCGCAGTCCTATCATGAGATACTTCTGACGTAGGGGATTACGGCGAGGAGGAGGAGGGCAGCCCGGAGACGCCGCGATAAAGGTAAGTGCGCTTTTATTTACTTTAATTGTAATTTTTATTTGAAAAATATTTATTGAGGGGGGTGGGAGGCGGGAGGGTCCGGGGCTGAACTCCGCTCTGCTGCGGAGTCGGAAGTTTTGCAGGAACTTCATGTTCTCCGCAGAACGCGGAGTATGCAAAAATCCACAAACTCTGCCAGCGGAGCGGAGTTCGTGGCCCAGGGTTACTAATGAGTGATACTACTTCTAACATATATTATGTGAATGGCTGTGTGACTGTATGTATCTGTTTGTGAGTGGATGGCTGAGTGGCTCTATGTGTTTGTGAGTGGGTGTGTGAGTGGCTTTATGGGTGAGTGAGTGGGTGTGTCAGTGGCTGTATAGGTGAGTGAGTTGGTGTGTGAGTAGCTGCATTGACTGTGTGAATGACTGTATGGGTGAGTGAACGGATGTGGAAGTGATTGTATGGATGTGTGAATGGGTATGTAAGTGGTTGTATGGGTGTGTGAGTGAGTGTGTGAGTGCTTGAAGGGTCAGTGAGTGGCTGTGTTGAGTAGCTGTATGGGTGAGAGAGTGGTTGTGTGAGTGGCTATATGAATGAGTGTGTGGTTGTGTGAGTGACTCTATGGATGAGTGGTTGTGTGAGTACATGTGTGGGTCTGTGAATGAGTATGTGAGTGGTTATGTGGATGTGTGAGTGGGTGTATTAAAGGTTGTATAGGGGTGTGGGTGGGTGTGTGAGTGGTTCTGTGGATGATTTCATCAGTGCTGTCACTTGAGATGTATTCATTAATGTCATCAGTGATGTCACTGACTATGTTTAGTGATGTAATATGTATAGTTAGTTCAGGTAACTGCAACTGCTGAATTTCAATGGTTTTGTAAGAGTGACATTTCAGCCTAACTATGTCCCTGTAACTTTGTTTTTTCCTGTGAATTTCTAAGGTTTTTTAATTCAATTTCCTAACTATGACATCTCTGTAACTATTGCTTTTTATATTGAATTTCTAAGGTTTTTTTAATGTTATTTGCTAACTATAATGTCATTGTAACCTTTTGTATTTTTAGTGAATTGCTACTGGTTTTTACTGTTATTTCTTAACTATAACATTTTGTTTTTTAAGAGAATTTCTAAGGTTTTTTAACTTTATTTCCTAACTGTAACCTGTAACATTTGAGAGTGAGTGTGTGAGTGAGTGCATGAGTGTCTTTGTGGGTGCATGAATGAGAGTCTTATTTGGTGTGTGAGTGGGTGTGCGAGTGTCTGAGTGGGTCTAGGAGTGGCTGCATAAGTGTGTCACTGGGTGTATGAGTGGGTGCCTGAGTATCTGAGTAGATCTGTGAGTGGGTGTGTGAGTGTCTGATTGGGTGTCTGAGTGGGTGTATGAGTGTCTGAGTTGGTCTGTGAGTGGGTGTCAGAGTGTCTGAGTGGGTTTGCAAGTACCTCCATAAGTGTGTGAGTCAGTCTGTGAGTGAGTGCCTGAGTGTCTGAGTAGGTCTTTGAGTGGGTGCATGAGTTTCAGAGTGGGTGTGTGAGTGGGTGTGTGGTAACTGTATGGGTGTCTTAGTGGGTTTGTGAGTGACTGTATGGGTTTGTGAGTGGGTAGATAAGTGGCTGAATGGGTCTGTGATTAGGTGTGTGAGTAGATGTGTGGGTGCATGAGTGGGTTTTTAAGTGGCTGTATGGGTCTGTGAGTGGGTGTGTGAGTGGCTATATGGGTCTGTACAGTGGCTGGAGAGAGGGGGAAGGGCCTCTGAAGTATTCTCAGTAGTCACGCTGTGTGGGACTTACTGGTGGTAACAGGAGGGGTTCTTGACCCCCAGGACCCTCAGCATCGAAGGAGACTTCATCCCTCAACGTGTAGTGTGACAGGAGGCACATTTGCAGAGTGGTTGAGAAAGGGGGTGGGACCTCAGATGAGCTCTCAACACTGTGTGGGACTTACTGGTGGTAACAGGAGGTGTTCTTTGCCTCCAGCGACCCTCAGTATCCAAGGGGGCTTCATCCCCCATCGAGTAGTGTGCCAGAAGGTGTGTTTGCAGAGTGCTGGACAAAGGGTGTGGAGCCTCCAATGATCTCTCATCAATCCCGCTGTGTGGGACTTACTGGTGGTAACAGAAGGGGTTCTTGGTCCCCAAGGACCCTCAGCCTCCAAAGGCACTTCATCCTCTAATGAGTAGTGTGCCAGGAAGTGTATTTGCATAGTGGTGGGCAAACGGGGCAGGGCCCTGATGATCTCTTAGCAATCCCACTGTGTGGGCCTTTCTGGTGGGAACAGGAGGGGTTCTTGGCCCCCAAGTACCCTCACCATCCAAGGGGACTTTAATCCCCAACGAGTGTTGTGCTATGTGGTGCATTTTCAAAGTGGCAGGGAAAGAGGGTGGGGTCTCCCTTGAGCTCAGGCGTGTCATCGTATTCATCTTGGAGGATAAAGCCCCTGGGAGGTGGTGGTCCCCGGGGCTCTTAAGACCCTTCAGAGAAGGACCGCACGGCCCCCTCCAATAAAAATAACAATCAGCCTGCCCTGGGGTGGTGGTGGTCCCCGGTCCAAGATTGGCCATGGAGAGGGAGGCCACATGTGCCCCCTCCCCACATTATCTATATTAATAAGCCCCCAGGACATGGCCCACCTGGATAAAGTGTAAACAAGTGCGGGAGACTGCGCTTGTTTTTTAAATAATTTTGCCAAGAATTCGTGAATTTTCGGGATTTTGCTGCAAACATTTAAAGAAAATGTTTTTTTGTGTGCTGGCAGCGTCCTCTGGGACCCCAAGACCAAGGCTAGGGGGTTACAGTATTCATACCCAGCCCACTTTACCTTTTTTGTGGGGGTTTTGGGGACCCTGCTGAAGCTGAATCCCTAGATTGCTGCCAACACTTCCTGGTTGAAGTGTTGTTAGCCAATGAGAGCTCTAAATGAGCTTGTCATCATACCCGAAGTCATCGCCGCCACATATATACAAATTTGGATTTCCTTTAATTTCTCACAAACTACTGAATGGATTTACACCGGATAGCTGAAAGCGTGTTTTGCGTAACCAAATCTACCTTTCTGTCAAATTTGGTGTAGTTCCATCCAGCGGTTCAGGCTGTAGTCAATCAAAGCTTCTATGGGAAGTAACATGGAAAATCATTCTTTTTTTCCACCTCCTTTTTCTCGACCCCCACTTGATGGATCACCCTGAAACTTTCCATGTACAACAAGACTCACTATGACAACCGGAAGACCTAGTCAGAGGTGAAGAAGGAGCAACGCCCTCCACAGTATCGGGTGAGCTGCATTTTTTACAGCACACTCAAAGAACAGATCTCAGAACAACAAGAGGACGAGGAAGACCTTTAGGAGGAGGAATCAAAGGAGGGGCAGCCAAGGACGAAGAAGGAACGCGAGGAGAAACAACAGGGCGATTCTGCAAGTGGCTCCAAATATTGAACAGATGAAGACTGACATACATCCAAATTTGGTAGTATCGGACCGAACTTTTTGGCAGACCTTGTGGCCCTACAAAAGGAGGGCAAGCTAAATCAAAGTCAGCAGTTGTCACCTGACAATTTGATGCAATCATTGGCCATGAGCAATATGGAGGGTGGAGGAATCACTTCCTTCCGTCCAAGGCCTAGGTGTAGTCCACAGATGACCAGAGATAATCTGAACATATTTTCTGAAAATGTAATAAAAAATCTATGTCATATTAATCAGACCTCCACCAGCAGGAGAGAACATCAGGATAAAAAGAAAAGATATTCTTTTCAACTGTAAAGAAATTGAAGAGCTTGGACAATGTAATAGTTAAACCCTCAGATAAGGAGATTACTTTGTCCTGTGGAATAAAGAGCTGTATCTCAAAGAAGCATTTTCTCAACTGAATCACACAGAATGCTACATACATGTTATGATGGACGAATATGTGCCTGTTACAGAAGAATTTACGCAAAAGCTAAAATCCTGGAGAGACCAGGAACTATTGAGTTGTGACAAATACTGCTATTTAAAACAAGATCATCCAGTAATACCTGTCTTCTATATGATGCCCAAAGTTCATAAAGATCTCAATAGGCCTCCTGGAAGACCTAGAATCGCAGCGCAAAACAGTGGATTTGAGAATGTTTCTAAGTAAATTGATTATTTTTTTAACCCTATTGTTACTACTCTTACTTCTCATGTTAAGGATACATCAGAATTTTTCTATGATGTTAAATAGGAACCAGAAATGCTGCTAATGACATTAGATGTTTCCACACTATATACGAGCATTAGGCATTGTTAGACCTGGCATCATTGGCGCGGGTCTCCCTTCCTCTTTTCTCGTCTGACCTTTTATGTTGGCTGGATTTAGATGCTCTGGACGCTGTGACATTGCCAATCAGTGACACACCGCGAATGCTCCCTGTGTAAAGATAACTGTATGAATTGGAATGATCATAATGGGCTCGTTTGGTTTACCTGTCAGTCCCTAGTATCAGTGCACTGCGTGTGCCCAGGGCTGGTAGACCAAATACTGCTGGTGGGCCGGCAGCGCTGATTTGCGCTACCCACCGAAGCAGCTTTGAAAGTATGTCTGTGTAGCCTGTTCTAATAGCGAGTTACCCTCCATTTCACTGTTTACTATTGCGAGGCCACCCGTTCTCAAAGGCCAGAATGTGCAGGCTGAGTATTGCATGCCTTAATCCTCCCTGCCCCCTGGAACCTGATAGGAACGTCGAATTTGATATGTTTAAACTCAGAACATGGAGATGCATCTTCTATTAAGGATTATTAGCGTAGCCCGTGTTCGAAAATGCCTCTACTAGAAACGAGGTATTTTCTGGTCTGAAGCTTTCCTGTAGGCTTTTGCTAGCGTGTGTATTGGCCGTCTGGTTTTGGAGCAGCAGGGCCAGCTGGGTCAGACCTGGCTGGAGAGAGAGATCGGCATTTAGAGTATGGGGAGGGGTGACTCTTTGATCCGAGCAGGGCCGTGCCTGGCAAGGTGAATGATGGCTCCATCTCCCACTGGGCGTCTGATAGCAGACCCCCAGATTCCCAAAGGGCAGGATGTCGCCTCGTAAACCAAGTGCTCCCCGACCCCACCGAACTGGTTCTGACTAGATGCAGTCATTTGTGACTGCAGAGAACAAAGACTTTTAGGTATAAAGCGCTGCGCTGAATCCTGTTTCAGGTGTGTTCCTTCTGGATGTCAAGACGAAACTCTGTCCGAGCGGACAGAGGAAAGGACTTTGAAACTTTCACCAAGCTTGCTGAAGAAACTACCCAAGGGCCTGAATTGAGAGCGCCTCCTGCTGAAGTCTCAGGGACATTAGACTTCACCCCATCAGCCGCCCGAATTCCTTCGCTAGGAATTCTACTTGCAGGTGAGGCCTCCGTCGAGTAATCCGGAACCTCTAGTTCTACTGTGAGGAACGCGTACTGGTAACCTCTGTGAACTCTGTGTGTGGGCCGCCGCAGCTAAGAGAGAGCTGCCGCCGCTGAGTGCTCGCACCCTTGCTAACTGTGCATCATCGTGATTTGGCCTGTGAGCCGCCGCAGCTAAGAGAGAGCTGCCGCCGCTGAGTGCTCGCACAATTGCTAACTTTGCATCCTCGTGATTTGTCCTGTGAGCCGCCGCAGCTAAGAGAGAGTTGCTGCCGCGGAGTGCTCGCACCCTTGCTAACTGTTCATCATCGTGATTTGGCCTGTGAGCCGCCGCAGCTAAGAGAGAGTTGCCGCCGCTGAGTGCTCGCACCCTGGCTAACTTTGCATCCTCGTGATTTGACCTGTGAGCCGCCGCAGCTAAGAGAGAGCTGCCGCCGCTGAGTGCTCGCACCCTTGATAACATCATTGGGATTTGTCCTGTGGGCCGCCGCTGCTAAGAGAGAGCTGCTGCCGCTGAGTGCCCACGTCTTTGTCAACCTTGCACCATCGTGAATCGTCCTGTGGGCCGCCGCAGCTAGGAGAGCGCTGCTGCCGCCGTGAGCCCACCACGGAGCTGCACGACGAGAGTCATCACCACCACCAGCCCGGGCCGCCGCAACCGCGTGCTGCTGCCGCTGAGGGCCCGCCTGTCCCGGAGTGCCCGAATCGTTGCGAGTGCACTTTGCGGACCACTGCCATCGAGAACTGTGGTGGCTGGGAGTCCGCCTGTCACCGTCTCCGCTTCTTCGAGAAGCTACGTGCTGGGTCCCCGTCCAACGGCAGGTATCTGGTGCGCAACGGGTCGCGTAGACCAAGGCCTTGAACTCAGTCAGCGCCACGTTCTGGTGAACACGTATTGCCTTTTTAAGTCCCTAGTGATTTACATGCCTGATTACTGGTTAAAACGCTTTTGAGAGTCTCGTACCAAACCTTAGATAAAGATACTACTTTTTTCTATACCTACTTGAGTTGTGTCCTTTTGTGGTGTCATTACTGCATTATTGTGCATGGTCATAAATGCTTCACACACTGCCTCTGAGATAGGCCTGCTCGTGCTACGTTACCACAGGGTTGAGCAGGGGTTATCAAAGGGGGTAGCCCACTTGCCCTGACTTGGGGAGAAGGGTCCCTATTTGGACAGTGGCGCCAGCCAATGCCAACTAGAGACCCCCATTTCCATCATTGGCGGTCAGCGGTGAGGATCAGAACTTGCATTTATGATCCACGTACAATAACTGGTAGACACTACTAGTGAGTACAGACCAAAGCGCAGACACGCGCGGATTTATTTTTCCTCTCCAAATTTTTTTTTAGTTGGTTGTTTAGTATTGAATTGTTGATCGCAGCCATGAGTACTGCTAATATGGGAAGGCCAACCTCCAATGCTTCGGAGGATCTCGCCTTTGAGGAGGGAAGATTAGATACCTATACTGCCAAACAGCTGAAGTCATTTTGTAGGCACTTCGCAGTCCCCGTGATAGGTCTCTCTAGGAAGGAGGAGTACCACAAGGCGCTGAAGGCCTGGTGGGAAGCGAGAGAGTCCGCAGGGGATGAGGAAGAGAATGCTGGAAGGCAGCCGGATGATGCAGTAGAGGGGGGGAGATAGAACACCCTCCAATCCAGGTACTAGTGTATCCCAAAGGAGCCTGACCCCAGAAGAGCTGGAGGACAGGGAGAGAGATAGGAGGCATAGTTTGGAGATGGCTAAATTGGAAGGTCAGAAGGACCTTGAGAGTAAGAAGTTTGACATTGAGAAAAATCGATTGTCATTTGAACTTGAGAAAATGAGAATGGAACATGAGAGAATGTTGAGGGAGATAGAGATCAGGGCGAGGAGTGGCCCGGTCTCCCCCTCTGGTGGCAGCATACCGTTAGTAACTCCTGAGAGTAGAGTTTATATTCCTAAGGATGTTATTAAGGATTTTCACAAGAGTGAGGATATTGGGCAATGGTTTGCCGCATATGAGATAGCAATGGTGTCCCACCGGGTCCCTGAGCAGGATTGGGAGCGGGATTGTGGGGGCGCTTTGTGAGTGATGGTAGGGATACCCTGTTGGACCTGCCTGAGGAGAGCAGGATGGTGTATGCCCATATGAAAGAAGCTTTGATGACCCGTTAGGGTTTGACCCCAGAAATGTACAGGTGAGGTTTAGGACCTGTAAGAAGTTAGAGGGTACCACGTGGGTTGAATATGTGTCTTTTTTCTGTCGAGCAATGGATCGCTGGGTAAAAGGTAGCAAAGTGGAAAACTTTCGAGCAATTGTATGATTTGTTTGCGTGGGAGCATTTGTCCAGTAACTGTTTTCCAGAGCTACGCCAGCACCTGATTGATAGCAAGCTGACTAACCCTAGGAAGCTTGCTGAGGAGGCGGACCGCTGGGTGAGCACCCGGGTCCGCAAAGGTTTTGTGGGAGACTTCGCCCGAGGTGGGCAGGGTCCCCAGCAGAAAAGTGGGGGGGGACAAGGGTAAACAGAGGGAGTTCCAGAGAGGGCCCCAAAGTAATTCCCAAGGGAACCAAGCAGTGGTGTCCCAGCCTCCCCCTGAGAAGAAGCCAGTGTCCCCGACAGGTAGGCCTGTTCATAGGGGGCCCCTTACTTGTTTCAAGTGTGGTCAAGTGGGCCACCGGTATTATGATCCCCAGTGTCCCCAGAGGGACCCCAATGCATCCCCTCATGCACCACCCCGTGGACCATCCCACCAGATTGCCAGTGTAGCCCTGTGGGGGGAGGAAATGGAGGTCCAAGGTGGATGGGATCCTGTAGAGTTAACCCTTGTCTCGCTAGGGGACTTTGAGAAGGTCCCTAATCCCACACTGCCGACCAACAGTCAGAAGTACCGGCAGTGGGTGACCATCAATGGCCATAGGGTGGAGGCTCTCAGGGACAACGGAGCTAGTGTGACTGCTGTCATCTCCCGGTTGGTGTCCGAAGAGCAAGTTGTCCCCCATGCATTCTGCCCCGTAGTGTCAGCAGACAACTCAGAGAGCCAGTGTGAAGTTGCTCAGGTTCCCTTCGAGTGGGGGGGGGGTCACAGGAACTCTTCAAGTAGCTGTGAGGGCCGCCATGCCTGTAGACTGTCTGTTGGGCAACGATCTGGAGAACTCCCCGTGGGCTACGGTGGAGAGAAAGTCTCATTTGGAAATGTTGGGGTTGCCTCAGTGGGCGTGTTTGACCACTCGGTCCATGACAGCTCAGAAGGATGTTCAGGAGGGTCTGGAGTCTGAAAGTATGGCCCAGGCCCCTGCCTCAAATAGAAGGGGTAGGGGGAGCGGGAAACCGGCCCCCACGGTTCCCACGGTCCCGGAGGGAGCAGACCTTGAGGGGGGTGCCCTGGCACCTACAGGGGAACAAGTGGCCGAACTGGGGGACCTACCGGAGCTGACCCATTGGCAGCAGGAAGGGGGGCCCTCCAGGGAGGAATTTTGCGAGCAGCACAGAACCTGCCCTTCTCTTGAGGGGGTGCGGCGACAGGCCACCGCCCAGGCAGTAGGTGACCAGACAGGGTCACATTGGATCTATTGGGAGAACGACCTCCTTTACAGCGAGCCTAAGGTTGCTGAGCTTGGGTCAGCCCATGTGCTGGTGGTACCCCAGAGCTTCAGGACCTTCCTACTGGGGTTGGCTCATGATGTGCCACTGGCCGGACATTTGGGGCAGACCAAGACCTTTGAGAGGCTGTCACCTACTTCTATTGGCCCCAGATGCGTAGGAGCTCCGATGCTCACTGCAGAACGTGTGAGACTTGCCAGGCAAGTGGGAAGAGTGGGGGGAAGATTAAGGCCCCACTACAGCCCTTTCCTGTGGTGAGCACCCCATTCGAAAGAGTGGGCATTGATATTGTGGGGCCTATGGATCCCAAGACAGCCATGGGCAACAGGTTCATCCTGGTCTTGGTGGACCATGCCACCCGGTACCCTGAGGCCATCCCGCTCAGGACAGTGATGGCCCCCGTGGTGGGACGGGCACTGATGGGGATTTTCTCCCGTGTGGGATTCCCCAGAGAGGTGGTGTCCGATAGGGGAACTAACTTCTTCTCCAAGTACATGAAGTCTCTGTGGGAGGAGTGTGGGGTAACGTATAAGTTCACCACTCCTTCCCACCCCCAGGGTAATGGGCTGGTTGAGAGATTCAACCGGACCCTTAAGGGCATGATTATGGGCCTAGGCAAGCCCATGAGGCGTAAGTGGGATGTCCTCTTACCATGCCTGTTGTTTGCTTACCGTGAGGTGCCACAGAAGTCCTTAGGGTTCAGTCCCTTTGAGCTGCTCTATGGTCACCCGGTAATAGGGCCTCTGAGCCTGGTCAAGGAAGGCTGGGAGCAATCTCCCAGGAAACCTCCCCAGGATGTGTTTAGTTACATGCTGGCCTTCAGGAACCATACCCGGCGTTTCAGGAAACTTGCTGAGGCAAACCTGGAAACCAGCCAGGAAGAGATGAAACTCTGGCAGGATCAGAATGCCACTCTGATCGAGTTTCAGCCTGGACAGAAGGTTTTGGTCATGGTCCCGGTGGAGCCCTGTGCGCTCCAGGATAAGTGGACCGGCCCCTTTGAGGTGGTGGAGCGCAAGAGTCCTGTTACCTACGTGGTAGACTTGTAGTCTCCCAGGAACCCATTGCGGGTCCTGCATGTTAACCGCCTGAAGCCCCACTTTGAGAGGTCTGAAGTGGGCATGCTTCTGGCCACAGATGCTGGGATGGAGGAGGAGAGCGAGCCCCTTCCTGACCTCCTGTGTGCAGGGGAGCGAGATGGGTCAGTGGAGGGTGTGGTCCTCTCCACCACACTGCCCCTGAGCAGCAGGGTGATTGTCGCCACCTGGTGGGGCAATTCAGTGATCTGTTCTCCCTGGTACCTAGTGTCACTGATTGGTGTGTCCATGACGTGGACGCCGGGGACAGTCCTCCCATTAAGCACAAGGCTTACCGAGTGACTGACTGGGTAAGGGCCTACATTAAGGATGAGGTTACCAAAATGTTTGCCCTTGGGGTGATTGAGTCCTCTAGCAGTCCTTGGTCCAGCCCAGTGGTCCTGGTACCAAAAGCTGCAGCGCCTGGTACCACCCCGAACTTCGGTTCTGCGTGGACTATCGGGGCCTCAATTCAGTCATGAAGACTGACGCGCACCCCATCCCCAGAGCTGATGAGCTCATAGATCGGGTTAGGGGCTGCCAAATACCTCAGCACATTTGATTTGACGTCTGGGTATTGGCAGATCGCCTTGACCGAGCGGGCAAAGGAGAGGTCAGCCTTCTCCACACCCGATGGGCACTACCAGTTCCGGGTGATGCCCTTTGGAATGAAGAATGCCCCTGCCACCTTTCAGAGGCTGGTCAACAGGGTGTTGGTTGGGCTGGAAGACTTCAGTGCCGCCTACCTGGATGACATTGCGGTGTTTAGCTCCTCTTGGGAGGACCACCTGCGCCACCTCTGGGAGGTATTGATGGCACTGCGGAAGGCAGGCCTCACAATCAAAGCAGTAAGTGCCAGATTGGGCAGGGTTCTGTAGTGTATTTGGGGCACCAGGTAGGGAGCGGCCAGGTGGCGCCCCTTCAGCCCAAGATTAAAACTATCCTGGCGTGGGCACCCCCCAAGACTCACACGCAGGTGAGAGCCTTCTTAGGACTCACGGGGTACTACAGGAGGTTTGTCAAAGGATATGGTAACATTGTTGCACCCTTGACTGAGCTGACTTCTAAGAAGCAGCCAAAAAAGGTAAACTGGACTGACACCTGTCAGAACGCTTTTGACGCCCTGAAGACTGCCATGTGCAATGCACCCGTGCTTCAGGCGCCCGACTTTTCAAAGGAATTCATTGTCCAGACAGACGCCTCAGAGCATGGTATAAGGGCTGTTCTGTCACAGATCAATGAGGAGGGACTAGACCAACCAGTAGCCTTCCTAAGCAGGAGGTTACTTCCCGGGAACAGAGGTGGAGTGCAATTGAGCGTGAGGCATTTGCTGTGGTCTGGGCGCTGAAGAAGCTGAGGCCATATTTGTTTGGGACTCACTTCCGGGTTCAGACAGACCACAGGCCCCTTAGATGGTTGATGCATATGAGGGGTGAGAAGCCCAAGTTGTTGAGGTGGTCCATTTCCCTACAGGGTATGAATTTCACGGGGGAACACCGCCCGGGTACAGAGCACGCCAATGCTGACGGTCTGTCCAGGTTTTTCCACCTTAGTGATGAGAACTCCCAAGGGAATAGTTAGTTCTCCCCACATTTCAGCTGGAGGGGACGTGTGTTAGACCTGGCATCATTGGCGCGGGTCTCCCTTCCTCTTTTCTCTTCTGACGTTTTATTTTGGCTGGATTTAGATGCTCTCGGCGCTGTGCCACTGCCAATCGGTGACACAGCGCGAATGCTCCCTGTGTAAAGATAATTGTATGAATTGGAATAATCATAATGGGCTCGTTTGGTTTACCTGTCAGTCCCTAGTATCAGTGCACTGCGTGTGCCCAGGGCTGGTAGACCAAATACTGCTGGTGGGCCGGCAGCGCTGATTTGCGCTACCCACCGAAGCAGCTTTGAAAGTATGTCTGTGTAGCCTGTTCTAATAGCGAGTTACCCTCCATTTCACTGTTTACTATTGCGAGGCCACCCGTTCTCATAGGCCAGAATGTGCAGGCTGAGTATTGCATGCCTTAATCCTCCCTGCCCCCAGGAACCTGATAGGAACGTCGAATTTGATATGTTTAAACTCAGAACATGGAGATGCATCTTCTAGTAAGGATTATTAGCGTAGCCCGTGTTCGAAAATGCCTCTACTAGAAACGAGGTATTTTCTGGTCTGAAGCTTTCCTGTAGGCTTTTGCTAGCGTGTGTACTGGCAGTCTGGTTTTGGAGCAGCAGGGCCAGCTGGGTCAGACCCGGCTGGAGAGAGAGATCGGCATTCAGAGTATGGGGAGGGGTGACTCTTTGATCCGAGCAGGGCCGTGCCTGGCAAGGTGAATGATGGCTCCATCTCCCACTGGGCGTCTGATAGCAGACCCCCAGATTCCCAAAGGGCAGGATGTCGCCTCGTAAACCAAGTGCTCCCCGACCCCACCGAACTGGTTCTGACTGGATGCAGTGATTTGTGACTGCAGAGAACAAAGACTTTTTAGGTATAAAGCGCTGCGCTGAATCCTGTTTCAGGTGTGTTCCTTCTGGATGTCAAGACGAAACTCTGTCCGAGCGGACAGAGGAAAGGACTTTTGAAACTTTCACCAAGCTTGCTGAAGAAACTACCCAAGGGCCTGAATTGAGAGCGCCTCCTGCTGAAGTCTCAGGGACATTAGACTTCACCCCATCAGCCGCCCGAATTCCTTCGCTAGGAATTCTACTTGCAGGTGAGGCCTCCGTCGAGTAATCCAGAACCTCTAGTTCTACTGTGAGGAACGCGGACTGGTAACCTTTGTGAATTCTGTGTGTGGGCCGCCGCAGCTAAGAGAGAGCTGCCACCGCTGAGTGCTCGCACCCTTGCTAACTGTGCATCATCGTGATTTGGCCTGTGAGCCGCCGCAGCTAAGAGAGAGCTGCCGCCGCTGAGTGCTCGCACCCTTGCTAACTTTGCATCCTCGTGATTTGTTCTGTGAGCCGCCGCAGCTAGAGAGAGTTGCTGCCGCGGAGTGCTCGCACCCTTGCTTACTGTGCATCATCGTGATTTGGCCTGTGAGCCGCCGCAGCTAAGAGAGAGCTGCCGCCGCTGAGTGCTCGCACCCTGGCTAACTTTGCATCCCTCGTGATTTGGCCTGTGAGCCGCCGCAGCTAAGAGAGAGCTGCCGCCGCTGAGTGCTCGCACCCTTGCTAACTTTGCATCCTCGTGATTTGTTCTGTGAGCCGCCGCAGCTAAGAGAGAGTTGCTGCCGCGGAGTGCTCGCACCCTTGCTTACTGTGCATCATCGTGATTTGGCCTGTGAGCCGCCGCAGCTAAGAGAGAGCTGCCGCCGCTGAGTGCTCGCACCCTTGCTAACTTTGCATCATTGGGATTTGTCCTGTGGGCCGCCGCAGCTAAGAGAGAGCTGCTGCCGCTGAGTGCCCACGTCTTTGTCAACCTTGCACCATCGTGAATTGTCCTGTGGGCCGCCGCAGCTAGGAGAGCGCTGCTGCCGCCGCGAGCCCACCAGGGAGCTGCACGACGAGAGTCATCGCCACCACCAGCCCGGGCCGCCGCAGCCGCGTGCTGCTGCCGCTGAGGACCCGCCTGTCCCGGAGTGCCCGAATCGTTGTGAGTGCACTTTGCGGACCACTGCCTTCGAGAACTGTGGTCACTGGGAGTCCGCCTGTCACCGTCTCCACTTCTTCGAGAAGCTACGTGCTGGGTCCCCATCCAACGGCAGGTATCTGGTGCGCAACGGGTCGCGTAGACCCAGGCCTTGAACTCAGTCAGCACCACGTTCTGGTGAACACGTATTGCCTTTTTAAGTCCCTAGTGATTTACATGCCTGATTACTGGTTAAAACGCTTTTGAGAGTCTCGTACCAAACCTTAGATAAAGATACTAATTTTTTCTATACCTACTTGAGTTGTGTCCTTTTGTGGTGTTGTTACTGCATTATTGTGCATGGTCATAAATGCTTCACACACTGCCTCTGAGATAGGCCTAGCTGCTCGTGCTACGTTACCACAGGGTTGAGTAGGGGTTATCAAAGGGGGTAGGCCACTTGCCCTGACTTGGGGAGAAGGGTCCCTATTTGGACAGTGGCGCCAGCCATTGCCAACTAGAGACCCCCATTTTCAACAGGCATCATGATGGCTTATGGGTGACACAACATTTTCTCCGCATGAGACCTTTAGCTTTTTGCAGCACTCAATGCTATGCTTTTAGAAATGATGGAATGGTGTTTAACCAAAAACATCTTTATGTTTGACAGTCAGCTGTATCAACAACAAAGAGGCACAGCTATTGGCACCTGCTTAGCCCCCAGCTATATGAATCTGCATATGGGCTGGTGGGAGGAGCAGGTGCTCGGCCCTGGCGATGGAGCATTGGTCTAGACACATCATATTATGGTTAAGGTTTATAGATGACCTGTTTGTGCTGTGAAGGGGCAAGGAAAATTAAGCAGCTACGTTCGTGGCAGAATTGAACAACAACACCCTCAATTTAAAATTTACAGGTAGAACAAGCAGAACATCTATTGAATTTTCAGACATACTCATTTGGGTGGGCAATGAAAAACTTGAAAACACTATCTTCAGAAAACCCATGGCTGGGAACACCATCCTTCATGCGGGCAGCTGCCATCCTACTTCCCTGACAAAAAGTATCCCCTTTGGATAATTTTACAGAGCTAAACATATTTGTAGTTCTGAGGAAGACTACAATTTGATTGAAACAGAAATGACAGGTCGATTCAGACAGAGAGGATATTCGCAAGGGATATTAGAAGCAGCCTCCAAAAGGGCTAGACAACAAAATAAGGAAAGATCCATCTTCAACCCCTCAAAATCTATGTTGAGGAAAGTAGCCACACAAATTGATTACTATGTACAACTCTGAGCATACCAGAGTTAAATGGGCCCTACAAAAGCATTGGCATCTGATAGGAGAAGACCCTACTGTAGGTACCCTTGTAACCAAACGCCCTCAGATCAGTTATAGGAAGTCTAAATCCTTGAGGGATTATTTGGTCAAGAGCGACATAAACATCAACAAAGGACACATGGTTTCAAGTAATGCATTTGTTCGGCAACATTGCCGCGGCCATATTGAAATGCTACTGTTTTTGCAAGCTTTACAATTACATTTTAGTGATTTCATTTGGTTCCACTATGTAGCTTTCATTGGACAGTTGTTTTATGATTGCGATTCTGGCATTTCAATATGGTCACCGCAATGTTGCAGAACAAATGCATTACTTGAAACCATGTGTCATTTGTTGATGTTCATGTCACTCTTTAAGTACACCTTCACTTCCTGTATTCTCTCATGTGATCAACATCGCAAGTTGGTCGAAACGCATTATGAGTTTGATGCAGTGAACTTCTTCTATTTCATTGGATTGTGTCCTGAGTGTGAATGTATCTTGTTTTTGTTGGCTATATATAAATATATATATCACCTACTGGCAGTCCCAAGTAGGTGGTTATAGTTAGGATCATGTTTCTATGGAAAAAGCGTTTTTTGGTTTACCTATATCTTTGGCATTGTTTGACTAATCGTCTAGAAAATGTTGCCAAAAAAGTGTCATAGTGAGTCTTGTTGTGCATGGTAAGTTCGGGGTGATCTGTCGAATGGGGGGCGAGAAAAAGGGTGGTTGATAAAAATACAATTTCCCATGTTAATTCCCATAATAGCTTTGAACATGACTACAGCCCAAACCGCTGGACGGAATTACACCAAATTTGGCAGGAAGGTAGATTTTGTTTTGCAGATCACACTTTCAGTTATTTGGTGTATATCCATTCAGAAGTTGTTGAGAAATTTGAGGGAAAAATAGAGAACTAGAGGTGACCTATTGGATGGTATGTCTGGCAGGTCCGTGAATCGCACGGAGCTCCAGAGGAAATCTGTTCCCCCAGTCGGAGACCCGGGGGCTCATGCAGCAAGGCCCGAGACCTGGAATGAGTCTTTATGCTGTGGCGCAGAGTGACCCAGCAGCAAAGAGCGGCAATGACATCGGGCGGGGCCGGCCGCTAGAGCTTCACCAGAGGGTTTGCCACAGTGCAGTGGGTGCACATACGCCTGTATAACATTTAAAAGGGTGAACTGACCCCTAGCCCTTGAGGCGGTCAAGACTGGTGGAAGACTGGGGCCCTTTCGGAGGCCTGACCACTCGGCTGCACCCATCTTGGGGCAAGATGTCTACAACATGGCTTGATTCCCCCGTGCAGCATGAGATCTACCTGCAGACTACCGCAGCTGCCTTTTCCTACCACCACCCGGCCTTCTACCCTTATGGCCATCACCAGTTCGGGGATCACTCCAGGAACTAGATTACTGCTCATGAATACAACAAAACCCTGAAGGCCGGGCTGAAAGCAAGAACCCCAGCAACGGCGAAAAGATCATGCTGTGTAAATATGTAATATATATTTGTCCAACCCTAATCACTTCAACTTTCCCTAAAATGTAATCTTGAGTGAATTTGCAACTTGTATATATGTAACTCTAACCACTAGTATCTGTAGTGGACGTATGTACTTACTACCATTCTTAAATGAGTTTAGAGTTTATCTTTTTCGCATCTTTTATGTAATTCATGCACTCTGAATTCCTTATATAATGTAACTGGTTCTATTGTAAAGCGCCTTGACACCTTTGGGTAAAGTTTGCTCTATCTAAACATGCATAAATAAATAAATAAATAAATAAATAAATAAGGATATCTGGGCAGAGCCTAAGCGCAGATCTCATGGTGAGATCTGATTGGCTGTCAGCAACTTCAACCAGAAAGTGCAGGCAGTCATCTTGGGACCAATATACATGATAGCATCCCATTGAAATGCATTGTAGTGAATGGCAGGTTTTGAGGGTCACCAAAAGGGGAAATCATTTGTTGATGGTACCATACTAATTTTAGGAATTGTGGTGTGTTCAAACATGATTTTACCCTGTGAAAAAGCCTTCTGCTGGGAGTATATCAATCAAGTTTGAGAGAAAACAGTTTTCTCATGATTTTCCTGTAGGGGTTATGGAAGGTGCTCCTCCAGAAGCTAAAATTAGAGTGTATTTTCTGTAAATTCTTGTGAATTTACAGAAAATACACTCTAATTTTTCTAATGTTTCTCAGCCAAATGAGAATGAAGTCTGACATTGTGAGTAACATGAACTTCCAACAGAAGCAGCCTGTCAGTTGCTTCTACTTTAGCCTCCCAGCGTGGTCTAAAGAACAACTAGAGTGCTAACAGTCTTACGTATGACAAACGTATGGCACACCTGAAGCTATCTTGATTGAATCAATCTCGTAAAACCTAAAACATTTAATTTAGAAAGAAACACAACAAGAGAGTTCATTATGTCATAGAAATTATGGTTAGTGCTGTAGAAAGAAAAATTAGGACACGTTTTAAGTGAGATCTCGAATATCTTCCTGTTGTACTTCAACAGGAGCAGCCTGTCTGTTGATTCCCTTGTGTTCTACTAAAGCCTTCCAGAGAGTTCTAAAGAACAACTGGAGCATTAAAAGACTTACTAATGACAACAATTTGGCACACCTGAAGCCATCTTGATTAAATCAAACTAGTAAAACTTCAAACATTTAATTTAGAAAAGAACAAAATGAGGGGTTTCATTTTGTCATAGAAATTATGGATAGTGATGTAGAAAGAACAATTAGAACACGTTTTAAGTGAGCTCTCAAATATCTTCCTCTTCTATTTCATTAAAACATTTTGGCATGTAGACTGAAACAAGCACTTTCAACATCAGCATCAGACTGCTAATTAACTCCCTGGTGATCAGCATTTTACTATAGCGTTCTGATGAGCAACTAGAGTGCTGACATCCTGAATTTATGCCAAACATCTGACGGCCATCTTGATGGAATCAAAGTGGAAAACTGAAAGCATTTTCTACTAAGGATACAGCAGTGAATGAGGAGATCAGGGAGCTTCATAACAAATAAGTCGCCCACGATGGCCACTTGATGGAGAAAAGAGCCCAAATGTAGCACAAGTATTACCCAAATGTAGCACAAGTATTGCCCAAAGTCAGAAGTGTGCAAAACACCCACACATATTGGGCTTCTGTATAAAAGTGCATGAAAGGGTTAACAAATACTAACCATACAGGAATGGAGTGGCAAAATAAAAAAATGAAAGATATGTTTTTATTTGCTGCCTTCCACACTATCAGAGGGTCCAAAGTTGAAAATGCTGCCATTAATGGTTGCTTTGTATTAGAGTGGTGTGCCATTTTTATGCTTAGTTTTTACATTTCCTGACAGTATTGTATCTATCTGATAAAACCAAAAAATAATATTTGAACAATGAACTCAATTTTCAACTATGAGAATTACATTTATTTTGGAGAAATGAATGATTAAAAAGGCATATGTGTATGTGAGAATGTTATAAGAGAGTATCAATATTTTTGAGAAAATGATAAAACTATATGAGGTAATGTATGAGTGGTTTTGTGAGTGGCTTTACATGTTTAATAACAGGTGAGTAAGACACTTTATTAGTGTGTGAGAATCTGACAGTTTGTCTCATTTGCAGACTAGGTGTGTGAGAAGTTGGTTCACAATCTGTTTCTTTTAATTAGTATGTTGTACATTTGCTGATTACTGCATGGTGTAATTATTAATTAAAAAAACGGTAGATTAAAAGTTACACTTTTAGGGCTCGATTCCGATCTCGGTCGGAAGGGCTCCTGACGGGATCCGGAATGATCAAATGCGATTCAGAGCCACTGTTTCCGTCTGAATCGTCCCCCATTCCGAACGACCAAGTACGATGCGAAGCTCTCGTCCGCGCCGACCGAATCGTTTCAGAACCCGAATATGTCCGTCCGACTCGTCTGGAGCCGAATCGTGCCACACAATGTACCTGGCTTCCGAACGAGCGAGTACGATGCACGATTCGGATAGCCGTATCTACTCGGTCTCAGCGAGACAAAACGGCTGTCGGAATCGGACTTTGGGGGGCCAGAGCAGGCCCCCCTTCACCCAGAGCCCTTCGAATCGGTCGCAGGGGGGTGCGCATGGGTCCCCCCGATCCAAGCATGCAGAGTGTGGCGGGCAACATGGGGTGCCCGCCACAGGGTGTACACTTTTCCCCACCCACCCCCTTTTTGCTATGGGAGCCTGTGTACGCGTCGTTATACAGGCTCCCATAGAGTTCAATGGGAGTCCGAGCGAACAGAGTCCGTCAGCATATGGCTGCATTGTACTCGTTCAGTCGGACTTGCACGGCGCGATTCGCTAGGAAAGCCCTTCGGATCCGAGTCGTACGGAGGGCTTTCCTAGCGAGAGCCGAATCGGGCCCCTAGTTAGGAAGGCATTAGAAGTTGTGGAAATATTTACATGTGTATGTATGATGTGCTGTTCTCAAAGAGTGTTTTTCATTTGCATTCTGGGTGATGTAGTTCTGTTACACTGCTTTGTCAGACAGCTACAGAAGCACATATACATTCAGGCACTTACCCAGAAACTACTTGTGCATGCAGGAGATTCAAACATAGTTGTAGTCACATCTATATTGCTCTCTTTTCCGTAACACAGGCACTGAGGTATTTGTTTATAGCCACTTACATAGATATTTAGAGAGTCATAGAGATGCTAAAATAGACAGTCACATACCAGCACATTTACTTAAACGTCTCATGGCACTGCTACAGGCGTACTCCTACAATTTCTCAGATATGTTGGCAAATACTGACACAACCTTCTCATTCCAATAGAGAAATACTCTTTCAAACATGGATGATGCTTGCCATGTAAAAGCTGTTTGTCAAGTCTTAGCTCCACGTTTCAGTATGCTCATGCCACATGTGAGAGATGCTGTCGGTGTGGTATAAAGCATGCTAGTTTGTGCTTAAAGGATGAGAGATGTTCTTTTCAGTTCACTAGGGGCCACATGTATGACCATACAATTCTGCAAGTCTCTAATTGCGATTTTTTGCAACTCGCAATTAGAGACTCGCAAAATGAAATATACTAATGTGTCTCAGACACATTAGCGATTCCCAATGGGGTCCCAATTGATCTGCCTCATCAATATTCATGAAGCAGGTCACAATTTGTGACCCATTAGTAATTGGCAATAACACAGGGGTGGTGGCCTGCTAGGGACAGAAGACCACCAGGTGTGTGTTTGCTTTTAAATGAAGCACCTTTTTTTTAAAAATGCAGCCTCTTTTCCTTAATGGAAAATGGGATGCATTTTAAAAAGAAAAATGAAACTTTTCTGTTTCGTTTTTTAAGGGTAGGCAGTGGTCTGTGGTACCACTACCTACTCTTAAAAAACGTTTTCGCTACCATTCACAAAGAGGAAGAGGTCCCTTGGGGACCCCTTCCCCTTTGTGACTGGCTTACAACCTACTTGAAGTAGGTGGTAAACTGCAATTGTTTTGCAACTGCATTACGGTTGCAAAACAATCATACATCCTCCAGCATCTTGCTATTAGGAAGGGACGCCCTTGGCACGTCCCTTCCTAATAGCGACTCGCAAACCCTACTTTGTGAGTTGGTAATAGGTTACTGTCTTGCGAAATAGGGTTTGTACATAGAAAAATGCATTTGCAATCAGTAAAATGCATCGTGCATCTGGCCCTAAGTTACTTGTGCACTTGCATGCTTTTATGCCAAGTACTACATAGAGTATGTCATCCCTAACGCAACTGACATACATGATCAGAAAAACATAACGCCTCTGTTTCAGCTATTGAGACAGCTACAGAAGCATGTATAGATTCAGTCACTCACCAGAAACTATTAATACAAACAGCAGACTCAAAGGGAACTTGCAGTCACACCAACGTAGCTATGTATTGCCTAACACAGACACTGAAGTATTTCTCTAGCCACTTACATACACATTTAGACAGCCATATAGGTATTATAGTATGCAGTTACATACCAGCACATTTACTTAAACATCTCATGGCACTGATAGAGGTGTACTTCTACACTCTCTGAGATATGTAGGCAAATAATGACATAATCTTGTCAACCATGCAGGGAAATAGTATTTCAAAATGGGTGATGGCTGCTAGTGCAGCCCTGTCTGTGCACTGTTACTGGAAGCTTCACATGGCATGTTATAGGTGTTTCTGAAGTGTCAAGCACATGTTTTAGTGCACATAACACACTTGTAAGATTTGCTGTACCTATGCCATAAAGGATGGTGTTTTGCGATTAAGAGATTGAGAGATGTCCTTTTGAGTTGAATAAGTTACTTGAGCACTTGTAGGCCCATATGCGCAGTACTACATAGAGTATGCACCCCTAAAGCAACTGATATACTTGTTCACAAAAGCATAGACTAGGCCTGGGTGGAGTTTGCGGAGTTTTAATCCACGGAACTCCGCAAAGTGCCAGAAAAACTCTGCTCACACTGACTTGTAGCACTGGGAGTTTGTCCCGTACTGTTAAATCAGCACAAAATACACTACGCATCACGCCAGAGGATGCTGCTGCTTTCTACCACTCAAGTAGACATTCTACTTGAGCGGCAGCTTCCTCAAAGCGAACGGCAGATTTCTCAACGCGAGTGGTCATGACCTTCCGCAACCACTCGCATTGAGAACTTTCGCCAGGAGGAGGTCTAGCGTGTGATTGTTTCTCATGAGTGCTCGCCAACTTGACGTTGGTGAGTCATGAGAGAAAATAAACTCTGCTCTGTACCACTTTTTGGAGTTTTTTGGAACTCTGCGCAGAGCGCATAGTGGGCAAAACTACACAAACTCCACCGACGGAGCAAAATTCTTGCCCCACCCCTAGCATAGACCCTCTCTGCAACCTAATCAGACAGCTACAGAAGCACATATACATTCAGTCACTTACTAGAAACTACTTATGCCTGCAGTAGGCTCAAAGGTAGTTGCAGTCACAAGTTCATAGCTCTCTATTCCCTTACAGAGGGACTGAAGCATTTGGGCAGCCACTTACAGACACATTTAGATAGTCAAAGAGCTGCTAAAACACACAGTCACAAAACATCACATTAACTTAAACATCTTATGACACTCATACAGGTGTACTACTTCACACACTTACATATGTATGAAAGTACTGACACAACCTTCTGAACCAGGCAGAGAAATAGTTCATGAATCATAGGTGATGGCTAATAGTGCAGACCCTGTCTGTGCACTCTCAATGCAAGCTTCAGTGCTATAGGTCTTTCTGAAATGTCAAACCCACGTTTTAGTGCATATAACACACTTCTAATATACGCTGTGGATATGCCATAAAGGATGTTATTTTGTGCTTAAAACATTGGCAGATGTCCTTTTGAGTTAAATAAGTTACTTTTGCACTTGCAGGCCTCTATGTCAAGTAGTACATAGTGAATGCCATCCCTAAAACAATTGACATAGATGTTCACAGAAGCATAGAGCCTCTCTTTCAGTTATAGAGACAGCTACAGAAGCACTTATACATTCAGTCACTTACCAGAGGATTTTATGCATGCAGCAGACTCAAAGGTTGTTGCAGTGACACCTACATAGCTCTCTGTGGCCTAACAGAGGCACTGGAGTATTTGTAGAGCTGCTTGCATACACATTTAGGTTGCCATAGAGGTATTAAAGGAAGGCAGTTACATACCTGCACATTTACTTAAACATCTCATGGCACTGATAGAGGTGTACCCCTACACTCTCTGAGATATGTAGGCAAGCACTTACACAAACTTTTCAACCATGTACAGAAAAAGTCCTTCAAACATGGGTGATGACTACTAGTGCAGACCCTGTCTGTGCTCTCTCACTGCAAGCTTCACTTGGCATGCTATAGGTCTTTCTCAAGTGACAAATCCACTGAAAGACCTAGTCACTGGCCCACTCAAACACTCATGTACCCACTCAGACATCTACTCAGTTAGAGACTCACTCAGACAGTGATGCACCCACTCACACACCCAGTGATACACATATGCAGGTAATCCCAGACACACTCAGACAGACACACACCCAGTCATACACCCATTGAGATACTCACTCACTCAGTCACACACCCACTGTGGCACTCTTGCACTCACTCACACTCATTGTCAAAGGTTATAAGTTACAGGTAGGAAATAGAATTTAAAAAACCTTAGAAATTCACTGAGAAAACCAAAGGTTACATGGACGTTATAGTTAGGAACAAGAATTTAAAAAACATTAGAAAATCATTGAAAAGACCAAAGGTTACATGGACGTTATAGTTAGGAACAAGAATTTAAAAAACATTAGAAATTCACAGAAAAAAACAAAGGTTACAGGGACGTTATATTTAGGCTCACATTTTTACACATCCATACAAGCACTTCCACATCCGCTCACTCACCCATACAGCCATTCACACAGACACCCACTCTCCAATTCAGCTACTCACACACCAACTCACTCACCTACACAGCCACTGACACACCCACTCACTCACTCATACAGCCAATCACACACCCACTCACACACACATACAGCCACTCAGACACGCACTCACAAATGGATACATACATTCATACAGCCACTCACATAATATGTGTTAGAAGTAGTATCACTCATTAGTAGTACACCTAGGGGGATATTCTCAAGAACGTGTGTTAACTATCGCCAAATTCGCTTAACGCAACTTCTCACATCGCAGTCTATCGCGGGAAAATAACACTGTGTTAACGCAGTATTCCCAACCCGGCGGCACCATGCGATAGTCACACGATAATGCAACAAATGCCCGCGCTAAAATTAACGCGACACCGAAAAAATGCGAAACACGAACGCGAAAAAAGTGGCGATGTACCCAATGGCGATACAAAAATCAGCGAAAACCAGCAACAGGCCTGCGATTCCCACGCATCATGCGTGAGAATGCTCTATAAAAGCAGAGAAAAAAAAGACAAAAAAATGTAACTGCGTAGCACCATGGACGCACTCGGACCGAGTGCAGAGGACAACGCGAACCCCACAAGCCCCACAGACGACCAGCCAGGAACCCCGGGGCCGGGGAAGGGCAAGGAGAAGAGGAAGGGGAAGACGGGTTTCAGTCCGCAGGAAAACCGGATCATCGTCACAGAGGTGACAGAACACTACCAACAACTGTTCGTCACCTCCACTGTGTCATCAGCAACACAAACGGAAATATGGCAGTCCATCGTGGACAATGTGAATGCAGTCAGAGTGTCGAGGAGGTCAATGGAGGAGGTCAAGAAGCGCTGGCATGATGTGAAAAGCCAAACCGAGCAGAAACTCGCTGCCAACCGGAAGGCAGCAACGGCGACTGGAGGTGGGAGTCCTGCGCCACAGGAGGAGCTGGATGAGCTGGAGGAAATGGTGGCCACAGTCATCAGTGCGGAGACGGTGCAAGGAGTTGGGGGTCCGGCCACTGCTCGATATGACCTGACCCAACAGCAACAGGGTGAGTAACGACCAGGGACTGGTGGGACGGGGGGAGACGGGCACAATGGCACACATGCACAATTATGTGTAGCACACTGCACACTCACAATGACTGTGGAACATGTCCCTGATGGCCTTGGCACACTGCAGCACACATAGAAACACCAAGTAGGCCCCCGTCCACCATGTGCACAAATGCCCCCCCTCACCAATCTCACAACCCACCCATGCAGATGTGCTGAACCCAGCAAAGCAGCGGCTCTGTGAGCCACACTGACAATGCAAGTGACACAGCATGACCAATAGCATGGCTGCAGTCAAAATACATGACATGGTGCACGCCACGACACTGAGGTGGCCCAGTGTGGATAACATCCTCAAAGGAGCAGGTCACACACTGACACATCCACGTGCACATACAACCCCTGGCGTCAACAACACATCTGCAGACAAACAATGCACAAGAGTCCAAAATCCATCCAAGAGCACAAATGACCCAAGTCACCAACATCTCAGCACCGTAAAAGCACACAAGTCAAAGGCACACCGCCTCAAAGGGATAAGAGGCTGCTAAATCAGAGCTGCAGGGGCGACTCTCCCACAATGCAGCACACACACATAGCAATCACAGCACATCAACATTGACGAGAATGTGGTACAAAGTGCCACACCTACACCACAGAACAGAGGACACAACTTGTGCTGCATGTGCATAGAAACTGGCCAACCACATCAGGCATAGCAGGAAACTGTCAGATGATAATGTACGAGTACAACCTCACATCCATCATGTAGTCGAAATGTCCACTGTCCCCCATCAAATACCCAGCTCCTCCAAAACAGTCACAATGTACATTGTCATGCAGTCTGTATGTAAACATGTACAATGCGTGCACATACATGGAACACACTGTTAACCTGCATCTCCCCTTCACATTGCAGAGGGACAATAAACACCTCCTGCAGAGCAGACCAGACATCTCTTCAGTGATGATGAGGAGGACCCCCTGGCCATCTGCTCCGACACCCTCCAACGGCTCATGGACAGCCTCCGCACCCCACCTCCAGGAGCAGGGCAGCCCAGCTGCATCGAGGTGATTCCACCCCCTGCACAGACCACACAGCAGGAAGCACCCACCACCACGGCTGGCTCCCAGCACCTCACCGAAGAACACATGGCATTCCAACGCCGTGTGTCAGACTGCCAGAGGGGGCTGGCTGAACAGGTGCGGGTGGGTTTCGACCTCATGGCAGCCAAACTAGATGCCATATGTGGGTGTCTCAGTCCCATCAGGGACCACTTACAGTCCCTAATGGACACCCACAGTCCACTCCATGCCCTACAACAATCCTTGGCTGACCTCGCCGGAGCCATTACTAGGCTACAAGAAGCGTCTAGTCAGACAGGCTCCAGCGATGACAGCACAGAGTTGGCACAGATGCGCAGGACAATGGAGAACATGGAGCGGATGCAGGCAGGAAGGATGGCTGCCACGGCTGAACACCAGCGAGATGTAGCTGGGATCTGCCATGCCCTGCAGATCCTCATCTTGCCATTGCTGCCACAGAGCCTGTCCCAGATGACTGCTGCAGGAACTTCGACACACACATCTCCGCCCCCTGATGTGTCAGTGGCACACAGTGATGCAGCCATACCACCTCCGCCCCCTAATGTGTCAGTGGCACACAGTGATGCAGCCATAACACCTCCGCCCCCTGATGTGTCAGTGGCACACAGTGATGCAGCCATAACACCACCACACACACCTGGCACACCTGACACAGAAGTCATATCAGAGGACGAAGATGTGGATGTTAATGACTCTGTGTCAAAAAGGAGGTTGTAGCATTCATCCCCTGCCATATGGCCTGTTTCTGCTTGGTACAGCCCTCTGCATCCTGCCCTGGTACAACACCTTCCACTGTCCCCCGGAACACTCTGCGACATTCACCTGGACCCCGACATGGACTGCCATATCTGCTCTGGTTACCAATGACACAGCAAACAGGCTGCGGACTCAACCCTTCCTCTACCGATGAACTTGTCATCCCCTAAAGGACTCTGTTTGGACCTCCACTGGGCAACCATGTAATGTGGGGTGTGCATGGCCATGTACTGCTCCAGCTCCGACACTCCACAGGATGTGAATAAAACATTCCTAATCACACAGATGTGTCATGTCTATGTTCAATCAAGTATAACAGTATGGATGACTGTAGTGACATTGATTGCACAAAAAGGTACACCCTGCGAAATGACATCAATGCGCATGTGTGACCGTGACACACATGGCCAATTAGATGACTGTGAAGGTGTGAACTAGCTGTGGCCTCATTGATCATGAACAACAATCTCACAACCCCCCAACGTAGCCCCACGTCCATGTATTAAATAGGGCTGTGTTTTCAAAAATCTCAAAGTCGGGAGGAGGCCTAAAGTAGTGTCCCACATCATATGTGTCAACAGAACATCTCTTCGCATACCTACACACACTCAACTGTGTGGACACAGCCTGGTTTGATGGGACACATTGATCCACATGGCAAGAAGTTGGACACCATACTCACATTGCTGAAGACACGTAAGCACACAGGTCTACCAGCAACTCTTCCAACCACAATGTCTGGCTCACAGAGGTGAAGCTGGCAATAGGGACCCACCCCTAAGTGAAATGCGCCAGTCAGTCCCTCCCTGTGTACGGACAATGCTCATTGAGGCACACGATTTGACATGCTAATCAACACTCGTCACAGTTGAACACTAGTGAAGTTGCGTACACTTTATTAGCATGTGCGTGTCAGTATGGTCAAGACAAGGGCCACAACATGCAGACCAATGCATTATACACTAACAGGCAGCAAAGGAACATGTAGAGGTGCAAGACATGGGGAGGCACAAATGAACACCAATCATTATGGATGCCAACGGTCTCAGCCCACCTTGCCTTGCTGGACGAGTCATGTGGTGTTTGGTGAATGCTCATTGTACCGTGTCAGGGGACACCACTCACAGCACATGGGATCTGCATAGTCCTGTACCACCGGACTGTGCTGACTGTCTGCTCTGCTGACAGTGAGCAGGTGAAGGAGTCCAACAAGGTCACATGTAGTACTACATTTCCATGTGTGTACTCTCCCTCCAGCGGTTTGTCAGGTTGAGGAACGTTGCCAGGCGCCGCTGTCCACTCACCTTGCACAGGTGTGTGTCAACCCGCAGTCTTGCACGCACATGCATTCTGAGTCCATGTCCACTGTTATGGTGGGATATGTGTCCATTTCTCCAAGATGCAAAAGGGTGTTGGGACCTGTGCTATGAGTCACAATCTTTTGTGGCTGCAGGAACGTAGTTACTCGTCCATGAAAGCGAGCGCAGCTTCATGGGCAATCAGTTCCAAGATTACGTCGTTGTCGAATTCAACGAACACGGGGTCGAGCCAATCCATTAGCTGGTCCGGACAGATGTGATCCGTCCACGCCGTTTCACCAATCCACAACACAGCCCAATAGGGGAGCGCTTCGATGTGGTCACTGCACACGAGGAATTGTGCAATCTAACATGCCCAACTGCCAGCACATACGCCAAATACCAAGGCATCCCATCAACGGGTATCACGGTTACACTCCTGGTCGTGGTCCAACTGGGGCACACACACATGTCATAATCCAGTTCAGCTACCGTTGTGTTGGATAGGCAGACATCCATGGGCCACTCGAATATGCATGATCGACAGTGGAACCAGGGCTGGACGCAGGTGACGTACGCAAGATGGAAGCTCAGACGGTAACTGATGCGCAACACTGCCAGTGGCAGTGCCCCCAACAAATGCAGGATTCGGTCACGGTACAATTCCACGTGACAGGGGTTGTGCATGTGCCCGGGATGTTCTGACATTGCGCTGTTCGCTCTCGTAGAACCGGCACTCTTCTGACCTGCGGCTGTTATGTGGATGATATGCCACAGCTCGGAGCAATGAGTCGTATGAGTGTGCAAAGGTTGGACGTATGGGTTGTCCTGTACGTAAGTGTCAAGGCCATTCCATGCAGGAGTACCTCGAGCAAGGAATTCTGTGTGTGGGGTGTGGATACGTTGATCTTTCATTAGCGCTGTGTGTAGTGTGGGAGTCGTCATCATCTGCCATGGTATCTCTCTCAGGGGTGCCTGCTGCATGCAATTCCAAGGTCGGAGGTGCAGATGTCCTTCCGCCTTCTGTATTGAGACAAAGGGGCTTTCATCCCTAATGTTAGTCAGACTACTGCTTGTATCCTGGGAATGTGATGTGGCTTTCGCGCAGCAATTGACGCTAGGCCTTGGGCTTATGGTGCACCAAAAGCGATGTACACACACAACAGTTGGCATGTATGAGCCAAGACCCCGAGCAGCCTTGCGCTCCTTGTACAATCCCTCCGTGCGCAGACGCACTCCGGCTGCATGCAACATTGTCGATTGCGGGTCGTGTGGCACAGACACAGCAACAGAGACACACGCATCAGTTGGTTTCCTGTGCAGCCCAGATATGAACCTCGGCCAGAGGCCAGGGATAATTGTTCACACCCCTACGCTGGCCTGGCATACACCGAGCCAGCCCACTTGGCTTACGTCTAAAGGGGGGGACGGCGACGCTACGTGTCCCAGTTCTTCCCCACTGCCTGAGGTGACATGGCTGCATCCGCCTGGCCTATGATGAGACTCAATCATTTAGGGTCCATGACTTGCGTTGCACAGAATCGGTGGCACCGGTTACACTGCAGCCAGCACGGGCCTACCGCCGCGGGACGGTGACTTTCTGTGCACTGAGGTTGGGGCACCTAAAGTGCTGAGCGGATGTGCAGCCTGCGAAGATGCCGTGTGCACTAATATGGTCTCTGCCATTGCAATATCAAGACCCAGAATCAAGTGTGCGACCTGGTGGACCGCAGTGTAGGCCTGAGCCAGCGGGCAGCGCGGGCCTACCGCCACGTGGCGTTGCCTCGCGGTTCACAGAGTTAGTGGCACCTATAGAGCTGAGCGGGTGCGCAGCCTGCGATGATGCCGTGTGCACTGATATGGTCTCTGCCATTGCAATATCAAGACCCAGAATCAAGTGTGCGACCTGGTGGACCACAGTGTAGGCCTGAGCCAGTGGGCAGCGCGGGCCTACCGCCACGTGGCGTTGCCTCGCGGTTCACAGAGTTAGTGGCACCTATAGTGCTGAGCGGGTGTGCAGCCTGCGATGATGCCATGTGCACTGATATGATCTCTGCCATTGAAGAATCAAGACAAAGAATCAAGTGTGCTCCCTGGTGGACCGCGGTGCGGGATGCTTGATATGGAGGCTGCCAGGGCCCCGGGCTTGGAGCTTGCACCGGCACGTGGTGGGCCCTCTTGGAGACACGCCGGTGGTGGAAGGTGAGCAGTGAGGACTAGGTGCGTAGGGGCGGGCAATCGTGGCGGGAGGGGCTGGGGTGCAGCAGCCTGTGTGCGCACGGGCGGCCTATCGATGTTGCTGTGTGCAATGATATGTACTCTGCCATCATTGGCTGTGGACTCTGTTTCAGATGAGGGACCTGGTGGACTGCAGTGTATACCGGCAGGTGGTTGGAGACACACCGGTGGCAGCAGGTGAGCTGTGAGGCCTGGGTGCGCAGTGTCGGCACTGTCTCTCCCTGTCCCTCTCTTCCTTTCACTGTCTCTCTCTCTCCCTATCTTTCTCTCTCTTTCTCTCTCTCTCTCTCTCCCTCTCTTTCTTTCACTGTCTCTCTCTCCCTCTCTTTCTCTATCTTTCTCTCTCTCTCACTCTACCTCTCTTTCTTTCACTGTCTCTCTCTCCCTCTGTTGCTCTCTCTCTCCTTCTCCCCCCCTTTCTCTCTCTTTCTCTCTCTCCCTCTCTTTCACTCTCTCTCTTTCTCTCCATTTCTTTCTCTCTCTCTCTTTCCTTTGTTGAGCGCATGACGCACCTTCTTATCCTCAATTTTGTCTTGCAGGTTTTGACTTGCAGATTGTCCAGAGAAGACCCGCCATGACTCTTCCACTTATTAGTGTTGAGTTAAATTTGAATAAAATAATTATTTTTGAAATTCTAAGATGTATGAATGTTTTTCCTTTTTCTGGCCACACATGAATGTTAATTGTTATACTTGTGCGACATCAGGCGAATTGTTGTGTTCATGAATTTGTAAGGTAGATATGAGTTATCTTTGTCCGGGGGGGGTGCCCGAAGTAGGGCCCCGGGGAGAGTCCGGGGGGGGTGGGGGCCTGGGTGTGGTGGCGGTGGGTGTTGTGGCCCTCTTGGGGCTCCGAGCTGCATGATCAGTGGCTCCATGGCATCTCTTTGTTCTTCAGGTGTGGCTCTGGGCTGGGCTCCCTTTCATGGTGCAGGTTGTCGTCCGACTTAACACCAGGTAGGAGCAGGTGTTAAATCCCTGCTGCTAACGCGCCTTATTGCATGTTTTTGAATCTTATCGCCGATCTGGCTGGTTGTTGAGAATGTTGCGGAGGGGTGTTTTCGCGGGTTTTTGCGTGGGAACGCCTACTCTGCATCTCATTAGCGTTAGTTGCCGGTGTCATCCGTGGCGATGTTTTTTGCGGCTGCTATCGCAGGAAAACTGGTGATATTGGCTGTTAGCACCAGCTTGTGAATGGTGCGATGAATTTATCACCACTTTGGCTGCAATAAAATGCTGCTAACTCGGCGATAAGTCCTTGAGAATATGCCCCCTAGTATACTAATTTAACTTTTGAAGTAGCTTAGTATATATTGTCATGTGGTTTGTAGCATCATGGTCTGCCTTGCTAAGTTGGCTTAGGCCTGACTGCCATTGTGCCTTTCTTTGCGCACGTTACTTTGTGCCTTTGTTTTTCCAGCCTCTGCTTCTGCCCGGCTATTTTAGAACTGTCTGCATTTCTGCATTTCTGCCTTTCACCTTTTCTCCTGTTCCCTTTGGGTTACGTCTGAACAACATGTACAAGGTCGAAAAACAACGTCCCTTGTTCTTGCTGATCTGGCCAGTCCCTCGCACCTAGACATAACACTAGGTACAGCTGCGCTGGAGAAATTTGTGTGCTTTTAATATTGTGATTTCACGGTTAGAGACACTTGGAGAAAAACCTTTCCAGAGAGAAGAGCTGTGCTTGTCTGATGTTGTAAACCTTGCATCTAGATATTGAGGTATGGGGGTTCGCCTGACAATGCCCAGAGGTCTTCAGTTCTTATAATAAACTAGCTACTAGCTCGGGGAGGGTGGTATGGTTATTTAGCCATATATCCACTGCTTTATGAAATGCTTTCCCCGTTTGTATTCTATGGAATTGTGACTATGCTTATTATTTTATTCTTATGCATTATGCTGATAGTACTGGCACGTGTACTGTATCTTAGAGCACGATAGTTGAAATAAACATTTTAAACTATACTGTGTCTCTTATTACGCACGTTGTGGACAGAGTATGCATGAGTTATGAAAGGGTGTTCTTGCTCCTGCGAGTCCTGAGAGAGAGAGAGATACCGTGTTCTGGGTTGTCTAATCATTGGTAGCATTGTTGCCAATGAGACGCTAAAGCTAGTCGGATTAGGGTTTTAGGTACTGAGGTGTATGGTTGGCTCACCACTATACTCCGAGGTCCTATTATCCTGTGCATAGCTCTGTGTATGTGCAGAATCCCTACAACATGGCGCAACCAACGAGTGGGCTGCTTATCTGCGAGAGGCTTGAGTAGTACTTGTGCTTGTCCATAACCCCCTTCGCAGACGCTTCCGGAAGCGTTCGTGAGGGTGATACCTCCTATACTGACGTTTTTATAGGTTCTTTCAAGCTTGAAGTTGTTAAAAGGTTTTTAAATACAACCCTATATTGTGCTGCCTCATTTTAGGCTGTCGAAAACTTTTAGCCTAAAATGGCTGTTCAAATTGCGGCACATAGCTGCGCAGCGCTCCGGGCTCATTTGACAGTGTATGGAGTGCCTGACGCGGGTTTCGATCTGATCTTTGTGGTACAAGCGGATCCCGCTTACCACTTTGAGGTGTTCTACTCTTGGGTCACCTTTCCGTCGGTGGATGGGAATGATAATTTGTTCCATGAATATAGAGCCACCGCTGTTCCTAATCTCTATAGACCTTATAGGAATCTTGAAGTACCGCTCACGGCATGGCAACACCGTGTTTGGTTTGATGGCGCCCTCCCCCAACCGGTTACCTCGGTTCGTTTAGGCCCCTTATCGATTGAAGGGGCCACTTGGCCTGTTTTGGCCGGGTATACCCCACATCCGCGTTATATGACGCTTGCAGTCGCTGAACTGCGTAATTTGCATTCGTCTTTGATACATGTGCATAGAGCTTTAGTACAATTTGTTACAGGCAACCTCCAGGGAGCCCCGCCTGGAGTTGCCGCGCATCCAGCAGGACCGGGCGGTGTAACCATAAGTCCCGTCATGGTTAATTCGGTGATGGGCAAGCGCCCACAAAATAAGGACGATTTCCCTTATTGGCTTGCAGAAAATTTGACCAGCTGGAGGCAGTTTTTCCAAATACTTCTCCTGTGGAAAAACCCAGGATTTTGACGATTAGTTTGCCAAAAGACTTGATCCCCGAGTTGGCAGAATGCAACAACTGGGGCAAGGTATTCGCAGCAGTATATGCGAAGTGTTTCGGCACTCCTTGCATGACGGTTCTCCCCTCTGTAATTAAACGAGTGCAGGATGAGCATGGCCCTGAAGCGGCTGTGGAATTAGGGATGAGACTGGTGGGAGTGTTCGACTTAGTAGCTGATTTTATCCTTGCAAATGTCAAGGGCGATGCAGTTAACTTTCAAGTAGCTAATGCTTTGGCTTTGATCCCAGATCCGGACAAGCCGCGCAAATTACCGAAAATTATTGCACAGGCTTACAAAACAATTGGCCGCAATAGCCTGGGAGTTAAGCCTTTTGCTAAACCGCAAACACAATCGCAACAACAACCAAAAACTCAATCTGAGAAAGATGAGAAGCCGTTCTTTACTAAAAAGAGCTGGAGGTTGAAAAAACAGGGTAAGCAACAAAAGAAGTCGGGGTCGCGAGGCGCATCCCCGGTTTCCGTCTCTTCTGAACGCACTTATGATTTGCGCGATAGGGCGAGAAATAAATCTCCAGAGAGATTTCAGGTCCCTGATTCGCGTTCTCCTCGTTCTTCACAGGCACCAACTATGTCCCAGGCTGGTGGAGGAGATCGCCAGGATAGAGGAAGGGGTCGAGAGGCTCCACAGGGACGAGACCAACCTCGACAACAAGTCAGAGGGAAACCAGAAGAATTTCAACGTTCTCGCCCACAGTTTCAGAAGAAAAAATTTGCCGCTGTAACAGCGAGGTATGCCACAGACGGTGAGAACGAGACTCCTGAATTGGACGTGGGCAGTGACGCTCCTAGACCGCGCCGCGGAAGTTACCATAGTGCGGGAGGCGCTACGTCCTCATGTGGAGGCGACAGCAACTGAAACATTCATTACTGTCGAGACAGCAGACATCAGAGTGGCACCCCTTGACAGACTATATAATATAGTCCTTCAAATTGAAGGTGACATACAGTGTGTTATTAAAGGGATTTTTGGGGAAAATCTGACCTCTTCTTACGACATTTTGTTGGCGGAGGCGGATTGGCCGCCCCCATTCGTACTTGCTGCGCGTAGAGGGAGGAGGTAATCCTTCCGAGCTTTTCTCGTCATGTCCCCAAGGACAAAGCGGAGGCTCTCGCAGCTGAGTGGGCCGTGTCCCTGGCTCCAGCGTTATACCGCAACCACGTGGGTTGGGATGAAGACTCTCCCCCCCATGATATTCCTTTGCGGTCGCTGCCACAGCCACAACCCCAATATCCCATCAAGCGGGAAGCTAAAGGTCCCGTTTCTGAAATTCTGACACAGTTAGAATATCAAGGAGTAATTGAAACATGCGTGTCACCCATGAATAATCCCCTGTTCGCGGTTTCTAAACCCGATGTATCGTACCGCCTAGTTTTGGATTACCAACATTTGAACTCTCACTGTCGGACCTTTGCCGTGCAAAACACACCCGGTTCTGCGCTTGTAGACAGTCTTGTTCGTAAAAAATATAAAACGACACTTGACCTTTCCAATGGATTTTACACGCACAACTTGTCCCCGGAGTGTAGCCAATGGAGCGCTTTTACCTCTGGTGGTAAACAATTCAAATTCCGGCGTTTACCCATGGGCTACAAGAACAGTCCCGGTGTATTCGCCGCCCGTGTTGTCTCTTTGTTGGACGGCATAGACCCAGATGCGTGTTCGTACGTCGATGATATCTATCTGACAGACGACGAATTATACCTGCATCTTACCCGAGTGGACCGCATTATTCTTGAATTTGCGGTCTTAGGTTACAAATTTAACTTTGCCAAATCTCACATTGCTGAATTTACCGTTTTGTTTTTGGGCTATGAGCTCAACAATGAAGGTAAGGGCTTAGCCCCCCATTTTTTGGAGAAATGCGCACTCTTGTGCCCTCCAACTACTCTGAAGAAGCTTCAGTCTTTACTGGGTTTCTGAACTTCGGGCGTACTTATATTCCCGAATATGCCCAGTGTATCAAGCCCCTTTATGCCTTGATACAACCTAACTTTTCAAAGTCATGCTGGCTTCCTGAGCATTCATCTATACTGCAGTCTTTGCAGACAGACCTACTTGAATCTAAATTCTTGTTGACACGTGACAACCACACAAACCTGGTGATTAGAATCGTTCCAGGGGCAGTGGGTTTCACGTACTTAACCTTTAACGAAGGTGACACAGTACCAATCGCATACAAGTCACATCTTTACACTTCTGCAGAAATGCGCTTTTCCTCTGTGGAGAAAGTTTTGACCGCAGTGCAAATGGCGATTCTAAAAGAACGCGCACTGGCACAGGGAAAACGCATTTTGGTGGTAACACCCTATCCTGCCCTTGAGGCAGTGACGAAAGCAAGTGTACCGAACTCTAAAGCTTTGCACCCCCGTTGGATACAATGGGCAACATCTTTGACGTCCCTGGATGTCACTTTTATCTTTGATTCTTCTCTTCAGACACAGTTTTTACAGTATGAATTCGTTCATCCTCCTCCTCTGTCTTTGCTATCGCTTGAGGAATACGAATGTATTATCTATACCGATGGTTCGGCACAACCGGTCACGGGTTCCAAGCATGCTTATTCAGCAGCATGTGCTATTGTTGCAGGTACTATGGTGAACGGAGAGTTCAAACAGACGGTAGTGCACACTCAGGCACTAGGAGACAGTACTGCACAATTGGCCGAGCTGCGCGCTTTGGTGCTCGCACTTGAGTTCGCTAATCCAGACGTGACCACTCTTATTGTGTGCGATTCTTATTACTGTGTTCAGTCTTACAATGACAATCTATTCTTTTGGTCGCAAAACGACTACAGGGATGCAAAAGGTAGCACAATTAAGCTTTGGGTCCGAGTGGCAGATCTGCAACAACGTCTGCCTCTCACACAGGTGATTCACACTCTTGGCCACCAGCGTGTGGGTGCACACGCTGTCGGTAACGGTTTGGCGGATGAAGCTGCCAAATCAGCAGTAGCCACGTGCTCAGTTGCAGCAGTTACAAGATCCATGACTAAAATAGATAATTATATTTTGGCAGCTATTGCTGCGACAAAGGAAGGTGCTAATTACCCACGGGGTTTCCCTTCCAAATACTCTTATCAACTAGGTCCCGAACAGACTCCTTACGTAAGAATTCCAAACATTGGTGATCGGCTGATTCCCAACGCGGACCGCAGACCTGCCTTAATAACGGCCGCACACGAAGGCATGGCTTCGGCTCATGCTGGTGTGTCTGCGACGGTGTCCATCTTGCAGCAGCGTTACTGGTGGCGTGATTTATACAAACAAACCCGTACTTATGTGCTTTCTTGTGACGTTTGTCAGCAGATTTAGCCTTCGACGGTTACACGGCCACCACAGACCCCGCTCTGCATTTCCAACAGACCTTTTGGGTGTGTTTACCTGGATCACTGTGGTACGTTTTCTTCTGACACTGCATATAAATACATCTTAGTTGCAGTGGATTCGTGCACACGTTTCATCTGGGTTTGGCCACAACGGAGTGCTGACGCTCGAAATGTCATAAGGGATTTGCGTGTCTTTGTGGGAATTTTCACCTGTGGCACCTTCCATTCTGACCAAGGTCCGGCGTTCGCCTCTAAGGTGTACAAGGACGCAATGGGTTCACTGGGGGTGCGGGTGAAATTTTTGTCTCCATATCGGCCTGAGGGCAATTCGATTGTTGAACGAATGAACCGTGACTTAAAGCAATCCTTGACAGCTAGAGTCTTAGGTACTGGCAGGAACTGGCTGGCCCACTTGTATACCATACAACGTGCACTTAATAATCTCCCTAGAAGACCTCTGTGTGGGCGGACCCCATACGAAATGCTCTTTCGCATACGAATGTTTGTGCCTGACCTTGATGGTCTAGACATGGCGGCGCAATCCGCAATCTTTGATGTAGATAACCATTCTACTATGTTACAGGACTTACAAGAAGCCCGAAACAAACTTGCAAACGAACATTTACCCTCAGCCACAGACGCTGCGCTGCAGATTCCGGTTGCCGGCTGGCTTCCGAAGATTGGAGATCTGGTTCGAGAGAAGGTGGAGAACAAAAAAGAATTTGGCCCCTCTTATCGTGCACCGGTTCCAGTCCTTGGCTTGAAGGGAACTCGTACAGTCATCTTACCACCGCTTCCTGGTCGCAAAGAGAACAGATACATCTCAGTGGAAAATGTCAAGCTACAACATCTGGCCGATCCTGAATAGTGTAACACCAGCGGTCTCTTGTCCAGTCATCTCCCGGACAAATATTTGTAGCCCTCCTGCCCGAACGGTCACTGATGTTAATATCGAGATGGTAGATTTGCCTGATCACTTACTCAACTACCTGGCCTCCCCCTGCAATGAGGAGACTGAGTATACCTACCCCGCTAACGAGTCGGTGGCTCACCTACCAACAACGCCACTGAGCCCAACACGTTATTCCTTTGACTCGGATTCCACCTCATCACTTGTCCCGTCCAAATTCAGTATTTTTGTATCCTGGTTCAGAGACAATTTTTGGATTCCTCCATGGACATACATCTAGTTGGTACATTTCCTGATTTTTCTATTCATGTCCATTGGCTTTGTCACAGTTTTTTTTCTACTCATCTATGGTCACTATTTACCAGAACGCTCTGCAGTGAACTGTGTCGCTGGAACTTTGGCTCCACATTCTTCATCTCACATCATGAAGCGTGACCACACATTTGTGAACATTTCAGCTTTTCCTGTCGCTGATGGCATCGTATGGGATGCAGTAAATTTCCAAATTCATGGACCAACCGAGATTATTAATGTACCAAATGTCCTACGTGTTTCAATGGGTGATGTCGTTAAAAGTAATATTCATTCTGACGATTGGGATGTGCATGCAGTTGAATCGTTATTTACTGATTTGAAATATTATGCTGCTTTTAATGCTGAAGATTTGTACATGAATTCTGCGAGTTATGTCGATTTATATTGTTACCAGCATTGGGGCAACCATTTTCTCCATAAACCCAGTACCCTTCAAGGTCCTTTTAATTATACACAATGGGAGCATTGTCCGACCCCTTTGCCAGATAGCTCCCGGACTCTTAGAAAGAAGTTTACTTATTTTACAGACTTTGATAGATCAAACCCTGGGTCCTATTATTTTAGATTAAACACTTCATCCACGCAGAAAATCATGCTGACCCACACCAAATTGCTATATTCGGGTTCCTTTTTGAACGCCTTAGCCGTGGGTGGTTATGAGCACTGGCAGGACACCATTGACCTAAAATCCATTTGGGGCACCAAACCATAGCAGGTGCAAGGCACGGAAGCCTTGCATCGTGCTTGCCTTATCCCGGCCCAAATTTTATTTTTAAATAATACCATCTATCAAACTACGTGTTGGGGTTTGGCTACTTCCAAACAATTGAATGCACCTTCCATTCCTTTATTGTCTTCCGCTACCAACGAGAGCTTGCACTTCAATATTTCCCTTACAGATTTGCAAGTTTTGTTTCAGAACAATTCCTTTAATGTCTCTACGTTTGTTCAGTCACCCTGGTTGGCTTGGCCCATAGCATCTAATGCCTGCCAACTGCGTTTTCATGACTCAGCTCCTGGTTACAAACAGGATAGGCCAGACCCGAGGTTTTCTGACTCTCGTCCTGTTACAACATATTCTGTAGGTAAATTATGTAAAGAGTGGTTGCAGCACTCTTCTTTAGATTCCGTAAAACAGCATTTATCCCTCCTATCAGGCAACATTGATCTGTCCGATTTTGTTTTGGGGCCTCGTGGCCCTCGACCTAAGAGATTCATTTATGAGACTTACAATGAACTCTGGAAGCTTTCGCAAATTGAAGCTGCTTCCCGTCTACGGGAAATAGATCAAGCAAATTTAGAAAAGGTTCTTGCTGTTGTTGACAATAGTATTAATACCCTGTCTTGCCGCATTTACACGTTAGAGAATATTGTTTCCTCTGTTGTTGATATTGTGCAGGATGATGTTTCAGTGTTATATCATGGTCAAAATCAATTGCGTTCAGTAATGCAGTTTGCATGGACTTTGCAGACACTTAAAATGGGGAAGGTTCCTTGGCATTTTTTGAACACCTCTGCCTTATTCTCCACTTTTAATTTAACTGAAAAACAGCAATTCATGTCCATGAAAGATGCAACGTACACTCTGTTACATATTGAGAAAATAGAGCCGTTACCATTCTCTGTGGCGGAATTGGATTCTGCAGTGTGGCTAGTTCATGGGGTTATCGCCTTGCCTTTTTCTTTATTTGAATTCAGTTCATGCATGAAACATTATACTGTGGGCCGTTTTCAGCCCTTGGGCAGTGCCTTCCTGCATGAACTTTGGTCCCTGCCTTTCATGTATAAATGCCTTAGGGACGGCAAAGAGGTTTTTCTCACAGGGGAGTCATGCGATTCGACTGTGGGTCATTCCCTTATTTGCAAAAACATTAAATTGCACGGAGCTTGTAACGTTTCGGCTCCGAATCTTGCTAGTGTTTTAAAGGGCATTCCTGCTCCTGCTATTTCTCCTACTTTCACTGTGCTTGCAAATGGTAGCTATCTGCTTCTGAATAATCAGGACTGCTGTGGCATGCTGGCCGGGATCCCCTATATTGTAACAGGGTTGTCTGCTGCAAAAATGTGCTTTTTCCTCCCCCGCACGACATCATAGATAGTTCCATTTGGCCTTCCATTCCTACTTTGAAGGCAGATTTCAATAAATTGAGCAGAATAAAGGCACTATTATTGAACCAGGAGGTTATGCTCACATCCGCCCGGGAGACATTCATTCTCCAGGTGGCGAGTACCCACAGTGAAATACAGGACCCTTTGAACACTAACCTCCCACAACATTTCGGTGAACTGATTCACCGTGTTTTTAATGCATCACGCACCGAAGGTCTTGTGCACTTTTTTAAAGTTGTGGGCTCTGGCCTTGTTACCTCCTTTTAAACTATCTTTGGTGTAATACCGGCTTTTATTCATTCCATTTTTTCCAGCGCCTTTGGCGGCTTTCCGTTGATCCTCGCCTTAGCGGCTGGTATATTGCTTTTGGTCTGTTTACTACGCAATGGATGCACTTCCTTGGGCCCTTCTCGACCCAGGTCGACTCCATATGCTCCGTGAGCACATCCTCACCGGCTTTGGCTTCCTGCCATTGGCGACACTCGGTGTGTCCTATAGACTTTCCTTTCGCTTTGCGTATTTCACTTGCGTGCAACCTGTGATGTCCTGCATCCGATGTCCTTTCTCGTGGTCCTTGGATTATTGCCTCTCCAATGCGTCTCTGTCTCGACCGGATTTTGTCCAGCTGGTGGGTCCCTTAGAGGCCCATGAACGGGACTGTTCCGGTGCGGGCTACATGGCGCGTGCGGCTGCACTGGGGATTTTGGCACAATGGGATATCTGGGCGGCTGCTCAGAATCTCCTACAACAAAGTTATATTGAGTATCACGCAAGTTGTCCCGCAATGCTGTTCGCTGCTCCCTCTTGCGAGGAACATGAATGCAGTTTTGATTTGATGGACTGGATGGCGTCTCTTTTTTCCGACGATTCCAACGATGTCCTCTTGGAAGGTGTGGCGTTTTTCTGCACTTACACTCTGTTGGATTGATAGGGCCTTTGTTTGCAGCGACCTGCCTCACTGGATTTTTTTTTGTTCTGCATAATTTTTTCCTCTCCCATTCGTTGTCCTTCTTGGGGACTGATCCAAAACTGCTGTTTCTGTTCTGCTCCGTTTTTTGAACTCTGTCTTCGTCCTTTGTCTTCGCCAATGGACTGACCAGGGGAGTGTGTCATGTGGTTTGTGGCATCATGGTCTGCCTTGCTAAGTTGGCTTATGCCTGACTGCCATGGTGCCTTTCTTTGCGCACGTTACTTTGTGCCTTTCTTTTTCCAGCCTCTGCTTCTGCCCGGCTATTTTAGAACTGTCTGCATTTCTGCCTTTCACCTTTTCTCCTGTTCCCTTTGGGTTACGTCTGAACAACATGTACAAGGTCGAAAAACAACGTCCCTTGTTCTTGCTGATCTGGCCAGTCCCTCGCACCTAGACATAACACTAGGTACAGCTGCGCTGGAGAAATTTGTGTGCTTTTAATATTGTGATTTCACGGTTAGAGACACTTGGAGAAAAACCTTTCCAGAGAGAAGAGCTGTGCTTGTCTGATGATGTACACCTTGCATCTAGATATTGAGGTATGGGGTTTGCCTGACAATGCCCAGAGGTCTTCTGTTCTTATAATAAACTAGCTACTAGCACGGGGAGGGTGGTATGGTCATTTAGCCATATATCCACTGCTTTATGAAATGCTTTCCCCGTTTGTATTCTATGGAATTGTGACTATGCTTATTATTTTATTCTTATGCATTATGCTGATAGTACTGGCACGTGTACTGTATCTTAGAGCACGATAGTTGAAATAAACATTTTAAACTATACTGTGTCTCTTATTACGCACGTTGTGGACAGAGTATGCATGAGTTATGAAAGGGTGTTCTTGCTCCTGCGAGTCCTGAGAGAGAGAGATACCGTGTTCTGGGTTGTCTAATCATTGGTAGCATTGTTGCCAATGAGACGCTAAAGCTAGTCGGATTAGGGTTTTAGGTACTGAGGTGTATGGTTGGCTCACCACTATACTCCGAGGTCCTATTATCCTGTGCATAGCTCTGTGTATGTGCAGAATCCCTACAACAATATGTTTAACAATCATAAACTCTTAGAAAATAATGACATTCACTGGATGTTGTCATCAGTGATGTCATGAGTGATGTAACATGTGAGGTCATAAGCAGTGCATTGCGAAGGCATAAGTTATAGTTAGCTCAGATATCTCTAACTGCTGAATTTCAATCGTTTCGCACGTGTGAAATCTGAGCCTAACTGTAACATCGCTGTAACCTTTGGGTTTTTCAGTGAATATATATAAAGTTAGGCTCAGATTTCACTCCTGCAAAACGATAGAAATTCAGCATCTATAATTGTCTGAGCTAATTATAACTTACGCAATGCACTGCTTATCACCTCACATATTACATCACTCATGACAAGGTCAGTGACATCACTGATGACATCTCAAATAACATCACTGATGACATCATCCACAGAACCACTTACACACCCATTCATAGCCCTATACAATCGAAAACACTCGGAACTGTTGCTTGAAATGATGGAATTATGCCTGAGAAATAAAGTCTTTCTCTTTGATCATCAATTCAATTTACAAACATGCGGGACTGCAATGGGAGTTTCCTTCTCTCCAAGCTACGCTATGCAAATCTCACTATGGGGTGGTGGGAGAGAACTGTGGCTTGGGGAGAGGGAAATGAACAATACAGTGAGAAAATACACCTATGGTGTCAGTTTATAGATGACTTATTCATCTTTTGGAATGGCAGTGAGCATGAATTTGTCGAGAATGTGTCTAAACTCAACTACAATGTTCTAGGATTATCATTTACTAGTAACATCAGTGCCGCTGAAGTGGAGTTTCTGGATTTGAACGTGAATATCGAGGATAATGAAATCAAAACCACAGAACACAGAAAACCAACGGCATCTATTGCATGGAACAAGTTTTCATCCCAAACCCCTAATGAGAAGTATTCCATATGGGGAATTCCTACGGATGCGCAGAAATTGTTCGAATGAAAATGAATTTGAACTAAAAGCTAGGAAAACAGAAATGAAACATACAAAGAGGCTACAGAAAACATGACATTAAACATGGAAGAGCACGTGCAACAAACACCCCAAGGCATAAAGCTCTAAGTGAGAAAAACTGAAAATCAAATAGAGAAACTGAAAACCAAAAGATTAGACTAATCAAGACATACAACAAAGAGAAAAACTCAATCATCCAGATCATGAATAAATATTGGGATGTCATCAAGAAAGACCCAGACATTGGAGGAATCCTAGGAGACAAGGTGGATGTGTCTTTTCGGAAAGCACCGTCCTTGAAAGACAGACTAGTAAGAAGCCACTTTCTAAGATCTAAGAAGGAATCCTGGCTATCTGATCTTCAGAAAGGTTTTACGAAATGCGATAGATGCAAGGCATGTAGAATCAGAAGAAATATCAAACAGCTTGTGGATTTCAGAGGAAAACCATTTATCATTAACCACAAAATCACATGTGAAACCAGATATGTCGTGTATATGATCGACTGCGACTGTGGTCTACAATATATTGGCAGTACCATTTGTCCCTCAAAGAAAAGAATACTAGAGCATGTCAGAGCTGT
Source organism: Calotriton arnoldi (assembly GCA_963921515.1). Lineage (NCBI taxonomy): Eukaryota > Metazoa > Chordata > Amphibia > Caudata > Salamandridae > Calotriton > Calotriton arnoldi. The sequence continues at coordinate 268,519 of CAWUFW010002294.1, forward strand.
ACAAAATGAGGATACCAACTACGCCATGGCAAAACATCTAGAAATTCATCAAGGATACACATGGCAAAATATGAAATACTTTGGCATAGCACATGTTCCCCAACAAGAAAGAGGATGAGACAGGACACAGAGATTAAGACGTCTAGAGTCTCGCTTGATAATACGCTTCAGGACCAAGCATCCGCAAGGCCTGAACGCCTGACAGGAGTTATTTGTTAATCTTTAAATTGTTAGGAGACATTGAATGCTGCATTTCAAAATTCTTCCATTTATTTACAACCACATAGATGCAAGTCCATTTTAACATCCAAGGACATTGGTGCAATCTGCATCAGAAGACCAATGATGCATGCAAAATTAATGTAATGAAGGAACTTTCCGAGTACAAAAAACTGACATATTCCAGGATCCATGGCACAGAGCCAGTACTTAAGAAACATAGACCAACATCATGAGCGGGACCACCTGAACCTTGCAGCATACTTGAACAGATGCAGTTATGTTCACGAGAACAGCACTATTCTTTGCGAAAAACTATCAGCTAATCAGATTTGGACATGTTCCAAAATGTCTGGGCACTTATCCAGGATGGGAGCAATATGGACACGCATTCTATGTGAGACATCTAGCAAAGATGCAATGTACATGTATGTACGACCATAGGGTCAGACAGAAGTAAATGGTGGCACTAAAATATCACTAATACTAACTATTGGTAAATTGTCAACTGAATTGAATCATATACATACATGCGGTCACATTCATTAGCAATGAACAAATGTATGATCAATTTTGTATGTAAGGCTCGTAATATCATTGGAATCATGTTTGTACACAATGTTAATTGAGTAAAGTTTTTAAAGGAACGTCAAAAAAACTACACATCCCATAATGCCTCATTTGAGATGTCATGAGTGATGTCATGAGTGATGTCATGAGTGATGTCACTGACCATGTCATGAGTGATGTAATATGTGACGTCATCCGCAGTGCATTGCTGGGGCGCGAGTTTTAGTTAGCTCAGCTAACTATAACGGCTGAATTTCTCTGGTTTTGTACGAGTGAAATGTCAGCCTAACTATGACGTCCCTGAAACCTGTGGTTTTTTCAGTGAATTTCTAAGGTTTTTTAAATGCTAATTCCTAACTATAATGTCCCTAAAACCTCTGGTTTTTTCAGTGAATTTCTATGGTTTTTTAAATGCTAATACTAACTACAACATCCCTGAAACCTCTGTTTTTTTCAATGAATTTCTTAGGTTTTTTAAATGCTAATTTCTAACTATGCCAACATAGGTAAGACATGTGCAGAAAGAGGAAGAAAGGCACAGAAAGAAGCAAAAGAAGTGCAGAAAGAGGCAAGAGAGGTGCAGAAAGAGGAAGAAAGTTGCAAAAAGAAGCAAGAGAAATGCAGAAAGAGGCAACAGAAGTCCAGAAAGAGGAAGAAAGGTGCAGAAAGAAGCAAGAGATGTGCAGAATGAACCAACAGAGGTGCAGAAAGAGGCCTACTTTGACTGTACCTTACAACAGACTCATATAAAGTAGCTTAATCTTTAATCCATCTCCCAAGATGTCTTAAACCTCACTTTTCTCTTGAAGGTTCACTATTCATCGACTGCTCAGAATGTTAGGCGTACCAAATGTAAAACAGCAATCCTAAGCATATCACTGTTGTTAGTCTGACCAAGTTTGTGAAGGTATGCATGCGTGTGTCTCTGCTTTTACCTAGTGACATGTTAAATGAAAATAAACATACAAATACTTGAATACCTGTGTTTCAAACAGCATACTCTGTAAATTTGTGTACAAAAAGGTAGAAGCAACAGAAGTGAAGTAAGAAACAACAGAGGTGCAGAAAGAGGCAAGAGAAGTGCAGAAAGAGGCAAGAGAGGTGCAGAAACAGGCAGAAGAGGTGCAGAAAGAGGGAGCAGGGCTGCAGAAAGAGGCAAGACAACTGCAGAAAGGCAAGAGAGTTGCAGAAACAGGCAAAAGAGGTTCAGAAAGAGAGAACAGGGGTGCAGACAGAGGCAAGAGGGGAGCAGAAAGAGGCAAGAGGGGTGCAGAACTTTGTAAGAGAGGTGCAGAAAGAAGCAGGAGCAGTGCAGAAAGAACCAACAGAGGTGCAGAGAGAAGCAAGAGGGGTGCAGATAGAGGCAACAGAAGTGCAGAAAGAAGCAAAAGAGGTACAGAAAGAGGGAAGAGGGTACCGAAAGAGGTAAGAGAAGTGCAAAAAGAGGCAAGAGAGGTGCAGAAAGAGGCAAGAGAGGTGCAGAAAGAAGCAAGAGAAGTGCAGAATGAAGCAACAGGGGTGCAGTAAGAGGGAAGAGTGGTGCAGAAAGAGGCAAGAGGGGTGCAAAAAGAGGCAACAGAGGTGCAGAAGGAGGCAAGTGAACTGAAGAAAGAATCAATAGAGTTTCAGAAACAGGCAAAAAAGGTGCAGAAAGAGGGAACAGGGGTGTAGACAGAGGCAAGGGAAGTACAGAAAGAGGGAACAGGGGTGCAGACACAGGCAAGGGAAGTGCAGAAAGAGGGAAGAGGGGTGCTGAAAGAGGCAAGAGGGGTACAGAAATTTGCAAGAGAGGTACAGAAAGAGGGAAGAGGGTGCAGAAAGAGGCAAGACAGGTGCAGGAAAGGGGAAGAAGTGTGCAGAAAGAAGCAAGAGAGGTGCAGAAAGAGGCAAGAGGGGTGCTGAAAGAGGCAAGAGTGGTACAGAAAGAGGCAAGAGAGTTGCACAAAGAGGGAAGAAGGGTGCAGAAAGAGGCAAGAGGGGTGCAGAAAGAAGCAAGAGAGGTGTAGAAAGAGGCAAGAGGGTGCAGAAAGAGGCAAGAGTGGTGAAAAAAGAGGCAACAGAGGAGCAGAAGGAGGCAGGAGAACTGCAGAAAGAGGCAAGAGAGTTGCAGAAACAGGCAAAAGAGGTGCAGAAAGAGGGAACAGGGGTGGAGACAGATGCAAGAGAAGTGCAGAAAGATGGAAGAGGGGTGCAGAAATGTGCAAAAGAGATGCAGAAAGAAGCAAAAGCAGTACAGAAAGAACCAACAGAGCTGCAGAAAGAGGCAAGAGGGATGCAGAAATAGGTGAGAGAAGTGCAGAAAGAAGCAAAAGAGGTCCAGGAAGAGGCAAGAGGGGTGCAGAAAGAGGCAAGAGCAGTGCAGAAAGAACCAAGAGATGTGCAGAAACAGGCAAAAGGGGTTCAGAAAGAGGGAACAGGTGTGCAGACAGAGGCAAGAGAGGTGCAGAAAGAGGGGAGAGGGGTGCAGAAAGAAGCAAGATCAGTGCAGAAAGAACCAACAGAGGTGCAGAAAGAGGCAAGAGGGGTACAGAAAGAGGCAAGAGAAGTGCAGAAAGAAGCAAAAGAGGTGCAGAAAGAGGCAAAAGAACTGCAGAATAAGGCAAAAGAGGTGCAGAAATAGGCAGGAGAGATGCAGAAAGAAGCAGGAGAGGTGCACAAAGAGGCAAGAGGGGTACAGAAAGAGGCAAGAGGGGTGGAGAAAGAAGCAAGAGAAGTGCAGAAAGAAGCAACCGAGGTGTTGAAAGAGGCAAGAGGGGTGCAGAAAGAGGCAAGAGAAATGCAGAAAGAAGCAACAGAGGTGCAGAAAAAGGCAAGAGAGGTACAGAAACAGGCATGAATGGTGCAGAAATAGGGAACAGGGGTGCAGAAAGAGGAAAGAGGGATACAGAAATTTGCAAGAGAGGTGCAGAAAGAAGCAAAAGCAGTGCAGAAAGAAGCAAGAGAAGTGCAGAAAGAAGCAAGAGAGGTTGAGAAATAGGGAAGAGGGGTGCAGAAAGAGGCAAGAGGGATGCAGAAATTTGCAAAAGATGTGCAGAAAGAAGCAAGAGCAGTGCAGAAAGAACCAACAGAGGTGCAAAAAGAGGCAAGAGGGGTGCAGAAAGAGGTAGGAGAGGTGCAGAAAGAGGCAAGAGGGGTGCAGAAAGAGGTAGGAGAGATGCAGAAAGAGGCAAGAGGGGTACAGAAAGAGGCAGGAAGGAGGAAGAGAAGTGCAGAAAGAAGCAACAGAGGTGCTGAAAGAGGCACGAAGGGTGCAGAAAGAGGCAATAGAAGTGCAGAAAGAAGCAACAGAGGGACAGAAAGAGGCAAAAGAGATGCAGAAACAGGCAGGAAAGGTGCAAAAAGAGGGAACAGGGGTGCATAAACAGGCAAGAGGGATGCAGAAAGAGGCAAGAGCAGTGCAGAAAGAACCAAGAGATGTGCAGAAAGAGGCAAGAGAGTTGTAGAAACAGGCAAAAGGGGTGCAGAAAGAGGGAACAGGTGTGCAGACAGAGGCAAGAGAGGTGCAGAAAGAGGGAAGAGGGGTGCAGAATGAGGCAAGAGGGACATAGAAATTTGCAAGAAAGGTGCAGAAAGAAGCAAGAGCAGTGCAGAAAGAAGCAAGAGAAGTGCAGAAAGAAGCAAGAGAGGTGGAGAAAGAGGGAAGGGGTATAGAAAGAGGCAAGAGGGATGTAGAAATTTGCAAAAGAGGTACAGAAAGAAGCAAGAGCAGTGCAGCAAGAACCAACACAGGTGCAAAAAGAGGCAAGAGGGGTGCAGAAAGAAGCAAGAGAGGTGCAGAAAGAAGCAAGAGGGGTGCAGAAAGAGGCAAGAGTGGTGAAGAAAGAGGCAACAGAGGAGCAGAAGGAGGCAAGAGAACTGCAGAAAGAGGCAAGAGAGTTGCAGAAACAGGCAAAAGAGGTGCAGAAAGAGGGAACAGGGGTGGAGACAGACACAAGAGAAGTGCAGAAAGATGGAAGAGGGGTGCATAAATGTGCAAGAGAGATGCAGAAAGAAGCAAAAGCAGTACAGAAAGAACAAACAGAGGTGCAGAAAGAGGCAAGAGGGATGCAGAAAGAGGAGAGAGAAGTGCAGAAAGAAGCAAAAGAGGTCCAGGAAGAGGCAAGAGGGGTACAGAAAGAGGCAATAGCAGTGCAGAAAGAACCAAGAGATGTGCAGAAAGAGGCAAAAGGGGTGCAGAAAGAGGGAACAGGTGTGCAAACAGAGGCAAGAGAACTGCAGAATAAGGCAAGAGAGGTGCAGAAATAGGCAGGAGAGGTGCAGAAAGAGGCAGGAGAGGTGCTCAAAGAGGCAAGAGGGGTACAGAAAGAGGCAAGAGGGGTGGAGAAAGAAGCAAGAGAAGTGCAGAAAGAAGCAACCGAGGTGCTGAAAGAGGCAAGAGGGGTGCAGAAAGAGGCAAGAGAAGTGCAGAAAGAAGCAACAGAGGTGCAGAAAAAGGCAAGAGAGGAACAGAAACAGGCATGAAAGGTGCAGAAATAGGGAACAGGGGTGCAGAAAGAGGAAAGAGGGATACAGAAATTTGCAAGAGAGGTGCAGAAAGAAGCAAAAGCAGTGCAAAAAGAAGCAAGAGAAGTGCAGAAAGAAGCAAGAGAGGTGGAGAAAGAGGGAAGAGGGGTGCAGAAAGAGGCAAGGGGGATGCAGAAATTTGCAAAAGAGGTGCAGAAAGAAGCAAGAGCAGTGCAGAAAGAACCAACAGAGGTGCAAAAAGAGGCAAGAGGGGTGCAGAAAGAGGTAGGAGCGGTGCAGAAAGAGGCAGAAGGGGTACAGAAAGAGGTAGGAGAGATGCAGAAAGAGGCAATAGGGGTACAGAAAGAGGCAGGGGGGTGCAGAAAGAAGGAAGAGAAGTGCAGAAAGAAGCAACAGGGGTGCTGAAAGAGGCACGAAGGGTGCAGAAAGAGGCAATAGAAGTGCAGAAAGACGCAACAGAGGTACAGAAAGAAGCAAGAGAGGTGCACAAACAGGCAGGAACGGTGCAGAAAGAGGGAACAGGGGTGCAGAAACAGACAAGAGGGGTGCAGAAAGAGGCAAGAGCAGTGCAGAAAGATCCAAGAGATGTGCAGAAAGAGGCAAGAGAGTTGCAGAAACAGGCAAACGGGGTGCAGAAAGAGGCAACAGGTGTGCAGACAGAGGCAAGAGAGGTGCAGAAAGAGGGAAGAGGGGTGCAGAATGAGGCAAGAGGGATATAGAAATTTGCAAGACAGGTGCAGAAAGAAGCAAGAGCAGTGCAGAAAGAAGCAAGAGAAGTGCAGAAAGAAGCAAGAGAGGTGGAGAAAGAGGGAAGTAGTGCAGAAAGAGGCAAGAGGGATGTAGGAATTTGCAAAAGAGGTGCAGAAAGAAGCAAGAACAGTGCAGCAAGAACCAACAGAGGTGTAAAAACAGGCAAGAGGGGTGCAGAAAGAAGCAAGAGAGGTGCAGAAAGAAGCAAGAGGGGTGCAGAAAGAGGCAAGAGTGGTGAAGAAAGAGGCAACAGAGGAGCAGAAGGAGGCAAGAGAACTGCAGAAAGAGGCAAGAGAGTTGCAGAAACAGGCAAAAGTGGTGCAGAAAGAGGGAACAGGGGTGGAGACAGACGCAAGAGAAGTGCAGAAAGATGGAAGAGGGGTGCAGAAATGTGCAATAGAGATGCAGAAAGAAGCAAAATCAGTTCAGAAAGAAGCAAAAGAGGTCCAGGAAGAGGCAAGAGGGGTACAGAAAGAGGCAAGAGCAGTGCAGAAAGAACCAAGAGATGTGCAGAAACAGGCAAAAGGGGTGCAGAAAGAGGGAACAGGTGTGCAGACAGAGGCAAGAGAGGTGCAGAAAGAGGGGAGAGGGGTGCAGAAAGAAGCAAGATCAGTGCAGAAAGAACCAACAGAGGTGCAGAAAGAGGCAATAGGGGTACAGAAAGAGGCAAGAGAAGTGCAGAAAGAAGCAAAAGAGGTGCAGAAAGAGGCAAGAGAGGTGCAGAAATAGGCAGGAGAGGTGTAGAAAGAGGCAGGAGAGGTGCACAAAGAGGCAAGAGGGGTACAGAAAGAAGTAGGCGAGGTTCAGAAAGAGGCAAGAGGGGTACAGAAAATGGCAAGAGAACTGCAGAAAGAGGCAAGAGGGATGCAAAAAAGGGAAGTAGGATGCAGAAAGAAGCAAGAGAGGTGCATAAAGAAGCAAGAGAAGTGCAGAAAGAAGCAAGAGAGGTGGAGAAAGAGGGAAGGGGTGCAAAAAGAGGCAAGAGGGATGTAGAAATTTGCAAAAGAGGTGCAGAAAGAAGCAAGAGCAATGCAGCAAGAACCAACAGAGGTGCAAAAAGAGGCAAGAGGGGTGCACAAAGAGGTAGGCGAGGTGCAGAAAGAGGCAAGAGGGGTAGAGAAAGAGGTAGGAGAGGTGCAGAAAGAGGCAAGAGGGGTACAGAAAATGGCAAGAGAACTGCAGAAAGAGGCAAGAGGGATGCAAAAAAGGGAAGTAGGATGCAGAAAGAAGCAAGAGAGGTGCATAAAGAAGCAAGAGAAGTGTAGAAAGAAGCAAGAGAGGTGCAGAAAGAGGCAAAAGGGGTGCAGAAAGAGACAACAGGTGTGCAGAATGGAGCAAGACAGGTACATAAAGAAGCACGAGAAGTGCAGAATGAAGCAACAGGGTTGGAGAAAGAGGCCAGAGAAGTGCAGAAAGAAGCAACAGAGGCGCAGAAGGAGGCAAGAGAACTGCAGAAAGAGGCAATAGAGTTGCAGAAACAGGCAACAGAGGTGCAGAAAGAGGGAACAGGGGTGCAGACAGAGGCAAGAGAGGTGCAGAAAGAGGGAAGAGAAGTGCAGAAAGAAGCAACAGAGGTGCTGAAAGAGGCACGAAGGGTGCAGAAAGAGGCAAGAGAAGTGCAGAAAGAAGCAACAGAGGTACAGAAAGAGGCAAGAGAGGTCCAGAAACAGGCAGGAAAGGTGCAGAAAGAGGGAACAGGGGTGCAGAAAGGGGCAAGAGGGGTGCAGCAAGAAGCAAGTGAGGTGCAGAAAGAGGCAACAGAAGTGCAGAAAGAGGGAAGAGAGGTGCAGAAACAGGAAAGAGAAGTGTAGAAAGAGGCAAGAGAATTGCTGGAAGAAGCAACAGAGGTGTAGAAAGAAGTAAGAGAAGTGCTGAAAGAGGCAAGTGAGGTGCAGAAAGAGGCAAGAGAGGTGCAGTAAATGGCAAGAGAACTGCAGAAAGAGGCAAGAGGGATGGAAAAAAGGAAGAAGGATGCAGAAAGAAGCAAGAGAGGTGCATAAAGAAGCAAGAGAAGTGCAGAAAGAAGCAAGAGGGGTGCATAAAGAGACAACAGAGGTGCAGAAAGAAGGAAGGCGAGTGCAGAAAGAGACAACAGGGGTGTAGAAAGAAGCAAGACAGGTGCAGAAAGAAGCAAGAGAAGTGCAGAATGAAGCAACAGGGGTGCAGAAAGAGGCAAGAGAAGTGCAGAATGAAGCAACAGAGGCGCAGAAGGAGGCAAGAGAACTGCCGAAAGAAGCAAGAGAGTTGCAGAAACAGGCAAAAGAGGTGCAGAAAGAGGGAACAGGGGTGCAGACAGAGGCAAGAGAGGCACAGAAAGAAGGAAGAGGGGTGCAGAAAGAGGCAAGAGGGGTGCAGACATTTGCAAGTGAGGTGCAGAAAGAAGCAAGAGCAGTGCAAAAGACCAACAGAGGTGCAGAAAGAGGCAAGATGGGTGCAGAAAGAGGGAAGAGAGGTGTAGAAAGAGGCAAGAGAGTTGCACAAAGAGGGAAGAAGGGTGCAGAAAGAGGCAAGAGGGGTACAGAAAGAAGCAACAGAGGTGCACAAAGAGGCAAGAGGGGTGCAGAAAGAGGGAAGAGAGGTGTAAAAAGAGGCAAGAGAGTTACACAAAGAGGGAAGAAGGGTGCAGAAAGAGGCAAGAGGGGTGCAGAAAGAAGCAACAGAGGTGCAGAAAGAAGCAACAGAGGTGGAGAAAGAGGCAAAAGGGGTACAGAAAGAGGCAAGAAAAGTGCAGAAAGAGGCAAGAGAGGTACAGAAACAGGCAGGAGAGGTGCAGAAGGAGGGAACAGGGGTGCAGAAAGAGGCAAGAGAGGTGCAGAAAGATGAAAGAAGGGTGCAGAAAGAGGCAAGAGGGGTACTGTAAGAAGCAAGTGAGGTGCAGTAATAGGCAACAGAAGTGCAGAAAGAGGCAAGAGAGCTGCAGAAAGTGGAAGAGATGAGCAGAAAGAGACAAAAGAAGTGCAGAAAAAGAAAGAAAGGTGCAGAAAAAGCAACAGAAATGCAGAAAGAGGCAAGAGAGGCGCAGAAAGAAGCAAGAGTGGTTTACACACCATTAGTAACAATTTAATACCCACATTTAGCAATAAGTAACAGGTGACCATTCTAGGTTTGCAAAGGGCATTCCACCACGTTGTAACACTTGTTGCTGCATTTTTGGTAACGTTTGAGCCTTTTGAGCTAGAAACAAGGTGTTTTTTTCAAATTTGCTGATTATGCAGCAGATGATGGATTATGTAGCAAATGCGGAAAATGTATAATTGTGCAAAAGTCAGTGCAGCCAAACAGTCGCATAATTCTAGTGCCCCTCTCATACCTCTGACTAGGTCCAGAAGTACTCCTCAGTGTTTACTTCTTTTATTTGTCTCATTGAGTTTATAGTTTAGCTTCTATGGAAAGGAGGAATACTAAACCTGAGGTTACCACTCCACAACACAGACTACCATACCACATAATTACTCTCCATAACACATAATCCCACTCTACATAATTCCTATACACTAAATACCACTTTCTATCCACATAATTTCACTGCACAACATACCACTTAATTCCACTACACACAACCTACATCCTCTCCACTCTAAGAAACATTAGTAAAACACTTTTACATTTACAACGCCAATAGCTCTAACTCTCGCAAATGCAAAACCTATTACATTGCAAATGCTTTTTTAACTAGTAGTCGCGTTTGCAGAGAGGTGGGGAAAGGGGGCTGAGCCTCTGACCAGCGCTCAGGAATACCTCTGCGTAGGACTTACAAGAGGTATCAGGAGGGCTTCTTGGCCCCCAAAGTCCCTCAGGAGAAAAGTGGACTTCACCCCCAACCCGTAGTGTGCCAGGAGGCGCGTTTGCAGAGTGGTGGAGAAAGGGGGGCATGGCCTCCCAAGACCTCTTAGCAATCCCACTGTGCGGGACTTACTGGAGGTAACAGGAGGGGTAGTTGGCCCCCAATGGCTCTTCAATGGGGATTAAAGTCCCCTTCGCTGCTGGGGGTCATTAGGGGCCAACTAGTCTACCAGTTACCTCCAGTAAGCTTCACACAGTGAGATTGCTGAGAGGTGGACACAGGCCACACCCCCTTTGTCCACCACTCTGCAAACACACCTCCTGGCGCGCTCTTGGTTGGGGGATGAAGTCTCCTTGCCTCCTGAGAGTCCCTGGGGGTCAACTAGGCCACCAGGGATCTCCAGTAAGCCCCACACAGCTGGATTGCTGAGAGTGGTCCGAGGCCATGCTCCTTTTTTACATCACTCTGCAAACGCGCCGCCTGGTGCCAGTCAGTCAGTCAATAAAACTTTATTCGGTTTTTTACAACCATAAAAGTATACACTAAGCAGCATATCATTCAATAAAATAAGCAAGTCAGAATCATAGAATATATAATACATTTTCTTAAAACTATAATTCACATATCATAAAAATGCGAGATAAAAATCATCTTAAAATTTAATAAAACCAACTATTCCAATTTTTGAGGCACACAGACCTTCTAGTATGTCTCACACAATGCTTCTATCCATTAATAACTCATTCTCCCTGTAGCTTAAAAGATCTAAATTTCATCAGTACTCTTTACATTTAAGGAACTCTTTCACTTTATTTATATATTTCCCAATAGCACAGGCTATATCTAAATTCATCATTCCCACTAAGAGGTTTACAGCTTGCAACCTATTTTTAATTTCATATTTTTTAAAATCGGACCTAAAATCTCTCTTCGTATATCTAAAATCTTCAAGCAATCTAATAATATATGTAGAATATCACAGGTGGTGCCTAAAGTGCAGGTGCATTTTCCATTGCTATTTATCATTAAGTTTTTTACCCCATTATTCGCGTAACAGGGGTTTATCCCGATTCTCAATCTTAGCACTTCACGCCTTAACAGGCAGTTGGGTAACCTGTCGATATAGGGGTAATGTAAATCATTTTTCCATGCTGAGGCCATAAAAGTAACTGAGCTTTTCCGTAAGAGGTATTCTTGATCATGGGTTCGAGACGCTTCTATTCCCAGTGTCCTAAGTTCTTTCTTATCTATCTTTAGGTCAAGGTACTGAGGGCACAACTTTAGCTTTAAAACACCATACGCTTCAATAATTGAGGCTCTGGTCTCTTTTGCCCAGGTCAACTCACTATTGGCAATTTCATTTTTACACCACTGATCCAGCGCGATATTAGCAAACAGCATTCATACACCAGATACTCACTTGGGCCCATACATTCATACTACGCTAATACTTACGCTGGGTTTTATAAGTTGTTACTCTTTATCAAAATCCCTGCTACCAATTACCTCCTGAATGAAGAGTAATGACTTACCAATGAATCCTTTGCTAATTGGGAAATTTAAAAAGAGTGACATTCATTATAGTACATAATCCTGAAATAACCACTGAGTCAGGAAGTTTTAAAATGTTTATCTAAAGATTTAGCAGAGTAAATTACAGAAAACACATGGTACTTAATCGAAATACCCAAGATGAAGCATAGAATAATTATTGCTAATGTATGACGGTGTTTAAGGCAAAGGAGAGAATAGAGACAGCAGCGCAACTAAAGGTTGCATTATATTTACCTAAGTGCGAGAACCAAACCCCTTGGCCAAGGAGTTGGAAAGAATAGGACCCAGGAAGGATGAAGAGCAAAGACCTCCTCCAGGATCAGGACAGGACCGGTGACCTCTCTACAACGACGCCTGCGTCGTTCCCCTCTCTGATACTCGACTTCTCCTCGATTCTCCCGTGCCTTCCTTCTAATGGACTCCGCCGCCCCCTCCTCAGGACCTCTCTGGACAGTGGTTCGGTCTGCAATCGATCAGCTTGGCAGTCTGGAGCTAAGAGCGCTAGTCTTCTGTGCGCACTCTGCGGTCTGAGCTAGAAGCTAAACTAGTTAGCTAATTCTATATCTATTATACCCCTCTACGCCCATGTACCTCCCCTTAATGTTGCTAAAATATGGGGAGTACTACTTCTGATTGGACAGGGACAGGGGGTGGATTCTCGTACCATATTGATTTGGCTTAAATTGTAAAGCCTATTGTCTTTAAATTCCCACCACTTCAAATTAATACATTTGCTTTATTTCCCACCCGTCTCATGACAAATGTAAACCAATTTTCATAGACAATGTATCAATGTACAACAGGAAAGGCAAGAGTACAGCATCTTCGGCCATCGGGTCGCGGCCTTGGACGACGTCCAGATTGACTTCATTTGGCAGGCACACAGGACACATGCACAGAACCATTTGCCTCTCGAGTTTCAGGTCACCAACCCAGGCCCAAGTTTACGAACTAATAAAAGTGCAAGAAGAAAATATTAAAATCACAAAATAAAATGTTTCACTGTATGCCCACTTTTTCTATTCTATTCCCATTTAATTATATATTCTAACGCGCGTTAGTAGCGTTAGAAAACGACAATTTAGTAATGACATGAGAACAAGCTGAAGCATGTGAAAACATCAAACAGCCATTTTAATGCACACTGCGCAGAAGTTTCCCACCAAGCAAAGAAAGACGTCACACCATGTGATATGGTTGCGACATGCGCATTGAGTTTTCCCGCGCATAGCGGCCATTTTGGATTACAGACAAGCGTTATTCATTAGTAAAACACATAGGCAAGCTTCCTTCTCTTTTGTGTCGTGAATGCAAAAGGTTAGTATTAACAATACAAGTTTTAATAAATTAATACTGTGAGGATTGAATACAAGCAAGTTTTCATTTATGAAACCTTGCTCCATCAATCCCCTCTCTGATGGCGTTTCTGAGCCATCAAACACCACCCTCAATCAGATGCCAACTTCTATGAAATTACTTCATTCTCATCTTTATACTTTCCATTTTTACAATCTCCTTTTAATTTCTTGTATAATTCACTTCTCCACTCTTCAAGTTCGATTTCATCTACCTTTCGTTTCTTTCCTCTTCCTGTCACCTTATATGTTCCATTCTTTTTACAGCATTTGCACCATATTGTTACTGCCAATATTATTGTTGCTATCCCTGCTAAGGGTACTAATATTTGACCTATAAGTCCTTTTCCTACATTAGCAAACCAGGTTCCAATTGACAAGATACTATTTGTCAATCTTTCCCATACACTATCAACTTCCAGTGGTTTAAGTTCTTTCTCAAGTTTAGTTATATTCTGTATATACGTTCCAATTTCTGCACTCTTATCAGGAATATAAGTGCAACAATGTTTCGTCTTCAATAATTTACAGACTCCGCCCTCTTTTGCCAATATAATATCAAGAGCAAGTCGATTTTGCATCACCATAGATCTAATCGCAACCATTTCCGCATTAATCATTAGAAAACCTCCAGCAGTATCCGTTGATAAACGATCAACCACTGTAGACAATTTACATATTTTCATTGAGTTCAGAATTATTCCCACTGAAGGTATCAATGCACCAAATATATCACCTACAATTTCAGAAAAACTAGCTCTTTTACTACGTATTAATTCGCTATTGTTTTCATTGCTCCCAGTGTTTCTTTTTACGTCGTATATCTTTGGAAATACTATTCCAAAATTACAACTTCCATACCACCGTGCAGGAAGCCTAAAGTAAGCCTTATTCCCACACACATAATAGATTCCAGGAAAAACTGAATCTGTTCCTCCTTTGAGTCCCCAACCTCCAAGAACTAAAAAATTGTGTTCACATTCACTGGTACCGATGAAAACATTGTTATATTCAGTCTTTAATCTATGAAGACAAATTTTTCCCGTCTTTACAAAATCCAGAGCCATAGCAGCTTGAGCCTTGCCAGGTGTGTAACTCCCTTCTTTCTCCGCCCAAGGTGGCAAATGAGCCTTATGCTCAGAAGCTTTCTTTTGAAAATCTTGTCTTCTATCTTCTACTAAATTTAAAAATATATTTTCTTCTTCAAGTAAAGAACATGTTAGATTGTGTCTATGTGCATGTGTTATGTCTATTGATTTCATTGTTAAGAAAAATTCTCCCATAAACTGTGCGTCTTGACTACTAAGCACTGGGTTCATAATTTTGCGAATCGGAACCTCAGAAAATATCACATCTAAGTTTGAATAATAATACTGAAGTCTCCCTGTTCTATAAAATAAACTAGACAAAACACTACATGATATGCCATATGTCAGTGGTAAGTGATGGTATGTTAATCCTTCTGCTACTGATTCAGGTAACTTCATACAGACATAACAGTTACTAACTTCCATTGTGTCTACATATTGAAACAATAACTTTGTGAAAACGTTTAAACTAGTGTCGTTATCAGCTATTTCATGATGAATTTCTGGTTCATTCTCTGCCATTAGTTCTACTCTATTGCCCTTCATGTTTGCTGTCCTCCCTTTAGTTTCATTATTAATCTTTTTATCTATTATCATAAGGTAAGGAACTGCTACAATCAGGACTAACCATACTATAAGCACCATCACTAGACTACATATGCATAATGCACAGCATCTTCTACAACATCTCTGTTTTGGTCTCCCAGCAACTCTATCGTCAGGCATTTTCGACAAGGAAGATCACTCTTCTTATCTATTTCCTCTTTTTCTTTTTCTTTATATGATTCTTTTGCTTAGTCAAGGTGGTCTTGTTTCTTTTTCGTACGTCAGTTCTGCACTTGTTCCTTCGCCACCACTTTCACTTGACTCTGAGCTTTCAAAATCTTCAAGAATGATATAAGTCCAATCAGGACCCTTGAATTTGTTATTCACAAGTTTCAGTCTTTTACTTCTTCTTTTCGCAGTTTTATGTTCTTGGTCAGTTTGACTTGTCACTTCATTCACTTGATCTGGATCTTCACTTCTGGTTGTTATGTGGTACTTCACTCTTTTAATGACACTTGGCCAATGATCTCCTTTTCTTGTTTTCTTTGTTTGAACTGTCTCTTTATCTTCGTTTTCAGAAATCTTTTTAATTTCACTTCTTAGCACTGCTTCGTTTTCTTTTATTACTTTTTCTTCTGTTTGCTCTTTTTCAGGTCTGATTGGTTTCTCTGTAACAGCTCCACTGTGAATTTCCAATAATTGACTTTGTTCTTTGTTTATTTCTTCAAGTTCAATGTTTTTCAACGTTTTTTTCTTCTGTGCACTCTTCTTGATCTAACTTGTTCTGATCAGGACTTATTGCACTGTGAACTTCTGCAGCCTGACCGGATTCTTCTAGACCTGTCTGTCCCTGTTCAAAGTCTATTAGATCTTCACTGTTTTGAGTCCAGTTTCCTTTCCCTATCTGACCTTGTTCAGGATTTCTTAATGTCTTTTCTTCTTGTTCCTGAACTGCTTCTTCTTCACCTATCTGATCTTCTTCAATTTCTTCCAATTTCGCTTGACTTCTTGGTCTGTGGTATATTTCAGGAACCTCTACCACGGGTATCCAATCCTGACTTGTGCTCGGCTGTTCTTCTTCAGCTTCTCTGGAATCTCGAACCTGAGATCCTTCAGCTGGGCAACCTTCAGCTTCTTCAGTGATTGGCATTGTCTGAGGATTCTCTTCCTCAGGATCTGGTACTCTCTTGGTGTGACTTACATGAATCCAATTAGGAAATCCTGCACACTTCACTGCTGTATTCGTTGTCAGTATGATTTGACACGGTCTGCCCCATCTAGGTGATAGACACGTTTCTCTGGTGTGATTCTTCACTACCACCCAGTCACCAGGATTCAGATCATGTTCTTGTTCAGGCTGCCTGGAAACTGCGTCTTCTCCAACCTGATGAGAGACAGAACGCACTAGGTCAGCCAATCCTTTGCAATAGTCCAGAATCATATCATCAGATATATTCACCAGTTTGTTTGTGGGAACATGTGTTTGTCTCATTGCTCTTCCCATCATTATTTCATGTGGGCTCAATCCTGTGGTTCTGTCAGGTATACTTCTGAGTCCCATTAAAACGAGTGGCAATGCATCTGGCCACTCTAATGATGTTGATGCACACATTTTTCCCAGTCTTGACTTTATAGTGCCATTCAATTGTTCAACCACTCCAGAAGCTTCTGGACGATATGCACAGTGCAGTTTCTGTTTGATTTGGAATGCTTCACAGATTATTTGGATCACTTCACTGTTAAAATGTTTTCCTCTATCTGATTCCAAAGTTACTGGAAAACCAAATCTAGGAATGAGTTCTCGTAGCAACAGTTTTGCAACTGTAATGCTGTCATTTCTCCTAGTAGGGTAAGCCTCCACCCACTTTGAAAACAGGCACACTATGACTAGTACATATTTCAGCCCTTTACATGGTGGTAACTGTATGAAATCAAACTGAAGTCTCATAAATGGACCCTCTGCCTTTCCAGTTTTTCCAAATCCAATTACTGTCTTCCTCCCTGGATTATGCATCTGGCAAGTTAGACATCTCTGGCAAAGACTCTCTGCAACAGCCCTGAATTTGGGATTGTACCAATTTTGTCTGAACAGCCTAATCATGGCATCTCTCCCTATGTGTGTGTCTCCATGATACATCCTAGCCATTTGTGAGAGTAAACAGTCTGGCATGACTGGTCTGCCATCAGCACTGATCCACACTTCATCATCTCCTCTTTGGGAGTAACCCACTTTGATCCACAAATTCTTCTCACTTTCATCAACCTCATCTTGCAATTTCTTGACGTCATTCCAAGTTTCAGGTGGCATATACAGCATAAGTTGGCAGCTGATTCCCATTCTTTCCACCCTCTTATTGACTGACATTCTGGTTTTGGCACAATGTTGAGCCACCAGATCTGCATATCTGTTGCCGACTACCACCCAGTCATCTCCTGACTGGTGTGCGGCACATTTCACCACAGCCAATTCTTTTGGTGATTGTATTGCTTCTAGCAATTCCTTTACAAATTGTCCATTTTAATGGGGGATCCTGAAGAAGTCATGAAATCCCTCTGCATCCATAGTTGGCCAAAATCATGCACAACCCCGTAACCATATTGGCTATCTGTAAATATGGTTACTCTCTGATTCCTCCCAATTTTGCATGCTTTTATCAACGCAATCAATTCAGCTACTTGTGCAGATTTGACTCCTGGTAAATAAGATGCTTCAACTATTCCAGTTAATTCACATACCGCATAGGCAGCAGTTAGTTTACCGTCTTCATGTCTTTGACATGAACCATCAACATATAGCTCCCTGTCTGGCTTTTTAAGAGGCTGTTCCTCTATATCTGGGCGTGGTTTTGTGCATAATTCTGTAATTTGTATACAATCATGTTCATCGTCTTCATCATCTTTAATTCTCTCATGATATGGGTCTGGTAGTAAGGTTGCTGGATTTATTATAGTACACCTTACCATGTTCACATTTTCAGCACCCATTATTATTCTTTCATATTTAGTCAGCCGACTAGGAGTAAGATGCTGAGTTCGGGTTCTTGTCAACAGAATGACAACTGCATGTGGAACATACACTTTTACAGGGTGTCCCATCACAATTGACTCACTTTGTTCAATGCTCAAACAAGTAGCCGCCACTGCTTTTAAGCATCCTGGCAACGCAGCTGCTACTGGGTCCAATGTAGCAGAAAAATATGCTATAGGACGTCTTTCTAATCCATGTCTCTGAGTTAAGACAGAAAGTGCACAATTTTCTCTCTCATGACAGAACAATGCAAATTCTCTTTTATAATCAGGCATGCCTAAGGCAGGTGCTGAACATAGGGCATTTCTCAATTTTACAAAGGCTTCTACACTTTCATCCTCCCACTCCACAGGGTCCTTTGCTTTCTTTTTTGTCATGTTAATTAAGGGCTTAGCTAACATGGAAAATCCTGGTATCCATTGTCGACAGTAACCTACTATTCCTAGGAACATTCTCACTTGTCTTTGTGTTACAGGCATTTGCATTTTCTTTATTAAAGCTACTCTTTCAGCTGTTACTCTTCTTTTTCCTCTCTCAATTTGGTGTCCCAGATACTTAACAGCTGTTGTACAGAATTGCAATTTTTCAGGTGAGACTTTATGTCCTTCTTCTGCCAAAAGATTTAACAATGCTATGGAATCAACAACACAGTCCTCTCTAGTATTCGATGCCACCAATAAGTCGTCGATATATTGGACTAAGACTGAGCTTCCTGGCATCACTAATTTTTCAAGGCACTTTTTCAGTATCTGGTTGAAAATAGAAGGACTTTCTGTGTACCCCTGAGGAACACGATTCCACACATAAACCTTGTTCTCAAATTTAAATGAGAAAAGATACTGGCTGTCTGGATGTAATGGTATTGAAAAGAACGCTTGACACAAATCAATTACTGTGAACCATCCTGCACTCCAAGGGATCTGGTATAGAATTACTGCAGGATTTGGCACTATGGGACAATATGGTTCTACAATCTTATTTATTTTTCTCAGGTCCTGAACAATCCTATATTTTCCACTAGGTTTCTTTAACCCCATTATAGGTGAATTACATGGGCTACTCATTACTTCTTTTAGGATATTTTGTTCTACCATTCGATTTATTTCTTCAATGACTCCTGCTTTTACTTCTGCACTCATTTTGTACTGTCTGGTATTTGGGAAAATTGCACTTTCCTTTACAGTAATTTTAACTGGATCTATTTTAGCCATAAGTCCTACTTCCTTTCCGGTGAAATCCCATACTATGGGGTTTACTGTACCTTTTAATTCTTCTGGCAACTCATCTTTTGTTATTAACGAAAACATCTCATCCACTTCTGTACCTTGTTTTGCAATCATAATTTTATATACATGGTCTTCATCTGGTGTCTGAACTGCCACACCATCCGGTGTGCAGAAAATGGTACAATTCATCTTGCACAATAAATCCCTACCTAATAAGTTTACTGGACTAGAATCACACACTACAAATTGATGCATTTCTCTGAAATTTCCGATTTTAACTTCCATGGGTTCGGTAAGAGGTGTTCTAATTCTTTGATTAGCTACCCCCACTCCTTGGATATTTTCACCAGAGAGAGGAAGGTCTGGAATGTCTGCTGTTCTCACAGTAGACCGGGTAGCACCAGTGTCCAAAAGGAAAGTAATATTATTACCTTTCACATTCCCTTCAACATATGGACCTGACTGATCTACCTGTAATTATGCGCCAAGTATGCACTCCTTCTTCCCCTCTCCTAGGCACCGTCATGGACTGAATTGACAGAAATCGTCCTGCAAAAGAAATTGTGATGTCATATAATCATTCTTACCACTTCCTCCCTGATATCCGATGTCTGTACCATGCTTTGCTCTGCTTACATTACCCTGAATAGGTGCAGGTGGCAACTGACTCTGAGGATTTACACCCTGCTGTGAGTCATTCTGCGTCTGTGGATTTAAATTTTGATTTGGGCCATTATTATTCCGAATCTTTTTACATTCATCCTTCCAATGCCCCAATTTTCCGCATCTATGACAAGGAAATTTCTTTTTAGCTTCTTCTCTACTCATTCGTCCTCTAAATTTTCCACCATTTCCAGTTTCACCATTCGTTCCAGAATCTTTTCCTTGATTTTCACTCGGGTTTTCCAAATTAATTCCGTTTCTCAGCCATTTTCACCTGAGCCCACATCACTTTTTCCTGCAATTTCTTGTGTCTATCCTCAATATCGTCTCCACAATATTTTGCATACTTCAAAATTTCATCAATGGGCTTTCCCTGCCAACACAGCATGTGTTGTTTAATCATCTGACAAATCTCTGGCTTCAAACCGTAAACAAATCGATACACAAACTGACTCATGTTCTTGTCTCCAATGTCCTCAAATCCACTATACTGTTTAAATACCTGCAATAGACGCTCATAGTAGGAATGTACTGATTCATTAGCTTCTTGGGTAGTTCGATCTATTTTTACCCAATCTGTTTCTTTCGGGGTATTTTCCCTTTCAGGTAAGTTATCACCTGCTGATACTTTTTCATTACATCATTTGACGGGGCACCTGTCTTCGGATCTCTAGGATATTCATCACTTGGCCAATCCACTGTGATTTTGCAATCTGTCCATAAATCGGCAGGTACCACTATATCAAACAACCCATCCAAATCCTTCAACAGTACCTTCGACACCTTCACAAACCTGTCAACCTGCTTGTACCATTCAATTGGTTTTTCTCTCAACTTTGGAAAATCATTCGTAAATGACAAAATATCCTGTCTGCTCCATGGGACATGTACATATCCTCCTCCCGCAACTTCTCGCATTGGATACATTTGATCTGCTTTCCCTGTTTCCTTCATCACATATTCAGATGCTGTTCTACTTGTTTGTGCTTCTTCCTTTTTATTGGCCCACCTAGTTCTCCATTTATCTAGGTCTCCCCATTTTTGCAAAACTAACATTAATTCTCTTGTTTGTAATCTTCTTCCAGAGGCATTCATATTTTCTAAATCTTTGTCTGAAAATTCTGCTCTATAGGGTTTCTGTAGTACCTTTGATCTCCCTATTTCTATTCCCATCTGTAGTGCTAAATTGGATAATTTTTCATGAAATAACCTTACATTTCTGGTGATACTCCTGCACAGGAACAATAATTCTTCTTCATCATAGGTATTTAAGCGTTCTAGTCCTACATTTCCTGCTATTATTTCCTCTAATTCGACTTTCAATTTATGAATGTCCATTATTTTCGGAGGTGTGCACTGTTTAACTGACTTTTGCACCCATCTTTCTAGATCTTCAGGTGTTACTATGGTGGCACTTTTTGCTCCCGATGAAGTTATTAAACTTACATCTTTTCTGGGAGTGCTATTTACAGTACCTCGAATAGGCAAGTCCATGAGTGATATTGTGGATTCACAGTCACTAAATTGATCCTCAATTATAACTGGAGCTTCAGTTTTGGAATTATTCACAGGAGTAGGTGCAAGTATCGGTGGAGGACAGCTTCCCTGAGTACCATATAATGGAACTACTGGACCAATTGTTACAGGTATGGTCAATGAATCAGGATGTACTTTTATCTGAGTTATTTTCTGTATTAATTCTTTTCTAGGGCTTCTTTTTCTTTGTCACAAAGTATTCTACTCGGGGTGAATTCATGCATTACCTGTGGTACTAATGGAGTTTTTGGTGGTGCACTTGGGGTGCATCCACTTGTCCCTTCCTGATATGGTGGGGGGTTTCTTAACATTTCCTCCATAAATTCGTCTTCCGACTCCTCATTTCTCATTAAATGATTTGTCTTTTCTGTGCACTTACTTCCTAATTTCTCCTCTGCTGAGAACAATGGATATAATCCTTCTGTAATCATTGCCCTTCTCCATTGTTTCATCTGACCATTCCTAGACTCATGTAGGTATCTGCGGAAAAATCCTGGATAACTCCTATTACTCCTAGATCGGTCCCGCTCAAATGCCTCAGTTTCCCATTCCTATAGAGCTTCGTACTGAGTTAATCTAGGTCTGGGTTCTAAGTCATTCATCCTCAATCTCAAGTTTTGTAGAATTCGCCCATTAAACGTGCCATTCTCGGGAAATGCTAGTATTCCATCATTTTTGGTATATTCTATCCAATTCTCCATCCATACACAAGTATGATAACCTCTCTCCATCATCATGAATGAAGCGGGCGTTTTAGCTGGTGGAATAAGAATTCCTTCTCTAGTTTTGATTGGTTTGTCCTTTTTAAAATAATTCTTGATCTTTTGTAAAAATGACATTTTTCTCCTTTCTCCGTACATCTTGGGTAAGTACAGATGTATAAAATTATATTCTGCAAAGCCTAAATATCTCCTATCCTGACGAATTCCTGTTAAAGTCGGATCGCGTTTTACCATGCAATCCTTATCCACTAAGAATTTCGCTTCTATAATTTTTTTCCAATCAAATGTTTGCTATCTTTTATTTCCGAGCCAATCCTTGCGCGGCCTTTTGGTGACGTTTATCTGTCAACCCCTCCTTTACAATCTGCTCTTTCCTGTCCTTGCTGGTTCAGCCAATCCCAGCGCGGCACCTGTGACGTCAGTACTATTCCTGACTACTGACCCCTCCTTTACAAGGGTCTTTCCACACCCGCTGATTCAACCAATCTCAGCGCGGCGTTTTTGTGACGT
Organism: Calotriton arnoldi; assembly: GCA_963921515.1. Classification (NCBI taxonomy): domain Eukaryota; kingdom Metazoa; phylum Chordata; class Amphibia; order Caudata; family Salamandridae; genus Calotriton; species Calotriton arnoldi. Next base: position 290,534 of record CAWUFW010002294.1, read on the forward strand.
CAGCTCCCTCTCCGGCGACTGACCCTCCCTTTACAAAAATTTACGCAAACTTATTTTCGCTATAAATCTTAATTAAATTTCATTAACAACATAAAACATTCGCTATCGTGCCAGTTTCTCTAAACTAGAAAAGATAGTTTCCTCCACACTTTAGTAAAACCTTTCCGTTTACTAACATACACTACGAGTAAAACCCTTCCGTTTACTCTTCACACAAGCTCCAGAAATACCTGTTACTTCTCCAATGTTACCCTTTCTAGGTGATATAACATCAAATTTTCACCAGCATACTCTTTTGCTATTACTCACACGCATAGAGTCCCTAACGAGTACTGAAAGTCCTGCTTAACTTTTCAGTACTATTTCTGCCTGGCAGATAACCTCACTGCAGTATGGCTTCCCCTTACCATCCGCTATTCTTTTTACCCCGGGGATTCTAGACAACATAAAACAAACTTCGAATATACAGATGTTAGTTCATAAAAATAAAATTCTCATTACCCAATTAACAAAGAGTAACCATCCTCTGATTACCAGAAAACTGATCCAGCGCGATATTAGCAAACAGCATTCATACACCAGATACTCACTTGGGCCCATACATTCATACTACGCTAATACTTATGCTGGGTTTTATCAGTTGTTACTCTTTATCAAAATCCCTGCTACCAATTACCTCCTGAATGAAGAGTAATGACTTACCAATGAATCCTTTGCTAATTGGGAAATTTAAAATGAGTGACATTCATTATAGTACATAATCCTGAAATAACCACTGAGTCAGGAAGTTTTAAAATGTTTATGTAAAGATTTAGCAGAGTAAATTACAGAAAACACATGGTACTTAATCGAAATACCCAAGATGAAGCATAGAATAATTATTGCTAATGTATGACGGTGTTTAAGGAAAAGGAGAGAATAGAGACAGCAGCGCAACTAAAGGTTGCATTATATTTACCTAAGTGCGAGAACCAAACCCCTTGGCCAAGGAGTTGGAAAGAATAGGACCCAGGAAGGATGAAGAGCAAAGACCTCCTCCAGGATCAGGACAGGACCGGTGACCTCTCTACAACGACGCCTGCGTCGTTCCCTCTCTGATACTCGACTTCTCCTCGATTCTCCCGTGCCTTCCTTCTAATGGACTCCGCCGCCCCCTCCTCAGGACCTCTCTGGACAGTGGTTCGGTCTGCAATCGATCAGCTTGGCAGTCTGGAGCTAAGAGCGCTAGTCTTCTGTGCGCACTCTGCGGTCTGAGCTAGAAGCTAAACTAATTAGCTAATTCTATATCTATTATACCCCTCTACGCCATGTACCTCCCCTTAATGTTGCTAAAATATGGGGCCACTACTTCTGATTGGACAGGGACAGGGGTGGATTCTCGTACCATATTGATTTGGCTTAAATTGTAAAGCCTATTGTCTTTAAATTCCCACCCCTTCAAATTAATACATTTGCTTTATTTCCCACCCGTCTCATGACAAATGTAAACCAATTTTCATAGACAATGTATCAATGTACAACAGGAAAGGCAAGAGTACAGCATCTTCGGCCATCGGGTCACGGCCTTGGACGACGTCCAGATTGACTTCATTTGGAAGGCACACAGGACACATGCGCAGAACCATTTGCCTCTCGAGTTTCAGGTCACCAACCCAGGCCCAAGTTTACGAACTAATAAAAGTGCAAGAAGAAAATATTAAAATCACAAAATAAAATGTTTCACTGTATGCCCACTTTTTCTATTCTATTCCCATTTAATTATATATTCTAACCCGCGTTAATAGCGTTAGGAAACGACAATTTAGTAATGACATGAGAGCAAGCTGAAGCATGTGAAAACATCAAACAGCCATTTTAATGCACACTGCGCAGAAGCAGAAGTTTCCCACCAAGCAAAGAAAGACGTCACACCATGTGATATGGTTGCGACATGCGCATTGAGTTTTCCCGCGCATAGCGGCCATTTTGGATTACAGACAAGCGTTATTCATTAGTAAAACACATAGGCAAGCTTCCTTCTCTTTTGTGTCGTGAATGCAAAAGGTTAGTATTAATAATACAAGTTTTAATAAATTAATACTGTGAGTAGGATTGAATACAAGCAAGTTTTCATTTATGAAACCTTGCTCCATCACCACTGTGAGATTTTTTGGTCCTCACCTGATCCTAACCGCTGCCAGAAACGCAATAAAGCCATGCAGGCAGTTATACCCCATGAGATGATTCCCAATTCTAATCTTACTGCTTGTACCATGGATGATCTAGGCAGCGAGAACAAACATTTAAGGATATTTCCCTCCTCTTTGTCCCATCCCTTTTTGCCACTTAAATAGAGTACCTCTGCACCATACAAGAATTGTGGAGGGACCATTGCTAAATAGGCCTTTAACACCGGTCTATCAGACATTTCTCCATATACACTATTACATCTTTTTAATCCCTTCACAGAAGCTGATGCCCTCCTTTTTAATGCATCAAGATGGGTATACCATTGCAGGCTACTCGCGAGCCACATTCCCAGATATCTATATTCTATTACTTTTTCCAGCATCTCTATGCCCAGATACCAGGAGAACTTTGTTTTTCTTCTTCCAAAACATAGGATTTTGGTCTTCTCCATGTTTACCACTAATTTTTTAGTTTGGCAGTATTCTTTAAACATGTTTAAATTTCTTTGTAGACCAATCTCCGTCTGGTCCATGATTACCAAATCATCTGCATATAATAAACAGGAGATATGGTTTCCTCCTAGTTTCGGGCTAGCCCCTCTAACCTTTCTAAATTTTAGGGGCAGATCAGCTATAAACAGGGAAAAAAGCAAAGGGGCAAGTACGCACCCCTGTCTCAGCCCATTACCAATCTGAATCCTCCGGGACAATGCTCCATTCTCATCCAAGATTATCTGGGCCCAGTTTTCTGTATGCAGGGCTTGGATCAAGGCCAATAAATCGCCTTGGATATTATACCCTAGCAAAGTTGACCACAGCTGCTCCCTGTCCACCAGATCAAATGCTGCGCGGAAGTCCACAAAGCAGCAGAACAATTTGCCCCTCTGCTCGATCGACTTCCGCGCGATGGTCCAGAGAGCAAAACAGTGATCAACCGTCGAATGTCCCTCTTTAAATCCTCCCTGTTCTGGGGGCACTATCTGTTTTTCATCTATCCATTCCTTGAGTAATCCCAGGATTACTTTAGCAAATACTTTTTCTCCTATGTCCAGGAGGTTTATTAAACGATAGTTTTTAGGGGAATTTACATCGCCTTTTTTATGTATAGGTCTTACAATTGCCCCTTTCCAACTGTCTGGCATGGCCCCTGTATTAAGAATCCCCTGAAACATATTCGAAAAGAACTCAGACCACCACTCCGGGTTCGTTTTTATAATAACAGCCGGCAAGTTATCTGGGCCGGCGGCTCGAGTTAAGTTTAACCTGATATTATACTCCTAATGTGGCTGGGGGAGAAATGCTCTTTTACTTCTTCCCTTACACCTGGCCATGCGCCGCCTGGTGCACTGATGCTCAGGGGATGAAGTCCACTTCAGTCCTGAGGTCCTCAGGACACAAGAGGACCTCATCGCCCCACCAGCAGTGCGCCAAGAGGTGCGTTTGAAGAGTGGTGTAAAAAGGGGCGCGGCCTCGGACCACCTCTCAGCTATCCCACTGTGTGGGGTTCACTGGAGGTCCCTGGTTACCTAGTTGGCCTCCAGGGTCCCTCAGTAGCGATGGGGACTTAATCCCCCAATGCAGAGTGCGCCAAGAGGCGTGTTTGCAGAGTGATGCAGGGAGGGAGTGGGGCCTCCGGCTAGTTGCCAGTTTCATTTATTTATTTTAGGGAGGGGGGCTGTGTGGCCCCCCTTCCCTAGAACCTTTTGGGCCCCGAGGACCCCATCCCCCGGGGCCTGAGCCATTTAAAAAAATATATATATTTGAAAAGGGAGGGAAGCATGAGGCCCCCCTCCCGAGGCCGATTATGGCCTGGGGACTCCATCCCCCGGGGCCGGGCAATGTTTTTTTATGGAATGTGGGCCTCGTGGCCCCACTTCCCGTGGCCACTTTTGGCCCCCTTCCCTAGAACCTTTTGGGCCCCGAGGACCCCATCCCCCTGACCAGGCTTTCTTTTTTCAAATTTTGGAGGGGGGCCATGCGGCCCTTATCCTGCAGCCAATTTTGGCCCCAGGTACCCCATCCCCCGGCCTTATTTTTTTAATTAAAAAGCGGAGGGAGGCCGAGTGGCCCCCCTTCCCTGGGCCACGTTTGGCCCCGGGGACTCCCTCCCCTGGGGCCTGGCCTCTTTGTTGGGGACCGTGGGGGAGCCCCAATGCCCCTGCGGTCCAAGCTGGCTCCCTGCCTTCTGCGGGAGCCGGCATTGCTTTTGGGCAAAGGGAGCTGCTGACATGCAGCTCCCTTTGCCCAAAAGCAATCTGCTTTGCTTCATGGAAGCGAGAGCAGGTTTCCTGCTCTCGCTTCCATGAAGCAAAGTAGTGTTTGCTATGATAGGGCGGGTGCTCCCGCCCTGTCATAGCAAACTGCAATGTCCCGGGGGTGGGCACCCCGGGACATTGCTGGAGCTGGCCCTGGGGGGTGGCAGTCCCCAGGGCCAAGGAGGGCTCCAGCAGGGGGGCTGCATGGCCCCCCTCTTATCAGAATTAAAGCCCCAGGGAGGTGGCAGTCCCCGGGGTTGTGGTGGTACCTGGGGCCGGGGGTCCACTACGGACCCCCGTATTTTATTTACTTAATGATCCGGTAAGGTGGTGGTCCCAGGGGCCCTGCCCATATTAAACGAATGCCCCTGAGAAAGTCAAAAATAAAAAATATCGATATCTGGTGACCGCGGTGGATCCGTGAACCCTACCGAGCACGAGCTTCATTGTGATTGGCTGCCAAGGCTCCAAACCAAAAAGTGTTGGCAGCCATCTTGTGACTCGGTAAAACTGAGTCACAAGAAAAAAGGGTTGAAAATGGTTAAAAAAAAGAAAAGGGGGCAGGGTAGAAACACCCTGACCCCCTAGGCCGGGTCAGGGGGTCCCACAGGGACCACCAGGGCCAAAAAAAGCATTTATTTTTCGGCAGGAGATGCGTAGAGGTGCGCGAATCCGGCCGAGAAATTTAAAAGAATGAAGCGCGGTGTCTCGCGCTTCGTTTTATTAAGCCCCCGTGTGGGCCAGGTCCCAGGGGCAATGTAGATAATGTATGCAGGGGCCGCGCATGCCACTGCAGCCTGAGGACCGCCACCTCCCCGGAGGCTTCTATGAAAACATTTTGTGGGGGATTCCTGCCCCCCCACGCTGCCCCGGGGACTGCCACCTCCCGAGGCATTTATGATAATGGGCGGGGGCCTCACGGGCCCCCCCAAGCCCTGGGAACCGCCACCTCCCCGGGGCTTAAATTAGATTTTTTAAGTGTGGGGGGGGGCTCCTGCCCCTCCCCACACTGCCCCGAGGACCACCACCTCCCCGGGGCAATTTTAATTAAGGGTGGGGGTCCGTTGCGGACCCTTGGCCTCGGCGACCGCCACCTCCCCAGAGCTTTGCATACGTTGGGAGGGGGCCACACGGCCCCCCTCCTGGAGCCCTCCTTGGCCCTGGGCACCGCCACCCCCCAGGGCATGCTCCAGCAATGTCCCGGGGTGCCCACCCCCAGGACATTGCAGTTTGCAATGACAGGGCGGGAGCATTGCTCCCGCCCTGTCATTGCAAACTTCTGCTTTGCTTAGTGGAAGCGAGAGCAAGAAACCTGCTCTCGCTTCCACGAAGCAAATCAGAGTTCCTTTTGGACAAGGGGAGCTGCATGTCAGCAGCTCCCCTTGTTCATAAGCAATGCCAGCTCCCGCAGGAGGCGGGGAGCCAGCACAGACCGCGGGGGCATTGGGGCTCCCCCTGCGGTCCCCAACTTAGAGGGCCGGCCCCAGGAGATGGGGTCCCTGGGGTCAAAAGTGGCCCAGGGAAGGGGGGCCATGCGGCCCCCTCCCGAAAAAATTAAAATAAATAAACAAGACAATACCCAGGGGGATGGGGTCCCTGGGGCCGAAAAAGGCCTCGGAAGGGGGGCCGCGCGGCCGCCTTCCCGTTTAAAAAAATAAAATATAAAATGAATAGTGGTAGGCCCTGGGGGATGGGGTCCCCAGGGCCCAGAAAATATTGAGAGAAGGGGGGCCACACAGCCCCCTTCAAACCCCTAAAAAAGGGAAAAAAGCCAGCATCTCGCCAGTGACCCCGCCCCCTCCCTGCAGCACACTGCAAACGCACCTCCTGGCGAGTTGTGGGCTGGGGGATTAAGTCCCCTAGATCCTTAAGGGTCCTTAGGGGCCAACTAGCCCACCAGGTATCTCCAGTAAGCCCCACACAGTGGGAGTGCTAAGAGGTGGTCCGAGGCCACGCCCCTTTTTACACCACTCTGCAAACGCGCCTCTTGGAGCACTACTGGTGGGGCGATGAGGTCCACATGTGTCCGGAGGACCTCAGGACTAAAGTGGACTTCATCCCCGAGCAGCAGTGTACCAGGAGGCGCGTTTGGAGGTACTAGGAGGAGTAGTTGGCCCCCAAGGTTGTCCTTGGGGGCCAGCTACCCCTCCTGTTATCTCCAGTAAGTCCCACACAGTAGGATTGCTAAGAGGTCTTCGGAGGCCATGCCCCCCTTTCTCAACCACTCTGCAAATGTGCCTCCTGAAACACTACGGGTTGGGGGATGAAGTCCACTTTTCTCCTGAGGGACTTTGGAGGCCAAGAAGCTCTCCTGGTACCTCCTGTAAGTCCTACGTAGCGGAATTGATGAGCGCTGGTCGGAGGCCCAGCCCCCTTTCTCCACCACTCTGCAAACGCGACTACCAGTTAAAGAAGCATTTGCAATGTAATAGGTCTTGCATTTGCAAGAGTTCGAGCTAATGGCGTTGTAAATGTAAAAGTTTTTTAGTAATGTTTTTTTGGAGTGGAGTGGATGTATGTTGTGTGTAGTGAAATTATGTGGTATGTTGTGCATTGAAATTATGTGGATAGAAAGTATCTGGTATTTAGTGTATAGGAATTATGTAGAGTGGGATTATGTGTTATCGAGAGAAATTATGCGGTATGGTAGTCTGTGTTGTGGAGTGGTAACCTCAGGTTTAGTCTTCCTCATTTCCATAGAAGCTAAACTATAAACTCAATGAGACAAAAAAAAGAAGGAACCACTGACGAGCACTTCTGGATGTAGTCAGAGGTATGAGCAGGGCCACTGGAAATATGGACTGTTTGGCTGCACCAACTTTCGCACTATTATACATTTTCCGCCTTTGCCACATAATCCATCATCTGCTGCATAATCTGCAGATTTGAACAAAAAAAACCTTGTTTGTAGCTCAAATGGCTCAAACGTTACCAAAAATGCAGCGACAAGTGGTATAGCGTGTTGGAAGGCCCTTTGCAAACCTAGAATGGTCACCTCTTACTTATTGCTAAATGTGGGAGTTAGATCGGTACTAATGGTGTGCAAACCACTCTTGCTTGTTTCTGCGCCTCTCTTGCCTCTTTCTGCACTTCTCTTGTTTCTTTCTGTACCTTTCTTCCTTTTTCTGCACTTCTCTTGCCTCTTTCCGCACTTCTCTTGCTTTTTTATGCACCTCTCGTTTCTTTCTGCAACCCTCTTGCCTCTTTCTGCACTTCTCTTGCCTGTTTCTACACCTCTCTTCCCTCTTTCTGCACCTCTCTTGCCTCTTTCTGCACCCCTGTTCCCTCTTTCTGCACATCTCTTGCCTGTTTCTGCAACTCTCTTGCATTTTTCTACAGTTCTCTTGCCTCTTTCTGCACCTCTGTTGCTTCTTTCTACACCCCTCTTGCCTCTTTCTGTATCCCTCTTCCCTCTCTCTGTACCTCTCTTGCCTCTTTCTGCACTCCTCTTCCCTCTTTCTGCACCTCTCTTGTCTGTTTCTACACCTCTCTTCCCTCTTTCTGCACCTCTCTTGCCTCTTTCTGCACCCCTGTTCCCTCTTTCTGCACATCTCTTGCCTGTTTCTGCAACTCTCTTGCATTTTTCTACAGTTCTCTTGCCTCTTTCTGCACCTCTGTTGCTTCTTTCTGCACTTCTCTTGCCTCTTTCTGCACCCCTTTTGCCTCTTTCTTCACATCTCTTGGTTGTTTCTGTACTGCTCTTGTTTCTTTCTGCACCTGTCTTGCAAATTTCTGCACCCCTCTTTCCTCTTTCTGCACCCCTCTTCCCTCTTTCTGCACCTCTCTTGCCTCTGTCTTCCCCCTGTTCCCTCTTTCTGCACCCCTGTTCCCTCTTTCTGCACATCTCTTGCCTGTTTCTGCAACTCTCTTGCATCTTTCTACAGTTCTCTTGCCTCTTTCTGCACCTCTGTTGCTTCTTTCTGCACTTCTCTTGCCTCTTTCTGCACCCCTTTGCCTCTTTCTTCACATCTCTTGGTTGTTTCTGTACTGCTCTTGTTTCTTTCTGCACCTGTCTTGCAATTTTCTGCACCCCTCTTTCCTCTTTCTGCACCCTCTTCCCTCTTTCTGCACCTCTCTTGCCTCTGTCTTCCCCCTGTTCCCTCTTTCTGCACCCCTGTTCCCTCTTTCTGCACATCTCTTGCCTGTTTCTGCAACTCTCTTGCATATTTCTACAGTTCTCTTGCCTCTTTCTGCACCTCTGTTGCTTCTTTCTGCACTTCTCTTGCCTCTTTCTGCACCCCTTTTGCCTCTTTCTTCACATCTCTTGGTTGTTTCTGTACTGCTCTTGTTTCTTTCTGCACCTTTCTTGCAAATTTCTTCACCCCTCTTGCCTCTTTCTGCACCCATCTTCCCTCTTTCTGCACCTCTCTTGCCTCTGTCTGCACTCCTCTTGCCTCTTTCTGCACCTCTCTTGCTTCTTTCTGCACTGCTCTTGCCTCTTTCTGGACCCCTCTTGCATCTTTCTGCACCTCTGTTGCTTCTTTCTGCACTTTTCTTGCTTCTTTCTGCACCTCTCTTGCAAATTTCTGCACCCCTCGTGCCTATGTGTGCACCTCTCTTGCCTCTTTCTGCTCCTCTCTTGCCTCTTTCTGCACCTCTTTTGCTTTTTTCTGTACTTCACTTGCCTCTTTCTGCACCTCTGTTGGTTCTTTCTGCACTGCTCTTGCTTCTGTCTGCTACTCTCTTGCACATTTCTGCACCCCTCTTGCCTCTTTATGCACTACTGTTAGTTCTTTCTGCACCTCTCTTGCCTCTGTCTGCACCCCTGTTCCCTTTTTCTTCACCTCTTTTGCCTGTTTCTGTAACTCTCTTACCTCTTTCTGCACTTTTCATGCCTTTTCTGTACCTCTGTTGCTTCCTTCTGCACTTCTCTTGCCTCTTTCTGCACCCCTCTTGCCTCTTTCTGCACCTCTGTTGCTTCTTTCTGCACTTTTCTTGCTTTTTTCTACACATCTCTTGCTTCTTTCTGTACCCCTCTTGCCTCTTTCTGCACCCTTCTTCCCTTTTGTGCACCTCTATTGCCTCTTTCTGTACCTCTCTTGCCTCTTTCTGCACCCCTCTTGCCTCTTTCCGCACCTCTTTTGCTTCTTTCTGTAACCCTCTCGCCTCCTTCTGCACCTCTGTTGTTTCTTACTGCACTGCTCTTGCTTCTTTCTGCACCTCTCTTGAAAATTTCTGCACCCTTCTTGCCTCTTTCTGCACCCCCTTGCCTCCTTCTGCACCTCTGTTGATTCTTTCTGCACTTCTCTTGCTTCTTTCTGCACCTCTTTTGCCTGTTTCTGTAACTCTCTTGCCTCTTTCTGCAGTTCTCTTGCCTCCTTCTGCACCTCTGTTGCTTCTTTCTGTACTTACTTCTCTTGCCTCTTTCTGTACCCATCTTGCCTCTTTCTGCACTTCTGTTGCTTCTTTCTGCACTTCTCTTGCTTCTTTCTGCACTTCTCTTGCTTCTTTCTGCACCCATCTTGCCTCTTTCTGCATCCTTCTTCCCTCTTTCTGCACCTCTCTTGCTTATTTCTGCACCCCTTTTGCCTCTTTCAGAACCCTTCTTCCCTCTTTCTACACCTCTCTTCCTTCTTTCCGCACCTCTCTTGCCTCTTTCTGTACCCCTGTTCCCTCTTTCTGCACATCTCTTGCCTGTTTCTGCAACTTTCTTGCCTCTTTCTACAGTGTATCTTGCCTCTCTCTGCACCTCTCTTGCTTCTTTCTGCACCTGTCTTGCAAATTTCTGCACCCCTCTTGCCTCTTTCTGCATCCCTCTTCCCTCTTTCTGCACCTTTCTTGCCTCTGTCTGCACCCCTCTTGCCTCTTTCTGTACCTCTCTTGCTCCTTTCTGCACTTCTCTTGCTTCTTTCTGTACCCCTCTTGCCTCTTTCTGCACCTCTGTTGCTTCTTTCTGCACTTCTCTGGCAAAGTTCTGCACCTCTCTTACAAAGTTCTGCACCCCTCGTGCCTCTGTGTGCACTTCTCTTGCCTCTTTCTGCTCCTCTCTTGCCTCTTTCTGTACCCCTCTTGCCTCTTTTTCTTTTTTCTGCACTTCTCTTGCCTCTTTCTGCACCCCTCTTGCCTCTTTCTGCACCTCTGTTGGTTCTTTCTGCACTGCTCTTGCTTCTGTCTGCTACTCTCTTGCACATTTCTGCACCCCTCTTGCCTCTTTCTGCACCTTTTTTGGTTCTTTCTGCACCTCTCTTGCCTCTTTCTGTACCTCTTTTGCTTCCTTCTGCACTTCTCTTGCCTGTTTCTGCACTTTTTTTGTCTCTTTCTGCACCTCTGTTGCTTCCTTCTGCACTTCTCTTGCCTCTTTCTGCACCCCTCTTGCCTCTTTCTGCACCTCTGTTGCTTCTTTCGGCACTCCTCCTGCTCCTTTCTACACCTCTCTTGCTTTTTCTACACCCCTCTTGCCTCTTTCTGCATCCTTCTTCCTTCTTTGTGCACCTCTCTTGCCTCTTTCTGCACCTCTATTGCCTCTTTCTGCACCCCTCTTGCCTCTTTCCGCATCTCTATTGCTTGCTTCTGAACTTCTTTTGACGCTTTCTGTACCCCTCTTGCTTCCTTCTGCACCTCTGTTGGTTCTTTCTGCACTGCTCTTGCTTCTTTCCGCACCCCTCTTCCCTCTTTCTGCGCCTCTCTTGCCCCTGTCTGTCCCCCTGTTTCCTCTTTCTGCACCTCTTTGGCCTGTTTCCGCAACTCTCTTGCTTCTTTCTGAACTTATCTCGCCTCTTTCTGTACTCAAATGGGAACTGAAAGCTGTCAAGTTTAAAGGTCTGCGTGCTCTCGTGATTGAGGTATATGTCCACTTGTATATGTATTGTTACATGTGTTATGCATCTGAAGATGGTTGCTTAAAAAGTGGGTAACTTTTCCTATAGGTGGTCAAATCTTCTCAGTTCTGCTCTGTCATTCGGTTCCACAGGCAGACATGTCTTATGTAAATATGTGTTATAGGGCCCCTCAAATATACTATTGAATACCCATGTGCCCTGTATTGTGAGCAGAAAGAAATGCATACACCTTTTTTTACACAAATTTACAGAGTATGCTGTTTGAGACATAGGTATTCAAGTGTTTGTATGTTTATTTTCATTTAACATGTCACTAGGTAAAAGCATAGACACGCATGCATACACAAACTTGGTCAGACTTACAACAGTGATATGCTTAGCATTGCTGTTTTATATTTGGTAGGCCTAACATTCTGAGCAGTCGATTAATAGTGAACCTTCAAGAGAAAAGTGAGGTTTAAGACATCTTTGGAGAAGGACTAGTGATTAGGGTCCTTTGTATGAGTCTGTTGTAAGGTACAGTCAAAGTAGGCTTCTTTCTGCACCTCTGTAGGTTCTTTCTGCACATCTCTTGCTTCTTTCTGCACGTTTCTTCCTCTTTCTGGACTTCTGTTGCCTCTTTCTGCATTTCTCTTGCTTCTTTCTGCACCTTTCTTCCTCTTTCTGCACCTCTCTTGCCTCTTTCTGCACTTCTCTTGCTTCTTTCTGCACCTTTCTTCCTCTTTCTGCACATGTCCTACCTATGTAGGCATAGTTAGAAATTAGCATTTAAAAAACCTTAGACATTCACTGAAAAAAACAGAGGTTTTAGGGACGTTATAGTTAGGGATTAGCATTTAAAAAAACCTTAGAAATTCACTGAAAAAACCAGAGGTTTCAGGGACGTTATAGTTCGGGATTAGCATTTAAAAAACCTTAGAAATTCACTGAAAAAACTAGAGGTTTCAGGGACGTGATAGTTAGGGATTAGCATTTAAAAAACCTTAGAAATTCACTGAAAAAACCATAGGTTTCAGGGACGTCATAGTTAGTCAGACATTTCGCTCGTACAAAACCAGAGAAATTCGGCCGTTATAGTTAGCTGAGCTAACTATAACTCGAGCCCCCGCAATGCACTGCTGATGACGTTGCATATTACATCACTCATGACATGGTCAGTGACATCACTGATGACATCACTGGTGACAACTCAAATTGACATCACTGATGACATCATCCACGTGATCATCTGATGCACCTCCGCACACCCTAATATAACCTTTGATACACCCACTCTAAAATAGAGACTACCAATCTCAAAACCATCGACAGACAATACCAGTTAGTACATACCCGCTCACTGATTCATACGTCTACACACACATCCACTCACTAACCCATACAGTCACTCATACATGCAGTCATTCATCAATACAGCCACTGATATATCCACTCATACACCCATACAGACACTCACACACTGCCACTCACCCAAAGAGTTACTCAAACACCTAGTCAGTCACCCAAAGAATCAATCACACTGCCATTTACTCACCTACACAGTTATACACACACACCACCTCACCTATTCATACAGATAGTACTGTATACTTACTCTCTTCTACAATCACTGACATAAGCACACACTTATCCATGCAGCCACTGTCACAATAACTCACTGTCACATTTAGTCACTTATTATATTCTCCAACACTCACATATACTGCCTTTCACATATGTAGTTACTTATACATATACCACTGAGACATCCATTCACTCACCAACACAGCTATATGCACACTCACTCACCATTGCAGCCCCTAACACACGCACTCATGAACCCATATACCCAGTAAATTACCCACTCACACATCCATGCAGGGAGTCACATACACCCCCACACACCCACACAGACACTCAGGCACCCTTACAGGTAATCAGACAACCAATCATTAACCCATATAGACACTCATATAGCTACTCACCAACCCATGGAGCCACCTACACACCAACTGACAGACTGATACAGACATTCACACAGATTAGTCATTCACCCATGCATTCACTAAGATACGTTTAATCACTCACTTATACAGTCAGTCACACACCCTTTAAATCATCCATTCAGACACTCATACACCCACTCATTCTTCAATACACCATGGCATATATATATAAAACACAAGACAAATGCACCGAAGCACACCAAATCACTGTTACTTTTGTCCTCAGACAGTCATGAAAACAAAAAAGAACACATCCAGTTCATAGACTTCTATTTGCAACTTTCCAAGAAGTGATTCATAGTTGTAGATGTATCAGATCAATTTAGTTTATTCCATGGTAGACAAAACATAGGCAGCCAACGTGCGTTTTGTCCTCCTGGACTTTCTCAAGGCTTATCTCAAGATTTGTAAGTAAGTAGTCCTTTCTGGTCTAATATAAATCAAAACTCCAAACATGAAGGAAATATGAATTCTTTTTCCTTTTAAAATAGTTGTGTATCTGCCAACCTGAAGCGACGTTGTGACATCACAACATCGCGTTCTTGGCATATAAAGGAACCGCTCGGAACTGACTAACTGGGATTTAATAATTGCCAAATTTGCTTTGCTATGACTCCAAGAATGTTACCAATGGCGTGATTACACTAACTTCAGGAGGACGAAACGCGTTTTTGTTTTCATGACTGTCTGAGGACAAAAGTAACAGTGATTTGGTGTGCTTCGGTGCATTTGTCTTGTATTGTGGTGTAGACTGTTGATGCAGATCTAGCAGATTTTTACCCAAGGTGGGTGGATAATATGGCGCCATGAGAGCACCCTTGTACTTTGACATGCTATAAATTGAATGTTCAAATACAATATAATTGACTCATAGATGTGCAGATCTGAGAGCATATCCACCTAATGTATACATGTATATATATATATATATGATTCGTCAACGTTTTAGAAACACTCATAGTCGCTGGATGATGTCATCAGTGATGTCATCAATGATGTCATTTGAGATGTCATCAGTGAAGTCATCAGTGATGTCACTGACCATGTCAGCTAACTATAACGGCCGAATTTCTCTGGTTTTGTACGAGTGAAATGTCTGACTAACTATAACATCCCTGAAACCTATGTTTTTTTCAATGAATATATATATATATATATATATATTGCCACAATGTAGCCCTCTTAGTCGACGCCGGCGCTCTTAGATGGGGCGGTGCGTTTCTTCCGGCAGAGCCATGCCGGTATTCTATGAAACCAAGTTTTTGCCTTTCGGCAAAATGATAGAAACGCACTCACTCGTGTACAGGAATCAAGGCGGTTTTATTTAGACAATTGCCATGCCCAACGCGTTTCGCCTTAACACAAGGCTTGTTCACGGGATGGTATGACATGAAAAAAAGGCATCTTTTATTTCTATTCGCACACAGTTACTTCCTGTTTTCTGCTAAGTGCATTGTGGTTAGTGTAGTTTAACATTTATAAAAACTTGTGAAAAGTCAATTTGAAAGTGGTGTGAATGTGCTCATTTTGCATGTGATATTTGTTTAAAACCAATTCATTTAAGGTCATTTACGGCCAACTTTGCTTAGTGTCCATTAATATGCCTTCATTCTCATTTATTGCTCTCCGGTGAGCTTATTTGGAATGGCAACTATTTTAAACCATTCTTGGCAATAACTTGTTTTCTGCAGCTTGCTCATTCTTTATTTTCTTCGTTTCTTTTACTTAATTAGATCTTTTCTTCTTTTCAATTCTCCAGTGAGTTCTTTTCTTTATTGTTCCTTATGCCTTTCGTTATCTTTGAATGGTTTATTAGAGGTGTACATAAAGTTCTTCCTTTTGGTTGAGACCTCTCGGATCCAGAGTTCTGAATGCCACTATGTGTCTTGATTCTTTTTGTCGCAGAATCTTTTTGCGATCACCACCTCTCTCCGATTGTGGGATTTGTTCTAGGGCCCAATATTTTAAGGATTCCCATTTTCCTTCATGATTTAATTCCATATGCCTTGCAATGGCATTTGTTTGGTCCTTGTGTTTCGTGGCTCGAACATGTTCAAGAATTCTCTTCTTGACTTCAAAGATTGTGCTTCCGATATATCGCAACTTGCATGGGCATTCTACCATGTAGATTACATAATTGCTTTTGCAGGTAAGATGTTGCTTTATTTTCCATTTGGTGCCCTTTCTGATGTCAATTTCTCGTTTGTGAGTTGCAATTTTACACACCTTGCAATGTTTGCATGGCCAGAAGCCTTCTCTTTGGAGCCACGTTGTTATTGGTGCTTCCTGGAAATGGCTATGTATGATTTTATCTCCAATGTTTTTAGCCCTGCGATATGTCACATTAGGGTGGTCACCAATAATTTTTGTTAGAGTTGGATCCAATTGTAAAATACCCCAGTGCTTTCTGATGATTTTGATCAAACTCTTATTTTCTGCACTGAATGTTGTTATCAGTCTTATTGGCGAAGATTTGGTTGAATCATTTTTCTTTTTCTTTGATGTTTTATTGAGTATGTCCCCTCGTTGTTGGTTTGATACTCTTTGTAGACTTTTTCAATTACTTTTCTGGGGTATTTGCGTTTCTGAAATCTATTGCTTGTTTGCTCACAGTGTTTGATGAATTCTGTGTCAGCTGAGCAATTCCTCCTTAGTCTTAAGAATTCCCCATATGGGATGCTCCATTTCAATGATTCATTATGGAAGCTTTCACCATGTAATATCGCATTGGAAGCTGTTGTCTTGCGATGTAACGTTGTGTGAAGGGAATTATTTTCCACGTAGATGTCTGTGTCCAGGAAGGTTACTTTTTTGCACTGATTTCAAAGGTAAATTTTAGTTTTGACTCATTACTGTTTAATTTATCGAAATAATTTTTGAATTCCAATTCAGTGCCATCCCAAATGATCAGGAGATCGTCTATGAAGCGTAGCCATATTATGGTTTTTTCCATAAAATCATCATTTTCTGAGGTCCATGCCAGTTTTTGTTCGAACCATCCCATTGTTAAATTAGCATAATTGGGCAAAAAGGAAAACCCCATGGCACAACCTTTTATTTGTTTGTAGATTCGTTTGTTGAATAGAAAGATGTTATTGTCCAGGCACAAAGAGATCATCTCACTTAACATGATGTTATGTTGTTGATACTGGATGTTTCTTTTACCTAAAAAATATTTGCATGCCTGGATCCCTATGGAGTGTTCAATGTTCGTGTATAGCGAAATCACATCCATGGTCACTAATTTGTAAGTTGGCTGCCATGAGACTCCTTCTAATTTTTGTAAGAGATCTGTGGTGTCTTGTAGGTGGGAACTGAGTTCTTTGACAAGGGGTGCCAAGAAATAATCAATGTAGTTTGAAATTGGTTCAAGTAACGAGTTATTGGCAGAGACTATTGGTCTCCCTGGTGGATTCACTTTGCTTTTATGTATTTTAGGTAAGCAGTAAAATGTTGCCAAAGTTGGATGGGTATGGCTAAGATATTTTCGTTCTTCTTCATCTATTAATCCCTTTTCAAACCAATTTTGTAGATGTAGGGTCAATTTGTTTTGAATTTCTGTGGTGGGATCGCTTGGTAATTGATTGTAATATTCCACATCCATCAATTGTCTATTGGCTTCTGCAACATAGTCTCTTTTAGCTTGAATAATGATGTTACCACCTTTATCTGCAGGTTTTATTTCAATAGACTTATCCTGTTGTAGCATATTTAGTGCTTCTCTTTGATGTTTCGATAAATTGTCCTTGATTTTGATGTTCCTGATTTTGTAGAGATCATCTATTATTGCCTCATGAAAGAGATCTACTTTATTCCCTGGTGGTAAATTTGGATAATATTTTGATTTTGATTTGAGTCCACTTTCACCTGCGCCTCCTGGCGGTTGTGACTCTTTTAGTTCACTTAGTGCCTCTATTTCCTGTGATGTTGTTACTGCGCCCATTGTCAATAAAGTTTCCAAGCCTTGAACATCTTCAACCAAAAGAGTGCTTATTGGTGATATTGTTTTTACTTGATGTTTAGATGTTTTTTCTGCATGTATTTTGGCTAATTTAATCTTTCTTATGTATTTGTATACATCTATTCTAGTTTGGGCTATATCCAAATGGGAAGTGGGGCAGAAGTTCAAACCTTTCTTAAGAACTTCATTTTCAGTGTTACTTAGTATTTTCTCTGAAAGATTAATTACATTTAGTTCTTGTGAACTTGATTCTACTGTTTCTATTTCTTGGGCTGTCTCAGACGATCTCTGGACCATGTGTCCATTCTTGGTTCCTCCCTTGCCTCTCTTGCCTCTTTCTTGTCTTCCTCTTGTTCCTCTCCCCCGACCTCTGCCTCCCTCTCTTTTTGGTTGATTGTTTTTGTTCTGTTGTTCTAATGCCATCCTCATTTCGGTTAAAAAGTTGGTCTTTTTCTATTTTCTATTGTCACTTGTGGGGCTCCTTCATTTTCACTTGTGTCTGTACTGGCAAGAGAGTCATAACTTGAAAATTCTCTATTTGTGATTTCCAATTGTGCTTTGCCTTTCCGTGCTTCATATTGCCTACCAAAGGTGAAAATTCTACCTTCTTCAAAATCTGTTTTATCTCGTTGGAACTTGTGTTGTTTTCGTTGTTTCACTCGATCCTCATGCTTTTCCAGATTTTTGGTTATATCAGATTTAAGTTTCTCTAGATCCTCTGCCAGGTTCATTTTGTCTATTTCTTCTTCTAATTCTTTTAGTTCCTTTCGTGTTTCTTTTAAGGCCTTTTCAATATGTTTTATTAGGATTAGGATTAAGCCCATGGATGATTCTAGTAAATGTTCTCCCCATTCTTGTAATAATTCCCCACTCGTGTCTTGTTGGCTTGGCATTAACATGAGGCGGAGGCCTCTTGGGATTCTTTTTACTTCAACATATTTTTGTAGGGTTATCAGTTCCCACCATTTATTAATTTCTTTTTGGAGAGTCTCTCCCAATATCTCAATTTTTCTTTCGTGTTACTCATTGTTGTTATTTGGCCTCTCTCCATTCGTTGTGAGCCTGCAGTTACAAATATTTCGGACATTTCTGCATTGCGTTTTGCCTCTCGTTTTTCCATGGCAAATGTGTTGTCTATTCGTTTAATGTAGTTTAGTTTTAGCCGCTTATTACACGAGTCCCTCTTTCCCTCTCACTTGTAGATCCTGTTGCTCTCCAATGCGATATTACATGGTGAAAGCTTCCATAATGAATCATTGAAATGGAGCATCCCATATGGGGAATTCTTAAGACTAAGGAGGAATTGCTCAGCTGACACAGAATTCATCAAACACTGTGAGCAAACAAGCAATAGATTTCAGAAACGCAAATACCCCAGAAAAGTAATTGAAAAAGTCTACAAAGAGTATCAAACCAACAACGAGGGGACATACTCAATAAAACATCAAAGAAAAAGAAAAATGATTCAACCAAATCTTCGCCAATAAGACTGATAACAACATTCAGTGCAGAAAATAAGAGTTTGATCAAAATCATCAGAAAGCACTGGGGTATTTTACAATTGGATCCAACTCTAACAAAAATTATTGGTGACCACCCTAATGTGACATATCGCAGGGCTAAAAACATTGGAGATAAAATCATACATAGCCATTTCCAGGAAGCACCAATAACAACGTGGCTCCAAAGAGAAGGCTTCTGGCCATGCAAACATTGCAAGGTGTGTAAAATTGCAACTCACAAACGAGAAATTGACATCAGAAAGGGCACCAAATGGAAAATAAAGCAACATCTTACCTGCAAAAGCAATTATGTAATCTACATGGTAGAATGCCCATGCAAGTTGCGATATATCGGAAGCACAATCTTTGAAGTCAAGAAGAGAATTCTTGAACATGTTCGAGCCACGAAACACAAGTCCAAACAAATGCCATTGCAAGGCATATGGAATTAAATCATGAAGGAAAATGGGAATCCTTAAAATATTGGGCCCTAGAACAAATCCCACAATCGGAGAGAGGTGGTGATCGCAAAAAGATTCTGCGACAAAAGAATCAAGACACATAGTGGCATTCAGAACTCTGGATCCGAGAGGTCTCAACCAAAATGAAGAACTTTATGTACACCTCTAATAAACCATTCAAAGATAACGAAAGGCATAAGGAACAATAAAGAAAAGAACTCACTGGAGAATTGAAAAGAAGAAAAGATCTAATTAAGTAAAAGAAACGAAGAAAATAAAGAATGAGCAAGCTGCAGAAAACAAGTTATTGCCAAGAATGGTTTAAAATAGTTGCCATTCCAAATAAGCTCACCGGAGAGCAATAAATGAGAATGAAGGCATATTAATGGACACTAAGCAAAGTTGGCCGTAAATGACCTTAAATGAATTGGTTTTAAACAAATATCACATGCAAAATGAGCACATTCACACCACTTTCAAATTGACTTTTCACAAGTTTTTATAAATGTTAAACTACACTAACCACAATGCACTTAGCAGAAAACAGGAAGTAACTGTGTGCGAATAGAAATAAAAGATGCCTTTTTTTCATGTCATACCATCCCGTGAACAAGCCTTGTGTTAAGGCGAAACGCGTTGGGCATGGCAATTGTCTAAATAAAACCGCCTTGATTCCTGTACACGAGTGAGTGCGTTTCTATCATTTTGCCGAAAGGCAAAAACTTGGTTTCATATATATATATATATATATATATATATATATATATATTCCCAAACTTGTCCTCAAAGAGGACGCACTCCACACCAAATTACTCTTCCGAGTTCTTTATTCATAAGAATAAACTGGCACTTGTCTTCCGGTGTAATTCTTGCCTGATGTTTCGGGCCTCCTTGCCCTTGTTCACAGGCTTAGGCAGAACGGAGCACCAGCATACCAAGGCATTTCCCTCCACATGCTGAATACTTGTATTTCCCTCCAGTGGGGCCTCACAGGTGAGTTCACTTTCCTGTGTGCATTGTGGATCTTGTAGTGCCTCTGTGCAATTTATGCCCTATGAGGGTCATGGATTACAATTTGATTTGCAGCTGAGGTGATGGGCGTCTTTCACAATGTGGAACTATTATTTGAGACTGCATGGTTATAGCTGATTGGGACTAGTGGGATTCAGCGCTTAGTGCCTGAGGAACAGCAAGAGGCTATGTTGAATATCTGCTCCTGAGAGTGATGGGGAAGCGGCTCATACAGAGCATGATTGTTATTGAGAAAACCTCTGTATAAAGCCAGTCGAATGGTGGAATTATGGTACAGTACTGGCTCTCTATGTTACCACCCATTAAGGGTTTTACATTGATTTGATGGCAAAATGTCAATATGCATACATCAATGAAGCCGGTATGGTGATATACTGAAACTTTGAGACATTACACCCAAGATGGCGGCCAAAATATGGTATTTTACCTAGACGGCGTAGTTTTCTCTCTGCCTCCCCGCCACCCGCCAATAGGAGCGTTCTTTGGATATTTTAAATGCATTATCCAAACATTCATACATCAGAGAAGAAAAGAGAGGGAGCATGGTCTACCTTTCAGTATGACAATCAACCGACCAGGGTGATTAAGGAATCATAATGGAAGGGTGAAGTCATTGTAGGCCAATATGAGTGGCTAATTCCTCCCCACTGTTGAGCCCTTGTGGGATTTTGGTATTGAGCTCGATTATGTATCGTGATTCGGCTATTCGTAGTTGCCTTTCCCTGTCTCCTCTCCTGGGATGTGGCATAATCCTATCAATTCCAAAAAATTGAATCAGTTTGGAGTTGTTCTGAAGTTTTTCATTGAAATACATCTTCTCTGATGTATGAATGTTTTTTCACTTATGGCTTCGGCTATTTATATTATTCACTTAATTTTAAATTGGGGACATGTAGTTGGCCTATAATAGGGATCGCACCTGCATATATGCATTGTCCTAATTGCAATACTACGTGCATGACGAATTTTCGTCCAGAGTAAGGTGCTTATCGTATTCCGATATTGATCCTGGGTTGTCGATATATTTGAATCAATCCTTCCTTTTGGGCCTACGGTGGCTATTAATCCTTCCACTGTCTACTCCTACCCCATTAACATCACTCTACATATAATTTTACCACTTGTTTGGGAAAAGGGGGCGCACATACACAGGAATTGCCTGCTCCGTTTTATGTCATACCACCCATATATTCACTAATACAACATTTTGAGACTGTCGCCCATTCAGTAAGGTATTGCATAACACCTAGTTTGGCTGCAGATCTGAAATAGGGTACATTACCCCATCATGGTACTGTAATTGTGTCAATGAAATATGATATATAATCGATTTGCAGCATATAACTATCTATGTATTAGAATTTTTCCTTCGAACAGTTGCAAGCAAGAATTGATTTCCGTATATTAATAATACTTCAAGTAGTATCACTGTATAGAGCTTGACTCGCATTTGGATTTCTGTCCCAATCATGATTGCTTTTATTATATGTTATTAATTTGAATTAATTCTTATTGATGATTAAGCTTTAAATTTGGAACGGATCCAGCGTATCGAAGAACTTTTGAGTATTTCGTCTATGTCGATGACAGGCTTACGGAACCAACGCAATGGCGTTTTGAATGTAACTTTATTGCACTACCTTTCTGTAATTTCAGAAATTGTCTATTACTTTTTGTATAAGCATTGAGGGCACAGACAATCGCATTTGCAATTTTGCGATTTTTGCAATTTTTGTTTTGGTAATAGTTTCGAAACTATAGTATTTTGTTTATGTTTATGAATCTAGAGTTGTATTTCTACAGGAGTTAGAGCGCAATTCCCTAACTTGAGAAAGGCATCGCCGAAACGCGTTGTAGTTTGTGTGCACAAATTAAATCTGTGTACTGTCCTCTGGTGTGCCGCTGGACTTTGTGGTGGGATTTCCTGCTATGTTCCTGTTTTCTGAAAAATGTATTTATATATATACACACACATAGAGAGAGAGAGATAAACATTGACATTTTGAAAATATTATTTTATTTTTAAATTTATATTGCTTGAAAAACTCTCTGTTTCCAAAAAAGTAAATGTTTTATAGATTTAACATTTAACAACATTTAATCTTTAGTAATTTTAACATATTCCTTATTGTACTATAGTTTGGAGTGGCAGCAGTAAATATCACCACTTCAATGACCAACACCTTCCCTGCTGTAGTTTACTTTGCGGTGGGAATAGTATATCTTACCCCTCTATTGTCCAGCAAATTCCCCAAAATGGCTTAGGTTGGAGTGGGAACAGTAAATCTGGCACCTTCAGTATCCAACACCTTCTCCAGTGTATTGGAATGTTGTATATTAGTTAATGAAAACCATAAACATAAAAGCATACCATGAACCAAACTAGCATAACCATTTCTAAAAGAAGTAAAAAAAAATAGTATGAATGCAGTCATAAAGACAAAAAGGAAATCCATCTAATCATAGCAGCAGATGATAAACATAGAGCTCAAGCCTCACCATATTCAGGCCACTGCATAATACCATAAACACAGCGCTTAAGCCTCAACATATTCAGTGCATCTTTTAGATACCTCCTCCCATCATTGCAAAAGATGTGAAAAAAACCTGGAACATAACCACATAGGTATTATACTGTAAAGTGCGTATTGCATAGTGCATAGAAAAGTGCAAGATGCCACAGTTACCCTCCTGGCCCTGGTCTTCTTATATCTGTCCGTGAGATGGGCAGGGACCCATAACAGTGTTCAGCCAGATTGGGTAACCAATCATTTACAAAAGCAAAATCATAATAAAACACGGGCTAGGGCACATCCATCCAACCTTAGCAGCAGATTATGTACAGAGGGCTTGAGCCTTGTCATATTTAAAGCGCCAAAAGAATCCTTCTCCCCTTTCATAGCGTAGCCATGTGTTTATTAAACTATAAAGTGCATAATGCATGACAAGGTGCAAAGTGTGACCATTTTCATTAAGTCCCGCTAACAGAAGTGGTGATCTTGAAAATTCACGTTTACGCTGGAAAAGTGCTGCTAACTGCAGTTATCGGCAACTTGTAAATAAGGCGATAAAAAAAGCCTCCGTAGCGTCAAAAAATTGACGCTACGGTGGTGTTAAGTTCTTGTAGATATGCCCCATAATGCGCCATGGAGTCCAAAGGAGCATTCCTCATTTTCTTTTAGCATTTTAAGAAGGCTCCTTGTCTGGCTAAGGATTTACCAGAGAAAATGTAAGTCTGACTTTTGCAGGCAAGGCTGACCTCGGCAAGTGAAAGATTTGTTTTTAGGTCCATATTATGATCTTAGCCAAGAGATTTGCATCTTCACTAAGCATTATCTCAACTTCATATGATAAAGTCAGGATCAATTTTGGCTTTATCACTGTGATGAGAGATTTAAGGTTATGACCCCAGAGGCTTTTTGATAAAGTTAAAAAGGCAAAGTTTAACATTGTTGCTTTTCCTCTAATAGCTTCCTTTTGAGGTGCACAGGAGGCTCTTGAGTCCAGTTTAACAGCCAGCTATATGTGTGTGGCTGTTTCTTCTGTCGAGGACCCTTTGAGTTTACATTTACCCTGCTTAGTAATTTGCAGACTCAAAGAAATTACTTTTGTCTTTCTTAAGTTAATCTCCAGATGGTTGTTGTCAGAATATAACACGAGCTGGTTGATCAGTCTTTGTAACCCTACTCATATGTTACTCAGTAGGAGCAAGTCATCTGCATAAATATGTTAGACAAGGGCAGACCACCAAGCTCAGCGAATGAGATGCCAACTCATCGAAGGAAGGTGAAAGAACTGAAATGTACAGGTTAAACAGGAGCGGCGCAAGCACGCACCCCTGTTTCAGTACTAGTGATGAGCCCACTTCCATGGATAGGTGACTCCCGTCCCTGACTTTGATCCTAACCCATGTCCTCATATATAATAGTCTTATTGCCCTCAAAAGCTTTTGCGGGATTCACCAGTGCTGTAGCTTTTCCCACAGTTTGTCACGTGGGACGCAGTCGACTGGCACCTTGAAATCCACAAAGTACATGAACAATGGCTTGCAGGTATCACTTGCTCTCTTCATGATCAGACCTACGGCCATTGGATAGGGTCCTTTGGTTCTTTGTGAACCCCATCTGATACATGGTTAGTCTTGAGTGCCTAATAGCAGGTATGCTTGAGCTGTATTTTTCTCAGCGTGGGTTCTGCACTGATGGCAGGATGACTTGACACCACTAAGATCTGGACTTTGAGAACTGAGCACAGGCCAACTTCCCTCCTGAGCGGCTTCTGGTTCAAGTCTCACCGATGCTGCAGGCACTTGACTACGGTTGCCTCCTTCTGGCTGCAGTGATGATTTTTGGCCTCTAAAAAAAATATGGTAAGCCATGATTCGTATTGGGACCGCTATGAATAGGTATAGAGTAAGGCTTATGCTTCCCTCTGTCATCGTCAACTACAATAGGCCCTGCTACTGCATCAGAATCCTTTGACTAACACTATTTCTCTTCATGGGGCAGTACCTCCGTGGTACTCTCATGTTGGTCCGCACCGACTAACTCAATGTCTACCGGCACAGTTCCTTTGCTCCCATCATGGACCTCTTCATAAACATGCGGGTAGGCAGATCTCATAAGGTGAACCCTATTTCTGACTTTTCTGGTGTGCTTTCTTTCCTGCTTCATCAAGAGGGAGTGCTGGCGAATTAACTGGGTTCAGCGCTTTGACATTGGAATCTGTATTGAACTCCTGACCATGCATGACACAGCCTCTTGGATTGGGCATCTCCTTGGAGGGACCCCCCCACCCCATCTCCTCTACGCATATTGAAGTTGCCTCTTCTGAGCTGCCTAAAGCAGCTATATTGTCCAGGCACCTCCAGTGCAGTTTAGTTTGGAGAGGGAATAGTATATTTTACCCCTTAAATGCCCACCACTTTTCTTAAAGTGGCTTAGGTTGGTTTGGGAATGGCAAATCTGAGCACTTCAATGTCCAATACCTTCCATAGTGTAGTTTAGTTTGGAGTGGGAATAGTAAATCTTACTCCTTTAGTATCATTCGCCAAAATGGCTTAAATTGTAGTGGGAATAGTAAATATGTCCCCTTCAATATCCAACACCTTCCTAAATGTAGTATAGTTTGGAGTAATTGTAGTAAATGTACGCTTTAACTGTCCAACAGCTTCCCCAATGTAGCTTAGTTTGGAGGGTGAACAGTAAATACTACCCCTCTAATGTCCAACATCTTCCCCAAAATAGCTTAGATTGGAGTGGGAATAGTAAACCTGATCTTTTCAGTATCCAACACCTTCCCTAGTGTAATTTACTTTGAAGTGGGTATAGTAAATCTTAGCCCTTGAGGAGCTTATTTACATGCCCCTTGCGCCGCCAGTACTTCACTTTTTACCATGTTCAAAGTGACGCGCCAGAGGCTCAAGGGGCTTGTAAATAAGCCCCTTAATGACCAGCACCTTTTCCAAAATGGCTTAGATGGAGTGGTAATAGTAATGGTGCCCTAGTGTAGTTTACTTTGGGATGGGAATGCTAAATCTGACCACTTTAATGCCCAACTCCTTCCCAAAGTGGCTTAAATTGGAGTGAGAATAGTAATTTGGACCTCTTAAATATTCAACACTTTCCCCACAGAAGCTTAGTTTGGAGAAAGTAAGAGTAAGAGTAAATCATTTATTTGCTTTCTTAATCAAAACCATTGCAAAAATATATAAAATGAGAGTGGCCCTACAGTAATCATTGCTAAAATCTTTACAAGCAATGTTTCCAAAAAGTACAAATATGCAAAAAAGATTAACACAAGACTGAAGTACCTCAATACACTTGTTGATACCCTTTTAAGCCTTCCAGTGTGAATATACCATATAACAGACTAGATCAATTTGTCTGCCCTATTTATGTGGCACCGAAAAATTAGTGGCAACTCACTCCAAAGCCTAAGGGATATTCTATTTAAATTGACAATGGTCAAGGGTATGAGATAGCTTTAACCGAAAAAGACTTCACAGTGTAAACATTGGTTAAAATTAAATTGCTTCTGTGCCCAACAACCACCTGACATAAGTTTGGTACATTAGCATCAGCCTTATGCAAATCATACATATAAATCATTCGCTGACCGTGGCGTGCTGATCTTATGTTTAAGGAGACAAGTGCAAAGAGTAACTGTGCAGAAACATGCAGTGATATAAAAAGTTTGAAGTGCTGTAATAATTGGCCCCTGCATGGCTCAGGTCAGGGGTGATTTATAGAGTTTACCAAAACTGATTCTTTAGTTAATCCTTTCAAACAAATCTGTTAACAGTTCTCATATATGGTGTATGGGCCATCCACATCGATGGTTTCATTTGGCATCTTAATAGTTCATCTTATCACTCAGCTTTCACTTCTGTTGCCACCTTCGATACCTTCTTCTTTACCTTCTGTAGGTAATTCACCATCAAACAGTTCAAACGTGGATCGCTTGGGTTAAAGCTAGCCACAGCCGCCACACTGCAGGTCCTTATATTTGGTTCACTGCATTTCCGAGGAAGCAATGTTCGGCGATCCTCTAAAGTGGTAATACACAAATATAGCACATGGACATGGCCCATATCCATATAACCTGCAGTTACCGTGGCCCTATGCTCTTTTCCATGGTGGCCCATTATAGGCTAATGGGGTAACCTAATCACTGTCCGTGGACCTGGGTATCGTACGATATAGAACAACAATTGGTCCTTGGACTTGTTTCTTATCAATAAATCTCAAAACGTTTTTTAATCTGGTTTGCATGCAGAAGCATATTCGGCATATGATAATCAATATACAATGCACCTTGTGAAGAGAAAAATATAGATACCCACTGTTTTAAACAAAACTGTCTATTTTATTCATAGTACCAGAAACACATGTTAGGACATAGTTATACAGATAGATATAAGGAGGTTGCTCCAGAGGGGAGGAGGGAGGTGAAAAGTGTGCTCTAGTGCGTGATAGAAAGAACAAGGAATGAAGGTAATTCAAAAATGGGGGGAATAATTTCAATGATTTAACATAAAAAACTGGTTATAACATTAGTACCAGTTGGTTGAGGCCTGTCCATGTGAACATATTCTTTCATTCAAAACAAATTGTATGGCGTTACAGAGAAATGTATCATCCGTTTGAGGGACAGGGTGGTGGTGTCATGCTCATCCAACTTTCGGGAGATAAAGGCTGTACATCTGGCTTGCCTGGAGTTTGCCCCATTTCTCCTGTGGCATCATGTTCTGGTCCGTATGGACAATCAGGTGGTGATGGGCTACCTCAATCATCAGGGGGGTTGCAGGGTTCGCTCCTTTTGGCTCCTGGATCAGGGGATCGTGTCATGGGTGGAGGCATCGGTCTTGTCCCTCAGGGCGGTATATCTCCCGGGGAAGAAGAACTGCGTAGCGGATCGCCTGAGCAGGGTTTTTACTCAGATGGCTGCCATTTCCCTGAGGGTGTCTGTGTTCCGTCTGCTGCAGATCTGGTTTGGGTGCCTGACGGTGGATTTGTTCGCGGACGAGTTCAATGCTCTCCTGTCTCGCCTCCCCCGTGCCCAGGGCGTGGCGGCTGGCTGCTTTGTCGTTCCTTTGGCCGGACTCCCTCCTGTACGCTTTTCCCCTGATTCCCTTGATTCCGCGTGTCCTGTGCAAGATTCGCCAGGTGGGGGTGTTTGTTCTCTTGGTGATGCCTGGCTGGGTTCCCCGTCCTTGGTTTCCTCTTCTGAGGGAAATGGCTATCCGGGAGTGCTGGGCGATTCTGATCTTCCATACCCCTTGCGGGGCCCGCCACTTCCGGAGGGGGTGTTGCGTCGGCTTCTATCTTCAGGCCTGGCTCTTGAGAGGTTGAGTCTGCTGGTGCAGGGCTGTTCCCTGGAGGTGGTGGAGTTGCTTCAGGGCTCCTGCCATCTGGCTACTCTTCTTTCTTATTCCCGCCATTGGAGTTCCTTTTCTCGGTGGTGTTTGTCAAAGGGTGTTGACACTGTGGGGCATATTCTCAAGAATGTGTGATAGCTACCGCAAAATTAGTTTAACGCAACTCTTCACATCGCAGTCCATCTCGGGAAAACAACTCTGTGCTAAAGTGGAATTCACAACACGGCGGCCCCATGCGATAGTCCAACGATGACGCGTCAAATGAACGTGTTAAAACTAACGCGATGCAGAAAAAACGCAAAACACGAACGCGAAAATAGTAGCGATGAGGCCAATCACGATACAAAAATCAGCGATAACTAGTGAGAGGCCTGCAATTCCCACGCATCATGCGGGAAAATGCACAATCGAAGCAGAGTAAAAAAACGGTGAGATGACAATGTACGAGCACAACCCCACATCCATGACGTAGAACAAATGAGCATCGTCCCATATCAAATAGGCATCTCCCCACAGTCACAATGTACATTGACATGCAGTCTGCATGTAAACTGCGCAAATGCTGAAACATGCATGTAACACACAGTGAAACCGCATCTCCCCCTCACATTGCAGAGGGACAAGCAACCCCTCCTGCACACAGACGTGTCATGACCATGATCAATCAATTATGAAAGTGTGGACGAATGTAGGGGCAGTGACTCCCGCTTACGTACATGTTGCCCATGTTGTGGGACCTGAGTCACAGGGGGCATCCCTGCATCATGGTGGTACATATCTGACCCCAAAAGGAGCCCTGTTGTCACCTGCAGGACACAAATGGCAGCCAAAATGGAATGAATCTGGACACATGTGAAACGTTGAAGAGTGGGATTCCCTACTAACTGCGACACACAGAACTGGCAGTTCGAATACGTGACACCCTAAACAGCCTCTCTGCACAGAGGTGACACACCCACCATACATGAACAAATCACAAAATTGTCAGCAATACATGTCGCACTCACACTTGTCTGAGTGATGTGCCTGTACAGATGAGAGACATGCACTCAGGGATAGTGTTCTTCGAATGCATTTATTTGCACATGCTGTGCCTGTGGTCATTTTCTACTGTCCCATTACTGCCAAGGACTGCCACAATGTGACGTGCTCATGTGAAGAAATTGTCAATGATGGTGTTCCTACGGGCTATTCCTTCTGCGGCTCCAGTGGGGTGTGGTCCACCTGCCTCATCTCCATCATCATCGTCCGGAGCATCTGGCACCTGAATCCATGGTGCCTTGCTGCGTACACATATTTTGTGCAACACACAACATGCAACGATCATCTTGCACACGATGTCTGGGCTGTACAGGAGCCTTCCACCTGTGACGTCCAGGCACCTGAAACGTGACTTCAACACGCCAAATGTGCGTTCCACGATGCCCCTGGTGCGTTTGTGGGCCGTATTGTACTGCCTCTGGGCCTGTGTTTTTGGGGCTTGGAGGGGTGTCATCATCCAAGCGCAGAGTGCATATCCTTGGTCACCTGTGACAGTGCAGAGAGACATGAGTCAATAGTTGGTTCGGCATGATGTGTTGGCAGGCTCACTGGTTCATTGATGTGTGATATGTGTGACTTTGTGATTCCTGCATGACATGTACTGCTTGTTGCAAATGAGTGGCATCAATGTGTATTATGTAGCCTCAATGCCGCTCCTCCCTCCCCCCGAGCATGTTCACTAGAGTGCACAGCGCGGTTGCATCGCTTGCACCCCTACGGCACACTATTGTCATGCCTGTCTGCGTATGTTCACAAGCCTGACGACGACACAGTGATGTCCTGCGCTGAAGGTGGATGGACACGTGTGTGTAGGGCAATGGTAACAGGGCGGACACAGATGTAGAGTTCATGCCTGGCTGAACGCGCCATGCGGTCGAGGGTAGACCTTTGGCTTATGCTGCGGAAATAGCGACACACACAACAGTTGGCATGTCTAATCCCTGACCCCGAGCGGGCCTGCACACTCACATTTACCCCTCGGCCGAGCCCGTACTCCGGGTGCATGCTACATGGCAACATTGAAGATTGCGTGACGTGTGGCGCCGACACTACACCTGAGACACACGCATTAGTTACTTCCCTGGCAAGGCCTAAACTTAACCACGCCCAGAGCCACGTGTTGAATGACCACACCCGTATGCCGTACTGCTGTAAGCAGGTCCACTCCCTCACGCTCACAGGGGGGTCCGACACAGCTACATGTCCCAGGTCTACCCCACTGCCTGAGGTGACAAGGTTGCGCCCGCTGTACACAGCACAATGTAATGTGGTATGGCCCGGGGCCCTCATGCATACATAATGACCACACGGACACACTGAGATTGTCCGTGGAACTGGCTACGGGCACGTGCGCCCGACACCTTTTATTGCCAGGGTCACACGTCCAGTGACACCTGTGCTGGATGGGTGTTGGGTAGTGTAAGCCACCCCTCAGGGGTTGGTTGGTGCTGGCAACAACTACAACAGTGATCAGACAATCAGAAGTTCAAAATACAAACAGCAAGGTTCCATGACTTGAGCTGCACAGAGTCGGTGGCCTCGGATGCACAGCGGCCGGCACAGGCACACCGCCACGGGACAGTGACTTGCAATGCACTGAGGTAGGGCCACGAGAGCTGAGCGGGCCCACGTTGATGTCCAAGGAGAGTGTCGCAGAGTGTTACGGGGGACAGTGGAAGGTGTCCATCCAGGGCATGATGCAGAGGGCAGAAGCAAGCAGAAACAGGCAATATGGAGGAGTTGAATGCTACAGTCTCCTTTTTCCCACGATGTCAGTATCAGCTACATGATGATGAAGACAACCCCCAGGCCATAGACTCAGATGCCACCAGAGTTCAACCAGAGAGTGTCCATGACTCCTGTGGCACAGAGTCAGTGGCACCAGAGCCGGAAGGGGATGCAGTCTGCGATGAGGCCTGTACAATGATATGAAGTCTGCAATGAACAAATCAAGACTCAGTTCCAATTGTGTGTCCTACCCGACCGCAGTGTGTGCCGGAGGAAGCGGGCAGTGCGGGGCAACCGCTGTGCAGCCAGCTCCTCCTGGATCTCTAACACACGGCGTTGAAATGGCATGTGGAGAAGATTCCTGGTTGACGGAGGTGGAGGCACCAGAGCTGAGCGGGTGTTTAGCCAGCGACGATGCCGTGTCCTGCCTGTTACGGACTGTATTGGATTGGTGTGAGGCCTGCTGGACCGCAGTGTAGGCCGGAGGCAGCAGTCAGCAAGGGCCCACAGACACGTGTGGTCGGAATGCTATGCACAGAGTTGGTGGCACCATATTAAAGGGAGTATACTGATTTAAACTCTGCATTAACATGTGTACTCTGCCATTGTGTAATCAAGACTCAGTTCCAAATGTGTGACCTACTTGTCCGTTGTGTATGCCAGTGGAGTACGTCAATGACAAAGGAGTACTGCGAGCCTTGCCCGCGGAGGCCGTGATGGTCTGAGGAGGCTACCAAGGTCGAGGGCCTCTGGCTTGGTGCGAGCACCGGCATGTGGTGGGCCCTCTTGGAGACACGCCAGTGTTGGCAGGTGAGCAGTGAGGCCTGGACGCGCAGGGGCGGACGGGACTGGTTCGGGGACCAGCGGCCCGGGCTGCGGCAGGCGCACAGGATCGCGGCCACACTGCTCACGGCGATGGCGTTGGCCTCGTGGCGGGGTGGGGTGGGAGGCGCCACCCTGGCAGACACGTTGGGCAATCCGGAAGAGAACCACGCCCAGAGCTACGTGCTTTTTATTCACACCCCTACGCTGGCCTGGCGTACGCCGGGCCAGCCCACTCCGCACACGCTTACAGGGGAGACGTCACAAGCTACATTTCTGAGACCTTCCCCACTGGCTGGGGTGACATGGTTGCGTCCACTGTCCACAACACTACCACCACCAGCAGTATATGTCGACATGGATATGTCTGTGGTCTGCATACTGCAGTCTGTCCAACACTTCCACGCCACACTTGGCATTGTGTGCATTCTCATTCATGGGTCACTTGCCTCCTTCGCACATGCCTGGTTCCCACCTCTCCCCACATACTGCTATTGTGTGGCAGAGGTGCCATGCAGTTGATGGCTCATGTACATGGCTAGCCCAGGTTTCCGCAGTACGTTGTGCTGTCGTGAATGGTGGGTGGGCATGTTGTATGTGTGTTTGTAACGTGTGCATTCCCAGGGTTGTGAGTTGCATGATTGTGGAGTTGAGGTGTGTGGTGTGTACATTTGGTATTTACCAACGAGCACTGCATTTCCGTAGGTGCATCCTGGAAGCGCCGGTTGATGATGGACTGTCGGAAGATGTATGAATCATGCACACTGCCTGGGTAGTTGGCGACGACATTGGTGAAGAGTCCCCGGTGGTCCACTATTGCCTGCACATTGATGGAATGCGTGTGCTTTCTGTTGCGGTAATTGTGTGCAGTGTCGGCAGGGGGCACAAGTAGGACATGTGTGCAGTCAATTGCCCCCAACACGTGCGGGAAGCCTGCTATGGCGTAGAAGCCTTGCTTGGTCTCCAGCTGTTCCTGCGCAGTGTGGGGGAAGTATAGGTACTGGGGTACCAAGCTGATGATGGCATCCAGGACAGGTTTGAGGAACTTGGATAGGGCTGGCTGTGAGACTCCTCCAACTCTGGCGGTTGTTGGTTGGAATGTCCCAGAGGCCAACAGGTGCAGCACGGCCAGCAGCTTTGTCTGAGGTGGGATGTTGGTTGTCCGCTGTGTTGGTACCGTCAGCCTGTGGGCAATGATGGTCAGGAGGCGGAGGATGGTTGACCTTTTGAGTCTGTAGTGGGCAATGACATTCTCTGGTGTCAAGTCTGTGAAGCTGGTGCGTTTCCTGAAGGTCCGCTGTCTTTGTCTGCGCTGCCTCCGTGGTGGTCCGGAGGGGGGCAGAGGGGATCCGGGGGGGTGGCGGACATGGGTGTGGTGGCGGTTGGTGTTGTGGCCCTGTTGGGGCTCCGAGCTGCATGATGAGTAGCTGCATGGCATCTGTTGTTCTTCAGGTGTGTCTGTGGGCTGGGCTCCCTTTTCTGGTGCAGGTTGTCATCCGACTTTGCACCAGGTCAGAGCAGGTGTTAATTTCCTGCTGCTAACGCGCCGCATCGCCTGTTTTGTGTTCTCATTGCTGATCTGGCTGGTCGTTGGGAATGTTGCGTTGTGGTGTTGTAACGGATTTTTGCTCGGGAACGCCTACTCTGCATCTCATTAGCGATAGTTGCCGGGCTCATCTGTGGCGATGTTTTTTGCTGCTGCTATCGCAGGTAAACTGGTGATATCGGCTGTTTGCACCAGCTTGTGAATGGGGCGATAATTTTATCGCGAGTTTGGCTGCGATAATGTGCCGTTAACTCGGCGATAGATCCTTGAGAATATGCCCCTGTGTCTGTGGATCCCTTGAGGGTGCTCGATTTCTGGCTGACGGGTTTTCTCTGGGCCTGGCCCCATCTACTCTGGGGGCTCAGTGGGCGGCCTTGCGAGCTTTTCTCAGTCCTCTGTTGGACAGGCTGGACCCTTTGGTGGCCTGTTTGCTTCGGAGTTGTTTTTTTGCAACGTACTAGGGCGATTTGCCTGGTGCCTTCCTGGGATCGTCCGTTGGTGTTGTGGGCCCTTCAGGGTGATCCCTTTGAGCCCCTGGGTTCTGTGGATTTGAAGTTCCTCACCATGAAGGTGGTGTTTTTGGTGGCCATTGTCTCTGCTGGTCGGATCGGGGAGCTGGGCTCTTTTCTGCATTTTCCTCCGTTCTTGTGGGTCCTGCCGGATCATCTTGTGTTATGCCCAGATCCTGAATTCCTGCCCAAGGTCCCTTCGGTTGTCAACCGCTCCCGTGAGGTGGTGTTGCCTTCTTTCCCTCCGGTTCCTGGCTCTGGGGTGGAGCCTGCCCTCTCACTTTTGGATGTCCGTCGGGCTGTGTTGTTGTATTTGGAGCTGACTGCGCCTTTCTGCTGCTGTGACAGTTTGTTTGTCACTTTTGGTCCAGTTCGGTCTGGTCACAAGCCTTCTCTCTCCACCCTGAGTCGGTCGATCAAGCAGGCGATCTTGCTGGCCTACGGTTCTCAGGGTTCTGAGGTGCCGGCCTGGGCTTCAGGGTCGGTCTACCAGGGGTCTGTTTGTGTCCTGGGCCTCTTTCAAGGTTGTGTCTACTGAGGATATCTGTTGGACCCCGACTTGGTCCTCCCCGCATATGTTCATGGATCACTACCGGGTGGTTTTGGAAGGTCCTTCAACTGGGGGGTTTGCCGAAGCAGTTCTCCGGGCTGGTTCTTCCGCCTCTTGAGTTTTATGTCTTCTGTGTTTTCTTCTGGGTAGTTTTTCCATTTGTTTTATATGTTTTGGATTAAACCCTGTTTTTTTGCATCTCCTACTTGTCAGTGGTTTCTTGTGGTGCCATGAAGCCGCTTGGCTTGGGTATGTGCTCACTTTGTTACTCAGGTGGTGAGGAAGACTTACGAGGAGGTAATGTCCCGGTACCTTACCGGTAATTTTCATTACTCCGAGTATTGTCTTCCTCGCCACATGAGTTCCCATCCCTCCCTCCCTGTTTTTCTATCAGCTTCATTTCTTCTTGGGGCTTGGTAGTTCTACAGGTAGTGGGATGAGCCGACTCTCCTCCTATACTGGGTCAGGGGTGACGGTGGTCAGCCATGTTGGGGAGGGATGGGAGGCATGGGATGCTAACTTTGCTTTGGAGGGTTCTGGTGTGGAGCTGAAGCTCACTTTGTTACTCATGTGGCGAAGAAGACAATACTCAGAGTAATGAAGATTACCGGTAAGTAACTAGGGCATCAGTGCCGGTACTCCCAGCCTATGTTTTAAAAACTGCTCCTTAATTGAATTGTTATATGGTTCTCCAAAATAGCTCTGGGATCGGGGGTTCAAGCTTAGTATAATTATTAAGAGTTAGCCATCCATGGCTCCGCCTGACGAGGGCCATTTTATCTTCCAAAAGTGAATGTGCTTTTGTGCTAGACTTTGCTATTTTTCTAAATTCTGACCTGTTCAATAGGAAATCTCAAGCTCATGATAGGCCTAGCGTAAAAAAGGCTGATTTAAAAAAGGCTGATTTAAAAAAGGCTCTTGGTGACGGGCCCTGCCTTATATTACTAGTCAAAGATGGTTATTTAATGAATCTTGCTAGTTTAAAATTATAGCAGCAGTTCACAAAACCTGCCTGTCAGTCCAGGGTCTGCCTAACTAATACAAATTCCAGTCTAAACTGGGCAGAAGACATGTATGTTGGTAATCTAAAGATGCTCTCATAGATCTTCGTTATTGTTTTTTCCACTGTGGTACTGTCCCACCCTCTCAGACTTCACTTCCATAAGTCAAGGTGGGGGCAATCTTTGGTTGTGCAACTTGTAATAGCGGTGTTAGGGTCGGGCCCTTCAGTTTTCTACGCAGTGCTTCCAAACCAAATATGAGTACATTGCCTTTCCGTTTAACATCGTCCAAATGGTTACTGAAGCCTCCGTTAGTGTTGAAAAACATCCCTAAGTATGTATATTCTTTAACAGGCTCTAACTTGTCATTACTCAGACACCAAGTATGCTGTTTCAGCCCTTTTTTTCCTTACAGTGATGGTTTTAGTATTTTTCATTG
Source organism: Calotriton arnoldi (assembly GCA_963921515.1). Classification (NCBI taxonomy): domain Eukaryota; kingdom Metazoa; phylum Chordata; class Amphibia; order Caudata; family Salamandridae; genus Calotriton; species Calotriton arnoldi. The sequence goes on from CAWUFW010002294.1 coordinate 326,192, forward strand.
TTGATCGTCATCCCATTTTGCTCCGAGAAGGTTAGTGTTGCATCCAAAAGCCATTGTGGGCCAATCTTTGTCCTACTGATTAGGACAAGGTCGTCAGCATAGAGCATGGTGGAAATTAGGATTTCTCCAAACTTAGGGGCATGGCCGTTGTTGTTCTTTAATACTGAGGAAAGGTCAGAAAGAAAGAATTAAAAAGGGTGGGTGCAAGCACACAACCCTGCTTAAGGCCTTGAGTTGTGTTTATGGCTCTCGACAGGTGAGAACCATCTCCTAACTTCACTTGTGCCCAGGCGTTTCTATACAGCACCTGTATTGCCCTTAGCAGGCCTGGTGGGGATGTTCCAGTTGGTTGATTTGGAACGTAGTTTGTTTCGGTCCACCATGAAACACAGATGTACCGGTTGATTATAAGTAACTGCAAAGTCAGTCAGGAGGGAAAGGGCTACAATATTAGTTGTTGTTCCTGTATTTTTAGTAAAGCCCGTTTGATTCAGTGGCATTATCACTTTATCCCCGGCCCAAGATTGAAGTTTTTCCAATAGAGTCCCAGCGAAGTATTTGGCCTCATTATCCATTAGGGCTATCAGGCAATAGTTTTCTGGGGTTCTTTTATGCCCTCCTTTGTAAATTGGGGAAATTATAGAGCCATTCCATGAGAAAGGAATATAGGGGCATATTAGCAAGACCCACGTTAAAATTATCGCCGTTTTAGCGGCAGGAAACTGCCGCTAAAACGGCGATAATGGGCTTGCTAATAAGCGTTATAGAATTCCAATAGAAGCCCAGGTTAGATGTGCAGGACATCTAACCTGGGCTTCTATTGAATTCTATAACGCATATTAGCAAGCCAATTATCGCCGCTTTAGCGGCAGTTTCCTGCCGCTAAAACGGCGATAATTTTATCGCCGGTCTTGCTAATATGCCCCATAGTTGTTGCAAAAGATGTAATTAAAAAATGGGGCCAGTTTATCTGCTCAGTAAGTGGGCTCTTCTTTATAAATCACTGCAAGATCCCATTTGGGCCCAGAGCTGTTCTCTTCGCCCCTTAGATATCTGTTTTTGAATTTTACCCGGACTGATTTAAATTATTCTACTATCAAACACAGCGGAGCTATTGATCGCATACTGGCTAGCCTCAGCAGAGGACTTCTTTCCCTTCTGACTCTCAAGGGGCTGATACCCTGTACACGATCTTATTCTTCACAGATGCTATTTTGATTTTCTCCTGCCAGGGAGATGCACTTCTGATTTGCCCATTTGGCTTGCATATTAAGAGAAAGATCTGTTCTGGCATTGTATACGTTCCTCATGTTGAAATTCTCCGTTAGGTGGTGCACCCACGTGGATTCTGGGATGTTCGAGTTTAGCACTGTGGCTGAGGATCTGTTAATGTTGTTTACCATCTGGAAAAAAGATATTGAGTTCTTCCTTTTAATGTCCCACGGCAATGTTGCCCAAAAGATATAATTTTGATTGCTTAACAAATCCCACTTCAATTTTTTTAGTTCTTTCTTCGCTTTTCTTAATTCAGGCTGTAGCAATGGATCGACTTCCAAAAATTGTTTATCCACTATATTAAATTCTTAATAAGTATGTTTGCCTCCCGGGAGTTTTGCTGAGTGTTGTGATAGCCAAACTCCTGTTTGCGTTGTTCTTCCGCTTTTGCATGTTTCCCTGAAAAGCAACAAGTAAAGTCTTCCCAGTTGCTCAACGAACTATGTCATTCCTTCTTGACTTCCTGTAATGTGAACTTGGCGTCATTAGAGAGGGTGTGCATTTTATCCATTTATCAATTGTGTAGACTGAAAGTGCTTGGTCGGTTGAGCACTTATATTCTCTGGCTCCGATTGACAGTTCTATTTCCTGAGGAGAATAATCACTATCAGTATTCACTCCTAATCTGAATGACTGAACATACTTCAGTAAGGGGAGACTCAGCAGGGTGTAATCAATCGACGAGACTCCATCTGAATGATAAGAAAATCCGGGTGATATGTCAGTACTATATCGGCCATTTGTTAGTCAAAGGCCTATATGCTCTAAATTTCCCAACAGTAACTTGCATTTTTTATAATTTTTTTACAAGTTCGATCTTCACTGCTGTGGTATGTTCCAGGATTACTCTTGCGCTTCCAAAATTTCGTTTTGCTCCGATGAGCCCATAAGCCATTTGTTAAAGTCGTCAGAGACTATGAACTCTGACCTAACATTCTCATTTTGCATTTTCATGATCTCATCTACCCAGTTTTCTGATACATAATTTCTTGCTTTTTTTGTTTGAATGGATGTAGACATTTATCAGAGTAATTGTGAGTGGGCCATCTGATGATGCCAAGATAAGTTGCACTGAAAACCTTCCTTCATACTCATGATTTTTAGGTCGAGCCTTACGCCAGCGCGCATGCGCTGCCCGCTCTGTGAGACTGCTGTAGTACAGTATGGGAGAGAAGCCTCGCCCACTCTCCTCCCATATTTTTCATTGGCTTGTGTCATTGTCTTTCGTAAATGCTGCCTTCGGATTCGTTAATAGGCTTCTTAGTCCCTCCTTAGTTCGGCCTTGTCTTCATTTGTACCCTCCCATGTGACTGGCCCTTTTACTTCAGTTGTTACACGGGACCTGTTATTTAGTCTGTGAGCACTATTTACTTTATTGAGTTTCTCTTACTAAAGGCCGGACATGCGCTGCTTCAGCTGAAACCGCTTGTCTTTTTTAAATAGCATGGCCGCCACGTAACACGGGTGCCTGCTTTCAATCACTTTAACCCGGCATTATCTCGTGTCTGTTTCAACCCCCCACCCCCCCCAAGTAAAATGGATTTAGAAATGATTAGCGAATTAAGTCATGTGAATTCCAGGTACCACATAATCGTGTGCTAATGGGCTGAAGCTGACAACAGCACATCTGTGTTACATGTCATCTGCACTAAAGCCACCTCACGGGTTGTTTTAAAAAGCCTGTTTTATTAACAACAACGACACCACCACCACCAATATCCCTAATACCACCACCACAAATACCACCACCACTACCACCACCAATACCACTACCACCATAAATACTACCACTTCCACCTCCACCATCAATACCACCACCTCCACCACCACCAATACCACCACCAATACCACCACCAAGCCCACCACCACCAATACCACCACCACCAATACCACCACCACCATCAATACGACTAATACCACCGCCACCAATACCACCACCACCAATACCACCACCAATACCACCACCACCACCAATACCACCACATCAACACCACCACACACAACACCACCAATAACACCACCACCAATACCAACAACATCAACACCACCACACACAACACAACAATACCACCAGCACCAATACCACCAGCACCAATACCACCACTACCACCACTACCACCACTACCACCAATACCACTACCACCAAACCCACACCACCAATACCACCACCAATACCACCACCACCAATACCACCATTACCACCAGCAATACCACCACCAATACCAGCACCACCATCACCAATACCACCACCACCACCAAAACCACCACCACCAATACCACCACCACCACCAATACCTCCAACACCACCAATACCACTACCAACAATACCACCACCACCAATACCACCACCAACACCACCACTACCAATACCACCACCACCACCAATACCACCCCCACCAATACCACCACTACCAATACCACCACAACCAATCCAATACCACCACCACAATACCAATACTGCCACCAATACCACCATCAGCACCATCAATACCACCACCACCAATTCCAATACCACCATTAACACCACCAGTGCCATCACCAATACCACCATCAATTCCAATACCACCACCAATACCACCATCAACACCACCAATGCCACCACCAATACCACAACCACCACCACCAATACCACCACCACCAAAAATACCACCACCACCACCAATAACACCACCACCACCAATACCACCACAAATACCACCACCACCAATACCACCACCACCAATACCACCAATACCACCACCAATACCAATACCACTGCCACCATCAATACCACCACCAATACCACCAATACTATCACCAATACCACCACTAATACCACCACCACCAATACCACCACCACCAATACCACCACCACCAAAACCACCACCACCAATACCACCACTTCCAATACCACCACCACCAATACCAATACCACCACCAATACCACCGCCACTAATAACACCATCAACACCACCAATACCTTCACAACCAATCCAATACCACCACCAATACCACCAGTAACACCACCATCACAAATACCACCACCACAAATACCACCACCACCACCAATACCACCACACCAACACCACGATAAACAACACCACCAATAGCACCACCACCAATACCACCAGCACCAATACCACCACTACCACAAATACCACTACCACCAACCCCACACCACCAATACCACCACCACCACCACCACCAATACCACCATCACCAATACCACCACCAATACCACCACCACCAATACCACCAATACCACCAGCAATACCACCAGCAATACCACCACCACCACGATCACCAATACCACCACCACCACCACCACCAATACACCACCACCACCAATACCACCAATACCACTACCACCAATACCACCACCACCACCAATACCACCACCAACACCACCACTACCATCACCAATAGCACCATCAACACCACCAATGCCACCACCAATACCAACACCACCAATACCACCACCACCAAAAATACCACCACCACCAATACCACCACCACCAATAACACCACCACCACCAATAACACCACCACAAATACCACCACCACAAATACCACCACCACCAATACCACCAATACCACCACCACCACCAATACCACCACCACCAATACCACCACCACCAATACCACCACCACCAATACCAATACCACCACCACCACCAATACCACCACCACCATCAATACCACCAATACCACCACCACCAATACCCCCACCACCAATACCACCACCAATACCACCACTACCACCACCAATACCACCACATCAACACCACCACACAAAACACCACCAATAACACCACCACCAATACCACCACATCAACACCACCACACACAACACCACCAATAACACCACCACCAATACCACCAGCACCAATACCACCACTACCACCAATACCCCTACCACTACCACCAACCCCACACCACCAATACCACCACCACCTCTACCAATCCCACCATCACCAATACCACCACCAATACCAATACCACCACTACCAATACCACAAATACCACCAGCAATACCACCACCAATACCAGCACCACCATCACCAATACCACCACCACCACCAAAACCACCACCACCAATACCACCACCACCACCAATACCTCCAACACCACCAATACCACTGCCAACAATACCACCACCACCACCACCAATACCACCACCAACACCACCACTACCAATACCACCACCACAACCAATACCACCACCACCAATACCACCACTACCAATACCACCACCACCAATCCAATACCACCACCACAATACCAATACCGCCACCAATACCACCATCAGCACCATCAATACCACCACCACCAATTCTAATACCACCATTAACACCACCAGTGCCATCACCAATACCACCACAACCAATTCCAATACCACCACCAATACCACCATCAACACCACCAATGCCAATACCACCACCACCATCAATACCACCACCACCAAAAATACCACCACCACCAATACCACCACCACCAATAACACCACCACCACCAATACCACCACAAATACCACCACCACCAATACCACCACCACCACCAATAGCACCAATACCACCACCAATACCAACACCAATACCAATACCACCGCCACCATCAATACCACCACCAATACCACCAATACTTTCACCAATACCACCACCACCAATACCGCCACCACCAATATCACCACCACCAATACCACCACCACCAAAACCACCACCACCAATACCACCACTTCCAATACCACCACCACCAATACCAATACCACCACCAATTCCACCGCCACTAATAACACCATCAACACCGCCAATACCTTCACCACTAATTCAATACCACTGCCAATACCAATACCACCATCAATACCACCACCACCAATAACACCACCACCACCACCAATACCACCACCACCACCAATACCACCAATACCACCACCATCACAAATACCACCACCACAAATACCAACACCACCACCAATACCACTACACCAACACCATGATAAACAACACCACCAAAAACACCACCACCAATACCACCAGCACCACCACTACCACAAATACCACTACCACCAACCCCACACCACCAATACCACCACCACCAATACCACCATCACCAATACCACCACCAATACCAATACCACCACCACCAATACCACCAGCAATACCACCACCAATACCACCACGATCACCAATACCACCACCACCACCAAAACCACCACCACCAATACACCACCACCACCAATGCCACCAACACCACCAATACCACTACCACCAATACCACCACCACCACCAATACCACCACCAACACCACCACTACCAATACCACCACCACAACCAATACCACCACCACCAATACCACCACTACCAATACCACCACCACCAATCCAATACCATCACCACAATACCAATAACACCACCAATACCACCATCAGCACCACCAGTACCACCACCACCAATATCACCACCACTAATTCCAATATCACCATCAACATCACCAGTGCCATCACCAACACCACCACCACCAATATCGCCACCACCAATTCCAATACCACCACCAATACCACCATCAACACCACCAATGCCACCACCAATACCACCACCACCAATACCACCACCACCACCAATACCACCACCACAAATACCACCACCACCAATACCACCACCACCACCAATACCACCACCACCAATACCAATACCACCACCACCAATGACACCACCACCACCAATACCACCACCACCATCAATACCACCACCAATACTACCACCACTAATACCACCACCACCAAAACCACCACCACCAATACCACCACTACCAATACCACCACCACCAATACCAATACCACCATCAATACCACTGCCACTAATACCACCATCAACACCACCAATACCTTCACCACCAATCCAATACCACTGCCAATACCAATACCACCATCAATACCACCACCACCAATACCACCAATACCACCACCACCAATACCACCAGTAACACCACCACCACAAATACCACCACTACCAATACCACCACCACAAATCCAATACCACCACCAATACCACCACCACCAATACCCCCACCACCAATACCACCACCAATACCACCGCCACCAATACCACCATCAAAACCAGCAATGCCACCACCAATACCACTACCACCAATACCACCACCACCAATCCAATAAAACCGCCAATACCAATACCACCACCAATGCTACCAATACCATCACAACCAATACCACCACCAATACCACCAATATTACCATCAACACCACCAATACCACCACCAATACCACCACCACCAATACCATCACCACCACCAATACCAACACCTCCACCACCACCAATACCACCACCACTAATATCACCACCAACAATACAACCACCACCTAAACCACCACCACCAATACCACCACCACCACCAATACCAATACCACCACCAATACCACCGCCTCTAATACCACCATCAACACCACCAATACCTTCACCACCAATCCAATACCACTGCCAATATCAATACCATCATCAATACCACCACCACCAATACCATCACCAGCAATACCACCACCACCACCAATACCACCAATACCACCACCAATACCACCCCCACCACCCCCACCAATACCACCACCACCAATACCACCACCACCAATCCAATAAAACCGCCAATGCCAATACCACCACCAATACCACCACCACCAATACCACCACCAATATCACCAATATTACCATCAACACCACCAATACCACTTCCACCACCAATACCAAAACCTCTACCACCACCAACACCTCCACCACCACCAATACCACCACCACTAATATCACCACCAACAATACACCCACCACCAAAACCACCACCACTAATACCACCACCACCAATACCACCACCACCAATACCAATACCACCACCAATACTACCGCCACTAATACCACCATCAACACCACCAATACCTTCACCACCAAACCAATACCACTGCCAATACCAATACTACCATCAATACCACCACCACCAATACCATCACCACCAATACCACCACCACCACCAATACCACCACCACCAATATCACCACCACCAATCCAATACCACCACCACAATACCAATACCACCACCAATACCACCAATACCACCACCACCAATACCAATTCCTCCACCAATACCACCACTACCAATACCACCATCAACGCCACCAATGCCACCACCAATACCACTACCACCAATACCACCACCACCAATCCAATAAAACTTCCAATACCACCAATACCACCACCACCAATACCACCACCACCACCAATACCAATACCACCACCAATACCACCAATATTACCACCAACACCACCAATACCACCACCAATACCACCACCACCAATACTACCACCACCCATTCCACCACCACCACCACCAATACCAACACCTCCACCACCACAAATACCACCACCACCAATACTACCACCACCACCAATACCACCACCACTAATACTACCACCACCAATACCACCACCACCAATACCACCACTACCACCAATACCACCAACACCAATACCACCACCACAATACCAATGCAACCACCACCAATACCACCACCACCAATACCACCACAAATACAACCACCACCACCAATACCACCACCAATACCACCACTAATAACACCACCATCACCAATACCACCACCACCAATACTAACCCTGGGCATAGTGGGCATAGTGGGGCTACGAGGAGGTCCACGGAGTTGATAACAAACTCTGTGGAACTCCGTGGAGCTCCGCTACGCCACCCGCCTCCCACCCGCCCTATTAACAATTACTTACAACTTTTAAAAAACAACTTAAAGTAAATAAAAAAACACCTTACTTTAGCTGCGGCGTCCCCGGGCTGCCCTCCTCCTCTTCATCGCGTTCCCTGTGAAAACTGCGCATACTTTAAGTCGTTTTTAAAAAGTTGTAAGTAACTGTTAATAGGGTGGGTGGGAGGCGGGGGCTGGTCAACTCCGCTCCGCCGCAGAGTGTGCGGAGATTTGCCTACTCTGCGTTCTCCGCTCACTCCACATGCTGAGCAGAGCTCTCCGCCCACCCCTAACCAATGCCACCACCAATATCACCACCACCAATACCACCATCACCAATACCACCACCACCACCAATACCACTACCAATACCATGACCACCAATACCACCACCACCAATACCACCACCAATATCACCACCACCGCCAATACCACCACCACTACCACCAATACCACCACCACCACCACTACCACCACTAATACCACCACCAATACCACCACCACCAAAACCACCACCAATACCACCACTAATCCCATCACCACCACCAATACCACCTCCAATACTGCCATCACACCCAATATCACCAATACCACCATCACCAATGCCACCACCACAAATACCACCATCACTACCACCAATACCATCACCACCAATACCACCACCACCACCAATACCACCACCACCACCAAAAGCACTACCACCAATACCACTACCACCAATACCACCACCAATAGCACCACCACCAATACCACCACCACCATTACCACCACCACCAATACCAATACCACTACCACCACCACCAATCCAATACCACTACCAATACCACCACTACCAATACCAATACCAATACCACCACCACTAATACCACTACCACAACCACCAATCCAATACCACCACCAATACCACCACCACAATACCAATACAACCACCACCAATACCACCACCAAGACCACCACCACCAATACCACCACCAATACAACCACCACCACCAATACCACCACAAATACCACCACCAATACCAGCACCACCAATACTAACCCCGGGCATAGCGGGACTACGAGGAGGGCCACAGAGTTGATAACAAACTCCGTGGAACTCCGTGGAGCTCAGCTACGCCACCCGCCTCCCACCCGCCCTATTAACAATTACTTACAACTTTTAAAAAATGACTTAAAGTAAATAAAAAAACACCTTACCTTAGCTGTGGCGTCCCCGGGCTGCCCTCCTCCTCTTCATCACGTTCCCTGTGAAAACTGCGCATGCACGCGCGCCCGCGCATTTCTCGTGAGAAATGTGCATGCGCGGGCGCGCCTGTGACTGTGCGCTGTTTTTACAGAGAACGCGATGAAGAGGAGAAGGGCAGCCCAGGGACGCCGCAGCTAAGGTAAGGTTTTTTTTTATTTACTTTAAGTCGTTTTTTAAAAGTTGTAAGTAACAGTTAATTGGGCAGGTGGGAGGCGGGGCTGGTCAACTCCGCTCCGCCGCAGAGTGTGCGGAGATTTGCCTACTCTGCGTTCTCCGCGGAACGCGGAGTAGGCAAATCTCCGCTCACTCCATGGACTGAGCGGAGGTCTCCGCCCACCCCTAACCAATACCACCACCACCAATACCACCACCAATACCACTACCAATACCACGACCACCAATACCACCATCACCAATACCACCACCAATATCACCACCACCACCAATACCACCACCACTACCACCAATACCACCACCACCACCACTACCACCACTAATACCACCACCAATACCACCACCACCAATACCACCACTAATCCCATCACCACCACCAATACCACCTCCAATACTGCCATCACACCCAATATCACCAATACCACCATCACCAATGCCACCACCACAAATACCACCATCACTACCACCAATACCATCACCACCAATACCACCACCACCACCACCAATACCACCACCACCACCAAAAGCACTACCACCAATACCACTACCACCAATACCACCACCAATAGCACCACCACCAATACCACCACCACCATTACCACCACCACCAATACCAATACCAATACCACCACTACCAATACCAATACCACCACCACTAATACCACTACCACAACCACCAATCCAATACCACCACCACCACCACCAATACCACCACCACAATACCAATACAACCACCACCAATACCACCACCACCAATACAACCACCACCACCAATACCACCACTAATACCACCACCAATACCACCACCACCAATACTAACCCCAGGCGTAGTGGGCGTAGCGGGACTACGAAGAGGGCCACGGAGTTGATAACAAACTCCATGGAACTCCGTGGAGCTCAGCTACGCCACCCGCCTCCCACCCGCCCTATTAACAATTACTTACAACTTTTAAAAAATGACTTAAAGTAAATAAAAAAACACCTTACCTTAGCTGTGGCGTCCCCGGGCTGCCCTCCTCCTCTTCATCACGTTCCCTGTGAAAATTGTGCATGCGCGGGTGCCAATGCGCATGTGCTGGCGCGCTCACATGCGCAGTTTTTACAGAGAGCCCGATGAAGAGGAGGGCAGCCCGGGGACGCCGCAGCTTAGGTAAGGTGTTTTTTTATTTACTTTAAGTCGTTTTTTAAAAGTTGTAAGTAACTGTTAATAGGGCGGGTGGGAGGCGGGGGCTGGTCAACTCCGCTCCGCCGCGGAGTGTGCGGAGATTTGCCTTCTCCGCGTTCTCCACGGAACACGGAGTAGGCAAATCTCCGCACACTCCACGGGATGAGCGGTGCTCTCTGCCCACCCCTAACCAATACCACCACCAATACCACCACCACCACCACCAATACCAATACCACCACCACCAATACCACCACCAATATCACCACCACCACCACCAATACCACCACCACCACCACTACCACCACTAATACTATCAACAATACCACCACCACCAATACCACCACCACCACCAATACCACCACCACCACCACTACCATCACCAATACCACTACCACCAATACCAATAATACCACCACCACCAATACAACCAGCACCAATAACACCAGTACCAATACCAATACCAGCAACACCAACACCACCAATACCACCACCAATACCACCACCACCACCAATACCTCCACCAATACCACCACCAGCACCAATACCACCACCAATACCACCACCAATACCACTACTAATACCACCACCACCAATACAACCACCACCAATATCACCTCCACCAATACCACCACCACCAAAACCACCACCACCACCAATACCACCACTACCACCACCAATACCACTACCACCACCACAAATACCACCACCACCACCAATACCACTACCACCACCAATACCACCACCAATACCACCAATACCACCACCACCAATACCACCACTACCACCACCACCACTACCCCCACTACCAATACCACCACCAATATCACTACCAATACCACCAATTCCACCACCAATATCACCACCACTACCAATACCACCACCAATACCACCAATACCAATGCCACCACCAATACCACCACCCCCACCAATACCAATACCACCACCAATACCAGTACCCCCACCAATACCAATACCACCACCAATACCATCACCACCAATGCCACCACCACCACAAATACCACCACCACCACCACCAATACCACCACCACCACCAATACCCCACCACCAACACCACCACCACCAATACCACCACCACCACAAATACCACCACCACCAATACCACTGCTACCACCACCACCACTACCACCACTACCAATACCACCACCAATAACACCACCAATGCCACCACCACCACCAATACCCCCACCAATGCCACCAATACTGCCACCCCACCAATACCACCACCAATACCAATGCCACCACCACCAATACCAATGCCACCACTAATACCAATACCACCACCAATACCATCACCACCAATACCACCAATAATACCACCAATACCACCACCATCACCAATACCACTACCACCAATACCAATAATACCACCACCACCAATACAACCAGCACCAATAACACCAGTACCAATACCAATACCAGCAACACCACCACCACCAATACCACCACCAATACCACCACCACCACCAATACCTCCACCAATACCACCACCACCAATACCACCACCAATACCACCACCAATACCACTACTAATACCACCACCACCAATACAACCACCACCAATATCACCTCCACCAATACCACCACTACCAAAACCACCACCACCACCAATACCACCACTACCACCACCAATACCACTACCACCACCACAAATACCACCACCACCACCAATACCACTACCACCACCAATGCCACCACCATACCACCAATACCACCACCACCAATACCACCACTACCACCACCACCACTACCAATACCACCACCAATATCACTACCAATACCACCAATTCCACCACCAATATCACCACCACTACCAATACCACCACCAATACCACCAATACCAATGCCACCACCAATACCACCACCCCCACCAATACCAATACCACCACCAATACCAGTACCCCCACCAATACCAATACCACCACCAATACCATCACCACCAATGCCACCACTACCACAAATACCACCACCACCACCAATACCACCACCACCACCAATACCCCACCACCAACACCACCACCACCAATACCACCACCACCACCAATACCCCACCACCAACACCACCACCACCAATACCACCACCACCACAAATACCACCACCACCAATACCACTGCTACCACCACCACCACTACCACCACTACCAATACCACCACCAATACCACCACCAATGCCACCACCACCAATACCACCACCAATACCCCCACCAATGCCACCAATACTGCCACCCCACCAATACCACCACCAATACCAATGCCACCACCACCAATACCAATGCCACCACTAATACCAATACCCCACCACCAATAACACCACCACCAATACCAGTACCACCCCCCCAATACCAGTACCAATACCACCACAACCAATACCAATACCGCCACCACCAATACCCCCACCACCAATACCAGTACCACCACCACCAATACCATTACCACCACCACCAATACCACCACCAATACCAATACTGCCACCACCACCAATACCACCACCACCAATACCACCAATGCCACCACCACCAAAACCGCCAATACCACCACCACCAATACCACTACCACCAATACCCCACCACCAACACCACCACCACCAATACCACCACCACCACAAATACCACCACCACCAATACCACTGCTACCACCACCACCACTACCACCACTACCAATACCACCACCAATAACACCACCAATGCCACCACCACCACCAATACCCCCACCAATGCCACCAATACTGCCACCCCACCAATACCACCACCAATACCAATGCCACCACCACCAATACCAATGCCACCACTAATACCAATACCACCACCAATACCATCACCACCAATACCACCAATAATACCACCAATACCACCACCATCACCAATACCACTACCACCAATACCGCCAATACCACCACCACCAATACCACCACCACCAATACCACCACCACCAATACCAATATCACCACCACCACCAATACCACCATCACCAATACCAATACCAATACCACTAGTAATAGAAGGGGCACTGCACGAGGCTGAAGCTGCAGCCAAGACAATCCCTCCCTCCCTCCATGCCTGCCATAAAGCACAGCCCATCCTGCACCAGGAGGTAAAGCCAGGGCCCTCCTACAGCTGGAGTGTTTTATATTAGGCCAAAGATAGCAGACATTACACAATGCCACACTGCACACTCAAATCACAGAGAAGGCAGGAAATAGCCCCCACCACTCTTCCTCCTGAGCTGCAACAGTGTAATCACAGAGTAAAAGGTATTGGAGCGCTTTGTTAGTATTTATAGCTCAGATCATATGTAACCACCAATACCAATAATACCACCACCAATACCACCAGCACCAATGCCAATACCGCCACCACCAATACCACCACCACCAATACCACCACCACCACCAATACCACCACTAATACCACCACCACCACCAATACCACCACCACCAATATCACCTCCACCAATACCACCACCACCAATACCACTACCACCACCATGAATACCACTACCACCACCAATACCACCACCACCACAAATACCACCATCACCAATACCACCACTACCACCACCACCACCACTACCACCACTACCAATACCACCACCAATACCACCACCAATGCCACCACCACCACCAATACCCCCACCAATGCCACCAATACTGCCACCCCACCAATACCACCACCAATACCAATGCCACCACTAATACCAATACCACCACCAATACCATCACCACCAATACCACCAATAATACCACCAATACCACCACCATCACCAATACCACTACCACCAATACCAATAATACCACCACCACCAATACAACCAGCACCAATAACACCAGTACCAATACCAATACCAGCAACACCACCACCACCAATACCACTACCAATACCACCACCACCACCAATACCTCCACCAATACCACCACCACCACCAATACCACCACCAATACCACCACCAATACCACTACTAATACCACCACCACCAATACAACCACCACCAATATCACCTCCACCAATACCACCACCACCAAAACCACCACCACCACCAATACCACCAATACCACCACCAATACCACTACCACCACCACAAATACCACCACCACCACCAATACCACTACCACCACCAATACCACCACCAATACCACCACCACCAATACCACCACTACCACCACCACCACTACCAATACCACCACCAATATCACTACCAATACCACCAATTCCACCACCAATATCACCACCACTACCAATACCACCACCAATACCACCAATACCAATGCCACCACCAATACCACCACCCCCACCAATACCAATACCACCACCAATACCAGTACCCCCACCAATACCAATACCACCACCAATACCATCACCACCAATGCCACCACCACCACAAATACCACCACCACCACCAATACCACCACCACCACCAATACCCCACCACCAACACCACCACCACCAATACCACCACCACCACAAATACCACCACCACCAATACCACTGCTACCACCACCACCACTACCACCACTACCAATACCACCACCAATACCACAACCAATGCCACCACCACCAATACCACCACCAATACCCCCACCAATGCCACCAATACTGCCACCCCACCAATACCACCACCAATACCAATGCCACCACCACCAATACCAATGCCACCACTAATACCAATACCACCACCAATACCATCACCACCAATACCACCAATAATACCACCAATACCACCACCACCAGCAATACCACCACCATCACCAATACCCCACCACCAATACCACCACCACCAATACCAGTACCACCCCCCCAATACCAGTACCAATACCACCACAACCAATACCAATACCGCCACCACCAATACCCCCACCACCAATACCAGTACCACCACCACCAATACCATTACCACCACCACCAATACCACCACCACCAATATCAATACTGCCACCACCACCAATACCACCACCACCAATACCACCAATGCCACCACCACCAAAACCGCCAATACCACCACCACCAATACCACCACCACCAATACCACCACCACCAATACCACCAATACCAATATCACCTCCACCACCAATACCACCATCACCAATACCAATACCAATACCACTAGTAATAGAAGGGGCACTGCACGAGGCTGAAGCTGCAGCCGAGACAATCCCTCCCTCCCTCCATGCCTGCCATAAAGCACAGCCCATCCTGCACCAGGAGGTAAAGCCAGGGCCCTCCTACAGCTGGAGTGTTTTATATTAGGCCAAAGATAGCAATGACATTACACAATGCCACACTGCACACTCAAATCACGGAGAAGGCAGGAAATAGCCCCCACCACTCTTCCTCCTGAGCTGCAACAGTGTAATCACAGAGTAAAGGTATTGGAGCGCTTTGTTAGTATTTATAGCTCAGATCATATGTAACCACCAATACCAATAATACCACCACCAATACCACCAGCACCAATGCCAATACCGCCACCACCAATACCACCACCACCAATACCACCACCACCACCAATACCACCACTAATACCACCACCACCACCAATACCACCACCACCAATATCACCTCCACCAATACCAACACCACCAAAACCACCACCACCAATACCACCACCACCAATACCACCACCACCAATACCACTACCACCACCATGAATACCACTACCACCACCAATACCACCACCACCACAAATACCACCATCACCAATACCACCACTACCACCACCACCACCACTACCAATCCCACCACCACCAATACCACCACCACCAATACCCCACCACCAATACCAGTACCAATACCACCAATACCAGTACCAATACCACCACCAATACCAATACCGCCGCCACTACCAATACCCCCACCACCAATACCACCAATGCCACCACCACCAATACCACCACACCCAATAACACCAATACCAATACCACCACCACCACTAATTCCACCACCACCAATACCAATACCACCACTACCAATACCAATACCACCACCTCTCGCTCATTAGTAATAGCAGGGGCACTGTACGAGGCCGGAGCTGCAGCTAAGACAGTCCCTCCCTCCCTCCATGCCTGCCATAAAGCACAGCCAGCCCTGCACCAGGAGGTTAAGCCACGGCCCTACTACAGCTGGAGTGTTTTATATTAGGCCAAAGATAGCAATGACATTACACAATGCCACACTGCACACTCAAATCACAAAGAGGGCAGGAAATAGCCCCCCCCTCCCGCCCCTCCTCCTGAGCTGCGACAGTGTAATAACAGAGTGAAAGGTGTTGGAGCACTTTGTTAGTGTTTATAGCTCGTATCATATGTACCACTCACTTCATACTTTGTGTCTGTGTAATTTACAACACTTACACATCTTCTTCACTGCACTATTTATCACTACTTTGAAGACGCCGTAGGCCGGTCTCTTCCTCTGATATTTACAATTCAACAAGCAGTCGAGAAGGCCCTTTATTGCAATGCAATAGGTCTCGCATTTGCGAGAGTTTAAGCTATTAGTATTGTAAATGACAATGCCTTTTATGTATGTTTTAAAACCCAAAACATAAATAAAAGGCATTGTCATTTACATTGCCAATAGCTCAAACTCGCGTGAATGCGAGACCTATTGCATTGCAAATGCTTGTTTTAAATTCCACTGCTAGTGTGATCGATATAAAAATTGCAAGACCCCCTTATAATGTCAGTGCTTAAGGGCCTCAGGTACAGGGACAAAGTAGATTATAAAGCCCTCTATTGGCACTGAGTCGGGTGCCCAAGTCTCCTGCAACAACCCGCCACTTGAAAGGATTGCAGATATTTTAGAAGCTCAGGATTGCCCTTTTTGCTGACCAGACCATTGGCATTCCAAGAACACACCCACAGGCTTTTTATCACTGGAGGTCCTTTATCTTGTCAATCACTTTCAGTCTATTGCAGCTTACTTGTTGAATTTAGGATGCCTGATAGTCAGACCCAGTCTTCTACAAGACTGTTCAAATTGCGAGATCTGACATCTGCCTCTCTGGCCATTTGATTTTTAATTCTTGGCGACATGCGCCGAGCTTTCCTCAAAATGGAGTAGACTTTCATTGTCTGTTCAAGAGACTCACCGTCCGCCCTGGGTGCTAAAAGTGGATATGGATAGCCTACATCTTTATGGGCAGTCAATATACCCCATTGCTTAAAGGTATTGGCCTTGTTTAATACTTTATGCCTTGTCAGTGGAGCTCCAAGTGACTTTGGTTGTTTCTTTTCGGTACCCTGGACCAGGTTCAAGGAACTCAACCGAAGCTATATCCTTAGTTGTGATTTCGGCCGAGACTGGGATCAACTGAATAAGTTTCAAAAACATTTCCCCAGTTAAAGACATTGAAAGGCCCCTTAGATGTGTAGTCTGGGCTCAATAAAATTCAACTCCTTCCGTTAAAGATTTTTGTTCCAGAGTCGGCCTCCATCATAGTCGAGGATTAGTTTTCATGAATATCCTGACTTGTAGTAACTTGTTTTAATTCAGGCTTTGTGTTTTGAAATTTAGTTGGTTTTTTAGGATCCTTTTGTCCGGTTAAGCTCACACTCCTTATTCCTCTTGTCACTTGTTGGAAAGTGGGTCATTAGTTGTGGCAGATATGCATTTACCACTGGCAATAATACCACTAACACAATATAGGGCTAAGAATAGGTCTTATAAAATTATTCCCATGCTCAACCTTTGGTAGCTTGGCTGCGAGCAGGCAGGCTTAACTTTAAAGACAGCTATGTAAAGCATTTAAAAACACCAATTCAGTAAATAATTAAGACAAACACACAATAAAAACCCAACACCAATATATACAAATCGGAAATATTTTTATCTTTAAAATGACACCAAAACAAAAACATCCACTGTAGGGAACCAGAGATATACATTTTTAAAGATTAGACACTCACTTTCTAGTGCTTAAAAAACAACAGTGCCACTTTTGGGCATTTGGTTGCCTCTGACCGGGACAAATTCACACTTAGCAACTTTTCTGGAGGATTTCTCACCAGATATCGGGCAGCCTCCTCCAACAGGCCAGATTCAGTGAGGAACTCCTTCCTGAAGTTCCTCTTGCGGGTCCAAAGTGTCCAAAACACAGTCCAAGGGTCTGCAATCTACAAGATGGTCCTTGAAAGTTTGGGACTTCAGTTCCCACAATCCACTTGGACAAAACACTTAAAAATCCACTGGTAGTACTCCAGGCTGAGGATTCTTTGTAGTGATGGTCCATGTGAGCTCTGTTAACCTGTAGCTTGCAGGGATCCCACTCTTTAGTCCTTTTAAAGCAAGGTAGTCCACAGGGCTGTAGTTCTGGATGGTGCGGGAGGTGCAACCTTCAGAGTGCAGGGCCTGGTTAATGCACATCAAACTCCTCAGCATAGACCCTTCTTTCTCTCTTAGGTTTCAAGCAGCAGATCTGAGAGGCACTGCCCCTCTCAGATACTTATTCAGTGTTCTCTGGGGTCAAGCAGGAGGGTACTCCTATCCAATGAGGTTCACGGCAACACCCCAGAGCATGACCACTTCCTCCAAAGTGTGGCACAATGATATCCCAGAAAGTACTATTTCTCCAAAATTCAATATGTCAGAATTTTCAGCAGGGAGAGAAGAGCTGGCTAAACACACCTCCAGGATGGCTAATCTCCATAGTCTCTCCTCCTTGCATCTGCTCATTCCTTCCTTAAGCCTAGCATCTGGCTGGGTTTAGAGGAGAGTTGTAAATGAAACTGGTGTCTTCTGCCTGTCTCCTCCTTCCATTGAAGGATATTTTTTACGACCCATCCCCCTGCTCTAGCATTCCTGTGTAGCCAAAACCTGCCCTCCCAAAGGAGCTGGCTAACCCCAGGGGCTCTTTATCACCTCATCTAAAGCGCCTGGCTAATCCACTTAACTCTGACCAATCAGGACAGGCCACTGGAAGGTTGAATTTTGGCTTACAGACAATAAGGTCTTACAACCTCTTGTCTGTATATTTTAGGATAAAATCAACAATACCATATTGTTGGATTTATCAATACCCTCCACGGAAGTCCTTGAATGCTATGTTTATTATTCTCATAGCGGGAATTATTAGTTAATAACTTCTTGCGATGTTAACCTATGTGGCAGGGAATTGGCAATAGGAAAAATGACTCGTGCCATGTTTCCAGCACCAGGGCTTATAAAAAACACCTTTTATAGGAACCCTGCTTATAGACACAGGACTCCCACCCTTGGAACACCTAGGGGAGCCTTTAAGGGTTCTGAATATGTAAAGATATTGCATACCCTCCCTCCACAGTGCTCCTAGCACAAAAGTCGATTTTGTGAAGCACTTTATCACAAGTGAAATGTGAAATGTGCAATTTCACTTAACCCAGAGCATATAAAACTCATTTTATAAGGGTCCTCCTTATAAATATCTGACCCCCACCCATGGGACACCTAGGGGAGACCCTGGGGGTACCTAATATGCCCAAACATTATAGTTTATTAATTTTTAAGTGCCCCAAACACCAATGTCGAGTTTGGGCACAGTTTGCATTTTAAAAGCAGACCTCAGGCTCAAGCAGTGCACACATGCAAGTGTAGGAAAGGCTGCTGGCCTCTAAACTGCCCTTCCCTATTCTATACTTAACTTAAAGTTAGTTTCAATCCCCCTGCCCTATTATGTACTAGGGCCTTATATGGGAAGTCATGCCAAGCACAGGGGTACCCTAACCTATAGTGTACCCTAGTATATGTAGGTGTTTTCACAGTATTCTAAGTGTCTCTTTCAGCATAGCACTAGCCCTGCGCCTGGTTTGGCAGAGCCCAGGGTCAGTCAGAGTCAGTTACCACCAGTAAAAGTCAGCAAAACGTTGGGGGGTGCCCGGGGCACAGGATAACTTTGCAACATTACTGCATTAACATTAACTATTAAACCTTTGCTTAATCCTTTGCTTAATTCTGTCGGGGGAGGCATTGGCATCAGTTGAGGTAAGGATTTTTTGTTAGACATTACAGCCAAGGGAACTGGCTGCAGTAAAGAATCCTCCACCAACCCTGCCCCGATTGCCGAACCCTTTACCTTGCTCTCTTTACTTCAATACAAGATTTCATTTGGAGTAATGCCCAGAGGCCCAGGTTCAGTGTCTGTGTTGAGTTCAGATTCGGATTCTGGAAGTCTAGGAGGGCCACTTCTTTCCAAATTAAATACTGCTTCTGCAGCTATCCGATTAGGATTTTTTGTTGTGTGCCTTTCTTTTTTTACTTCTTTTTGCTTCTAAATTAGCTGCTGCTATAGTAACGTCCTGTTTATCTCTGACATATCCGGCATAATGGAGTCCGTGAATGATACTTCTTTCCGTTTGAGTATGTTACTGTTGTGTGTATTGCTGTAAATACTCACCCTGGACACCTTCCACATCAAAATTATTGGCTGTTCGCTCCCTTGATTTAACCGGATACCCATCGGAAATGGTACGATTATCTGTCAAACGGGCGAGGTCATGTCCATGGCTGTTTGATGTCGTTCGCAGCAAGACCTCATTTAGCTCCATGAGAACAGAATTTAAGGTCTCCAGGAGAGTTGCAACTTTAGAGAGAGAATAGTAACATTTTCCCCAATAATGTCCAACACCTTCCTGAAAAATAATGACTTAGATTGCAGTAGGAATAGCAAGTATGACATTTTCAATGTCTAACGCCTTTCCTGGGTAGATTAGTTTGGCATGGAAATAGTAAATGTTTCCCTTTGCTGTCCAACACCTTCCCTGTAATGGTTTAGTTTGGATTGGGAATAGTTAATGTTATCAGTTTAATGTGTAATCCAATTCCAAATGATTTTTAGAGTGGAATAGGCATAATAATAAATTCTATTTATTGTATTATTGTAGTTTATTGTTTCAGGTAGTGTCTGTGGTTTGTACGTTTTGACAAAAAGTCATACACTTTTATTGTTATATATAAATTTTAATATTATATATTTACAGAAATTACTCCACATAGCTTAGGGCCTGATTTATATGTTGGCGCTAAGGATACTCTGCTGAAGTGGCTACAGAGTATCCTTACTGCCAACATCATGTTCCGCTTGCCCATTTAAATGCGTGCGGACCTTAGGTGTGACCAAGGAGGAATCTACTCTGTCTGCACCATGTTCACACCACTCCGATGACCTGACAGAGTAAAAGCCATCAGACGTTGACCTCCATGTCCGTCCACCGAATTTAGATGGACGGACATACAGGTCAGTTTTCATTGTCCCGTCACCACAGTAAAACCCTGGCGGGAAGGAGCAGTGAAAACTGTCTAATTCTCCCCTCTCCATGGGAGATAATTCCAGAGGTGAGGGCATATTGGGCCCGATCCACAAAGGCAATCTGAGACAAAAGTCTAACTTTACAACTTTTAGTATTCACAGAGGTCATTTACGAGTCGTATCTTTACGTCCGCAGTCGGGCCGTAATCTCCGCACCCGTGCCGTACTCTCCGGCTCCAGCCGAACTCTCCGGCTCCAGCCGTACTCTCCGGCCCCAGCCGTACTCTCCAGCTCAGGCTGGATGAAGTGTAATCAATGGGCCGGAATACAATTTTTTACAAAAAGGAACATTAGGAACGTGTGATAAATGGTAGAGGAGGTCAAGAAAATCAGTTTGGGCAGGGAAAAGGGTGTGCCCGGACACTACATTATATCTCAGAAAAGTTTACTCCTCTGCATCATGGCACATGCAGTCTATGATTTGCGCTCCCCTCAGTGTTGAGCAGTCCATGATTTGCGCTCCCCTCAGTGTTGACTGTGGTGTGGCACTACAGTCAACACTGAGGGAAGCGCAAATCATGGACTCCATGTACCATGATGCAAAGGAGCAAACTTTTCTGGGATATGATGTAGTATCCGGCCACACCATTTTCCCTTCCCAAACTGATTTTCATGACCTCCTCTACCATTTATCAAACATTCGTAATGTTCCTTTTTGTAAAAAATTGTATTTCGGAACTGTTTTATGTGTATGACTGTGTTTGTAGTGTTATTGCGGTATTCCTTTCTCATGAGGCTGCCACGGCAGGCTTTACAGTGACCGCATGGAAAGAAACCCTGCAGGTTCATGTTGTTTTTGCCTGTGGTGGTAGTCATGTCACTGTGCACTAGAATGTCTCTTAAGTTCCGTCCTATCCTGTATTTTTTTCTGGGTCTCTCAGTAATGGATTTGCCAATGATGGGGTCAGTTTCTCACTTACAGCTCTTCATATGTCATATATGTCCTGGAATGCCTTTGTAATCTTTGGTATGTGGGCAGTACCATACACACGGCCAAAAAAAGAGTTTTAGAGCATATGAGGGCCATTACCAATAAGGACCATCACTACCCCATAGCGAGACACTTCGAGCAACATCATTATTCCAACAGCTCCAATTTGAAATATTTTGTCTTTGAACAAATTCACACCAACACGCGAGGAGGGAATAGAGAACTTCTACTCCGAAAACGAGAATCCCGACACTTCATTGATCTCGGAACCCGATATCCGGGGGGACACAATGTGGACTAAGAAATAGCTGTACATTTGCATAATATGTAATAACATTTTGTACCATCTGCTCCATGTATGTCCATTACCCGCATGTCTATTTCTTCCGCTCCAGTTCTTTCAGTGATCTCTTCTTCTTTGTTTCATATTTATTTATTGAGAAAAAGAAATTAACAATACATAGAAACAAGAATATGTTTATAATATTCTAAAATAATTTGTGTTCATACAAAGTAACAATAAATCATATATAATAATAAACAATAAGTAATAGATAAGTTATATAAAATTATAGAGCAAAGGAAGAAAATAATTTTAGTATATATATTAGAAAATAAGTAGTATAAGTTTTATAGAGTAGAAAAAGGAAAAGGTAATAGAGAGAACCTAAATGAATACACAAAAATTAGATAAATAATAAAGTATAAATATATGTAAATGAATATATATAAATTAAAGAAGTATATATAGAATATAAGGTTATATCGTCTGATAAGAGTGGAAAGAAAAGAATTCAAGGATTGTGAAGAAAGGGAGCCCAAACTTGCTGAAAAATTTCCTCTTGATCCTGTAATTTATAAATAATACGTTCATGAGAAGCAGTTTGAATCATTGCTACCATCATTCTTCCTGCGTAGGGGGACTAGATGATTTCCAATGTCGCAGGATACAGTTTTTAGCTGTGGAGAGTGCAGTATGTAAAAGACGACGTTGCGGTCGTGTAATAGTAATAAGACTTCTAAAATCATGTAATAAAATAATAGAAGGGGAAGAGGAGTGTGGAGAGAAGGGATCAAATCATTTAGTGTGTTCCCAACATATGCCCAAAAATTCAGCTTGGAAGGGCAGTCACAAAGTATATGGGGAAGATCACAATTAACTCCAGTACACCTCCAACATTTAGAGTGAAGTAGAAGTCCTGCTCTTTGTAATTTTAGAGGTGTCCAATGCCAGTCGTGTAGGGTCTTAAAAAGGCAGAACTTCAAACGAGCCTCTCGGGTACCCTTATCTAGGGCTTCTATTATATCTGACCAGTCACTGTCTTCAATAATGATGTGTAGACGGTCTTGCCATTTCTCTTGAAGAGCTTTAAGAAGTGGTTGTGAATATAGGTAATGAATCAAGACACCATACAGGCCTGATAATACTCCTTTATGTCGACCCCAAGTAAGAAGGTAGTCTAAGATGGGTGAAGAATTCAGAGACCAGGGAGAAGAACCAAGACATCGTTTGAGACAGCACTGCAGTTGTAAGTAACGTGTGGGCTGATGCAGCGGGAGACCAAACTCTTCACTAAGTGAATCAAAGGATTTTAGTTCTCCATTTGGGATAAGTTGATCAATCATGTGTATTCCTCTTGCTTTCCAACTAGACCATTTGAGTGCACACCCACTTATATGAATACTTTCATTACCCCAGAGTGGGGCTTTAAGGTATAATCGGTGGCCAACTCGGAGGATACGATGTGCACGTTGCCATGTTTGATAAGTAGCTTGCATTATTGGATGCGGGGGAGAGGAACGTGGAAGACGGAGTCTATAAAGGAAATCTAGACCATCACTTCGATTAAGTATAGAATGTTCTGTTGTTACCCACTGTGGAGGATCTCTTGTACCCGGAAGTAAGTAAACTAGCTGTGAAAGATGTAAAGCTAAAGAATAATGTTCTAAGGATGGTAATCCCAAACCACCATAAGATCGACTAGCCAATAATTTAGAAGCAGCTAGACGAGGCTTTGTAGATCCCCAAACAAAAGATCGAATTGAGGCATCCACTCTGCGAAGTGTAGACAAGGGAACAAGAAGTGGGAGCATACCAAGTATATAGCTAAAGCGAGGTAAGGTAACCATCCTCACTGCTTATACCCTTCCCCACATAGAGAGACCCAAAAGAGACCATTTTGCAAAGTCAGTTTCCATTTGTGTTATAAGGGGTGTAATATTATCTGTGACCATATTTGATAAGCCTTTATTAACCAAGACTCCCAAATATTTTAATTGGGGTGATTTCCAACAAAAGGGGAAACTATTGATTGATGCTTTAGTGGTACCAGGAGAAATCGGCAGAGCCTCACTTTTATCCCAGTTCACTTTGTAACCAGAATGAGTCGCAAAACCATCAATGATCTTAAGTAAAGCTGGCAGAGAGTGAGGGAGATCTTTTAACGTGAGCAGAATATCATCAGCATACAAGTATAATTTAGAAGTGCCTCCTGCTATATGTATACCTTGTACATGAGGTGAATGCCGAATGAGTGAAGCAAGAGACTCAATTGCTAGTAAGAATAAAAGGGGGGAAAGAGGGCAACCTTGTCGGGTACCTCGCTTAATGGGAAAGGGATCGGATAAAAATCCACCACAGTTGACTTGGGCGGTCGGAGTATCATATAAGAGACAAACTTTAGAGATAAATTGGTCACCTAGGCCAAAACGTTTCATGGCTGCAAAAAGATATATCCAGTCAATGCGGTCGAATGCTTTTTCTGCATCCAATGAGAGAGCCAAAGCATCTTCGGTCATCTTATTTGCAGACCACAAAGTATGAGCCAGGGTACGGAGATGGTTCCTGGAAGAACTGCTGGGACAAATCCAACCTGTGACTGGTGTATGAGAGAGGGAATGACTTTACGTAAACGTGCCGCTAAAATACTAGCTAAAATCTTTACATCACTGTTTATGAGGGAGATAGGTCGGTAACTACTACAGACAAGTGGGTCTTTACCGGGCTTGGGAATAACCGCAATCAATGCTCTGTTAGAAATAGGACCAAGTGACTGCGTTTGAACCGCCTCTTGAAAGGCAGTAAATAAAGTATCAACAGTTTCTGTCCCAGTCCATTTATAAAATTCTGCAGGGAAACCGTCTTCTCCTGGAGATTTGTAATAAGGCAGTTTGGTGATGGCTATAGCAATTTCTTCTTTGCTAATATCACCACCAAGCAGGGCTCTACCTTCATCTGTGAGGCAAGGGAGATTGATATCTGCCAAATATGAAACTATTTGATCCTCAGTTACTGATGTTTCAGGGGTATAAAGTTTTTTATAGAAGGATGCAAAGGTATCTACAATGTCCTGTGGTCTCGTAAGGATCTCACCCCTTTCTGAGCGTAAGGCAGGAATGGCCATAGCTGCCTCACGCTGTTTCAATTGAGCTGCTAATAGACGACCTGCTTTTTCACCCTGTTCATAATGTCTACCCTTTAGGTGTTGAAGAGCATACTCCGCTTTAGAAGTATATAAGTTATTAAGCTCCAGTTTAGCAAGCTCAAGTTTACGACGGTTGGGTGATGTGGGATGGGATGTGTATAAACGTGTGAGGGAAGTTATTTGCGTCTCTAATTCAGTACGAAGTAAAGAGTTAGACTTATTAGTTTCCGCAGCATCTCTTATCAACTGACCGCAAATTGTTGCTTTAGCAGCTGCCCAAACAATTCTGCCAGAAGAGACAGATGATTTATTAACAGTTAAATAATCAGAAATGTGTGAACGGAGTAAAAGCTTACCTTTGGGAGAGCGATATCTTTTAATATTCATACGCCATGGTTTACGACCTGGGGAAGCTAAACCAATCTCTAGAGTAATAAGGATAGGGGCATGGTCTGATAGTGCGGCCTCAAGAATACAGGATTCAGTGGTGATTGCTACCAATGGATGCAAGATGAGAAAATAGTCTATCCTAGACTGTGTGCCATGGGTGGAGGAGAGAAAGGTGTACTCTTGGTCAGAAGGATGACAAAGACGCCAATGGTCCACTAATCCATGATCTGATGTTATATCTCCCAACAGGGCTCGGTCTCCTTCATTGCATCTATCTAAGGGACCCGTTCTGTCAGTTATAGGGTCTCGGGCAAGATTCCAGTCAACGCCAATAATGTAACTAGAAGCACCAATTTCTACCAGTAAACGATTCAAACTGAGAAAGAAAGCGCGTTTGGCTCCTGTTGGAGCATAAACTGAGCCAACACAGAGGACCTTATAACCTATCTTCAGCTTTGCAAAGATGTATCTGCAATCTGGATCATTCCAAGTCTTGACTATTGTTACCGGTAAGGATTTATGAAGAAGGATAGTGTGATGGTTTGGAACCATCAGACGGCGACGACCAATTCAACATGGCCGCCGCCGTCGAACAACCAGGAAGTAGGGTCAGCGGTGTAGCTGACACGTTACGTCAGGACGAGGAGGACGCTGAAGAGGATTGGTGGGTGGCAAAAGGGTGTTCGACCGGAGCCGAGTGGAGTGCGGGAGGAGAGAGGACGACGCGACCGGCACGAGAGGAAGAGCGGAGCACGAACGTGAGGGGTGAGGAGGAGGAAGAGGGGAGCGCGAGTGTGAGGAGTCCCGAAAAGGAAGAAGTCAGCGTCTGGAGCAGGGACGAGAAAATGCGGGACGACCACAACAACCGAGAGGAAGAGGGAGAGGACAGAGGCCGCTCAAGGAGCACTGCGCACGAGACCACTCCTTTCCCCAAGGACGAGGAGACTGGGTCTTCCATCACCACAGCCCAGGAGGGTCGTGGGAACAGGCAAGTGCCAAAAGCATGCAAGGTGTTGTTTAAAGGGCTGTGGGCACGGTTAAAGGGCACCAGGGAGTGAGCACTTACATCCCTACACTAGGCACCCAAAACAATAGGGCTCTGGTGGTGGTGCACTTCTCCCTTCCCCTTCGCTTAAAAACGTTACAACAGGAGACTGAGCCTTCCCTTCTCTTTTTCTTTTTATTTCTTTCTGGGTCAACGCTTGCCTGCCAATCCGGGAGGAACCCAAGAGCACAGAAACAAGAAGAGCCAAGAACAAGCATCCAACCAACGAAAACCCCTTCCCCAGAGACTTAATAATTCTTACTGTTTGTGTGTGCTGTCAACACACGTAACACAATAAAAACTAGAAGAGAAAAGCAGACCTTCCTTGTATCTGACCTGCCTAAAAGGAGGGTGGGAGGTCCGGGGTGGGAACCCACGACCACAGTGGTGTCAGAAGTGGGATCCCCTGTCTGGAGAAAGACAGAACCCCGGCCATGGAAGCAATAATTACCCAACTGGCAGAAGGGCAACGCCATCTGCAGCTCGTTTTTGAGCAACAGACCAAACAGGCGCAACAGGAAAGAGAAGCCTTGCAGTCTTCCCTAAGGGACCAAGCGGCCCTCCTAACCGCAAACCAGAAGGTTCAAGATACCGCGGTTTTGCGCCTCACAGACGCCATGTCGAGTGCCCGCGTGCATCCCAATGTCCCCGGGTCAGTCCTTCAGAAGTTTCAACAGGGGGATGACCCGGACTATTTTTGTGTGAACTTTGAGAGAGTGGCCTCCACAGCCACCTGGCCACCAGAAAGATGGGGACAGTATATCGCGCCATTATTGTCGGGGGAATTACAGGCCGCTTATCAAGCCGCCAATCCGGCAGGCGTCACCAGTTATGCTGACATAAAAAGGGCCATTCTGGAACGTCTGGGTTGTGACCAGGAATATTATCGGGCCCGTTTCAGAAAAGAAAAATGGACTATGGGAGACAATCCAAGGGCCCTCTATTACCGAATACGAGACTTGGGGAATCGTTGGTTGCAACCTACCACCTCATCTATCGACGAACTCACGGAGAAAGTATATCTAGAGCAGTACCTGGAAGCCATACCCTTTAACACGAGGGCGTGGGTTAAACAGCACCCTAATTTGTCGGTTACGGTAGCCGTAGACCTTGCTTGTGCATACCACCGATCCCCCGAATTCAAGGCTCCTTCCAATAGAACTCCGATAGGTCCTCCAAAGGTTCTGAGCAGAACAGCCACAAACCCCATAGAACATAAAAGCCAGACCTTTTCACGACCCCAACCCAAACCACCTTCCTCTGGACCTACCCTATCAGGGCCACAGTGTTTCCACTGTGGCGAGTGGGGGCACATAGCCCGACACTGCCCTTCCCGCCTTCCCCCTCAGGAACCCATGGAGGTGGGGTACACCCGGGGCCGAGTAATGGTTACCGGAAAAACCCCAGAAAGGTACAAGAAAAAAATACATGTGAAAGGAAACCGGTTATGGCATTTCTAGACACAGGGTGCCACCATACAGTACTCGATAGAGCCCTGATACGCGAGTCGCAGATAGTGGAAGATGAGTGCATACAGGTGACTTGTGTCCATGGAGAGAAGAAGTTGTATCCTCTTGCCGAGGTTCTGTTTGACATAGAGGGGGAGTCACAGTTGAGGAAAGTGGGAGTGGTACCAGACCTACCAGAGGCAGTGTTGCTAGGAACCGACTTTCCCAGGTTTCACGACTACCTGCAGACACATAATACGTCCCTTCCTTCAGTGGCATGGCTAAATAGCGCTCCCTTCCACTGTGAGGAAATAGAGGAGACGTCCCCTAAAGTGCCTAAAACCCGTAGAGAAAAAAGAAAAGAACGGGCCATGTATCAACAGGCGGAGACTGTCTTACCCACTCATGTCTTTACTTCCTCAGAAACACCCCAAGAAGCAGGTCGGAGTTTCCGAGCAGCCCAAAGAGATGATACCACGCTACAAAATGCATGGGAGCAGGCTCAGGAGGATCAACCGGATAAGGTAGGCCCCTTCTTTTGTGTTAAAAATGGCCTCCTGTATAGGATATCCCAGGAAGGGGGTAATAGAAAGGAACAACTACTGGTTCCCCGTGCTTTTAGAGAACAGGTATTGTGTCTAGCTCACAGCCAGACCGGGGGTGGGCATTATGGTAAGGAGCATACTTTGAAATATCTACTGCCCAAATTCTATTGGCCAGGGGTATACCAGGAAGTAGCCAGAGATTGTGCTTCCTGTTCCCGCTGTCAGTTGATAAACGCTCCATCCATACCCAAAGCACCACTACAGCCCCTACCCATCATCGACATTCCATTCAAAAGAGTAGGGAATGACCTAGTGGGACCCCTGATCCCCTCTGCCCGAGGACACCAGTATATTTTAGTACTTGTAGACTATGCAACAAGATACCCGGAGGCTATACCCCTGTCTTCCACAACCACTACCGCAGTAGCCCATGCCATGGTTACTTTCTTTTCTCGGGTTGGATTTCCCCATGAATTGTTAACAGACCAGGGAACCCCGTTTATGTCCAGGTTGATGAAACAGGTATGCACCATCCTCAAAGTCAAGCAGATTCGCACATCAGTTTACCACCCCCAAACGGATGGGCTGGTGGAGCGATATAACCGCACGATGAAGACCATCCTCAGGAAGAGTATAGACAAAGCAGGGAGGGATTGGGACCGACAACTACCCCTCGTCATGTTTGCCATTAGGACACATGAACAAAAGTCTACGGGTTTCTCACCTTTCGAGCTCCTGTTTGGAAGGAGACCCAGAACACTCCTGGACATGGCCATAGAACAGTGGACAGAGGAAGAGGATGAAGGCAAGCCTCTATTACAGTATTCCGCCTCCCTAAAAGAGACATTGTCCTCCCTGTGGGAGGACGTACATGTCAACATGGAAAATGCACAAAACAGACAAAAGTGTCAGTATGACCGTCACACTAAACTGAGGGAATTCAAGGCAGGGGATCAGGTACTTATCCTTCTACCCAGTTCCGAAAAGAAACTCCTAGCCACCTGGCAGGGCCCCTACAGGATACTGAGTAAAGTAACCCCCGTGACTTACAGAGTAGACGTTTCCCATAAACAAGCTGCGGGACAGATATACCATGTAAACCTACTCAAAGCATGGGAAGAACTCGTTCCTACAACCCCAACAACAGGGGCCTCCATACACCATATCACCGTAGATAAACCCATGGAAGTGACCTTCATCCCACAAACCCACAAAGAGGAGACCCACATACAGGTAGGACCACAAGTTACGGAAGAACAGAGGCAACAAATGTTGACCCTCTGCGAAAGGTAGTCCTCCGTCTTATCAGGGACCCCAGGGCGAACTACCTTAGTCGAACACGACATAGTCACAAAAACAGCCCAACCAGTTAGATTAAAACCTTATCGTATCCCAGAGGCCAGGAGACAGGCAGTCGACCAAGAAATACAAGCCATGCTAGAGGCCGACATAATCGAACCATCTCTTAGTGCTTGGTCCTCTCCAATTGTCCTTGTTCCGAAACCTGATGGTAGCATTAGATTTTGCATAGACTTCCGTCAGGTGAACTTCGTATAAAAATTCGATGCCTACCCTATGCCAAGAGTGGACGAATTGATAGAGCGTTTAGGAGAGGCCAAGGTCATGTCCACTATTGATCTAACAAAAGGCTATTGGCAGATCCCATTAACCCCGGCAGCCAAAGAAAAAACGGCCTTTTCAACGCCTTCAGGCCTTTACCAATTTAAAGTCCTGCCCTTCGGCCTCCATGGGGCCCCCGCTACATTTCAGTGGCTGATGGACACCATATTAACCCAACACCAACGGTTTGCTGTAGCATATTTAGACAACATAGTTGTGTACAGTCCCGACTGGGATACCCACCTAACACATCTAGAGGCAATTCTCAATACATTGGAGCAAGCAGGCCTTACGGTTAACCCAAAGAAGACCACCTTTGGAACTGAACATATAGAGTACTTAGGTTATGATATTAGGGGAGGGTGCATAAGACCACAAGTCAATAAAGTAGAGGCCATCTCACAGATACCCCGACCCGCCTGTAGGAAGGACATCCGTTCCTTCCTTGGGTTGGTTGGCTAATATAGGAGATTCATACCACGCTTTTCTGAAGTCGCCAGTCCCCTCACTACTCTACTTACAAAAACTCACACAGGGAAACATCTCCATTGGTTTAGCCCTCAAGAAGAAAGCTTTCAACAGTTAAAAAGAGCCCTGTGTACCTCCCCTGTCCTTACTTGTCCTGATTTCAAGAAAACCTTTATCCTCCAAACCGACGCCTCAGGAAGAGGCCTCGGAGCCGTACTATCCCAGCCTGACGATTCCGGAGATTTGCGTCCCATA
Organism: Calotriton arnoldi; assembly: GCA_963921515.1. NCBI lineage: Eukaryota > Metazoa > Chordata > Amphibia > Caudata > Salamandridae > Calotriton > Calotriton arnoldi. The sequence continues at coordinate 359,221 of CAWUFW010002294.1, forward strand.
TTGTACCTAAGCAGAAAACTATATCCCAGAGAAACAAAATACGCCACAATCGAAAAAGAATGCCTAGCCCTCAAGTGGGCCATGGAGGCCCTACAATACTACCTTTTGGGACGTCCCTTCCTATTATTAACTGATCACGCTCCTCTCACCTGGCTGTCACTGCACAAAGACTCTAACCCAAAGGTCTTACGATGGTTTCTTGCTTTACAGCCCTTTACCTTCGAGGCCATACATGTTCCAGGGAAACTTCAAACGAACATGGACTATCTCTCCCGGTTTCCTGTCTTGGAATGGCCCGACCGTCCATTCCCAGGGGGAAGGCAGTGTGATGGTTTGGGACCATCAGACGGCGACGACAAATCCAACATGGCCACCGCCGTCGAACAACCAGGAAGTAGGGTCAGCGGTCTAGCTGACACGTTACATCAGGACGAGGAGGACGCTGAAGAGGATTGGTGGGCGGCAAAAGGGTGTTCGATCGGAGTCGAGTGGAGTGCCGGAGGAGAGAGGACGACGCGACCAGCACGAGAGGAAGAGCGGAGCACGAACGTGAGGGGTGAGGAGGAGGAAGAGCGGAGCGCGAGTGTGAGGAGTCCCGAAAAGGAAGAAGTCAGCGTCTGGAGCAGGGACGAGAAAACGCGGGACGACCACAACAACCGAGAGGAAGAGGGAGAGGACAGAGGCCGCTCAAGGAGCACTGCGCACAAGACCACTCCTTTCCCCAAGGACGAGGAGACTGGGTCTTCCATCACCACGGCCCAGGAGAGGCGTGGGAACAGGCAAGTGCCAAAAGCATGCACGGTGTTGTTTAAAGGGCTGTGGGCACGGTTAAAGGGCACCAGGGAGTGAGCACTTACATCCCTACACTAGGCACCCACAACGATAGGGCTCTGGTGGTGGTGCACTTCTCCCTTCCCCTTCGCTTAAAAACGTTACAACAGGAGACTGAGCCTTCCCTTCCCTTCTCTTTTTCTTTTTATTTCTTTCTGGGTCAACGCTTGCCTGCCAATCCGGGAGGAACCCAAGAGCACAGAAACAAGAAGAGCCAAGAACAAGCATCCAACCAACGAAAACCCCTTCCCCAGAGACTTAATAATTCTTACTGTTTGTGTGTGCTGTCAACACACGTAACACAATAAAAACTAGAAGAGAAAAGCAGACCTTCCTTGTATCTGCCCTGCCTAAAAGGAGGGGTGGGAGGTCCGGGGTGGGAACCCACGACCACAGATAGCTACACCGCATTTTCGTGGACGATTCTCATGAGGAGGAAGATGTGTCGTAAGCTCGCAATGAATGACTTTTCCCACCCAATCTCTTTGCCACTTAGAGGATTCTAGAACGTCTAAATGGGTTTCTTGTAAAAGAGCTATGTCAATCTTTTTTGTTTGGAGGTAGGAAAGTATTTTTTTACGCTTAATAAAGTGTGTAAGGCCATGAACATTCCACGATATAATGCGTAGAGGATGGGAAGCAGAGGAATTATTCACAGCCATGTGCTGTTTAGTGAAGGAAGTAACAGATTATACGTAGGAAAATAAAGAGAGGAGAAAGAATTAGGGATCAATGTGGGAGGATGAACAAGGTAAAGAAAAAAGGTTCCAGGCAAAAGGATAGAGTGAGTGTATGTTACTTAGGAATATAGAAAAAGAATTCAAAAGGACCTAAAGTAGAAAAATTAAAATGACACAAGAATTAGGAAAGAGAGGAAAAAGAAGAATAAGGGTGAAAAAAAAAATACTACACCGGGAAAAAGGTGCAATATAGGGGAAGTAGAACTGCGCTCTGCGGGTCCTGGCTTGCGGGCTATGTGCATCGGGGGAAGCCCCGCACAGCGAGAGGCATAGAAAGAGTGAATGGATATGGCAAGTAGTAAACAGTATAGGAAAGATTTGAAAAATTATGGATATAAATAAACAATTAAATATTATACTATAGGATACAGTATGAGAAGAAAAGGAGAGAGGTAAGAGAGTAATGGAAGAATTAAGTGTTGAATACAATCATTATAAGACTTAACTGTTAAATGGGATAAAAATGAAATAATTAATTATTGTAACAGTTGAATCTTATCAGAATTGATTAATATAAGGTAAACATATCAAGTAGGTCATACAATTGTTAAATAACATTTTCCTTAAATATAAGTAATAATAAATATAAGTACATATAAGATAATGATATAAACAATACTGAAAGCAGAGAAGAATGAAGAATATCCGTATCTAGGTAGAGGTCCGCAGGAAAAATCTGAAGAAAGAAGAAAAACTGATTCTTTTGAAATTTGAGATAAAATCTAAGTTAAGAACAATTAAACAGCATGTAAATAACATTTGATAACAATTTAAATCTAAGTCTGAATAAAGAACAGAATATCTAATGAATAAAATAAGTATACAGTAAGAGGAAGGCGTAATAGTAAAAATACTAATAAAGAATATAATGCATAACTTTGAGGCTATAGTTCCTATGTGTAATGTATTCCTTCATGAAAAAAATAAATATATATATATATATCAAAGGATTGTAATAAGAATAACAGTGCCCTCAAATAGAAAATGTTATAACATAGTGAAAATAAGTACAGGTAAACCATATTCTATATACCTTTTTAGGGGAAAAGGGAGAAGGATGAAAAATTAATTAAAATAGATTAGAAAATATAATATATAATTTATACTGTAAATAATGCACAATTGAGTAAATAAATAAGTAGATACTCATCAGGTCAGGACTTCAACAGATAGTAGTATATGCCTATGTTCTCCATTCTTCAAGATATCAATAACCGAGTAGTAGGGCAAGTTCAAGGAACAGCATCATCAAGTGATGGAAGAGGTTTAATTGGAGAGCGTGATTTGTCTCTGTCTCTCTCTTGCGTGAGAGTAGCTACTGCTTGTAGGGCTTGAGCACGGTCACCAAACGAGCGTGTACTTCTATCTGGATCTCTTCTTCTGCTGTGAGAACGAACTGAGTTACGCTGGACATTATAGATCTTTTTGTTTGTTGATGGAGAAAGTGAAGAATGGATCTCTGATAGGGAATCAGTATATTCCATTTGTTGGGTGGAAACATTGTCCAGGAAGCGTCGAAGGTCATCTGGATTGAAGAAGACTTTTGATATGCCATCCTTGGCGATTCGTAGCCGCGCTGGTTCAAAAAGACCATATTTAATGTCTAACTGATGCAGGCGAGGCCGAAAAGAGAGAAAGGCTTTGCGACGGTCATTCGTTTCTCTGGAAAAATCTGCAGATACTCAGCTCTCATGACTGTCAAAAATATATGGACTGGGGAGCGTGGCTAGCCAACACCCAAGATGGCCGCACTGAAATAAGGCTCCGGCCGGCCGCCGACTAATTCTCCCCCTACATCCGTTTCACTGATCCGTTTGCCCGCAATCTCTGAAGCCAATGACGCGCCCTGAGACAAGGATCATTCCGATCTGCCGCCGAGCTCAATCGGACTCCATTTGCCGGGAATATTACTGTCGAAAGTTGCCGGCCGGGAGCAGAACGTAGATCCGGCCGTGACACCGCACGGCTTTCCCGGCCGCCGGCTGGCGCGTTGAAGACGATCGGCCCAGGGAGACACCTGACAAGAACGGGACCCACGACCAGCGGCCGCCGCCTTGCTTTACATCCTCCAGGCTCGGAGGCTCACGCTGACCTCGACACACCGCCGATGAGAGCAGGAGACCCGTGGCACTCGAGACATCACGCCCGGGGTACGTGCACCACACGAGGGTCCGCGGCACCTCCCCAGCGACTCCCGCATGCATCTTAGACAGAGACCCCCGTTGCTGTACACCCCGCTACGCCTATGAACTGAGCTGGGGCCCGTTGGTGATACGGGACGATCGGAGGCATTTTTTCCCCATTTCTCCCCCCCCCCTCTCCTCCATTTTGCGGTTTAGCTCTGTCGGGGGCTTTTTACGAGACCGGGAGCGGCCACCTCCCTGATTTTTTGGCCTCCTCGCACGCCAGTGCTGTGAACACATTAACCCCTTGAGGGAACTGGGACCTCCAGTGGCTACATTGCACCTGCCTGCGACACAGCCGCCGCCATCTTGCGCTGCGACCTGCTTTCCACTGAAGGGTCACTGGAGTGGCTGAACCGTCCTCTCTTGTCTGCTGTCCTGTATACCCGGCGCTCGACGTTCCCCTGATCCAATAATTCCCAGTCAAAGGGGTGCAACGGGACACAATGGCCACAGCTAGAGGCCCCAAGGCATCCGCTCTGCAAAAACTGTCGAAATTTGCCCATTCCAAGCCCGATGAAACCAAGGAGAAACAGGATGGTGCGGGGGCGAAGCAACAATCTGATGATGCTGGCCCAACATTATCAGACATCATGGCGGCGGTCCAGGGAGTCCGTATGGCACTGGAACTCAAGATTGACACTGTCTCGATTGATGTCAACCTTATCCGTGCCAATCTGAAAAATATGGGGGAGCGAGTCAAGGCGAATGAAGACTCTATCGACACACTCACGCATTCCACGACGCGGCTGGAATCGACGGTCAAGCAACTGCAGGCCCAGATGTCCGATCTTGAAGCTCAGTTGGAAGCCTACAAAGGATGAGCGAGTAGGAACAACGTATGAATTCTGGGGGTTCCCGAACGGGCGGAGGGACAGGCCGTGGACCTGTTCGTTGAAGACTTGATCCAAAATCATCTACAACCCCGGTCCCTCTCCAAATATTTCTCCGTAGAACACGCCCACAGGGTACCTGGAGGTCCTCTGAAGCCGGGCGCTCCGCCGCGTCCCATCCTGGCGCGGATCTTCAATTTTCGTGACCGGGACATCATCCTTCAAGCTACAAGGAGTGGTCCTCCTCTGAAATTCGAGAACTCGAACATCACCTTTTTCCCAGACTTCACCTACAAAGTGTAGCAGAAACGCCGCTCCTTCCTGGAAATAAAGCGATCTCTCAGGGGCCGCAATTTGAAATACGCCATGCTCTTCCCAGCAAAACTACGTGTGCAATCAGATGGTAAGTCGCTGTTCTTCCTGTCCCCGGAGGAGGCCTGGGACTGGCTGGAGAGATGGCGCTCCTCCGTAGACCACAATGGCTCATCCCGGGATCAGCCTCATGGAACCGACCGTTCTCGAGGAAAGATTGACTGAGTTCCTGTGACACAGGTATTTGCAGACTTAACACAAACTGGGCTCCACACCCCATGTTTAGTGATCAGCTACGATATTGACTGTGATGCCCCTGGCCACGCGCCTTGGTTTTGGAAGATGGGAGGCACTCGGCATCCGAACATTGTTTAAAACATGTGTTGTCTCCCATGATGAGCGTTCTAAGATTGTCCTAAATGCTTGATTGTGGTGGGGTGAGGGAGGGGTGAGGGCACATGTCTCCTGGACTGATTGGAGCTACATGTTCCTGGTATGGGGTTCTGAGATCCTTTAGACTTCAAGTTGGGCAACAGTAATTGCTCTTAAGGGGGGAAGAGGGTCGAACCTTGGGGCAGATTGGTTGTGTAGCGTTCCCCTCTACATGGTTCTAGTTATGGGTTTACAAGCGCTCTGCAAATTGGGGTAGTGGGCAGTTCTGAGTCCACATTGCAGGGAGGCAGGGTGGGGGGGATTCCAGGGTGTTTTCTTGAGGTTTTTTTTCGATTTTTGTTTTGTTTTCTGAGCAGTCTGTTTATTATGATCACATACAATTGTAGGGTGGTTAGCAACACACACGACGACCCAACCTGTATACTCTTAATATTCTTGGGAGGCTCTGTCGATTCTCGCCAGGGATCCTGCGTGATCCGCCTAATTTCATCTCCTGGTGGTGTGCTACGTCCCACTACGCACTGTCCTTTCCTGGGCCATGTGGGAGGTAGTGCTCTCGTTCTCCGAAGTACATGAGTGATATTCCTATGGCCTCTGCCTCCCTGGGTCAACTCAAAATAATCTCCTGGAATGTGAACGGATTAGGCGACCAGATAAAAAGGGGGATAGTTTTGCAATAACTGAAACGTCACACCCCTGACCTCGTGTTGCTTCAAGAAACACATATTCCTGGCACCACATATTGCGCACTAAATCGATAGGGTTATAAATTGCTTGCACACGCGGGTTGCACACGGGGGTCCAGAGGGGTGGGTATTCTGGCACGTGCCTCCCTTCCCTTTCAAGTCAAAACAATTGCACGCGACCCTGCTGGACATTTTGTTACAGTGTCTGGACGATGGGAGGGTCGCTCCCTCAACATGACCTCACTCTACATACCCCCCAAACTCCACTCCTCCACTCTGATTGATTTGGGCCCCCACATGTTGACTCTACCCGAAGGGGACATTTTACTGGGAGGAGACTGTAATGCCGCCCTGGCTGGGGATTTGGACCACTTACCACCCAGACAAAGTGAACCACAGGGGAAACTCGTGTCCGACTTTCTTATAGCCATGGGACTGGTAGATGCGTGGCGCACACACCACCCCTCCGATCGGCAGTACACCTTCCTTTCTGGGGTTCATGGGAGTATGTCCCGTATTCATTACCTCTTCTGCCAAGCCACACAGCTCTCTATGTTTAGTGACATCACCTTTTTGCCCAGGGGCATATCTGACCACTCTCCTATATTGGCCCACTACGGTGGTGTACCATCCCACTCCCGTCGGGAAATGGCCCTCAACCCATGGTATCTTCAGGTTCCGTAGATCCGGGATAAATTGGTACAGGCCACAACAGACTATTTCGCCGAAAATGAGGGCTCTGTGGCATCGGATGTGACGCTATGGGAAGCATATAAGATGGTTATTCGCAGATGCGGGGTGGCGGCAGTGGCAGGCCACCGGAAGGAGAAACGTAAGCAACTAGAGGACATAGAACTAGAGGTGACCAACCTCAAACGCAAACTAATCACATCCACCTCCCCCGACACTTCCCACAGACTTGCAGTGAAAAAAAGGGAGTATAACGATATAGCCAGGGAGGCGGCCCAAGCGCACTACCGAACCACTCAATATCGGGTATATGAAATTGGAGATAAGGCCAGTAAATTGTTGGCATGGTTAGATAAGCGTGAGTTGGCCAATAGGTGGGTGGCTGAAATTGTGGCTCCTGATGGTGTGCGACGATGCAACCGGGATGGGATTGCTGAGAGTTTTGCTAGCCATTTTGAGCAACTCTATGTCCCCACATCCACCTCCACCCAGGAAGAAGCAGCAGACCTGCTTTCCACTCTCCCCCTGCCGAGGTTAGACCCTCAAGATGTTGCGGACCTTGACACCGCCTTGTCTCCTGAGGAGGTGTCTAAGGCGATTGGTGCGTTGTGTTTCGGGAAGGCCATGGGTCCTAGTGGCCTTCCAGTCAAGCTTTATAAAGCAGTCTCTTCGGTATTGGCTCCGTTTCTAGTGCGAATGTATGATGAGAGTGTAGAACGTGGAATCTTGCCCGAAACACAGCGATTGGCTAACATTGCGGTCATACATAAAAACGGGAAACCGCCAGATCACTGTGGTTCGTATCGACCGATTTCCCTTTTCGACCCAGAGGTCAAAATCCTAGCCAAACTTCTGGCCCTTCGCCTCGCACCCCACCTCCATACATTAATACACCCGGATCAATCCGGCTTTATGCCGACGAAAAATACAGCGCTCAATCTCCGTCGCTTCTTCGGAGTACTGGGCAGAGCCCCCACCATACAAGAAGATGCGGTAATTGTGTCCTTGGACTCCAAAATGGCATTCGACATGCTGGAGTGGCCCTTTCTGTTTGCTTCTCTGGAAAGGTACGGCTTTGGCCCACGTTTTATGTCCTGGGTGCGTTTATTGTATGCCAAACCCTTGGCTCGCGTCTTGGTAAATGGTGGCAGATCGGCAATTTTTGAGCTGGGAAAGGGTACGAGACAGGGCTGCCCCCTGTCACCGCTGTTGTTCGCTCTGGCACTGGAACCCTTGGCCTTATGGATCAGAGGTTACCCCTCTATCCGTGGACTGAATTGGGCCCCGGATTGGTCAGACAGGATCTCCCTCTACGCCGATGACATTCTTTTATATTTGGCCAAACCCCGATCATCCCTTCACGCGGTGCTACACATTCTCACTCTTTTTCGGAAATACTCGGGCTACACCATCAACTGGGACAAGTCATTGATCTATGTCCTCAGTGGGGAGCCCCCACGGCTCCCTCCAGGTTGCAAGGCTGGCATAGTCACGGATGGTTTTCGCTATTTGGGCATCTATGTCATGAAGGATGCGGATGTCATTCACCAGAGGAACCTCATCCCTCCCTTGCATCGCCTCCGGGCTGACGTGCAGCACTGGAAGACACTGCCCCTTACTTTACTGGGTAGAGCTGCCCTTTTCAAAATGATGGCACTTCCGCGCTTCCTATATGCCCTACAGAATGCACCCTACCCCGTCCCGATTCAATATTTCCAAACAATTGATTCCGAGGTCCGCTAACTATTATGAAACGGAGGCACGCCCCGAATTGCCCTGACAAAACTCACGCACAGCTGGTACGATGGGGGTATTGCTCTTCCTGCAATCAAACTATATTACAGGGCCTCCCTATTAGTGGTCCTCAACCACTGGGCTCACCGGCCCATTGCAGACCCAGCGTACAGAATGGATAGGTACAATATGACGGCAGGCAATTACATGAGGGTGTTATATGGGGGACCTAAACAGTTACCCACCTTTACCCCTACCTCCACCACAGTCTCGATCTGGCATACAGCAACTGCCGTGCTGGGCTGGAAGGGTAAAATTACCCGGGTTACTCCACTGCTGGAATCCTGCCACCTGGGTATGCTATTGAGTCAACATGGGTTTGACAAATGGGACCTGATTGGTCTTTCCGCGGTGGGGGACATGTGGACGAAGGGTGCGGTGGTTCCTTTCGGTGAATTGAAAGTAAAATACCAGTTACACGAGGGAGAAATGTTTCGATATCTTCAGGCGCGTAGTGCATTAAATAAAGCCACCCCAAGGGTTCCGAATTGCCCGTCTCTTCACCTCTAGAGGACAGACTCCTTGACGACTACCTTCCAGACAAGGCCATCTCTCTGACCTACCGCAAGATACTTAATAACTTACCGGAACCTCTCAATAAACTCCGCACGAAGTGGTCGGATGACTGGGGGATATGCCTGACGAAGATTGGAGGGAGGCCCTGGCATCTCCTAGAGAGGTGGCAATGCAATCCCGCTTTAAGCTGATACAACTTAAAATACTTCACAGGGCTTACTACACCAACACAGCACTTGTTAAAATGGGTCTGACGATCTCCCCACTCTGCCCCGAGGCTGTGGCTCCTTAGGTACTTTTTTGCACGAGTGGTGGGACTGTCCATTTCTTCAACAGTATTGGAGTGCGGTTGTGTCTACTATGTCCCGAATATGTCAGAAATCAATAGAACCCTCCCCTCGACTCTGTATTTTAAACATTTGGGATGCCACCGATCTCAATTGCACCGAACAACTGTGAGTTTCTCTGGGCTGTATCATAGCAAAACGTAATGTAGCCAAGACATGGAAGGGGGTAGTCATGCCCCGACACAAAGACTGGGCCAAAGACATGGACTGGTGCATGCAGGCCGAAAGGGTGATATACGAGAGCAGAGGATGCCCAGGCAAATGGACCAAAATATGGGGCCCCTGGAACGAGAGCAGAGGGTTTTTGTGCATCCCCTTTGAAGATGACTCCCCATTCAATGTTGATAAAGAAACACTTTAAGGATTTATTGTCACTATGTGCACGTATCATTATCTGTACTGTCTCTTTTGAGTTTATTGCTTGTATGTATGACGTGTCTAGTTATTGCGATATGTTCATTTCGATGACTGCTCTTTTTCTTTGCGTTGATATTTTTATTGTATTATTGTTTTTTGATTCTTTAATAAAAAAGATTTATAAAAAAATATATATATATATGGACCATGCGTACGTGCTGCTGTGATTAATTGTCGAGCTTGTTCATGTCGCAAAAAACATACAATGAGTGTACGTGGCTGCATATTCTTTCCCACTTTAGGGGGGCCAATACGATGTGCTCTTTGCATTTCTAATGGCAGGTCAAAAGTGAGGCCTGTAATGTTCGGAAGAGTTGCTTTTAGAAAGGATTTAGCATCTAATCCTTCTATTCCTTCCGGAAAACCAAAAAAGCGCACATTATCCCGGCGGTTTCTGTCTTCTAAATAAATTACTTTGCTTCTTAGGAAGAGACGTTCTTGGTCTCGGTCTGGTATATTTTGGAGGCAATTCTCAACTGTGGTTACTCGGTCGGTGAGACCATCAAGGCGTTTCTGGAATCCTGCAATATCTGCACATATGGATTTAGTCTCTGTCGTAAGAGCAGAGATAGATGTCTCCATTCCATCCAAACGTCGTCCAACAGCAGTAATCTCTTGAAGTATTCGTTCCATAGTAGAGTCTGAACCAGTCGCCATCATAGGATTAGATGACTTTTGAGCTGCTGGGACAGTGTTGCAGGTGTCTGAGACAGAACGACTCTGGCTTAATACCTCAGAATAAGATGGTTGTTTGGAAGATTTACTAGCTGATTTACCAGAAGACATCCCAAGGCGCCACTGTGCAAAAGTCGTACTCTGGTAATTTGCTTCCTCACAACTACGTAGATTTCTGAGATAAAACTGTTCGCATCAAATAAGGGCGTTACCACTTTGTCAGTTGCTTTATATTAACACCCACAAAACGCCTTAAGGTAGTATCAGGAGGAAAGAGGAGGAAAGAGCAGTGTTTGTATGTCAATATTATTAGAAGCACAGACTCCTTCTTTTACAGTAGAATATATATTACCTCATTTGCCTAAAGTTGCTTCAAGCAGTACAGGTATCTGATAGCTGAAAATATAGCACTTCTGCTCAAATTGATATTAGGCAGCAAAGAATAGTCCGTATTTATAAAGCTTCTTGTAATGTGAAGAACTCAGCGCACTATTTTACTGATAAAAGAGTAATAAGAAGACAGGCAGATGCATCATTCCTGAAAAATTCAGACTGATTGCAACAACGTAGTCAGTGGTGCATATAATTTCTCACACCTTGACAGGAACAGAAATAAAGGCAAATCTGGTTACCATACTTATGAAACTTCTTGTGACGCGAGGAACCCAGCACACTATTTTACTGGTAATAGAATAAATAGAAGGCAGGGAGGTGCATTATTCCTGAGAAACACAGACTAATTGCCGCAATGTGGCCAGTAGTGCATATAATTTCACATATCTGACAGGAACAGAAGTGAAGACAAATGAAAGCCAGAAATGCAAGTCACTTATTAAACAAATTCGTACTGTCGGTCTTCAAGCAGGAAAGGCATCCAGCAACAAAGTGTGTAATTCTCTCCTCAAGTTGAAGTGAGGCAGTGAAAAAATAGTCTGTATTTTATAAAGCTGCCTTTGTTAAAAAAAACACTCAATACATTTATTAGGCAGGCAGAGGCATCTCTCTTAAGCAGCTCAATTTAATTGAAACAATGTATCTGGTAGTACATGTGTTTTTCCACACAGCTGACAGAAAAACAGAAGTGAAGGCAAGTTTAATAATAGTCAGAAATGTGAGCCCTCATTAAGCAAATTCCGCTTCACTGAGTAGCCTTCTGCTCTCTGCTCTCGAGCTCTGAAGGAAGGTCAGAAAGGTCGACAATATTTATTACTGGAAGCCTCTTCAGTTAAAATAGAAACACCATTGTAGTCCTTGGGTCCTCCGCAATCCAGACAGCCTATTTTAAGCTGTCTACAGGACCTCAGAAAGCACTGTTCGCTGCCCGGGGCTCCCTTTGACATGGAGCTTCGAGTTCAAGCGGCCATCTTTGTCTCGTGACCGGACCGGAATGATCTCTTCTTCTTCTTACTATTTCTTCTTCTTCTTACTATTTCTTCTTCTTCTTATCTCTTTCTTTCATATATATATCTCTCTTCTTTTTCTGACAATATATTTTCTCTGCTGTGGACTTTACCAGTTCAATACCTTATTACCTTAATCTGTTGACGATGTTGTCTTACCTTGTATGTCTGCCTTCAGCCAGTCATTTGTGTCTCTAATAGCATTACTCCCTGTTTTGCAGGAGGAAAGGAATGGGCCCTCTGATCTACTCTGACCTTCTGGGTTTCCTACCCTTTTCTTCGTTGGAGAAGCTTTACCCGCTGTCCACTGTGCCAAAGATAAGGATTTCACTATGCTTTTTTACCATTATTTCTATTTTCCTTTTGTTTGGAGGACCTTTGCCGAGCGTCTCGGATTTGATGATGATGTGCCTTTTAACTCACTTGGGGAGTGAAAAAAACTTTTTGAGAATATTCTATGTATATATTGTTTTGCATTACATTCATTTGCATTAACTTCATGCCACAGGCCCTGCTCTATTGCATCAAGGCACTTTATTGATGCATTAACAGTATACTGCCACCATGGCTGATATATTCTGTTGGGCCATTGCGAAATCAGCGAGTTGTACCTCATGCTCGCGTTTGCTTATTCTCATTCGCACACCATTGTGTTGCTTACTCTATCCATGATTAATATGGGTGAAAACTTTGCGGCCAGGGCCTCGTTTTAAAACACGTATATTTTTCTCATACTGTTTGCCTTGCTCTTTTGTATTATGGCACTTTGTCGTTACAACTGTATCACTCTGCCATTTTGGCTGATATAATTTGCTAGGCCAGTATGATGATAACGAGTTGTATTTCACACACTGTAAATTCTCATAAGATTCAGTACTGCACAATACAATTGCTTATTGTATGTATCATTACTGGTGGCTAAGCCTATGCAACAATGGCTTTTCGCTCTGTATAACACCTTTCTAAGATGGCACTCATATTTTGGGAACGACAGTCCTCTTTTCATTTTTGTAACTCCCCGAGGTAACACTAGTCTTACGTTTGTTTCTAGTATTTATGACGCTCTGTTTGACATTCACTTTTTCGTGTGAGCAAGACCGCCTGCCCGTCGAAACGCGTCACGATTGGATTTATGATTAAATAAATCCTTCTCGGTGCTTGAGAGAAGGGGCTGACATTCTGCATGTGGCCTGGTCCTGCCCGTCACTGGTGCGAAGTCCTAGAAAAACTGAACGGGACCACTGGGTGGAATGTACAATTGAATGTTAAGCAGATTCTGGTAAACCAGAAAGCTGAGGCCAACCGGTGATCACCGCCGACGGCTGCAGTTACCATGGCAGTCCAAGTCTCTTACCTTTCTCCAGGCAGAAAGTTGGCAAAAAGTTTCTAAGTCCAGTTTCCTACAGTTTGAGGAAATGAAGAATATGCACTAACATGGATGTGGACATGGAGGGCACCTCTTGGCATTAGGACTCACTCCAATAGAGGTGTTGCAGCAGGGTCCAGGACAGGTCCAGTTGGAACTGGCCAACTGGGCATTTGCAGGGAGAAAGGCCTCAGGAAAATTGTTGCGTCCCTGTACCTGAAACAGGTCGTCAGCCACCTGACCCTTGGAGTCACTTCTGGGGTCCTGAGTTCAAGGCAAGCAGGTTCAATCTTCCTTCAGGTTTTACACAGCAGGCAGTCCTTTTTAGATCTTCTCAGGTCTGGGAGTGCTCTGAGAAGAGGTCCATGAGGTCCAATTTTATGCCTAGTGCTAGCCTATGGGTGGAGGGCAAGCCTTAGTCCACCCTTAAACCAGTTTTGGTCAGTTTCTCGACTTCTACTGGGTTTGGTGCCAGCCTGGTTAGAGAGACTCTACTGGGGATTTACAAGGAAATTAAAAGTGACAATTATAGTTGTTCCAATTCTAACATAGTTGGAGAGGAGAGCACACACACTTTAGCACTGGTTAGGGAGCACTTTTCAACCGGTTAGCAGTAAAGTGTGCTGGCAGAAACAGGTTCAGCAAAAGAAGGCAAAAATCTAAGGGAATACCACGCAAAAGATGGTCATTTACAACATGTTCGATGTGTAGCAACCACAGATGTTAAAGAAGTACATGTTGATTTTGTTACGAAGTAGGAGACTCCAGATGCAGGTAAGTGAAACTCCTTATTAAGACCTCCACAGTTCCATAACAGACAGCTTCAGGTCGGATAATCTCAGTGTTCTCCTGTCAGCCCTCAAAGTGCTAACATTCTAAGGCAGCCTCATGGCCAACTGTAGGGCAGTACCAAAGAGGGAAAGGAAGGAGGGGTGAGAGAGGGAGAAGGAACACAAGGAAACGTCCTATTCAATTGACAACTAAACTAACAGTAATCGATTATTGAAAATAATATTAAATAAGAGAATATAACACATCTTCCTCCCATAAAATTGGGGAAGTAAAATATACTAAGATCGTTTCATAACAAAGTCTTCATGCCATTTAGGTGTTACACTGAGGGGCATATGTACAAACCCCTATCGCCACCACAACGTCACTTTTTCCGAGGGTGTGGTGGCAAAAGGGGCTTAGCCTTATTTACGAGGCAGAGTTAAGCCACTTAACGTGGCTTAACGCTGCCTTCTAAATATGGCCCCCTTTCACGCTATGGTTAGTGTGAAAGGGGTGGGTGTTGCGGCGGGCGTTCCAATGCAACACCCATTGATTTTGACGCTGCCCTCTATGTACAAGGGCAGCGTACATAGGAGGCAGCACCAAAATTAAGACCAAGGAAACCTGGTCTTAAGTTGGCGAAACGAGGAGAAATGCATTATTTCTCTTCGTTTTTGCTTATTCCATGTGTGCTGCCTTGTGCAGCACACACGGAAAAAGCAAAATTCCTTGGATTGTTTATGTACAGGAATGTCCCCCTTCCAGTACATAAACAATCTTGGGAAAAAAATAACATTTCGTGACTTTCATGTGTGTTGCATTAAGCATCACACATAGAAAGAACAAAATGGCATTTGAAGATTGTTTATGTACAGGAAGGGGGACCTTCCTGTACATTAACAATCTTTCCTCTGCACGCAGACACCCTTGCACTATGGTGCACTATGGTGCACTATGGTGCAAGGGTGCCTGCGTTGGCGCTACACTGCTAACTGTAGCGCCATCGCAGGGGGAAACGCAAGGCTGCACCATATCGTTGTAAATATGGTGCAGCCTTGCATTTCTGAAGTGGCGGAGTGAGGCGTTAAGCCATGACGGCTAACGCCTCACTCCGCCACTTCCTCGAACATATGTCCCTGAGTCTCTTTGTTGACCCTTGGCGGTGGAGCGGGCCATCTGGTGGAGGACACGTAGAGGAGGAGTTTCCAGCAGGCATGTCGTCCGGGGCAGGAGTTCTCGTTAGTCTATCCATGCTCCAGTTCTGACCATCCTCAAGGATCACAGTATTCTGTTTGATTTTCACAATCTTTTTGGGATCATAGAACTTGGATTCACTTTCCCCACTGTGTGTGGGTCTTTTTATGGATACCCAGTCTCCTACGGCCCACCTCTGTTGTTTGGTCCTGTGTTTAAAATCATAGTAACACTTGTACTTGGCTTGATGTGCAGAAACCTTGGTTCTTGTTGCTCTGGCATCCTGGTCCACTACTTCCCCCCCACCAATTCAGTTAGGAAAGAATTTAGTGCTGGCCCATAACATGTCTTGAAGAACTCGTTCCACTGGTAAATGGTTGATGCAAGCGAGTTGAATGTTCTATTTGATCATTCTGTTGACTCTTTCGACCAGACCGTTGGCACGAGGACAGTAAAGGGCAGTGTTGAGATGTGTGATGGCTAGGTTAGATAAGAAAGTTGCCATAGCTGTAGAAGTGAACTGCACACCGTTGTCAGTAACAATGCTTGGCGGAATGCCTTCTGAGGTGAACGTGTCCCGTAGGAAATTGATGTGTCTTAGTAGTGGTTTTGTTCACCATCTTAATGACCACCCAGTGAGAAATTAGTACAAAGGCAAATCTTTTTGTGACCTAGTTCATCCCATGGTTTGTCAGGGACAGAAACAGGGGATAACAGAGCTTTTTGTGTTCTTAGTTTTGTCGCTATTGGTGCACACGTAGCAGTTCTTTACCTTCGCTTCCACCAACGAATCCATGTTCGGAAACCAATAATGTTCCCTGAGTCTGGATTTGGTTAAACTTCTTCCTAGATGACCCCTATGGACAAGATCAATGATTTTGTCTCTCAAACCTGCAGGAGGTATTATTTTGTCGTTCCTCCAAATGCGGTCTTGGTGTAGGTTTATTTCGTGTCTGACTTTCCAAAATGTATTTAGTTCATGGTCAACTTCATTTCGTATATTTGGCCAACCTTGTAAAGTGTAATTTTTGAGACGGGTCAGGATAGTATCTTGACTCAGGCTTTCAGCCCACTCTGTAGAGCTAATGGCAAAAGAGTGGATTTCTAAAATGGGGTACTCCGTGGTTTCATAGTGTTCCTCAACATCTAAGAATGCTCTGGAAAGCAAGTCCGCAGCTGAGTTGAGATCACCCGCAACATACTCAAATTTGAAGAAGAAATCTTCTAACCCCAAAACCCATCTGACCACCCTGGGTGTGCTATTGAGCGTGCCCTTAGGATTGAACATAAAGACGAGGGGCTTGTGGTTGGTGTGCACAGTGAATTTGATTCCTCATAGATAGAACTTAAAGTGTTTGATCGCCCAGAAGCACGAAAGTGCCTCTTTCTCCACCAAGGAGTAATTTTTCTCAGAGTTGATAAGGGTGCATGAGGCAAAGGCTACAATGCGTTCTTTACCTCCGATGACTTGGGACAGTGTGGCACCAAGACCCTTGTTACTTGCGTCGGTGATGAGTATGGTTTTTCTGCAAGGATCAAAATTACATAGGTAAGGCGCAAAGAGAATGGCACACTTGCCTTTTTCAAAAGATAATTGGTGCTCCTCCTGCCAATTGTATGGTGTGTGGTTTTAAGTAAGTTCTCTGAGGTTGTTGATTAAGTTGGCCAAGTTCTTGACGTATTTTGCCATGTACTCCGCAAGGCAGTTCTTGTTTTGAGGTAGGTGGAGGAGCTTCCTCTACCGCCTCAATAAGGCACATCTTGGGTTTGAACCCGTCTTTAGAAATAGTGTGCCCAAGGTAATCCACTGCTCCCACCCCAATTTGGCATTTTTCTTCCTTGAGTGTCAAACTCGCCTCTTTGAATTTGGAGAGAACCTGTTTTAAGGAGTCATCCTGCTCTTCGGTGGTGGCACCGTAAATTAAGACATCGTCCTGGAAGCATAAGGTCTTGGGTATGCCATCCAAAATGCGTTGCATAATTTTTTGAAATACTGCAGCTGCTGAGGCTAACCAGAATGGCATCCTGCAGAACATGAATGATCCCAGGGGAGTGGTGGAGGCTGTAAGCTCCCTGGAGTCAGGGTATAATTCCACATGGTGGTATGCCATCGAAAGGTCCAGGACACTGAAGCATGATGCTTCCCCCATGGTGCTCAGAATTTAGTGGATGCGGGCCAATGGATGTCTCTCAATGAGGATATTATCATTAAGATGTCTAAGAGCAATGCAAAGTCTAATGTCTTCTCCTTGAGGGTTCTTGGCAATGACAACCGGGGCAACCCATTCGGAGCAGTCAATGGGTTGAATGATGCCTAGGTTTTGTAATCTGGCTAATTCTTGTGTAAACGGTTCCCACAAGAGGTGTGGTATGGGTCTTTTCTTGTGAACTACTGGTTTGGAATTAGGTTTTAATTTTATCCGGTGTTGGAAGTGTTTGAGAAGACCTAATTTAGGCGTGAACACCTCAGGGAACTGATTGCAAATCTCTTTGCTTGCCACAGAGCGAGTACTTGTTCTGGGTTATTTGGGTCAAGAATCCTAACTCCTTCTCATGCTGCCGACCGAGGAGGTTTGACCCTTCTTCAACTACGTAGGCCTTACCCAGGATGGAACGGTCCTTGAATGTGATACATGATTTGATCATGCCTCTTAAATGGATGGAATCCCTGGTGTAATTACATGGGGAGATGTCAGCAGACATTAACTATTTTTCTTCGCAAACATTCATGTTATTGAAATCAGAGATATTAATGAATATGAATGATGAGCTTGAATCAGCGAACATTTTGATCACTTTGCCATCCAAACCAATATCACATTGGGGATATTTACCTTTGTTTTCACCCTTAGACTCGTACTTGGAAAATAAATTTCTTTACAGATTGGGGTCTAGCATCAGTGGCATCACTAACATCGTTTTGTTTTCTAGAGGAGCCCTGACACACCCTAGCTAAGTGCCCTTTTTTTCTAACACTTTCTGCAAGTAGAGGTCCTAGCTTGGCAATTGGGATGGTTTGCCAAATGATTACTACTGCCACAGCGGTAACATTTGAGTTTAGTGACTTCATGATCACGTATGTGTTCGGGACTCTTTTCAAATTTCACCTTGCATACAGTATCTTCAACAGAGAGGTTGGCAATTTCTGACACCTGCTCATTAATGACTGGGTATTTAATTTCCTTCATGCATATAGCAGTATGTTCAATGGAATTAGCCAACTCGATAGCGTTGTAAAGATTTGGTTGTTATTGCAACAGTTTCTCTTGTATTTCCGGGTTGTTGGTGCACCTCACATGTTGGTCTCTTATGAGGGAATCATTGAGTTCCCAGAATTCACAAAGTTTGCTTAACCCCCTTAAAACTGCTACGTAATTAGTAATACTTTCTTGTTTACCTTGGACCCTGCTGAAAAACATTTGACGTTCTAGTACAATATTAACTTTGTCTCCAAAGTGTATTTTTAATTTAAGTAGGGATATCTCGTATACATCAACCTCATCATCATCAACGTTACGACCTTGTTCCAGGTCTGGTAATGTGTCAAAAATCTTCCTGCCATGGGTACCAAGGTTTTGTAGCAAAATATGCTGTTTCCTTACAGGACTAAATTTCTCCCCCCCAATTGCTATTAAATAGGATGCAAAGAGTTCACCCACTCATTCCAAGGATTGTTAGACTCTCCAAATTCATTCAGGAATGGGGCTGGTTGAGACATACTGGCGGCAATGTTGGTCAGAGGAAGGAGAAAATGGGTGTGTATTGCTGCAATTACTTGAGATACCTCAGCAGAGGGGTATCACCTGTCAAGCTTGCAACACAGGAGCTAAAATTACAGAACTGAAGTGTGCGTATCACTGCAAGTACTTGTGATATACGTAATGGTGTGCGTATCACCGTAAGGATTAAAAATTGCTGGCTCAGGGCCTGGATGACAATGATAAAGTGTGCGTATCACTGAAGACAATTGTGACACGCATAAAGGTGTGTGTGTCACCGTGTTAATTACTAATGTGAGATTCCATCTAGAAACTTGATTGAGTATTGCGAGTGGGCGTATCATGGAGGCAATTGTGACACGCGTACAGGTGTGAGTGTCACCGAGGAATGACAAAGCTACTAGAGTATTGAGGCCTTTAGATAGTGTGCGTGTCACTGTAAAATTGCAGCACGCGTAAAGCGGCAGGTTGAAAGGAACGTCTTCGTTCAGGCCCGATGACAGGAACGAAGGCTCCGCCAGCCAAGGAGGATTCTGAGCAGGCTGAAGGGCGTGGCGGCAGGCTGAGAGGAACGCCTTCACTTGTTCAGGCCCGTTGACCTGAACGAAGGCTCCGCCAGAGAGGAGGGCTCTGAGCATGGTGGAGGGCGTGGCGGCAGGTAGAGGGAACGCCTTCGCTCATTCAGGCCCATTGACAGTAATGAATGCTCCGCCTGAGAGGTGGGCTGTAAGCAGGTAGGAAAAGCATGGCGGCAGTCTATCAGGAATGCCTTAGTACGTCAAGCCCAGATGAGGAGGAATAGGGGAAAGGTCCTGGAGAGCAGAAGCACCCGGAAGCAGAATGCAGCGCCCCAGGGAGGCGGAGTGCAAAGGCTTTGGTGAGGAAAGCACTAGAGTGTCCACAACTGAAATTCGGACCAAATAAGATTAATGCAAAGTCTAATGTCTTCTCCTTGAGCTTTCTTGGCAATGACAACCCAGGGAAACCCATTCGGAGCAGTCAGTGGGTTGGATGATGCCTAGGTTTTGTACTGCTCCCTTTCGCAGACCAGTTGTCGCCAGTGTTACGAAGTAGGAGACTCCAGATGCAGGTAAGTGAAACTCTTCGTTAAGACCTCCACAGTTCCACAACTACAGCTTCAGGTCAGATAACCTCAGCGTTCTCCTGTCAGCCCTCAGAGTGCTGACATTCTAAGGCAGACTAACGGCCAACTGTAGGGCAGTACCAAAGAGGGAAAGGAAGGAGGGGTGAGAGAGGGAGAAGGAACACAAGGAAAAGTCCTATTCAATTGACAACTAAACTAACAGTAATGGGTGAAAAAAATAATATTAAATAAGAGAATATAACAGTTTTTAAAATTGTTCTCCCTTAAACATCCCAGGCATAAACCTAACAGAAGTTCTTTCATATTTGTTTAAATAACAACTCCCTTTGACAATTTGTAAGGCGATGAGTCTTGGCTTTCTGCAATCAAAATAGAATTAAATGATATTATCAGAAAGAGATACATTTTGAGAAAGGTTCCAAATTCATGGTAGTATTGTGCCTGTAATTAAAATGATAAATTCACACAAGCATTTAATGTCAAGCATGTGGGTGGAGACTTCATAAACATGGATATGTCCTTGGGGAGTAAACTCTGTAGCAAACGTCTACAATTTCAGTTTATGATAAATTACACAGTACAATTTTCATTACTCTTGTAGTTTAAGGGACAGAGAAAGAATCCCATTAAGAATTATACATAATGTAGTTTATTAAAGAATAGAATAGTACTAAAAGTACTAAACGTTTCTGGTAATCACCGTCTAGTGTTAAATTGGCTAGTTTGGCTGGGTTTCAAGACACAGAAGTCACTCAACATTCTTGTGTTTTGAAATCTGAGTTAACACGGGTTTCAGATTGATGAGGCGGTGACTGATGCTTTGCTACAATGTATAGTATAATACTCATAAGTTGATTAATTTTATCCTGTTTGAGGGAAGCAGGCGAATCCTTTATTGCAATTAAATTGAAATGCATAAAAGACCGAGTCACATACAGACAGGTTTAACGGGATGCACAAACCGTCAGATCGCACAGACTCAACATCATCTTCTATGCCGACGACACCCAGCTCATCCTCTCACTGTCAGAAGACCCCCTCTACCACCAGAGCCAACTTCCACAGATGCATGATTAATGTTGCCGACTGGATGAATGACAAATGTCTCAAGCTCAACTCTGACAAGCTCATCTTTGGGAATCACACACAAGTGCCATGGAACAATGCCTGGTGGCCTGCTGAACTCAGCCCGTCCCAGACTCCGACAGATTAAGCCCTCAACCTCTGCATCATCTTGGACAACAAGTTATCCATGCATAAACAGTTAAACACAGTCTAATCCACCTGCTTCTACACCCTACGAATGCGCCGGAAGATTTTCAGGTGGCTCCCAGTCAACACCAGAAGGACCGTCACTCAGGCCCTTGTCACCAGCAGGCTGGACTATGGGAATACTCTCTAAATAGGAATCATCGCATGCCTCCTGTAGGGACTACAGACAATACAAAACTCAGTGGCAAGGCTCATCCACGACCTCCCCAGATGGACCCACATCACTTCACACCTCAACAAGCTGCAGTGGCTCCCGATCCAGAAGAGATGCCAGTTCAAGATGTTGACCCACGCAAACAAAGCCCTACACAACAAAGAACCAGCATACATCAACACATGAATGACCTACCACCAACCGACCAGACCCTTTAATCTGACTCCCTCTCCCTCACAGACACCCCCGAATCCAAAGAGCCAACAGCAGAGGATGCTCCTTCTCTCGCCTGGAACGACCTCCCCCTGCACCTCAGGACTGCCTCATCACTCCGGGAATTCAGGAAGGGACTCAAGACCTGGCTTACACAGCAAGAGGGAGAAGCATTTAAAGATAAGTGCACATAGACCAAGGTTTTGAACGGAGGTCCTAATAGCCCAATAGAACTCAAAGACCAGAGGTACAGGAAAGTTTGGACATTGTGAATGAGATATCACAACATATCTGTTAGACATATTCATTCTTTATTGCTTTGCTTGTGTTAGAACAGTAGACAATGATACAGTCAACACATTTCATCTAAAAAACATGGGGACTTCTTCAGAGCTCAAAATTTAAATGAAGATTGAGAGCCCATAGACCGACACTGAGTGTAGGGTTTTTTAATTACTCCAACATCTGTTCCTCACAATCTGGTCAAACGCCACAAATTCGAGCCATCGCATTCACAGAAAAAGAACCGTCTGATCTCAAGCCACCATGTATATTTTGCGCGTATGAACTCAGCTTTCTCCCAAAGTTTCATCAAAAACGAAAAACCTGGTTGTTTGAATGAACAGAGCACCACTCAAAATGTAATGTGTTTTTCCCTGTTGCATAATATCACCACATAATTATTTATGGACTGGCATTTCTTTCAAGCGCTATAAAGGGCTTAGGTACCGCAAAGTGTCCGATGTCATTTGAGAATGTGGTTATTTTCTTTTTAATGTCTCCAGTGTATTCAGAATTAAGAGGTTGTTTTAGGCCTGGAATCCATGTTGCAGCTTGCAATGAGTTGAAATTAATGTAAGCTTATTACAACTGAAGCTAGCAGATGTTATAAAGTTGTAAGCCTTATTTATGTTTATTTTAGCTCTGATATATAAGCTTTTATAGGAAGAGTAAGTGTGAGAATTTTTCTTTTATTAGGCGGGCAACAATATTTTGCAATTAATTAAGAGCCCCAAAACACATTTCTTTTAGGAGAAATAGGTGTGTGTTTGAATAGGCTTTTTGTTTTTCTACAAGGTAAATAATTGCCCAGCGTCATTTATTTTGAATCTTCAGCCACAGTGTTACTTTGCTTTTCAGTGTATTTCAAACTTGTCATGTTTTTACTTGTAACAAAATAGGTTAGTAGCAGTTATATGCACAATGTTTGAGTGATACATATATTGAATATTTATACTAATTCTGCTAAATTGACTTTTGAATTGCATTTATTTATAAACAATATTAATATGAGTTACTTGTTCTGTGTCGTCTAATTGAGTTATGCAAACTCTAGTCCCACATCTGTGCTGAACTCCTACATTAAGATTCATAATACCCACTTGTCAAATTTTATTTCTGTTTGATTGTAATTGTATTTATTAGCACTTACCACTCTTAACAAGGTGCTGCAGAGGTTTACAGCGACTAACACACTAATCTGGAATCAAGCGTTAGTGGTTAATGGATACTGGTTATTGGTTATTGAGATTAGTCATGTGCTCTCAAGTATAAAGCATTACATGCATTTACTCCGGTTTCTTTGTCGTTCACTAAATTAATAAAAATTAGGTGTGATCACAGTAGGGTCTATGTGTGTTCATCCAAATGGCTTGCACAGCATATAGATAGGCTAACGAAGATTAGGTATTGTTAGCTTGCAGTGATAGCATTTTAAAGAAGAAGAGGTTGAAAATGTGGATAACATCAAGAATATGATCTTCCCAAACAGTCCAAAGAGATATTTGTAGTTTTGGAATTCGTCACCCTTAGAACAGGTAGATGAGTATAAATATCTAGGGATTACCTTTTCTTGGCACCTGAAATGGGATAATCATCACAGAGGTATGGAGGTTTATCCATTGACTCACTTATGAAGGCCATAGATGGGAAGTTGACCCCCTAGGCTCTTTATGGGGCTGCGGGGCTCTAGTTTAGACCAGCGGGTTGATTGTGATTCCATGGAGAGTCTTTGCGTAAGTACCCTCTGGGTGCTCGCTAAGAATTCAATGCTTCAGGCAGTGAAGTTAGAGCTCAATCTTGATTCCTGGTCTGCGATTGCCAGATCACATGCCTTACGTTTTGTGCATGGCCTTAGACATGACAATTCTAAAGATAAACTGTTGTCTATGATGTTCCAGTATATAATGTCCTGTGCAAGCAAATCTCCTCCAAATGTTATAAAAATATTGAGAGAAATTGGCATGGGATTTGATTCAATTGATGTAGGTGATAAGATGATGGCGAATCAGCTTAAGAGAGTCCTCCAGGAGAGATTTATCCTCTGCTCAATAGTCAGTGATAAATAGTACCTCACTACAAAAAGCTCTGTTAATCAATTCCTAAAATACCTGGGAATGGGTGTCTTTTCCTTACTTGGGTGAATTACCTGTAAAGCGATTAATGAATGTCATTGTACAGTTCCGGATCGGGATTGACCCTGGCTGGAGGATTTAGGGTTTTAAAAGGAGGGTGTTGAATAACAATGGTAATTGTTTTCGGAATTTGCAAGTGAAATATTCTGTAATTCATCTATTGTTAGACTGTCCCCTCTTTTTGGATGAAAGGAAAAAGGTCTTGTGCCCTTATTTTGTGGGGTCTGAATTAAGATCACGGTATGATGCACTAGTCAATTTGTTGGCAATTGAGCAATTAGATTGGGGTATTGCCATTGCCACGTACATATTGCTTATTCAATCGCATAAGGGAGTTTTAAATTGCATGGATGCTAACTGAATCATTGCCAACCCATTTGAGCGTTTTAATTGTATCATGAATTGAGCTGTATTAATAATGAAGCTGCAATCAGAATTAAATGGTCTTAAAAATGTAATATGAGGGGTTTGAATGATATTATGAATTGCGTTATTTAATAATAACATTGCAAATAGTGTTGAATGGTTTTAAGTGTTGTAACCTAATACATTTGCATGATTTTTGTGAATAAACTTTTTCATTATACTGTTTTTATTGTGTGTATTCTTTAAGATGTATGTCTTAGAAATAAATGTATGTATTTACCACTCAAAAGAAAGAGAGGTTGTGATCTATGATCTGAGATGTGAGTCATTTGGAGAAATACAATAGTAGAGATTATGGCAGACAGACCTTTGACTAAGAGACTGATTTTGTTTGTTGCAGTTTTATATAGCGGGTGAGTAGTGCACTTTTCCAACCCCTGATTGATTGATTGATTGATTGATTGATTGAAAGTTGACCCAAAGGTATTTGAGCATTTAAAATGAGCATGTTGCAGTACTGCATTACACAAGGTCACATTAATTTTTCCCAGGCACGAGGAGATTATGTCATTTGCCATGAATCACAGGTTGTAGACCTGATGCCGAGACTCGAACCAGGTTCCCCAATTCCGAGGTCAGCAACTCTGGCCATAATGCCACAGGAATAATCCAGAGTTGTAAGTCAAGGTCAATCTTTCATGCAAGGTTTTGAAGAATACTGATGGATGAGACTTAATTTGAGACAAATAAATTATGTTCTCCACTAACTGAAGAAGTAGGACATGGCTGTAGCATTAATTCCATGTGACATAGAAAAAGCATTTGCTACATTAAATTGGAGCTACGTGACCACTGTACTACAGAAGATGGGTTTTGGACCACAATTTGGAAGTTGTATTAGGCTGTTATAAACGGAACCTGTGGCCAGGGCAAAATCTGGTGGGATAATCTTAGAACAGTGGAAGATAGGTAGAAGAAGTTGTCAGAGGTGTCTTCTGTCTTCATTATTATTTGCATTGGGGAGAGAGCCTTTAAAAATAAGGCTCAGAGAAGTGGTGCACAATTGGGGCAGTCCAACTGGAGCGGTGATACATACAATATAATTGTATGTGCACAACACTTTGGTGTACCTTCACCAGCCAGAAAGATTAGTGCCAGTGTTGATTTACAAAAGTAATAGATTTTTGGCAACATAGGGAATGCAGGTTAAGGGAAAAACTGTGATATTCCCTCTGGGAGCACTTGAGGGGGTGCCTCACGAAGATCACCTACAGATAGAGTAGAAATGAGAGATTAAAAATTCGGATATATAGGTATATAAATAGCACATACTGTAGGATAGTAAAATAGTTATAATATGGGAAGAATAATTCAGGGTCTTCAGGCCTCTGTACAATTCTCAAATGTGCTTCTATTGTCTATGGTGGGTAGTATAGCGGTTGATAAGATGGTGTTTCTGCCCTGATGTCTGTAGACAATGCAAAATACACTCTGATATTCCACAATCTCATTGGTATGAACAGGAAAAAGAAGCAGAGAGCTATTGGAGATGTTAAAAAGGGACAGACCTGAAGGTGGTTTGAGCCAGGCAGATTTATAATTATATTATATGGCAGAGCAACTGCAACGCATGAAATGAGAAAATGAGGTATGCAGTTCCTGTTGAGGAGCGGAAAGGAGGCTGGGTCAGTCAAAACCCCTACCCTAAGGTGGAGACAGGGTGTCTCCCAATTTGGGAAGTGGGGCCCTCACACACCCGGTTTGATGTCATGCTTCATCATAGGGCTTGCTCCTTGTCAGGCCGGCGCTGCAATGCCTGACGGGCACCCTCTGAGGGGCTCTTTGTCGGAAATCTTTTTCCCAAGCCGTTAGGTGAGGTGCAGGTGTGGGGCCTCGTAGTGTAGATGTGAACAAAGTGTGTGGTGAGATGGTGTGTGGAGGAATAAAATGAGGCACAGTGGTTCTCCAAAACAAATTTAATCTGCGAGCCCACTGGTCTCAATTAAAAACATCAATGGTGTCACCGCTGATATAATGGTCAGAGGTGGCTAAACATGAGTGGTCAACATGTTTCTCGCCTAATGTGTAGGAAATCATGTGGCAATTCTTCAGGACCAAAAACACTACACTATCTACACAGTGGTTGGTTACTCCAGGTGAACCAGGCACTCTGCAACCTAACAATGAGGTATCTTTTAATATGTCTAGAATGGACCGACCCAAATTGGGTTATGGTCCGGCTCCATCAAGTGGCAGGCAGAGGATGTACGTTACCAAAGTTAACATCAGTTCTGCCAGAAACCGGTGCCGGGAACCTGCCCCTCACTCCGCCTGCTCGGAAGAGTGGAGCAACTGCAACACACCAAAAGGTGCTGTGAAGAAGCGGATAACTGGGATAAGAGATTGCTTCAAGGAACACTGGGGTCCTAAGGGGACTTCACATGTGGTCTAACAGACAATTAGGATTTTGGAGTCTGTGGTTAAGAAAGTATTGAAGTGTCTCACCTTTGATAGACCATTGAACATATGGTGATTGCAGCCATTTAAAAACATAACCCAACACATACCAATGGTTGGCTGGAGTTTATAGCATTTACAGACACAAACATTGCATTTGAAGTGAGAGAGGGATCATTTCTGCAGTATGGGAAACTAGCTAGGACTGTACGAGATATCTGACAAGAGTTTTGAAAAGCCCCACAAGAGCCATATTGGTGGGGCTTCTGGAACGGGAACACTGTCAGAAATTAATTTCCCATTTCTATAAAGGCCTACAATGAAATAGACAGGAGAAACCATTGGTGGCTAGGCAACACTTAGATACAGGCTAGGATGCACCTCTGATAGATGCTGAAAGGGGGATTTCATTTGCTCAGGTGCTAGAGGTGTCTAGCAATGCACTGTTTAAATTAATACCTTGTAATTATGTACATCGCATATATTCAAATCCTATAAAATGGAATAAGATATATCCTGACATGACCCAGACATGCCCACAGTGCAGAGAACAAGAAGCTGCGTTCTTGCATATGACTTGGACGTGCCCTGAGATATTGGACTATTGGGAACGAATAGGACACGTTACAACGCAAACATTTACAACGCATGCTTTTACAACGCGGTTTTTACATCACAACATCCATTACAATGCATGATTTTACAACGCATGCCATCACAACACATTTTTAGAAACTACATTTACAACGCATTCCATTACAGCACATACCATTACAACGCATACCATTACAACGCATAATAGTTTTAGGGCAACAGTAGGGTAAGTGTTGGGGTAAAAATTACTATTCCCACTCCAGTGAGTGCAACAGTAGGGTAAGTGTTGGATAGTGTAGGGGTAAAAATTACTATTCCCACTCCAGTGAGTGCAACAGTAGGGTAAGTGTTGGATAGTGTAGGGTAAAAATTACTATTACCCATTACTTACCTTATAATGTGTTGTAATGGCATGCGTTGTAGTGACATGCGTTGTAATGGCTGCATTGTAATGACATGCGATGTAAAGGCAGTTGCGTTGTACCAACTGCATTGTAAAGGTAGTGCGTTGTAATGACTGCGTTGTAATGGATGTTTCCCATTGGGAACATATAATAAATAAGTTGAGATCAATTGTAAACTTAGACCTTCAAAGTACGTGAAACAATGCGTTCTGGGGATCATACGTTCTGGGGATCATACCCATACCTACTATAACAAAAAAAACAGCATAAGTTTTAAACTTGGTGCTGGTGAAGAGACATATAGTGATTAAATGATTGCTTCATAGTTCACAAGACATAGCGCAATGGAAAAAGAAATGATTGTTCAGTAACAGGCTGAGGAAATTAGAATGCGTGAGGTTGGAACTGATGAGAAAGCAGCTGAAGATTTGTCTGTGTGGCCTGAAATGATTCACTCTGGGAGGAGGAAAAAAGAGCTATGGGCCACGTGCATATAAGTTTAATTTTGCAAGTTCCTAATAGCGAAGTTTTGTGATTTGCTATTTGTCCTTGACACATTTAGCGATTCTTATTGGGGGTCGCAATTGAACTACCTCATCAATCGAGCCGCTTGCGAGAACAAAAAAGCTACATACATATGGCCCCAAGTTACGTAATTCCCTAAAGATGAATGTATAACCCTTCTTTGGAATACACTAGTTAAATAACTTGAGGAGTACGATTAAATGCTTGGAGTGACACTAAGACAATGTATGAGATTGATTAAGAATTGTACTGCACATGTGCTGCTCAAAAATAAAAAAAGTAAAAAGGTGAGAAAAAAGGGAAAAAGAGGGGTAGAATATGCATAAAGTAGCTGTATGTACTAACAAGAGATTGAGCACTGGGAATTACTGCTTGAAAAGTTTAAATGGTTAATCAATACAATATATAAGAGAAGTACTATGAACAACCACTTTTTTTTAATGTTAAACATAATTTTTGTTTTTTTTAAAAAGGTTAATGAAAAGTATCTTTTTTTATCAGAGTCACTGTTCCTAATCCCCTAAACACATTGCCTGGGGTACAGAATCTCAGATATTCTTTATAACTTGAACATTCTTACGTTTCTGATGTTTGAGGTGACATATTCAGTGCTTAATTTATAAAACAATAAGCACTGGGGCCCAAGGTTTTGCTCAGAATCCTGCTATTTGCACTATTGAATGGTGCACAGTCTTGATTTCACCTCATGAGTCCTTAATCCACCACCAGACAGCCCCTGCACATTTATCTTACTCTTTCAGGTTTGTGCTTTATTCCTTGGTAACATTTTTTCAGTCTCTCTCTTCTTTCTTCTTTGCCCTTTGTGTGTTTTTCTCTCTCTTCTTCTGGGTCAAAGTCTGATGAGGAAAAAGAAGTGTCAGTCTTCAAAACTGATGGGCATATCAACAAACAGCTTGTGCCGCCGGTGCATCTCTTTTTTTTATGCACTAGTAGCACAGGCTGCAGGCCCATATCTACAAGGCCACACAAAGCCACTTCGAGTGGCTTTACATGACCTTGTATATATGGAGTAAGGCAACGCCGCGCAAGTTGCTGCGTTGCCTTACTCTGCATCTAGGAGGCATTCCACGGGCATTGCAGTGGGTGTTCCCACGCAACACCCATGGGTTTTGACACATTCCCAGATTGACAAGGATTTGTAAACCTGGGAATGCGTCAAAATCTACACCTCCCCAGGGGTGGCATAACGAGGAGAAATGTCTTAATTTCTCCTTGTTATTTCCTCTTTCCATGACACATAGAAGGAGGAAAGCACCTCCATTGATTGTTTTTGTGCAGGAAGGTGTCCCTTCCTGCACAAAAACAATCATTCCTACAATACAGACACCCCTACACCATGGTGCAAGGGTGCCTGCGTTGGCGCTAGGCAGCCAATTGTGCACCAGTGCAGAAGAAAGCACAGGGATGCATCATATTGCTGTAAATATGACGCATCCCTGCACTTTCTTTATGGCGCAGGAAGCTGGCTTGCGGCACCGCACTGCATTAGTTTATTGTAAAAATGCCCATGGGTTCCTGTGGCCCCAACCTACAACCACAGGCTCAAATTAAGTAGTGGATGTATTCAATATTGTCCTCTTCGTAATGTTGAATTAGTGTACATGAAGGGGGCACTAGGACCCACAGCTGGGGAAAGAGGGAGGAGGAACTGTAAAGGGAAGGGGAGGAGCCAGGGAAAAGTAGAGAGTAGAGTGTACGAGGTTAGAGAGGAGAGAGAAAAATAAAGCTCTCCACATACTAACAATTACTGTGTCCGTGTCGTCTGTGGTGTTAAAGAACACGACAACTGGTGGCAAGGGAGTTCACAAGATCCCTTCCTGCTACCCCTCATCCTCGTGAATAGAGTGGAGTGACGTCGGGAGCGCATCCTGAATGCGTGTCCCCTCCGTAATAATCAACCCTATTGTGCTGAAGGACTATCGCATTGCCGCGATCTCGGGAACCCACCCCAGTCGCACTTAATTACTGCTGCAGTGTCCGTGGCTGTTCCTGCGACGCGCTTTCAGGAGCCAACCCTGGGCGCGTGCAACTTCCTCCAGCCCGACGACGTTCTGCGACTTCAGGAGCGTACCCCGGCCGCATGCATCTCCAATCAGCTGCCTGCTTCCTTGATCTATCTGCCAGTGAGTGCAGCCCTCTATGCCTGCTGTCCGGATGAGCCTCTACACCTCAGTCCAAGGGCCCTGAAATATTGCGAGGAGTCAGCTTTCCTCAGCGGCCATCTTAAGGTCAGGCGGGCCGTCCAATAGGCTGCCAGAAATCAAGAGCGGCCAGTTTGAAGTCAGGGACCTTAAAAAAAAGAAATATAACAAAAACACAAAATATAAAGACATAAAAAAAACATAAATACAACAAAGTGCACTTACTGGATATGCCACACCTCTGGGTATTTTTTTTTCTCATCCTCCTCACCAGTTTGTGATGCATGCTCATCCTTCAAGCCGCTGTCCATCTACAATTACAGGTCCCCACCTCACACAGTACTGCCAGTGCCTTGCGATTTGCTTCATGACCCTCTTACGTCATGGCACCAGCTCTCTTCTTCACCAGCTACCGGTGGCACCTTTGGTTACACACATAGAAACAAACCATGTCCAACTCTCCGACTTCAAGATGACGCCATGAATCGCAGACAAGGGAAGCCCGGCCAGAGTCCCCTCACTCATCGTCGCAGGCGGGGCACAGACTTGCCATGTTGGGAGTTCCGTTTCTGCGCCCGCCGGAACCTCTGACTCTCGTATCTGGCGGAGGTATGGGTCTTCGCTGGCAGGAATGGCTAGAAGACTTTGAAGACTTCATGAAAGGTTCAAAAGTCCCTGACCACGATCAACAGCTCATTGCACCTCGCAATCTAGTTTGAAAAGACGTTGACCAAATACTCAAGGAACTCCCGGCCGATGTTGCGTCTTCTTATCCAAATGTGCATGAGGCACTCACAGAAACTTTCTTCACTAACGGAACATTGATTATGAATGCTACACTTTCAATCTGGCCTCCCAAGAAAAAGACAAATCCATGGGAGAGTTAATTTCCACCTCAAACGGCTAGCACACTACTGTGCTTTTGACACTTTCACGACTGAAGACGCTCTTCGCTTACGGATCATTGAAGGATGTCAATCAGAGTCTCTGCGCAGATGTCTTCTAAAGAAAAGTTACTCCTTGGATGAAATTGAAGAAATGACAAGAGTCATTTGGTTTGATCATTTCTAGGAATGGTCAGCTACTGTGCACATTATATCAAGGATTATCCCACCATCAGCTATCCCCTGAGGAAACTAACTAAACAAGGCCACCCATTCAAATGGACAACCAGATGCGCCCAAGCATTTCACTCAATCAAAGCATCGGTTGAGTCGGCCAACAATCTGGCTTACTTCAACCCTCGTCGAAAGACTGAAATAACTGTGGATGCCAGCCCTGTGGGACTTGGAGCCATACTGGCTCAATACGATAAGAAAGGTGATCAGTAGCCTATGCCAGCCGCAGCTTGACTGACACTGAGAGGGCGTATTCACAGCCTGAAAAGGAAGTCTGGCAGTGGTCTGGGCCTGTGAGCATTTTCACATCTTCATCTATGGGAAACACTTTATGCTTATCACAGACCATCAAGCCCTGAAACCCTATTCGGAAATCCCCGGGCCAAAATGCCACCCAGAATAGAGCACTGGGGAATTTGACGTCAAGAATGGACCTGCACAATCATTCACAAGCCTGGAAAAGCAGAAAATTCAGCTGATTACATATTGAGACACCCCAAGACATCTTCAAGCTCAAACCAGTCTCTAGCGGAGGAATATAAACGTTTTGTCGTTGCTCAAGCAAAACCACCAGTGGTCCCTATCGAAGCCATTCTTGAAGCCACCGCCGCAGATGCCACCCTGCAAGATGTGATGCATCATATCCAAACAAACAGATGGAGACACCTATAAGAGCCCAGACACAATAGGCATGTCAACAGCCACAAACTAACCTCCTTCCGACATGTAAAAGATGAATTGTCCATTGACAAAGATGGCCTCCTGCTAAGAGACAAAAGGATTGTCATTCCAAAGCAGCTGCATCAAGGAGTCATCAATTTGGCACATGAAGGGCACAGAAGCCTTGTAGCTACGAAAAGAGTGTTGAGGGAACGAGTCTGGTTCCTTCTCTTGGTTAGATGGTTGAAGTCACACTGAAAGACTGTCCTTAGTGTCAATTAGTTGGTCGAGAAGAGCCACCTTCACCTCTACAAATGTCAGAACTGCTGGAGGGCATCTGGCAACATGTTGCAGTAGACTTCTTTTGTCCGCTACAATCAGACAAATACATTCTTGTCCTAATGGATGAATATTGCAGATTCCCAATTGCTCACCTAATATCAGCAACCAAAGCAGCCACCACTATACCAGTACTGGATGAAGTCTTGCAGCATGGGGAATACCTAAAGTAGTGAAGACAGATAATGGCACTCCATTCAACGGACATGAGTTTGCTACATTTGCTAACCATCTCAACTTTCGACATCGGAAAATTACTCCCATGTGGCCACAGGCCAATGGCCTGGTAGAAAGATTTATGGCCACTCTGTAGAAGGCCATACAGCAAGATGAACTGTCAAGGTGAGATGTTCAAACAGCACTAAATGAGGTGCTACGAGCATATCAAACCACACCACATAATACCACGGATAGATGTCCAGCTACCCTGATGCAGGGCCACACTGTCCGCACAAGAATACCGGCTTGGGAGGACACAGCTGGCTGCGTTTGTCAAGATTCAGAACATGATGAATTAGCAGCAAGAGACAGATCCAGAAAAGCCAAGATGAAAAAATATGCGGACAGTCGCCGGAGAGCCAAACCATCAACCATCAAAGAAGGAGACTGGGTGCTTGTCCAGCAAGAACAGCAAAGAAAAACTGACAGTCGATATCATGCTCGCCCACTGCTAGTAACAAAACAAAAGGGGACTATGATTACGGCCACCTCAGGTGACAAGAGAATAACAAGGAACGTTGCACATTTTCATAGATGCACGTCAAACACAAGAGAAACATTGGCTGCGCCAGAAAGTGCAAGTAAGGAGGACACTCAAGTGCTGGGCAGTGAGTCCACGTCCCCCTGCCCTTCTGCTGAAGGGGAAAGATCTAATCAAGATGTAGCTCACCGGCCACAGCGTACGCATCGAAGGCCTACAAGTCTCATTGAAGAACTGTAACTATGTTTTCTTTAATTTGCTTCTTTGTCTACCTAAAATCGAGACCAAGTTGTGTACGAAGGGGAGAGATGTAGTGTTACATTAGTCTACATGAAGGGGGCACTAGGACCCGCAGCCGGGGAAAGAGGGAAGAGGAACCGGAAAGGGAAGAGGAGGAGCCAGGGAAAAGTAGAGATTAGAGTGTATGAGGTTAGAGAGGAGAGAGAAAAATAAAGCTCTCCACATACTTACAATTACTGTGTCCGTGTCGTCTGTGGTGCTAAAGAACACAACACTCTTGAACAAAAGAGAGAAAATAATGAAAAATTAAAGAAGTTTTTTTTTCTACATTAAGGCCCAGATTTACTAACATTTGGCACAACACAACGCAGCCAGAAAACTTGCTGTGCTGCGTAAAATGGAGAGAGCAGGAATGAGCCATAATTACTAGGTTATGGGGCATTCCTTCTCTCCCTCTGCACTTGCGCACTGAGTGCTGCCTACTGCCAAAGCAGACACCCTTGTGCCCTTTTCCTCTTTCTATGTGTATTTCTCCTTGTTACACCTCTGTTTGTATGGTGTAACATTTTTACGCATTCCCAGGTTTACTATTCTTAGTTAATCTGGGAATGTGACAAAATCCATGGGCGGTTGCATGGGAATGCCTACACTCCACCCATTGAACGCCTGCCCAAGGCAGAGTAACACAAGGCAGTGACTTGTAGTGTCTTGCGTTCAGGGCCGGACTGGGAACGCAAACCAGCCCTGGCAATTACGTCGGACCGTCCCCGGGAGGGGAGGGTGTGCTGGTGGGAAACACTGCTGCTGCGCTTTTGTTCAAAGGGGCTGAAATTGCAGCACTGCTGAAAATTGGCCCCCAGTAACTAAAACGTCCCCCACCGGTTCAAAACCAGCCCCCACCCTTACGGCCCATTGGGAAAACGCCTGGTGCCCGCTAAGGCCAGTCTGGGCCTGCTTGCGTTACCCTAGATTTACTAAGCCACGCAGAGCCACACAAGGAGGCTTTGCGTGGCTTAGTAAATATGACTTTATGTCTTGGTTGCCTTGTACAAGCCCATAGTACATCTGGGCCTCGATGTCTTAGATAAGAGTATGTCTGTTACTCTTTTTTCCCACCAATAGCATTTCATGTCATAAACATGTTGAGAATCAAGAACCCATTTCAGGGGATGGCATTTCACAGGTTCCACAGGATGCCCTCGATTTAGTAGGGTGGCAGTTTCATTTATATTACACATTAGGCTTAGTTTATCTCAGTCCTACATTTTGCCCTATATTACAAGTATTATGAGTTTTGGCTCTACGTGTTTTCCTATTAAATGACATCGTGTATTCCTTCTCCACCTAAACATACTAATGTGAAATAATATTGCCGTGACTGAAAGGAAACCACTGTTTCAAAGTTTCAGGAAAGTCTGACAGCTCGTGTTATTCCGGTAAAACGCCCCTGTCTTCAAAGCTGACGGTGGCGAGAGAAGTGCCCGGCCCCAGACTCATAGAGATACTAATGTGCTGGTCACCGTCTGCTTCACCAACCCTGACTAGAACTGAGTTTAACCTCAGCGGACACCACACGAGGGGAAGTCCCTGCAGAGTTCACTGAGATCGCAAGTGGCCAAGAAGCACTTGCTCAACTGATTACGTTCTCCCAATGTGTAATGTCTGGCGTTTCTGAGAGGCGTGCGCGCTTTGACCTCGAAACCCAAGTGTTTGGAGAGAATTCTGGCAGCAGCTGAAAGTTATCACATGTAAAGTGTTTCTGTTAGAGCGGAAGATGAGCGCGGCGGTACAGTTTGTGTGCAAAACTCGCTGTAACACTGACTGTCTCACTGTGGACTTCGGCATGCCTCTTTTTGTGGTGGGGGGAAATATTTGAAACTTGGATCTTCCGACGCTCTAGTTCCTACTTTGAAAACATGATGACTGTTTAGAAGTGTAACAGTTCACCACTCTCTAGGATGGACTGAGACAGAAAATAGGCCCAGGCATAAAAGTGGTGCCCTTTAGCGAATCATACATCTAAAATATGTAGCCTAGATTTGAAAAAGAGGGCAATTTGTGGACTTGTAAAGACATGCTGTATATGTATTCTGGAGGTACGGAAGATTGTTGGCGTTTGTTCGTGCTGCAGGCAGTGCTAACATCAGGGAACTAAACAGCAAAACGGGGCCCACCAGACCGTATAACAGGCCCACAAACAGCCACAAACCGGCCCAAAAGTTCACCTGTCAGATCAGCCCTTCCGAGTCTTCCGGCTTCTGATAGATTTTAAGGTGATGCTTGTAATGTATATCCTCATTGGAGGCAGTGTTGCCTCTTCTTGCTTCTAGACCTCTAATCATTCCTTTAATTAAGTTTTATAGGCTTGGTTTCACTCATTTTTGGAAAGGTTCTGGGGTTATGCTGGGATTACATGGTTCTTTCTGTCTCTTTATCTCCTGTTACATTCAGAAAGGCTCCATAAAAAGTCCATTTATATATACAAATAGTGGCGTCTTTAATGTATTTGCTGTTGTATATACCACAGAGCATTGTTGGTGGTCTCTTTAAATTTGAAGAGTACATTTTAATCTGCTGGGGAAAAAACCTACATTTTATATTATTAGAAGCAAGATTTACAAAAAAGCTGCGCACAACAATTAAGAAAGGGACACACAAAGTGACAAAGAAGGAGGAAATTAAAACCAATATCTTATACTTAACAAGAAAAGAACAACGACGTAAAGATGCGGTTCAAGGGAACAAGGCGACCCAAATCCTGACATTTTTACAATATCTATGAGTCAGTGAGGACACATTTCCAAAGATGTTAAAAAAGGTGCCGCACTGACCAACCTATTATTCCTGGCTACGGGTGCAACACAGGTGAAAATGAGAACTGCTTTTGAAATGTTACACTGTTGTGAAATAGAGAGGCAAATTGCTTAAATTAATTCGATGGAGTAACAGGTCAAAGAGATGTATATAATTTCCATGATTCATAAATGTAGATCAGTTTCCTGGAATCTTCTCTCCTGCAAGTTAACTGGGTTTTCGAATATATTTCAAGCCGTCAGTGAACTTTTTGTGCAAGTAAATTCAGAGTCATTTTAAAGGTCATTAAGTTAAAATGACTGGAAATATATTCGAAAAAAACCCAGTTTAATTGCAGCAGAGCATATTTCGGGAATAAGATATACATTTATGAATCATAGACATGGAATACATCTCTTTGACTTTACACAACAAATTATTCTAAGCAATTTGTCTCTGTGTTTTACATCAGTGTTACTTTTCAAAAGCTGTTCTCGAATTCATCTGAGTGGGGCTATGAAGCCATGGATAATGGTATGTCAGTGCAGCGCTTCTTTTCATTTATTTGAAATTCTTCCTTCACTGATTCAGATACTGTAAGAATGCCAGGGCTGGGGTCACCGTTTTTCTTCGAATTAACTCTCTACAACATTGTTCTTAGTCTTGATGAATTTAAGAAATTGGTTTTAATTTTCTTTCTTTCAAATTCCAGAATTTTGCGATCTGGGATAGAAAATTTTATGGCAAATAAAATCAACATTTGTGTTCCCATACCCCAAAATATGTCGTACTTATGCGCCAGCAGAACATGTGCTTGTCACAAAAATGCCACTCGGTCCTTGGTTTCTTATTACTGGAGACTCCACGCCTCGGAATAGGAGAGTGTCTGATGCCAAAGACTGCATATCTAATTTTGAAACTCTGCTCTCTCTGGCATCTGACAATCACTATTCTAGAGGTGCACGGGGTAGCAGTGGCAAATGGAGTGGCATAGGAAACTTGAGAGTGGGGGGGGTAATAGGGGAG
Source organism: Calotriton arnoldi (assembly GCA_963921515.1). Classification (NCBI taxonomy): domain Eukaryota; kingdom Metazoa; phylum Chordata; class Amphibia; order Caudata; family Salamandridae; genus Calotriton; species Calotriton arnoldi. The sequence goes on from CAWUFW010002294.1 coordinate 396,633, forward strand.
AGGATAGACGCCCAGGAGTGCTCTGGGGTTGTTGGAGGAGGGGTGTTTCAGCCACAGGAGAGAGGAGTCACTGAAGGAGGTGAGAGTGTAGAGGAAAGGATGTGGTTCTATGGCGAGAGCTACCAACTTTGGAACTATGGAACCAGGTTTGAGTCCTGGCGCAATCACTTAATCTCACCAGTGCCCCCAAAAAGCGAATGTAACCTTGTGTAATGTAACTGGTGCTCATGTCAAGCACTCCAATACGGGTCAGTTAACGCCACATAATACTGCAAAACAAAATGGTCAATGGGTAGCTGGCCCCACAAAACAAAGGGCAGTGGGAAAGGAAGGGGCCTGTGAAGACAGGTAGATAAGAAGAGAGCCGGATGAGCCTTTCAGCACAAGAGGAGGGTCCTGTTCATTTTCAAGGGATTACCATTCAGGCAGCAGAGGTACTTAACACTTCTGCCGCCAGCTAGCCTGTTGCTCCTCCTTTTAGGAATTCTAGAGACATCGGCCCCTTAACAAATAATGAATTACAGTCATTCTGGATACAAAAATCAGTTCCACAAACAGATTCAATTATCAAATTAGTGCCTGTTCATGAGTTTCATACGACTAGCGCTGCTTCTATTAACATGCGTTTTCAATACGATGCACGAGTCAACCACAAGTGTGAATCAATGCCTTAATAGAGAAGTGGTCCGGAATGAAAACGCATTTGTGTCACTTCGGGTTGGGTCAGCATGACACAAATGCGTTTTCATTCGGGACCACTTCTCTATTAAGACATTGATTCCTACTTGTGGTTCACTCTCGCATCGTATTGAAAACGCGTGTTAATAGAAGCAGCACTAGTGCTTCATCTTCGTATGATACTCATGAACAGGCACTAATTGTGTTGAAAAAGCCTGTTGTTTGCTTAAAAACAGATTGTTGAAAAAGGAGGTGCTTCATGTAATATATTAATTGATACCATGCCAGACAACTGATCCTCAGTCCTGAAGATGATCCCATATTTTTACGGGATCAAAACGGCGTCGACATACACTCTGACCCGGTACACTATGCTTTGTAGTATTTTTTATGTTTTGGGTGCAGTAGTGTTTTGCTTTTAATAAGAAGTGACACAAAGGTGTTATATAAATGTTGGTCACTGTTTGCTTGCCTGTATATATCTATATGTTTTTTTTGTCAGTTTTTAACACCTGGTTTTCTGTGCATTATTGTTTTTTTTGCTCATTGTTAGTTTCAGTTCATTGTTTTTTTGCTCTCTTCATCTTTGGCTTTTAAATTTTTGTTCGAATTGTAGTAATAAAACTGAAAACTTTGATCATTGAATCTGCTCATGGAACTGGAACTGATTTTTGTATCCAGAACGACTGTAATTAATTTTTTGTTAAGGGGCCGTTGTCTCTAGAATTACTCAAGTACGCTTGGTCCCTTACAATCTTTGGGTTTCCCTTGTGTACATATATTACCCCTCCTTTTAGTGGCTCATCTCAGCAGACCCAATAAAAGGAGGACCAGCCTCAATCTTTTTAGAACAATTTTTGTGGCCACTTCTGTGAAAATCACATGATTTTTACAAAAGTGCTGATTTTGTGATTTATTTTTTGCTAATCGCAAAATCACGATATCGGGGAGGGGGGTCTGTTCTTTGTGTGTTTTCTTTTCTCAAATGTTGTGTGTAGCTTTGTTGTAATCCCTCCTTTGAGTAATATAACATTTGGGCTTTTCCCAGCAGATTAAAATGTACCCTTTAGACTTAAAGAGATGAACAACAATGTTCTATAGCATATACACCCCTATATACAACAACATCCCACTATTTGTCTATTTAAATGTATTTTTTGCTGAGCCTTTCAGAATATCACAGGAGTAAAACAGATAGAACCATGTAACAGTTAAAATCAACAAAGTTATTTCACCTGAACCTTTATAAAAACGGTATGCAGATAGAATATCGAGTTGGAAATGTCAACTTACACAAATATCAAGTTGGAAATATCGTGACACAGAAATATCGACAGCAAGAATATTGTGGTCAAGAATATCGACTTTAAGGTAAGAAATATAGGGCCATATGTACAAGGGCTGGCGATAACTACCGCTAACGCTAGTTAGCGGCAGTTTTCTTACCGCCGCGTACCGCTGAAAACCATCGCCATGTTAGCGACGTATTTACAAGACGTCGCTACATGGCGATAGCTTCAGGGATCGGCGGCGAAAACTGCCGCTAACATAGCGTGATGGCGATAGGAATTCCAGCGTTAGCGGGCGAAAACCAATGAAAGGCCAATTAGCGGCAAAAAAACGCACGTTAGTCAGCCCAACGTGAGTTTTTTTTGCCTCTATTGGAAAAAATAGCCTATCAGTAGACCTCCAATAGGAAAATAGGCAAAAAAAGAAATGAAATGCAGAATGGAGCAGCCAGAGCCAAGTGCAGCACAGATCAACAACCCCCTCAAGCCACCCAACATCCAGGATGACCAGGATAGAGTTGATGAGCCGTGGCGGTAGACATTGAGGCGCGGCGATCGCCCGTACCTGGTGGTGAAGTCTGGCAGGTCGCATGGAGATATGTTGCTGACCTCCTGTGAGAAGACCGCCTTAAGCCCCTTGGAGCTGTGAATGGTAGAGGCGCTCCTGCGCACCAATGTAGGAAGGTCTGGATCGCATACTACGATCCACTACTACACCAGGGGATTACCAATGGTGGGCGGCGCCTCTCTGCAACACAGGACGGATGATGTTGCGCTGGCTGGACGCTGTGGAGGGTGAGGCCCTGAGCTGCGCCAAACTTGTGTGGTGGGAGCGCTGCAACTTCACGCCTAAGGGGGCCCTGCTGCATCAACTGCATCAGGAGGTTCACCAGCGGACTTGGCGGCGACTGCTGTACCTAGGCTTGTGAAATCCCACCTGGCTGAGGCTCCTGCTGGCTGAGTCACAGATTTGGAGAGAGTGCAGCGGATTGCGCCACAGTGTCAATGTCCAGATAAGGAGAAGGTGGGATGCGTAGCGGAGGAGGCCCTGGGGTCGAGTCGCCCAGGCCTAGCACCTGTAGATGACGCACCCCCAGTGGCGGCTCATCCGCTATGGTGGAAGAGCATCGCCCCACTGCTTTCAAGCAGTGCATGATGTGGAAAAATCTTCACATGATGATGACTTCCTGATGTAATCGTGCTATGTCTCCTTTGCAGGCGGGAGGGTGGGTAGGGCTGCTCCACTCACGGAGCAGGGCAGGGGCAGAGTGGCATACCCACTCAAGTGCGCAATGACTATTTGGTCGGCCAGCGCAGGCCGCACAAAGCAGTCATGTGCACTGTCCTGTTCGCAATGCAGGCTGCATTACAGCCTGCATGGAGAACATTCCCACCCCTCCAGCCCCTGGCTGATGCCTTGTCCCGGTGCCAATGACCAATACCGGTGCCGCATCACAGCGTTGTGATTGGCTTAGGGGAGGGAGCCTGGCTGCCTACATCCTGTTCCTGGAAGCAGACTCAGGAGAGCAGGAGCAACAAAGACACAGGACTCGGCCTCGAGATAAGATTTCTCTCATTTAAATATTCACAACACCTGCTCACACACACACACCCGCGTCCCCGCCCCATCCAGTGTCGTTTCCGGCGTTTCCCACCTCCCAGCTGTCCAGTCCCCCCCGCAGGACTTCTCAATGGCGGCCGCTGTCCGACCATGCGCAGCAGGCGTACCACTGGTGTGCCAAAGGTATATATGAAGTTACAACGCATACCATTACATCGCATTCCATTACAATGCATACTAATACTAGGCATATTGCAACAGTGGGGAAGGTGTTGGATAGCGGAGATGTAAAAATTACTATTCCCACTTCAGTGAGTGCAACCCTAAAAATAACCCTTGCACCCCAAAGCACACCCTGAACCCTAAACTTCATCTTTGAGCCCCCAAAACACACCCTGAAAATCATATTTGACCCAAATGCACACCCCAAACTTCAAATTTTACCCCATAATACACCCCGAATTTCATCTCCGACACCCAAAACCCATACCCACCCTAAAACTTAAAAATACCCCATTACTGACCTCACAATGCGTTGTAATGGAATGCGATGTATAGGCACCTGTGTTGTTGGAGTTGCGTTGTAAAGGCATTACGATGTAATGCCTGCATTGTAATGGATGTCTCCTGTGCCAAAGGCAAGCCATAGGCAAGCCCGTCTGCGTCCGTCTGCCCCTGGACCGCGCTCAGCACCAAGGACCCTTCCTCTCGGACAATCCACCGCTACAATGCCAGCACCCTCCTCGCCATCAACCCTGGACGCCACATCGCCTGCCAGGACCGTCATCATCGCAGGCTGCACACCCGCTCAGCTCCCTAGGTGCCACTAACTCTGTGAAACGCGAGCCAACGCCACGTGGCGGTAGGCCCGCGCTGCCCGCTGGCTCAGGCCTACATTGCGGTCCACCAGGCGCACACTTGACTCTGGGTCTTGATTTTGCAATGGCAGAGACCATATCAGTGCACACGTCATCATCGCAGGCTGCACACCCGCTCAGCACTTTAGGTGCCCCAACCTCAGTGCACAGTAAGTCACCGTCCCATGGTGGTAGGCCCGTGCCGGCCGCAGTGCAACCGGTGCCACCGACTCCATGCAACGCAAGTCATGGACCCTAAATGATTGAGTCTCGTCATCGGCCAGGCGGACGCAGCCATGTCACCTCAGGCAGTGGGGAAGAACTGGGACACGTAGCGTCGTCGTCCCCCCCTTTATACGTAAGCCGAGTGTGCTGGCTCGGCGTACGCTAGGCCAGCGTAGGGGTGTGAACAATTATCCCTGGCCTCTGGGCGTGGTTCATATCTGGGCTGCACAGGAAACCAACTGAGGCGTATGTCTCTGTTGCAGTGTCTGCGCCACAAGGCCCGCAATCGACAATGTTGCAATGTTGCATGCAGCCGGAGGGCGTCCGCGCACGAAGGGACTGTACAAGGAGCGCAAGGCCGCTCGGGGTCTTAGCTCATACATGGCAACTGTTGTGTGTGTTCATCGCTTTTGGTGCACCATAAGCCCAAGGCCTAGCCTCAATTGCAGCGCGATAGCCACATCACCTTCCCAGGATACAAGCAGTAGTCTGACTAACATTAGGGATGAAAGCCCCTTTGTCTCAATACAGAAGGCGGAAGGACATCTGCACCCCCGACCTTGGAAATGCATGCGGCAGACACCCCCTAAGGGAGATACCATGGCAGATGATGACGACTCCCACACTACACACTGCGCCAATGAAAGATCAACGTCTCCACACCCCACACACAGAAGTCCTTGCTCGAGGTACTCCTGCATGGAACGGCCTTGACACTTACGTACAGGACAACCCATACGTACAAACTTTGCACACTCGTACGACTCATTGCTCCGAGCTGTGGCATATCATCCACATAACAGCCGCAGGTCAGAAGAGGGCCGGTTCTACGAGTGTGAACAACGCAATGTCAGAACATCCCGGGCACATGCACAACCCCTGTCACGTGGAACTGTACAGTGACCGAATGCTGCATTTGTTGGGGGCACTGCCACTGGCAGTGTAGCGCATCAGTTACCGTCTAAGCTTCCGTCTTGCGTACGTCACCTGCGTCCAGCCCTGGTTCCACTGCCGATCATGCATGTTCGAGTGGCCCATGGATGTCTGCCTATCCAACACAACGGTAGATGATCTGGATTATGACATGTGTGTGCGCCCCCTGTTGGCCCATGACCAGGAGCGTAACCGTGATACCCGTTCATGGGATGCCTTGGTATTGGGCGTATGTGCTGGCAGTTGGGCATGTGAGATTGCACAATTCCTTGTGTGCAGTGACCACATCGAAGCGCTCCCCTATTGGGCTGTGTTGCGGATTGGTGAAACGGCGTGGACGGAGCACATCTGTCCGGACCAGCTAATGGATTGGCTCGCCCCGTGTTCGTTGAAGTTGGCAACGACGTACTCTTGGAACTGATTGCCCATGAAGCTGCGCTTGCTTTCATGGACGAGTAACTACGTTCCTGCAGCCACAAAAGATTGTAACCCATGGCACAGGTCCCAACATCCTTTTGCATCTTGGAGAAATGGACACATATCCCACCATGACATTGGACATGGCTGCATTCGCCTGGACTCAGAATGCATGTGCGTGCAAGACTGCAGGTTGACACACACCTGTGCAAGGTGAGTGGACAGCGGCGCCTGGCAACGTTACTCAAACTGACACACCGCTGGAGGGAGAGTACACACATGGCAATGTAGTACTACATGTGACCTTGTTGGACTCCTTCACCTGCTCACTGTCAGCAGAGCAGACAGTCAGCGCTGTCCGGTGGTACAGGACTATGCAGATCCCATGGGCTGTGAGTGGTGTCCCCTGACACGGTGCAATGAGCATTCACCAAACACCACATGACTCGTCCAGCAAGGCAAGGTGGGCTGAGACCGTCGGCATCCGTCATGGTGGTGTTTATTTGTGCCTCCCCATGTCTTGCACCTCTACATGTTCCTTTGCTGCCTGTTAGTGTATGATGCATTGGTCTGCATGTTGTGGCCCTTGTCTTGCCCGTACTGACACGCACATGCTAATAAAGTGTACGCAGCTTCACTAGTGTCCAACTGTGATGAGTGTTGATTAGCATGCCAAATCGTGTGCCTCAATGTGCATTGTCCGTACACAGGGAGGGACTGACTGACGCATTTCACTTAGGGGTGAGTCCCTATTACCAGCTCCAGCTCTGTGAGCCAGACATTGTGGTTGGGAGAGTTGCTGGTAGACCTGTGCGCTTACGTGTCTTCAGCAATGTGAGTATGGTGTCCGACTTCTTGCCATGTGGATCAATGTGTTCCATCAAACCAGGCTGTGTCCACACAGTTGAGTGTGTGTAGGTATGCGAAGAGATGTTCTGTTGTCACATGTGATGTGGGACACTACTTTAGGCCTCCTACCAACTTTGACATATTTACACACAGCCCTATTTAATACATGGACGTTGGGCTACGTTGGGGGGTTGTGAGATTGTTGTTCATGATCAATGAGGCCACAGCTAGTTCACACCTTCACAGTCATCTAATTGGCCATGTGTGTCACGGTCAAACATGCGCATTGATGTCATTTCCCAGGGTGTACCTTTTTGTGCAATCAATGTGTCTACAGTCATCCATACTGTTATACTTGATTGAACATAGACATGACACATCTGTGTGATTAGGAATGTTTTATTCACATCCTGTGGAGTGTCGGAGCTGGAGCAGTACATGGCCATGCACACCCCACATTACATGGTTGCCCAGCGGAGAGCCAAACAGAGTTCTTTAGGGGATGTCAAGTTCATCGGTAGAGGAAGTGTTGAGTCCGCAGCCTGTTAGCTGTGTCATTGGTGACCAGAGCAGATATGGCAGTCCATGTCGGGGTCCAGGTGAATGTCGCAGAGTGTTCCGGGGGACAGTGGAAGGTGTTGTACCAGGGCATGATGCAGAGTGCTGTACCAAGCAGAAACAGGCCATATGGCGGGGGATGAATGCTACAACCTCCTTCTTGACACAGAGTCATCAACATCCACATCTTCGTCCTCTGATATGTCTTCTGTGTCAGGTGTGCCAGGTGTGTGTGGTGGTGTTATGGCTGCATCACTGTGTGCCACTGACACATCAGGGGGCGGAGGTGGTATGGCTACATCACTGTGTGCCACTGACACATCAGGGGGCGGAGGTGGTATGGCTGCATCACTGTGTGCCACTGACACATCAGGGGACGGAGGTGTGTGTGTCAAAGTTCCTGCAGCAGTAATCTTGGACAGGCTCTGTGGCAGCAATGGCAAGATGAGGATCTGCAGGGCATGGTAGATCCCAGCTACATCTCACTCGTGTTCAGCCGTGGCAGCCATCCTTCCTCCCTGCATCCGCTCCATGTTCTCCATTGTCCTCCGCATCTGTGCCAACTCTGTGCTGTTGTCGCTGGAGCCTGTCTGACTAGACGGTTCTTGTATCCGAGTAATGGCTCCGGCGAGGTCAGCCAAGGATTGTTGTAGGGCATGGAGCGGACTGTGGGTGTCCGTTAGGGACTGTAAGTGGTCCCTGATGGGACTGAGACACCCACGTAGGCCATCTAGTTTGGCTGTCATGAGGTCGAAACCCACCCGCACCTGTTCAGCCAGCCCCCTCTGACAGTCTGACACACGGCGTTGGAATGCCATGTGTTCTTCGGTGAGGTGCTGGGAGCCAGCCGTGGTGGTGGGTGCTTCATGCTGTGTGGTCTGTGCAGGGGGTGGGATCACCTCGATGCAGCTGGGCTGCCCTGCTCCTGGAGGTGGGGTGCGGAGGCTGTCCATGAGCCGTTGGAGGGTGTCGGAGCAGATGGCCAGGGGGTCCTCCTCATCATCACTGAAGAGATGTCTGGTCTGCTCTGCAGGAGGTGTTGATTGTCCCTCTGCAATGTGAAGGGGAGATGCAGGTTAACAGTGTGTTCCATGTATGTGCACGCATTGTACATGTTTACATACAGACTGCATGACAATGTACATTGTGACTGTTTTGGAGGAGCTGGGTATTTGACGGGGGACAGTGGACATTTCGACTACATGACGGATGTGAGGTTGTAGTCGTACATTATCATCTGACAGTTTCCTGCTATGCCTGATGTGGTTGGCCAGTTTCTACGCACATGCGGCACCAGTTGTGTCCTCTGTTCTGTGGTGTAGGTGTGGCACTTTGTACCACATTGTCGTCAATGTTGATGTGCTGTGAATGATATGTGTGTGTGCTGCATTGTGGGAGAGTCGCCCCTGCAGCTCTGATTTAGCGGCCCCTTATCCCTTTGAGGCGGTGTGCCTTTGACTTGTGTGCTTTTACGGTGCTGGGATGTTGGCGACTTGGGTCATTTGTGCTCTTGTACGGATTTTGGACTCTTGTGCATTGTTTGTCTGCAGATGTGTTGTTGACGTCAGGGGTTGTATGTGCACGTGGATGTATCAGTGTGTGACCTGCTCCTTTGAGGATGTTATCCACACTGGGCCACATCAGTGTCGTGGCGTGCACCATGTCATGTATTTTGACTGCAGCCAAGCTATTGGTCATGCTGTGTCACTTGCATTGTCAGTGTGGCTTACAGAGCCGCTGCTTTGCTGGGTTCAGCACATGTGCATGGGTGGGTTGTGACATTGGTGAGGGGGGGCATTTGTGCACATGGTGGACGTGGGCCTACTTGGTGTTTCTATGTGTGCTGCAGTGTGCCAAGGCCATCAGGGACATGTTCCACAGTCATTGTGGGTGTGCAGTGTGCTACACATAATTGTGCATGTGTGCCATTGTGCCCGTCTCCCCCCCGTCCCCCCAGTCCCTGGTCGTTACTCACCCTGTTGCTGTATGGTCAGGTCATATCGAGCTGTGTCCGGACCCCCGACTCCTTGCACCGTCTCCACACTGATGACTGTGGCCACCATTTCCTCCAGCTCATCCAGCTCCTCCTGTGGCGCAGGACTCCCACCTCCAGTCGCTGTTGCTGCCTTCAGGTTGGCAGCGAGTTTCTGCTTGGTTTGGCTTTTCACATCATGCCAGCGCCTCTTGACCTCCTCCATTGACCTCCTCGACACTCCGACTGCATTCACATTGTTCACAATGGACTGCCATATTTCCGTTTGTGTTGCCGATGACACAGTGGAGGTGACGAACAGTTGTTGGTAGTGTTCTGTCACCTCCGTGACGATGATCCAGTTTTCCTGCGGACTGAACCCCGTCTTCCTCTTCCTCTTCTCCTTGCCCTTCCCCGGCCCCGGGGTTCCTGGCTGGTCATCTGTGGGGCTTGTGGGGTTCGCGTTGTCCTCTGCACTCGGTCCGGGTGCGTCCATGGTGCTACGCAGTTGCATTTTTTTGTCTTTTTTTTAATCTGCTTTTATAGTGCATTCTCACGCATGAGGTGTGGGAATCGCAGGCCTGTCGGTGGTTATCGCAGATTTTTGTATCGCCGTTGGGGACATCGCAACTTTTTTGGCAATCATGTTTCGCTTTTTTTCGGTGTCGCGTTACTGTTAACGCGGGCATTTGTCGCGTTATCGTGAGACTATCGTATGGTGCCGCCGGGTTGGGAATACTGCGTTAACACAGTGTTATTTTCCCGCGATGGACTGCGATGTGAGAAGTTGCGTTAAGCGAATTTGGCGATAGTTAACACACATTCTTGAGAATATCCCCCTTAGTGTTCTGCCTAAACGAATATTTGCAACCATGGAGTAAAATGATCATTGGTCAAATGTTGATGAGCTTTAAAGGTTACTTTACAAGAAATATTGTGATTCCCTCCAAATCAATTCATTATTAATTATTTAAATGAACATTGAACAAGTAATAATGGTTAAAACCTAACGGGTCCATTCTGTGAATGATGTCACTATAGTTCTCATACCTTAAGCTGACGTTCAGAAAAAAAAAGCGCTTTCTGGAATGCCTATTGTTAGTAAATGTTAGCCATGCAAGACAGCCTAAAGAGAACGTAATTTTTCTATACACTGGATGTCCCATTTGATTGCTTTAAAGACAACAAGAATCCCAATATTGCCCTTCATCTGTCCTCCACTCCCTGTCAATTTGTTCCTCTATGCTCTCTTTCTCTCTCATCTCTTTATTTCTCATGATCTGTCACATTTGCCTCCCACCCTCACTGTCCCTCTATATCTGACTCAAACCTTATGCTTTCTTCTATAATCTGTATCTACTCTCTTCAGTTTCCTTCTATGATTTCCTTTCTCTATTCCACTCTCCGTCATTCTTCACCTTACAACCTACCTTTTCTCTTGCTGTGTTTTCCCGCAATGTTTTCTGTTCCCTTTATCAGTCTTTCTCCTGTTGGAGTTTTTATGCTTTTATAAAACTGTGCATTATGAAGAAGGTGCAAATTGTGGATTTACAATTGATTTTACATGCGCACATTTATTTGATGTCATTGTTGTTTAAACAAATTTTATATGACATGCTAAAGTGCCTTTTCAATGACTTATGCTAAGCAGGTTTTAGTTCAGCATCAATGCCTTTTGTATAAAATGGATGTCTCCTCCTGTTTATTAACTGTGTATTATTTCTGCAGCACACAGTCAAGCAGAGCGATGTTTGCTAATTTCATTGACATTGTTCTCGCTATTCTAAAGGAAAATTTCCAACAACTCAGTTATTTTGCAGAATTTCCTAAGGATTCTTTCGCTAGCTCAATGTATTGCATTTCTTCACAATAGTTCACTGTTGTTTCTTAACTAGTCTGTCCTGCCATCTCTGAGCACTGAGGGATTGGATCAATATCCTTGTATTCATGTACACATTAAACCGGCAGGTCAAGAAAGTGTGGAGTTCATGGATGCCTTATTTGCAATACTAAAGAGGTAAATGAAACAATGTAGATAATTTCTTATCAATAAGCCATTAGATTTCATGTTATCAAAGGAGGTTGGTACAAATCCTCCTGCCACAGACTACTTAGAAAAAAATTAACCTCTTATGGGCATTTTGTTAATGTCCAGAATTGACCATCCTGCGGGAACCCAAGCAAAGAAGCTTGAAATAGGGAAATCTAAAAAATAAGAAAGAACATTCAGATCACAAGGTCACATGAACACATGACATGAAGTTCAAGTAGAAGTCCCTTTCGAAAGAATAGGAGGAAGGGGCAAGAGAGTGAAAGCTAGCATGAAGAAGAAATTGATAGCTATGTGATCAATGCTCCCCCTTTGAATGTGTGTGCCCAACAATTGACCAAAGATGTCACAGATGTGTGAGGGACAAATAGAACAACAGAAGAAAAGAGGAGGATGTCCCCACCAGTATCACTGAGGCTGTGCATTAATCCACCAGATATGATGAATGACAATTTAATATCTACATTTTGTGTTCATTATTGAAAACGCAAGAGTAACAGACAAAGTGAGAATAGAATGGTCAGACATGGATATCATGGATTAACTTAGGCGACTAAAAGCTGTGACCAGTGCAGTATTAAGACTCTAGATGTTAGAGCCAGGAAAAGCCCCAGATCATGACTAACTAATAAGAATGAGCAATGATTCAGAAAGACCGCTCACAGCACCACCACTTGAGTCATGCTAGAAGTGGTCAATAAAATAGTGCTTCAGTTATGACCAAAACAGACAGATGTTTTGAAAACAAAAACAAGGGGAGTAAATATACCATGTCAATAAAAGAGCCTTTCACTGATACACAAGAGGTCATCACTCATTTCAAGGATCATGAGTAGCTATGTAAATTAGTAAAACAGGAAAATCCAAATAAGAAAGTACAGCAGTGATGGCTGAAATAGTTTAAACTGAAATATGCATCTAGTGGCAGATCTGCACCAAGAAAGGCATTTGGTGCCTGATTCAAGTCGATACTGTTGTCACAAAACAGTCTGAGCTTCACGTAATTGTGGGTGGAAGGTGCTTCTAAAGTCGCCCATGATTCCAACAGTATGAGGTTCTCTTCAAGAAGCAGAAAATGTTTCCTTTTAAAATGTGGGGCAAAATCCTGGAGTTAATTATGCAATGACAGAGTTGCTAGGAGCATGCAGCCTTTAGGTATGACATTACTTTCTGGCCCAAAATACTGACATGAATTAAGAGGGACAAAGGGTCTGTTTACAATAGATTTGCACAGGAATAGCAAGCTTCGCTAGAAGTAGAGAAGAGTGAAAGCATTTACTTGCTCCTTCCTATAAATATAAAACTCATAGGCCCATATGTACAAAGGCATTTACCAATTCTTAACGGTGCAAATCGCTACTTAGGGCCATTAGGAAATGCAAAATGTAATTTCCCTATCATTGAAATGCATTTACGGTGATTCAAAATGCAATTTCTACCTTGTAGAAATCGCATTTTGGAAATCGCAAAAATAGGAAATCACAAATAGTGATTTCCTAAATGAGAATTGCGAACCGCATGTACAACTGATTTCCTAACTGTGACAAGCTGCAAAATGGTAGTTTAGGAAATGTAATTACCATTGAATCGGATCAGTTGGTAACCAGGTGCAAACTACAAAAAGGCACCCAAAATGCACCAGACTCTTTCAGAATGGCGGCATTGTATGTTTTGGCAAGGAGGATGAGGAATTTGGCATTGAAGCAGAAAAGGAGGAGGAGACAGGAGAGGATATTTAGGGTGAGGGTCACCCTGTTTGAACTGACAGCGGAGGAGATCCATGAGAGGTACAGACTCAGTAGTGAGGTGATACTTGATTTAATTGCTGAGTTACAACCTCATCTACAGGCCCCAAAACTCAGAAGCAACACAATCCCACCACATGTGCAGGTATTGTGTTGCCTACACCACTTAGCCTCTGGCAGTTACCAGGGGTCATAGTAGTGACATAGAGGGTGTCACAAAGTGCCCTGTCCAGATTCCTTTACAGTTTCCTGGACATCATGGTGAGCAAAGGCAACCAATATATATAATTCACCAATACCCCCCAATCATTGCAACAAACCAAACTGATGTTCTGCAGGCTAGCACAGTTCCCAAATGTGATCGGCTGTGTTGATGGCACACATAATGCTATATGTCCCCCCTCCGCAAATGAGTTCTTATTCAGGAACAGAAAAATCTCACACTCACTCAATGTGCAGGTAGTGTGTAATGACTCCTGTATCATAACATACCTTGAGGCAAGATTCCCAAGCAGCACCCATGACTCATTCATGTTCCGCCACAGTGGACTGCATACCTGACTGGCACAGGGTGAATTTGGTAATGGCTTCCTACTAGGTAAGAGAATCACAGACTCAATGCCTATAGTGGGCATGACGGTGTGTGTAATGTGCCCTAATGCTGTACCTTCTTATTCCCTTAAGGTGACAGTGCATATGCCTTAAGTCCCTGGATCCCTACACCATCATTGAGAGGACCTTTGGGATCCTGAAGTCTCGCTTTTGCTGCTTCCACAATACTGGTGGGGCACTACTGTACAGACCGGATATGTGCTGCAAGACAATCACCACATGTGCCATACTGCACAATATCGCAATGAGGAGCGGTCTGCACAACATCCCCATAGAGCCTGAGTCTGACTCTGATGATGACTTACCTCCACTACAGGTGCAGCAGGAGGGTACACGTGCAGCAGAAGGAAATGCACAAGATAACCAACAACTATTTCTGAGGTAAGAGCTATCTAAACATCCTATAAATAAGACATCACACATGATGGTAGTGCTTGGTGCACAACTGAGTGACCACCTTTTATTCAGCTGGCCACAACATAGTTGCGAACAAGGATCAATGCATCCTTGTGCATGATAAATAGTTGACATGAGAACAACAAATAAAATAAGGTGTAACATAAACTAAGCCAACTCATCCCACCAAGTGTCTATTGAGTCACCTCTTATGGCCCCTTGCTTTGTCACCAGCACTGGATTGTGGGACTGACGTGTGGCGGCATGAACACCTGGTATTGCATGGCTCGGGCATGGATATGCTACTGAGGCTAACGCCCTCCTTGCTCTCTGGTGGGGCCGGAATGTTGGGGATGCAGAGATTGTTGGTCTGGGTGTTCTACAGTGCGGTGGTGACTTGCACTAGCCCATGTGCAATGTCCTGGCAGCTGTGTGCCATGACCGTCTGGATGTTGATAGTCTGCCTTGCCAGTATTGATGTTGCAACTGCCAGCCAGTTGATGGACTGGGTAAATGTGACAAACTGGGCCAGGTACATGCTGTGCCCCTGACGGTGTACACGTTGCTCCCTCTCCATAGCTGCTAGCGACCACTCCTGCCCTTTCTCCATGTTTTGCAGTGACCTGGACATGCGGTGCAGCTGCCTACTGAGTGTTCCTATTTTTTTTGTCTGCAGGTGCTGTGTGGAGAAGATCGACCTCTCCAGGCCACCATACCCAGGATGTGCATCCGACATGTCGGGCACAGTCTCTGGACAGCCTGCTGCGGTTTGGCCTCTCTGGCTTCGCCGTGTCCTGGTATCGGTGTTTGTGGTGTCCTTGCCTTATGACTGTCCCTCATCTCTGTCCTGAAACTCTGGGAGTGGTGAGATGATCGCTTTTCTGCCAGTTGGGGCTGGTGTGTTGGGCTGAGGGGATGGTGGTGTTGTGACCTCAAGGACCTCCTTAGGCAGTAGTCTCGTCGGCTGCCATGGGTCCTGACATGTCCTGACAAGTCTGGGCTGTGATTTGTGGAAATGCATGTATATAGTTATTGTAAATAAATGTTTAATGTTTGGCCACAATATTGTTGTGACCCTGTTGCATGTGTTTGTGACATTTTTTGGTCATACAGATATGTTGGGTGTCGTCATCAGCGCTCAGTAGAGCAGGGTAAAGATGTGTACTACAACATGATGCATTGCCTGGGTGAGCCAAGCACCTCAATGGAGTAAATCATGATGTGATGTATGATATGGGGATTTGCTAACATCATCGTATGTATGGTGCATAAAGGGAAGATGACTTATCGTGGCTGGTGCCTGCCGGATTGAATGTCACACTCCAGGGTCCCCTCTGTGAGCACCTCAATGGGAGTAGGAGGGGGGTGTTGTGAGGATCCTCTTCCAGTACCACATCCCTCTCCCATCCTGCTGCCACCTTCTCCTTTATACAGGACTTCATGTCATACCACCTCTTGCGGATCTCCGCAATGGTCCTCTGTTGACTCTTAGGGAGTTAACCTTCTCCAGAATGCTGTTCCAGATCTGCGTCTTTTGGGCTTCATGTACTGTAATGGAGACCTTCCCAAAAAGTTGGTCCACATGGGAGCAGTGGCGGCTGGCACAGGTAAGAGCAGTGAGCCAGGGGGGCAGGGTGGGGTGGTGGGGCAGGGCAGGGTGGGGCGGGGTGGGCTGGTGGGGCGGGTAAGTCAACATACGACGGGATAAGTAAAATTCAATAAAAAAAAAAATAAAACCTCTTACCTTGCGCTTGCCGCATCGCTGAGTCGGCGATGTGGCAAAACTGAAAAGAAGAGGGTTAGAGTGGTCTGGTCTGGAAGAGCCAAGTCTTCAGAGGTTTTTTGCATGGAAGTTCCATTTTGGCTGATCTGAGAGCGAGTGGGAGGCCATTCCATAGTTTAGCCGCGTTATAAGTGCAAAGAGTGCCCTCCAGCTCTTACCAATCTAAATCTAGGAACTATGGTTAGATGGGTTACAGAAGAACACAGGGTTCTCCCAGGGAAGTAGGGTGTTACTAAAGAATGGGAGATCATAGGCCCTTTTCCGAGGAGTGCCCTGTGGGCGATACATAGTGGTTTAAATGGCACCAAGATTTTTTCAGAGCTGGCAGTGGTCCCGTGGACCACTGCCCCTTAGAGAAAATGAAAAGAAAACTATTAATTTTTATTTTTGAAAAGCATCCAGTTTTCTTTAAGGAAAACGGGCTGCATTTTAAGAAAAAAACAGCTTTATTTAAAAGCAGTCACAGACATGGTGGTCTGCTGCCCCCGGCAGGCCACATCCCTGTGAGTGGCGGCCTTTCCCATTGGGTCACAAAATTGAGACCTGCCTCATGAATATTAATGAGGCAGGACCATTGCGACCCAGTTGGGGATGGCAAACAGTGTCTCAGACACTGTTGTATATTAGGTTTGCGACTTGCAAATTGGGAGTCAATAAAAATCGCAATTTGCGAGTCACAAACCCTGATGGTCATACATCTGGCTCTAGGTGCCATGCCCAACAATGCAATCTTATTGTGCTTGTCATACCTAGGCCCAGATTTACAAAAGTTTTACATCAGGTTTGTGTTACTTTTTTAATGCAGACCCAACACTAAATCCTTTTTGTTATTTGCAAACCAATGCAAATTGATATACGTTTGTAAGAAAAAGTAACGCAAAGTGCTGCTTTGCATTGCTCTGCATCAAGGGTGTGTCCAATGGTGGTACATGGGCATTCCCATTCAACCACCCATGTTTTTTGACGCAAAACCCTATCTACTTACAACAGTAGACTTGGTTTGCACCAAAAATGAATGTCACTTCAAAGCAGGCGTTAAAAAGGAGAAATTCTTTTATTTCTCTTAACTTTTCCCACTTTGCATGTGTGCTGCACTGTACAGCACACATTCAAAGTGAGAAAAGTTTTAAAGTTAGTCTAAGAATAGTATTTTGTACGAGAAGGATACACTTCCATGTGCAAAACCTATCCCAGACTGATGAAGACACTTTTGCACTACGGTGCAAAGGTGCGTGTGTAGTGCTCGCAGCCTGAGTGTGCTCTTGTGCAAGGGTGAGAGCAGCATAGTGCTATATCTTTGTAGATATGGGGCTCTCTCTCTCTCTCTATCAGACAATGCAGTGCAGCAACTTTGCGTGCTGTGCTGCGTTGTGTGACAGGTTTGTTAATCTGGGCCCTAAGGTGAAAATAGAGGGAGACAAGTTCATACTATACCTATTCAGTTCTGGGCCTCTCGGATGTGACTACTAAGTACAGCAGCCCTTTACAGAAGTGATAACAAAGGTATTGTAATTCTAAAAGAAACTGTTGAGCTAAGAAATGGTGTCACTGCTGAGCAGTTCTGGTACTGCCCCATTAAAAACAGAGAATCCTGATTAGATGGGACTGCGCAATTAATATTGTAGCAGGCCAACTTGAGAGTCCTGGTTAAGTCTGTTTAAACTTTATAGCAGCCATGCCAATAATAGTATTCCCTACTGGGACAAGTTGAAACACAATAACACAGTTGTAAGAAATTGCGTTAATGGTTGAGAGGGATGGAAGCCCCACTCAAGCAACAACCAACCAACAACAATCTTGTCAGGGTGAGCCACAAATTAACCTGTGCCTAACTCTCTGGTTGCTTGGCACAAAGGCAGGCAGGCTTAACTTAGAGGCAATGTGTAAAGTATTTATGCAGTACACAAACAGTAATACAGTGAAAGCCCAACACAAGAAGAATCCCAAACCAATTAAATATAACATAGAGTACATTTTGAATAAAACAATGACATCACAACAATTAAAATCCAATCAGTATATCAGGAGATGTGAGTTTTTAAAGTTATCAGGAAAAATGGTGCCAAAAGGCTCAAAGCGCCCACTGTGGGAATCTCGTCGCACTGGACTGGACAGTGTAACAAGTTCAGGTTGACCACGATAAAAGGCAGACCGGTCACAGGACTGAGTTTGGCCCACTGGAAGTTGTACGTTATGTTTTTGAAGCTAGGCTTCACTTCACATGCTGTCCGTTCCAATGAAGCTTCCAGCTGTGCAGTGAGCCTTTGCGGGGTTTCATATCACTCTGCATTGGCTCTGGTGAATCTTTCAGTTTGGAGCTGCATGGCTTTGCAGAGCTTATTATCACTTCACGTCAGATCAGATGGAACCTTTAGTTAGGCACAGATGCATGCTCTCTGAGGTCAGACACGAGTCCAGGACCTAGGGGGCACTTCTTCGGGATCAGGACTCACTCCGGCAGAAGCTAGCAGCAGTCAGGTTTGGTTGGTCGCTCCCCCACCACACAGCTCCGCCTGTGTTGTCTGCCCGCTGCTTCTGCAGGTAAGATCGCCCTCCGCTCGTGGCCCCGGTGCCCGTATTTCTTGCCCGTCTCCCCATTTTCCTTCTGTGCCCCTCGCTGCCCCATTTGCGTTGTGCTGTAATTTGTCTGTTTTCTCCCCCTTTTTTTCCTTTCTGTGCCCCTCGCTGCCCCATTAGCGTTGTACTCGTATTTTGTCTGTTTTCTCCCCCTTTTTCCTTTCTGTGCCCCTCGCTGCCCCATTAGCGTTGTACTCGTAATTTGTCTGTTTTCTCCCCCCTTTTTCCTTTCTGTGCCCCTCGCTGCCCCATTAGCGTTGTACTCGTAATTTGTCTGTTTTCTCCCCCTTTTTCCTTTCTGTGCCCCTCGCTGCCCCCATTAGCGTTGTACTCGTAATTTGTCTGTTTTTCTCCCCCCTTTTTTCCTTTCTGTGCCCCTCGCTGCCCCCATTAGCGTTGCACTCGTAATTTGTCTGTTTTCTCCCCCCTTTTCCTTTCTGTGCCCCTCGCTGCCCCATTAGCGTTGTACTCGTAATTTGTCTGTTTTCTCCCCCCTTTTTCCTTTCTGTGCCCCTCGCTGCCCCATTAGCGTTGTACTCGTAATTTGTCTGTTTTCTCCCCCTTTTTCCTTACTGTGCCCCTCGCTGCCCCATTAGCATTGTACTCGTAATTTGTCTGTTTTCTCCCCCCTTTTTCCTTTCTGTGCCCCTCGCTGCCCCATTAGCGTTGTACTCGTAATTTGTCTGTTTTCTCCCCCCTTTTTCCTTTCTGTGCCCCTCGCTGCCCCATTAGCGTTGTACTCGTAATTTGTCTGTTTTCTCCCCCCTTTTTCCTTTCTGTGCCCCTTGCTGCCCCATTAGCGTTGTACTGTAATTTGTCTGTTTTTCTCTCCCCTTGTACTTTGTGCCCCCGCTGCCTCTCGCCATTCCCGCCGCTGCGTCCCCTGCGGCCCCGCCCCCTGACTGCCCATTCGCTGCCCCTGCCTCCCGCCTCCCAGCTGCTCCTCCCTCCCACCTCCCCATAAATGGCGGCCGCTGCGCGCGGAGGAGAGCGACCCTCGACCTTGCCAGGTAGGTCGCTCCCCCACCACACAGCTCCGCCTGTGTTGTCTGCCCGCTGCTTCTGCAGGTAAGATCGCCCTCCGCTCGTGGCCCCGGTGCCCGTATTTCTTGCCCGTCTCCCCATTTTCCTTCTGTGCCCCTCGCTGCCCCATTTGCGTTGTGCTGTAATTTGTCTGTTTTCTCCCCCTTTTTTCCTTTCTGTGCCCCTCGCTGCCCCATTAGCGTTGTACTCGTATTTTGTCTGTTTTCTCCCCCCTTTTTCCTTTCTGTGCCCCTCGCTGCCCCATTAGCGTTGTACTCGTAATTTGTCTGTTTTCTCCCCCCTTTTTCCTTTCTGTGCCCCTCGCTGCCCCATTAGCGTTGTACTCGTAATTTGTCTGTTTTCTCCCCCTTTTTCCTTTCTGTGCCCCTCGCTGCCCCCATTAGCGTTGTACTCGTAATTTGTCTGTTTTTCTCCCCCCTTTTTTTCCTTTCTGTGCCCCTCGCTGCCCCCATTAGCGTTGCACTCGTAATTTGTCTGTTTTCTCCCCCCTTTTTCCTTTCTGTGCCCCTCGCTGCCCCATTAGCGTTGTACTCGTAATTTGTCTGTTTTCTCCCCCCTTTTTTCCTTTCTGTGCCCCTCGCTGCCCCATTAGCGTTGTACTCGTAATTTGTCTGTTTTCTCCCCCCTTTTTCCTTTCTGTGACCCTCGCTGCCCCATTAGCGTTGTACTCGTAATTTGTCTGTTTTCTCCCCCCTTTTTCCTTTCTGTGCCCCTCGCTGCCCCATTAGCGTTGTACTCGTAATTTGTCTGTTTTCTCCCCCTTTTTTCCTTTCTGTGCCCCTCGCTGCCCCATTAGCGTTGTACTCGTAATTTGTCTGTTTTCTCCCCCTTTTTCCTTTCTGTGCCCCTCGCTGCCCCATTAGCGTTGTACTCGTAATTTGTCTGTTTTCTCCCCCCTTTTTCCTTTCTGTGCCCCTCGCTGCCCCATTAGCGTTGTACTCGTAATTTGTCTGTTTTCTCCCCCCTTTTTCCTTTCTGTGCCCCTCGCTGCCCCATTAGCGTTGTACTGTAATTTGTCTGTTTTCTCTCCCCTTGTACTTTGTGCCCCCGCTGCCTCTCGCCATTCCCGCCGCTGCGTCCCTGCGGCCCCGCCCCCTGACTGCCCATTCGCTGCCCCTGCCTCCCGCCTCCCAGCTGCTCCTCCCTCCCACCTCCCCATAAATGGCGGCCGCTGCGCGCCGCGCCGCTGGCGCGCCGAAGGCGCGCCTAAGGCAAGCCCGTCTGCGCCCGTCCGCGACTGGACCGCGCCCAGCGCCAGAACCCCTGGATCCCACCGATGCAACACTACTCGACGGACCTACGACGACGCCACCCTCACCGCACTCAATGCCGGCCGGAACCCTGCCTGCTACCGAGCCTCACCGAGACGCACCCACGGACCCTTCACCTGCCAAGCCTGCCGATTCACCTGCCCCCGGACGTGCACCACCCCCGCCAAGACGTGCACCAGCAGCAACCACCTGAAATGCATCCTGTTGAACACCCGCTCCGTCCACAGGCACGCCGTGGAACTCTGGGACCTGCTCGACGCAACAGCACCGGACGTCGCCTTCCTCACCGAAACCTGGATGAACGCCTCCTCAGCGCCCGACATCGCCATAGCCATCCCGGACGGATACAAGATCACCCGGAGGGACCGCGTCAACCAGACGGGAGGAGGCATCGCCATCGTACACAAGAACACCATCCGCATCTCGACTAACTCCGACGAGACCTTCACCGCCGCCGAACACCTACACTTCCAGATACACACTGACCCCAAGACCACCCTCCGAGGCACCCTCATCTACAGACCCCGGGACCACGCACACTATTCAGCGAAGACATCGCAGACTTCATCAGCCTGCACGCCATGCCCTCCGCCGACTACATCCTCCTAGGGGACCTCAACTTCCACCTAGAGAACAACAACGACAGAAACACCACCGCCCTGCTGGACAACCTCGCCAACCTCGGACTCAAGCAACTGGTGAACACGCCCACCCACTACGCCGGCCACACGCTTGACCCCGTCTTCTCTTCCAGCAAGCACATCTCCTTCAGCCACGCCACCGGACTCCACTGGACCGACCACAGCTGCGTCCACTTCAGCTTCAGAAAGACTGCGACCCACCACCACCCGCAACAGGCTCCCCGCCGGAGCTGGAGCAAGATCACCGCCGAGCAGCTCACCGCCTCCCTCAGCCAGAACACACCCACCAACACAACGGACCCAAACGAAGCAGCCAGCAACCTCGCCAAGTGACTGACCGCCTGCGCCGACGACCTCGCACCACTAAAAAACCCTCCCAGCAGGCCCGGAAGCAAGAAAACCCCTTGGTTCACCAACGAACTCAAGGAATCCAAGAAGAACTGCCGCACTCTCGAGAAAACCTGGCGACTCGACCAGACCACAGACAACAGGACCGCCCTCAAGCACGCCACCCGCAAACACCACCAGCTGATCCGTGCCACCAAGAAGTCGGCACTCAAAGAACGACTGGACAACAACGCCCACGACAGCAAGGAACTTTTCAGCATCGTCAAAGAGTTCTCCAACCCCAGCGCCGGAAACAACGACATCACCCCCTCGCAAGACCTCTGCAACTCACTCGCCGCGTTCTTCCACCGCAAGATCACCGACATACATAACAGCTTCGACGCACAAACCACGCACCCTACCGCCGAACCAACGCCCGCCACCACCACCCTCTGCAACTGGACCCCGATCAGCACCGAAGACACCACCCGCACGATGAACTCCATCCACTCCGGATCACCAACCGACCCCTGCCCACACCACGTCTTCAACAAAGCCGACGCCACCATCGCACCCCATCTCCGGGACATCATCAACTCCTCCTTCCACACCGCCACCTTCCCGGAGAGCTGGAAGCACGCCGAGCTTACCGCCCTCCTGAAGAAACCAACGGCGGACCCCACCGACCTCAAGAACTACCGTCCCATCTCGCTCCTTCCGTTTCCGGCCAAAGTCATCAAGAAGACCGTCAACAGACAGCTTGCCGCCTTCCTCGAGACGAATGGATCCCTCGACCCCTCGCAGTCCGGGTTTCGGGCCAACCACAGCACCGAGACCGCCCTCATCGCAGCCACCGACGACATCAGAACCCTAAACGACAACGGGGAAACAGCAGCCCTCATCCTCTTGGACCTCTCCGCGGCGTTCGACACCGTCTGCCACCGCACCCTAGTGAAGCGCCTCAGCAACATCGGAATCCGAGAGAAAGCACTGGAATGGATCATCTCGTTCCTCGCCGGAAGAACCCAGAGAGTCCGCCTCCCCCGTTCAGATCCGAGGCCACCGAAGTCATCTGCGGCGTTCCACAAGGATCTTCACTCAGTCCAACCCTCTTCAACGTCTACATGAGCCCCCTCGCAGCCATCGCACGCCAACACAACCTCAACATCATCTCCTACGCCGACGACACCCAGCTGATCCTCTCCCTCACCAACGACCCCACCACCGCCAGAGCCAACCTACACGACGGGATGAAAGACGTCGCCGACTGGATGAGGATCAGCCGCCTTAAACTGAACTCAGACAAGACGGAAGTCCTCATCCTGGGCTCATCACCCTCCGCCTGGGACGACTCCTGGTGGCCCCCGGCCCTGGGCACCGCGCCCAAGCCAACGGACCACGCACGAAACCTGGGCTTCATCCTGGACTCCTCCCTGTCGATGACCAGACAAGTCAACGCCGTCTCATCTTCGTGCTTCAACACCCTGCGCATGCTCCGCAAGATCTTCAGATGGATCCCCACTGAAACCAGGAAGACCGTCACCCAGGCACTCGTCACCAGCCGACTGGACTATGGGAACACCCTCTACGCCGGAACCACAGCCAAACTTCAAAAAGACTCCAGCGCATCCAGAACGCCTCCGCACGACTCATCCTGGACATCCCCCGACACAGCCACATCACCGGACACCTGAAAGACCTGCACTGGCTCCCCGTCAGCAAGAGAATCACGTTCAGACTCCTCATCCACGCACACAAGGCCCTCCACGACCTGGGCCCAAAGTACCTCAACGACCGCATGACCTTCTACACGCCCACCCGCCAGCTACGATCAACCAGCCACGCCCTCGCCACCGTACCACGCATCCGCAGAACCACCGCCGGAGGAAGATCCTTCTCCTACCTGGCAGCCAAGACCTGGAACTCCCTCCCCACTCACCTTTGGCGAACCCAGGACCATCTCTCCTTCAGGAAGCAGCTCAAGACCTGGCTGTTCGAGCAGTAACTTACCCCCTCCCCCAGCGCCTTGAGACCCTCCCGGGTGAGTAGCGCGCTCTATAAATGCCGTGATTGATTGATTGATTGGTTGGTGCTGGTCAGTTGCAGAGAGGCCTCTGGAAGCTTGTTGTGTCACCTTAGCTCACTCCGGAAGTCAGCCAACCAACCCCTGGAGTCAAACTAGGTAGCCTGGGATCAAGTCAAGCAGGAGTAATCTTTCTTCTTCATGTAGCAAGGCAGTTAATGTTAATGTTAATGTTACTTGCATTTGTAGAGCGCAGCTGTTACCCGAAGGTGTCCTGGCGCTAAGGTAAAGATCTCCAGGGGGATCAGAACGCTTGATGTATTGCGCTACCTAATTTGTGAAAAGCCAGGTTTTTAAAGCCTTCCTGAAAGCCATCAGCTTGGTCATACGCCTCAGATGAATTGGGAGGGTATTCCAGGCCTTGGCAGCATTGGCAATGAAACTTCTACCGCCCCAATTAGCTTTTTTCACCCGGGGCATCATCACCAATTTAGCATCCGAGGACCTGAGTGCTCTTTGCGGTGAGTACCAGCGGAAGTGTTGTTTTAAAAAGTCTGGCCCCGTTCCCTGAAGGGCCTTGAAAACCAGGCATAAAGCCTTGAACTGGGTGCGCTTCCTAACTGGCAGCCAGTGAAGTTTTTTGATCTCTGCTTTGACCGATACATACTTAGGAGTGCCCGTGAGGAGTCTGGCTGCTGCATTCTGCAGCATTTGTAGTTTATTCATAGATCCTTCTTGTAGCTTGAGGTAGAGACTGTTGCAATAGTCTTGTCTGGACATTACTAATGCAGAGACCACCGTTTGTTGTGCGTCTTTAGGTAGTAGAGGCATTATTTTTCTACACGATCTGAGAATGTACGAGGTGGTGGATACCAAAGTGTTCACCTGGTCCTTAAAACTAAGTGTGTCATCAATCCATACTCCCAGGTTCTTCACCTTCCTAGTCGGAGAGGGCAGGGGTCCTAAGGTGTTCGGCCAACAGTCTGGGGTCCAGAAAGTAGGATTGTTGCCGAAAAGCACAACCTCCGTTTTACTGGAGTTCAGCTTTAAACAATTCTGAGCCATCCAAGTTCCCACTGCTTTCATGCAGTCCTGTAGATTGGATTTGGTGTCCTGTAACAGCTCAGGTCGTATTACCACCACAATTTGGGTGTCATCTGCGTAGGATGTCAAACTAAAACCAAAGGATTCAATAAGGGGGGCCAGAGAGGACACATAAATATTAAAAAGGGTCGGGCTTAATGAGGACCCCTGTGGAACTCCACAGGGTAAGGAGAACGCTTCTGCCTCAAATTTGTCCAAATTGACCGTTTGGGTTCTTTCTGAGAGAAAGGATTTGAGAAGTTTTTTGGCCGTGCCCTTAACTCCTATCTCCTCTAGTCGGTCCACCAAAAAGGCATGATGGACCATATCAAAAGCGGCCGAAAGGTCCAGCATGATCAGGGCGGCACTACCTCCTTGATCGAGAATGATCCTAATCTCTTCCGTGGACTTGATGAGAGCAGTTTCCGTGCTATGGCCCTCTCTGAAACCATATTGGGTCAGGTTCAGAGCCTGAGATAGTTTTAGAAACTGGTTGAGTTGGACATTCATGTTACTTGCAGCAGGAATCTTTCACAGGTTCAGGAGTGTTTTGATGAGTGGTTCTTAGGTCTTCTTCATATACCTGATGCCAGCCATTTTGTGGGGGATTCACCTGACCTACCACCAAGACTGGTTCTGGTCAATTCTTCCCCTACCCCTGGTCCAGGCTCCAAACTGTCTGGGGTGACAAAAAGAAGAGCAGGCCTGCTGTCAGGTTCCTTTGTGTGTGCAGTAGGCAAAGCCCTTTGAAGTGTAGGTGGAGCTGGGTACAGCCCTTCCCCAGCCATCCTGTCCATACCTCAGCCCCCTTTGTCTCACTGTCTAGAAGTAATCCACAAATCCCAACAGCAGATCCATTCACAGTCATGTGACAAAGGAAATTAGCACAGCTGGTTTAGACAAGAAAATTACAACTTTCTAAAAGTGGCATTTTCAGAATTGTAACTTCAAATTTCACTTCACCATTAAAGAGGATTTTAAATTAAAAATAATTGGGGTGTAAACAACATATCTCTATCTGCTCTCTAAAGTTAGCACTTATTAGATCTGATATTGTAACCCAGTGATAGGCCTTACAACTGCGAAAAACATGTTGTTCACTGCCAGGACATGTAAAACCTAAGTACACATGTCTTACTTTTCAAATACAATGTACCCTGCTCTATGAGCCTTACAGATGACATGTAAGAATTATACTTATAAATATTAAAAAGGAAAGTTTAGGACCGGCAAAAGGTTTAATTTTCCAGACCAAAATAGCAGTTTAAAACTGAACACAGACTGCAGTGTAAGGCTTATTTAGTGGGTGGCACAATGAGTGATACTGCCCACTAGTATCATTTAATTTACAGGTCCTGGGTGCATGCAGTACCATTTAATATGGAATTATAAGTAAATTAAATATACCAATCAGGTATATGCCAATTGTACCATATTTTAGGGAGAGAGGACAAGCACCTTACCACTAGTTAGGGTAAAAGTGCCCTAATGCCAACACAAACAAGATCAGCAAAGGAAGGCAGGGGAAGGCACAAATCTGGGGTGACCCTTCACATTTCCAAATCCCCCTCTACAAAATCATCTTGTTTCTCCAAACTGAACATCAAATAGAGTTTATACGTGCCTTTGTAATGGCCTGACTGGATTACTGTAACAATAGTTGGTGTGGCCTCTGTATCAAACTAATTGTTAAGCTGCAAAATATAAAAAAAATCGGGCAGCTAGACTGTGTCTTTGCCTAAGCGAGCAAGATCACACTAAAATCACGCTTGAATGCTCTCCATTGGCTTGCTGCTGAATGTAGGATCAAGTCTAAAGCACTTTATTTTATGTACAAGGCACTGGATGTCCTCAAAGACTGTCCCTTTGCTATCAACCAGCCAGAAAATATCACTTCTTTGGTGCTTGTCAGGTCATACACCACTGTTGAAAATTAAATGAAATGAAAATGAATTTTATAAAGTGCTCGAATGCCCTAGGGCGTCTTGGCACTGGTAGCACAGCAGACAAAGTTAAAGCTCACAAAAGCAGAAACTATAGATTAAAAAGCCAGGTCTTAAGGTTCCTCCTACAGATTGACAGGGAAGATCTGGTCTTTAAGTTGAGGGGTAGGGCATTCCATCGTTTGGTTGTACCATATATGAAGCTTCTACCCCCCAGCGCGATCTTCTGACCTTAGGCACTGTAAGGTTACCTGCTGAGGATGATCGAAGCATTCTAGTAGTAGTATATCTGGTTAGTGTATCTTTAAATTAGACGGCGCCATCTCCATGAAGGGCCTTATAGGCGATGCACAGTGCCTTGAAGTCTACCCTCTTATTGACTGGCAGCCAGTGAAGTTCCACTAGAGCCTTGGCCACTGAGCTGTGTCTAGGTATCCTTAGTAAAAGACGAGCTGACGAATTCTGTAAGATTTGTAATTTGCTGAGGAGTCGTTTCTGTATATTAATGTACAAACCATTTGAATAATACATTTTGGTTAGAGTGCGGGCAGTTACCACAAGTTTCTTCAACTCCAAGGGGATAAAAGGTAGAACCTTTCTTAAAAATTTTAACGTAGAAAAGGCCCTAGAGGTAATGGCATTCACCTGTTTGTCAAACGACAGATGGTTGTCAAAAATTATCCCCAGATTTTTTACCTTAGTCACCCGGATTGGAATAGAGCCTAGCTCCTCCGGCCACCAGTCTGGTGTCCAAAACAAAGTATTATTTCCCAGCAGCAATACCTCAGTTTTATCTGAGATCAGCTTCAGACAAGAAGGTGGCCGCTGACTCTTTGTGGTTGCCAGCAACAGAGACAATAATTTGTGTGTCATCAGCTTAGCTAACAACTGAAATACCCGAATTTCTTATCAATGTGGCCAACGGAGCCACGTAAAGATTAAACAGGGTTGGGCTCAATGATGATCCTTGCGCAACCCTTCACAAGAGAGGATAGGAGTCTGAACAATAGCCTCCCATTGATACTGCCTGCACTCTGTCTGTGAGAAAGGAGGCTAATAGTGATAGAGCTGGGCCGAAGATCCCCAAAGATTCAACACGGTCAATCGAAATCTCATGATTTACCATGTCGAACGCCGCTGACAGGTCGAGAAGGATAAGCACTGCCGAGTTCCACCCATCCAACGGGGCCCTTAATTCCTCTGTGGCAGAGATTAGTGCCAGTTCCATACTGTGTTGGGAATGAAACCCATACTGTGAGTGATCCAAGCGATCATTTGATTCCAAGAACACGGTAAGTTCTTTATTTATTGCTTTTTCTGCAATTTGGGCTATAAAAGGAAGCCTGGAGATAGGGCGATAGTTACCAGCATCGGAAGGATCGAAATGGGGTTTCTTCAACAGTGGGAGAACTGAGGCAACTTTCAAATTTGGCGGAAATAAGCCCTGCGTAAACATTTCATTAATAAGTGGAGTTAATATACCTGCTAACGTTCCAGAGACTGTATGTAAGATATCTGGAGGACAGGGATCCAATGGAGATCTCGAGGGTGTATTGAGAATTAATTCCAACACTTGTTCCGTCAGTAGCGACGAGAAAGCTGAGAAAGATGGAGAAGTAAGAGTGGCAGTGCTGAAAGCTAGAGTAGGCAAGTGCACCAGCCCCAATTCACCCCCTTTGATGGTTTTCACTGCTGAGGAGACTCTGTTCGAGGAGCTAGTGAAGGATTACAAAATATTAAGAACTTTATTTTGAAAAGCAAGCGCAATCTCGTCACAGAGCAGCTGACCACTTTCCACTATTCCAATGTTTAAGAGACAAAAGCATGGTGGAAGATCCCTGGAGATCCAAGGTACCTTGAACATTTATTTATTTATTTACTGTTTATTGAGGGTGTCCTGGTGCTGAGCCAAACATGCGTACTGCATACCAATCAAAGATATCTAAATAGAAGTAAAAAGAAACGTTTTAAAACCTTTACGAAATTTCAACAGATCAGATTCGAGATGAAGATAAGAAGGCAAATTATTCAAAGCTTGAGCCATCACCACAGAAAAGCCTTACCCCCCTAGGCGAACTCTGCGAACTTTAGGTATATTAAGCATACTGTCCAATGTAGAGTGAAGCAGCCTAGAGGGACAATATCCTTGAAACATATTTGACATAAGAACTGTGAATTGCTGGACAAGGAGCTTCATGAGCTATGCAGAGGGTGTTAAGCTGACATCTCATCTTGCTGAGCAGCCAATGAAGCTTTCTAATTAAAAAGACACCATTAAATTTTCTTTTCCCAAACATCAACCTGGCTGCCTCATTTTGTATGAGTTGCACTCTCCACATTAGATATCAGGTAGTACAAAATATAGGGCATTGCAATAATCTAATCTGCTAAATTCCAGTGTTTGCACCAGCAATTGCCTAGATTCTCAAGGGGTGAACTGAATAACCTTGATATCAGTAAAATACAAGTAGACATCAATTTATTGATATATAACTCAAAGAAAAGTGTGATATCAAATAGCACTCCTAAATTTTGAGCCGATGAGGTGGTTACTGGGAATCCCCCTAAGGAATTTTGCCACCACATATGGGACCGGATGGAAAAAGTACCAAAAATCAGGACTTCCATTTTAACCAAATTTAGGCAAAGTGAGTTGTTCATCCAGTTAGCCACCTTAACAATACAGCTCCTGCATTGTTCCTGAAGTAATAACAAATCGCCTTCCATCCATATAATTATTTGGGTGTCATGTGCTTACCCATAAAATGTAAATCCAGAAGAAAAAATATGATGTGCAAGAGGAGCCACATAAATATTGAAAATCACAGGACTGAGGGCAAACCCGTGCAGAACATATCATTCGATATCCTTAAAATAGAAATGGAAGGAAGCCAACTGCACAGCCTGCCGTCTATTCTTCAGGAAAGATTCAAACCAAGCCAATGGCTTATCCCTCAGTCCAATAAAGCTAATTATTTTCAATAAAATAGCATGCAAGACCATGTCATAAGCAGCCGACAGGTCAAGTAGTATTAGTGCAGCCGAGTTACCCGTGTCCAACATCATCCGTGTATCATTGGTGATGGCCGTTATCACAGTTTTCATGTTAAAACTGGCATAGAAACCAGATTGATAGTCATTATACACGCCACTTTCTTCACACTGTGAGGTAAGCTGCTTGTTGGCCCGTCTTTCCGATATTTTTGTAAAGAATGAGAGAAAATAAATAGGACGATAATTTGAAAAATTCTTAGGATCTAGTGTCTCCTTGTTCAAAATCAGTGTAATAAGAGCCATTTTGCAAAACATCAGACCAATTCATTTTTCTAAGGAATTATTGCACATCCTAGTCATCCACGGAAAAAGAAAAGATACCATCTCTTTTATGACCCTAATCGGGCAGTGGTCAAGAGGAGAACCTGACACTTGATCTGAACAATCATAGCTGTAATTTCCTCCTCCGAAATAGGACAGAAGTCATACCATCCCTTTTGTCCTGCGGCAGCCAACTCTGGACCTTTCATTTCAGTCAGAGTGGGGGTGATTGTTGACAGGATAGAGACAATCTTGGCCTGGAAAAAGTTAACCAAATCCGAGCAGAACCTTTGAGTAGGAGATACTTTGGGGCGATGATGAGTATTTTTAGTTAGAGAGGTGAAAACTGAGATCCGTTTTCTAGTAGGATTGCTCGCAGATATTATTTCATAATGTTAATAATTCTCCCTACAGGTTTTCAACGTTATTTGGCACATTTTAAGTTCTGCCTTATAGGCCTACCTTCCGGCTTTAGAGTAATCCTGTCTCCATAGCCTCTCTGCTCTTTTGCACTTCCTTTAAGTCTGTGCTAATTCCAAGGTGTACCAGTGAGCCCACGGTGTGTTATAAAATTAGGTTCTGCTTTTAGGATGCAGCACTATGCCTAAAGTTCCCTCAATCCAGGAGTTAAATTCAGTGGTGGCTGGCATGTCCTGAGGGTGGTAGGGCAGGTGAAGCATTAAAAAAAAAAGATATATATATTAAAAGCACTTACCTGCAAACGCGATGCGATGTCCTCCTCGATGGTCTTCTGTCCTCGAGGCAAGCAGACTCCAAACTCCCAAACCAATCCTAGCGCTGCTCTCACCAGCATGAGAGCAGTGCTAGGATTGGTGGGAGTGGCCTCACTCGGTGCTCCTCAGTGCTCTGGAAGCTTTGGCTTTTAAGACAGCTGGGTTAGAGAGGGTTAAAGTATGCATCTGTGGTTGGCCGTCGCAAGACGGCCGGCCAAAAAGACATGCACACTTTAAACAGAAAGTGCCCTGCTCTCTCTGCTGCTGCCAGTCAGCATCAGCCCTGCCCCCATCCTGATGCTCCTTTTGGGACGGGGTGAAGAAAAATAAAGTGGTAATGAATTAACTTCATTACCATTTTATTTTTCTCTCTGTGTGCATTTCAGTGGGGCAACGCTCCTCCGCTCAAATGGAGGAGCCGCCCATAGTTAAATTGATCCATAGAAAAATCTACACTAGCTTCTAGCTGAATATTAGGCTGAGGTTTCTCTAGATAGACTCTTAACTCGGTCTTGTCAAATCCAGGGCGCACAGGTATGGATTAGCCTCAGCTCTTCCTTGTGAAAGGTAAGTGGCCTAGATGATGTGTAGTGCTATACAAACGCCCTACCTAAATAAAAAATACATCTCCGTTCTATTTTTGGTTGCCCACAGATAAGGCAAGTGTACAGTAAATGTTCATTTAAATATATGTTGCTTCATAGCATTTTTGTGGGCACTGAATAGACGTACTGACATACTGACTACAGCATATGGGGATAAAGTGATGTGCCCAAGATCAAACTTTGTAGTTATATGGGAAAGCCAGAATTACAACCCAGGGAGACGACCTAATCAATTCATCACATTAACATTCATTTCCTGCCCGTAATGTTACAAAGTCCCGAATACAAGGCATCTTGATGCACATGCATAAACGCCTTTTATTATTAAAAAAAAATGGCAGTCTAGTTGATTACATCAGTTCATTAATACTGTCGGACCACATCTACAGCTATCACTTTTATTTCTTTCCTTTCCGTACATACATGGTCGTCTGTACTGGGCCTTTTAAGAGGCATAAATATGACTTTGAAACTCTGTCTGCCACTCTGAAAAATTGGCCATGCTAATTCTTAGTAAGTAAAGCAGTTCACATCAGCGAAATGTTTGTCACACCAGATATACTTATATCCCCCGCCCCATCTCCCGTGGTTGCATCCATGTGTAGAGATCAGATACAATGTTTTTCATGTGTGTTGTATTTATTCCGAGGTGAAAACACTTCTTTTACAATAACAGTTTTCACCAGAAACCGAATTTAAAAATATGTGAGCATTCCTTACTTATATAATAAATAAGCACATCATTATTTCTGCCAAGCCCTTATATCACCAGAAAGTCTGCTAGCTGCTTGGGTCAGGGTCACTTAGGGGAGGCCAGACATGCACATGGGCTGGCTCGGCCCTCATGGGCGCTCCTTTGGCTACGGCCCTGGCTACGGACAAAGGGACCTATTCCTGAGCTGTATTTTGTTGGACGTTTAGTTTTCCTTATACATTACCATACGGAGATCTCTACCCAACTTCAGTGTCTCTTATCGGAAAATATAGGGAAAAATAAAAATGTTTATTTAACTCGAGAAATATTTAATAAAAATATGTTTATGACAAATATTATTGTAAATTAAATTTATACATTTATATTGCATGTAGAACAAATTAATAAATGCTACAACTCTATTAACTTAATTTAGATGTAAATTGTTAATTCATTTAAATATATTAAATGAAATGAAACTATTGTAGTACTACGAAACGTACTACAAAATGCAATTTGTAAATTTGCCCCAGGGTTTTTAATGTTCCTTCTCCTTATCAGGAGAAATTAAGAGTAATGCTAGAGGATATATGCTCTAAGGAGATCATTGAGTCGATGGAATCCTCTTCATGGGTTTTTTCTGAGGTCATATCGTTAAAATGTTCTGGCGACTTATGTTTGTAGATTGATTTACAGAGTGTCAATGAGGAGATCTGGATCAATTGGCAGTTGGGTTCAATCTCCATGAAATGCTAGTGACACTTGCGGGGGCCATAGTGTTTTCAATGGCGGATCTTGCAGGTGTCTATCACCAGGTTGAGTTACAAGAGGAATCCAGGCATTCGACTTCCTTTGTCACCTGAAGGAATGTTCTAGTTTTTGAGAATGCCTTTTGATCTGGCAATCACTGCATCAATATTCCAGTGCCTTATGAAGGAGACACTTAGAGGAGTTACTGGTGTGGTGGCTTTCCAAGATGATATTTTGGTATTCGGAAAGGAGTTTTAAAATCATACTAAAAATGTGCAAGTTATTTTGAGTTTGTTGTAGAGGAAAATGTTGACCTTGAGGCTCTGTATATGTAAGTTCAGGTGTGAGTATCTCTTTGAAATTTAAAAGAAAGGTATCAAACCCAAATAAAATCACTTTTAGCCAATTTCAAGAGCTTCCTCGCCTGTGACTAGGGGTCTGTTAAGACGTCTGCTAAAAAAAGGGAGTGCAATTTCTCTGGGATTCAGAGCAAAGATGATCATTTTTGGAATTGAAAAATGAGATGGTACAAAGCCTTTGATGGCAGGTCTTGCTCATTTGGTACTAAACCTGTGGAGCATCAATGTACCATTGAAAATGTACCAGGGAGAGACAATGTCCATGCAGATTGCACATTATGTTTCCCGTTAGACAGTGGTGAAAAAATGGATGAGGATGTTGGCTTCACAATGGAAGATGAGAATGTGTGGATTAGGACTAAGAATTGAGAGTCTGTAATTTTCGAGGAGACATGAACAGAATCAGCTCAATGTGACATCAAAATAAAGATAGTTTGTGAATATCTGGTTATGGTTTGGTCAGAAGAACATAATACAAAAAGAGATCTAGCTGCATTTTTAAGAGTCAGAAGTTGATTATGTGTTTTGATGTCTTGGTGAGGAGTGATGAAATAATACCATAATGTAACTTGAGGAATAGAGTTTTCAATTTAGCTAATTAGGAGC
The DNA here is from genome assembly GCA_963921515.1 of Calotriton arnoldi. Taxonomy (NCBI): domain Eukaryota; kingdom Metazoa; phylum Chordata; class Amphibia; order Caudata; family Salamandridae; genus Calotriton; species Calotriton arnoldi. The sequence goes on from CAWUFW010002294.1 coordinate 430,530, forward strand.
ATATGGGTATGTCCGATACAAAAAGGATAATTGGTGAATTTTTTTGAGGTAGCGGCAGTTGTCAACTGGATGGTGGATAAATTGGTGAGAGAGTGTAAACCATGTGCTAGTAGTGACAAAACCACCAAGTCTTGTGTGGGGGCTTTGACACCAGTAGGAAATGCCGCTGGGGCATAGAGAAATCTTGGAATATACATTTTAAGACCATTTTGTGTTATACCGAGAAAGGAGGCTTTTGCTCTAGTCTTAGTTGATTATTTTCCTAAATGGCTGGAAATGAGGATGGTGTTAAGAGTTCGTAGTGCTGTTACTGTGGAATTTCTTGTGGAATCGTTTTGTAGAGAAGGATAACCAGAGGAACTAGTGTCGGATAACAATCCACTGTTTGTTAGTCAGGAGTAGAGTGATCTCCTTTCTAGCTGTGGGATTGCACATATGAGAGTGGCCAATTATCATCCTCAGTCCAATGGACAAGTTCAGCACTTCAACAGCGTGATTCAAGAATTTATTCAACTAGCGGTCAAGAGTGTATTGCCCTGAAGAAAGGTGCTGCAAGCTCCTTTATTAAGGTATAGTAATTCCTCCACCTTTGTTATAGGTCTATCACCTTTTGAGATGTTGAGGAGGAGAACAACAGGTTCTCCCTTGATTCTGTGGTGGCGTAAGGAGAAAAATAGCCAGGAAGGGGAGGTTGATTTTACCAAGGTCCAAGACTGAGTGGAGAAGTATCAATAGAATATGAAAGAATATGTGGGTAAGTGGAGCGGAGCATCTAACTGCACATGTCTTGTGGTCGGTGATTGGGTCAGAATTAAGGGGCTCATTATGATGGCGGGAGGATTGCCACCGCCGGGCCGGCGGGGGCGATCCTCCCGCCATCATATTGTGATTCACCCACCGCCAAATTAGGATGGCGGTGGGAATCACATCGGTTCTGCGGCGGATGGAAAGTCTGTCCGCCATGGTCCCGCAAGGCGGTCCTTTTCCGCCCGCCTTGCGGGACCCAAAACCAGGGCATCATTGCGGCGGTGCCGTGCAGGCACCTCCGTAGTGATCATGATGAGTCCTTCCGCCTGTCTTTTTGCGGCAGAAATCCTGCCGCAAAAAGACAGGCGGAGACTGGCTTTGCGGGCCCCCTCTGTGGAGGGGGTGCACTGGGGGGGTACCCATGGAACCCCCCTACATTTCCATGCACAGGGTGGTAGGCACCGAATGGTGCCTGCCGCGTTGTGCCTGGAAATGCACAACGTAGCATTTTCACATTGCGGACGGTGCTGCAGCCAGCAGCACCGTCCGCAATGTGAAAGGCCAGGATGCGCCCGCCAGTGTGGCGTGCGCATCCTAGTGGGCTGGTGGGACCGCCGCACGTCTGGCGGGCGGTCCCATCACCGTTATGATGGCGGGCGGACTGAAGTCCGCCTGCCATCATAATGAGCCCCTAAGTTTCCATCTATGTCTAGTAAAGAGTTACCCAGATGGTGTGATCCTGTTAAGACAGTTGATGTTTTCAGCAGGGAAGAGAGAGTGGAAGGAGGGATGATTTAGAATTTGCAGAGGATTTCAATGTTTAGGGGGCAGATTTGAATGATGATGGAGTCTGTATGAGTGAGTATAATGTCTAGAAGTGATGGTTGGTCAATCTTCTGATGTGGTTTCTGGTCATGTTACAAATGATCCTGTTGATGTTTGTGAACAAAGCAGTTGAGGTGTCTGAGAGAGCTAGTGTTAGACTTGGTGAATGTGCATCTGAACGGTTGTTGGGTAAAATGTATGCTCCTAAACGTGTTTGCAAGTGAGGTATGCACGTTTGGCATACACTTTCTCAATTTATGGATTTTGTGAGATGTACAATTATTTTGTTTTGTTTTTTGGAGGAGTGGGTTGAGTGATGAGACTCAGGAACTTTTTCATGTGGAGGAATGTTGGGTTCTCATGGAACATATATATTTTTAATAGATTTGTTGTTTTTACTGTATTATCTCTTTAGCCTTATCTCTTCATAGCAATGTTTTGTTATTGCTTCATTTCTGTTGTGATTTTAATTGAGGGAGATGTTTTATGTGCTGTATCATAGTACGTTCTAGCTTTCTTCAGGATTTCTGCTCTGAGGAATTTTGGAATATGGGGGTTTGATTGAGGTGAGATAGTTGGTGGCAGAGCTTGGGAAGCACTTGGCAAGCTGCTCCTGTAATATAAAATAAATACCTCAGCTTACCTTTTCCTGTAAACTCCCACTGTTTCAACATAAATTTAATGTTAGCTTATACACAGACAAGTTGTTTTAATAACAAGTAGCCAGCACCCTTCTCAATTCCTTTTCATGGATTATTTTTCGATAGGGATGGCTGATATCCTGCTTCAGTTGTCACCACTCCATCTGCACCCAAAACCCCAGATCTCTCTTCATCCATTGAGGAAATAGTGACCAATGGCTAAATGTCAGTGCACAATAATGAGGAGAAATTTGAGGATCATTTGAGTGAAAAGAGAAGGAGAAAAGGGATCAGGTGATAGAGTGAAGGAGGGAGCAAAAAAGGAGGAGGACCATAACATGTAATGCTATAGCAATGTGTAAAGAGACACTGTAGAAAGTGCATGTAAAAAGTAAAATGAGAGAAACCTGTAGAATGGAAAGTAAGGAAAAAAACAGGCAAAAGGTAAATGGCAAGAAAAGAGAAGGCAGAGGATGGAGGGAATGGCAGAAAGAGAAATGGAAGGAGTATAATCTAGGAGAGAAGAGTAAGGAAGACATGGAATGACAAAAGTGCAAGAAGAGACATTAGGAAGGTAAAAAAAAAGGATAAAGAGGAAAGGAGTTTGAAAAATTAAAATAGTACAGAGGAGCAGTTAAAAGTATGGAAACAGAAGAATCGATGAGATAATGCTAGCAATATGATAATGGGTGGAGAAAAATGAAGGAGAAAGGATAGGCAGTACAGATGCAGAAGATGGATGAAGGAGAGGAAGATACATGAAATAAGGCTTAAGAAAACAAAGAGGATGGCAAATATATACCTGGTGAAAGTTTTGGGGTGACTATGATGAGACAAGAGGAGAAGTCATTGGGAAACGTGTAAGGAAGATAACAGTTCACTGATAGAATATCGATGAAGAAAACTTGATGTAAAAAATATCGAAGAAATTATATAGAACACAAAAAGTAAGGTACGGTAAGTACAAAAATATCGAATCAAAATTATCGACGTTAAAAATATAGATGTAAAAAATATCGATTTAAATATATATATATATATAAAAAAATATATATTATATATTAAATATTAATATTAATTTTAACAAAACCGTTTACATTTAATATACATTTCAACAAAATATAACAAATAAACTTAATTTAAAAAAAATAAGCACACAAACATAGTAATTTATACAAGTATATATATTTAATTTAAAATAATTAATAAACTATTATCTTTAATTTATTTTAAAACTATATATATATCAATAATTTAAAATATAAAAAAACCATTCTACAATAATTTAAAATATGAAACTATTAAAAAAAATGTAAACTTACATTTCCCAATACAATCAGTGCAACAGTAGGGAAAATGTTGGATAGCAAAATAATTAATTCGAATCAGTGCAACAGTAGGGAAAGTGTTGGATAGCGGAGGGGAAAAAATAACTATTCCCACTCCAAAGAATGCAACAGTAGGGAAAGTATTTGATAGCGGAGGAGTAAAAATGACTATTCCCACTCCAGTGAGAGCAACAGAAGGGAAAGTGTTGGATAGCAGAGGGGAAAAAAATACTATTCCCACTCCAAACAATGCAACAGTAGGGAAAGTGTTGGATAGCGGAGGGGTAAAAATTACTATTCCCACTCCAGTTAGAGCAACAGTAGGGAAAGTGTTGAATAGCTGAGGGGAAAAAATTACTATTCCCACTCCAAAGAATGCAACAGTAGGGAAAGTATTGGATAGCAAAGGAGTAAGAATTACTATTCCCACTCCAGTGACTGCAACGGTAGGGAAAGTGTTGGATAGTGGAGGGCTAAAAATTGTTATTCCCACTGCAAACAGTGCACCAATAGGGAAAGTGTTGGATAGCGGAGGGGTAAAAATTACCATTCCCACTCCAGTGAGAGCAATAGTAGGGAAAGTGTTGGATAGCGGAAGTAAAAAAATTACTATTCTCACTCCAGTGAATGCAACAGTAGGGAAAGTGTTGGATAGCGGAGAGGTAAAAATTACTATTTGCACTCCAGTGAGTGCAACAGTAGGGAAAGTGTTGGATAGCGGAGGGATAAAAATTACTATTCCCACTCCAGTGAGAGCAACAGAAGGGAAAGTGTTGGATAGCAGAGGGGAAAAAATACTATTCCCACTCCAAACAATGCAACGGTAGGGAAAGTGTTGGATAGCGGAGGGGTAAAAATTACTATTCCCACTCCAGTTAGAGCAACAGTAGGGAAAGTGTTGAATAGTGGAGGGGAAAATATTACTATTCCCACTCCAAAAAGTGCAACAGTAGGGAAAGTGTTGGATAGCAAAGAGACAAAAATTACTATTCAAACTCAAACAGGTAAAACAAAAACTAAAAAAACTAAAAAACATTAAAAATAATAAACAAAAAAATCATTAAAAAAATAAACAATATTTAGAAATGAAAAATCAAATATGTTAAACATATAACATTTTAAAATAATATAATATTAATTACATATAAAAAACCTACAAATAATATAAAATATAAAATAATAAATACATCTATAAAATAAAATTGTTTTTAAACTTGAAAATATTGACAAAAAAATTAATTAATTTATACATAAATGTATTTATTGTATTTCTTACCCTATAACACCACACCAATAACAAAACAATTCAACATTTCAAATTACTTTTTTTCTCCAAAATTAACATAATTAATAATCAATTTAAGAAATATTATTAATGAAAAAAACTAATAAACATTGATTGACTACACTCACTTTAACACTATGATATCCACAACACACACCTAAATTAAACTCTAAAATAATAAAACACAATTAAAACTTATTTATAAATTAAAAGCTATTACTATTAACAACTAATAATAAAGTAATTAAAATGTATTTAATACCCACCCTTTACCCCTTTAAAAGTAAAAACAACAGACAAAAAATTAAACAATTACCCAAAATACATATTTTATTTAGAAGGTTTTATATAGCGCGGACAAGACCATTGCGGGTATCAGAGCGCTTTACAACAAATAAATGAAAGAAAAAGAGGGAATAGCCAGAGGGAAATAGGTATATACATGTAAAAATAATAATGCTTATAATAAGTCCAAACAAACGGTAATAGATCCAGCATAACACCTATCTACAGTCCTGCATCAAATAGATCAAGTGAATTTTGTCAGGAGAATCGATTTAACTTCCTTTTTAAATGATGCCGCGTGAGGGTTCTGTCTTGTATTTGGGGGTAAGGCATTCCAAATCCTAGGGGCCATTCCTGAGAATGAACGGTTATAAGTTTTCTTTTTTTGAAACGTTGTGGTTTCAACAGGAGGTTATATGAGCTCCTGTTAGTTCTGTTGCCGCCCGAAGGAACTAGTTTCTCAGCAAGGTAATGTGGTGTTTTGTGATGCACTGCCTTGTGTGTCATACAGGCGATTTTCAAATGGATTCTGGCCTCAAAGGGTAGCCAGTTAAGGGCACGCAAATCCGGGGAGATGTGACAATTTCTTTTGGAGCCTGTGATTAGCCTGGAGGCTGCGTTGATTGATGCTCTTAGTGGGGCTGTCGTTGCTCTGGGGAGGCCGCAGAGAGCGATACTCCCATATTCCACTCTGGGTATTACTAGCGTTTGGACTGCTTGTTTAAAGTCATTTGCGGGTATGAAGGGTTTCAGTCTTCTTAGGGTGTTCATTTGAAATGTTGCTCCTTTTGCTGCTGCACTGATGTGCTTCTGCATATTTAGCTTACTGTCCAGAATTATACCTAGCGATTTGGCAGAATCGATCATGAGCGGTTGGCCGTCTAGTGCTGTTAGGTGCTTCATCCACTCCATGATGGTGGTTGTTTGGTTGGGGGCGCAATTAGCAGGAATTCAGTTTTTAGGGTGTTTAATTTTAAATGGCTGTTTGCCAGCCAGGTCTGCGTTTTTTTAGCGTCGAATTAAGGTACTTGATGTCCTCAAGTGAATGTACCTTAATGTAGAGTTGTGTGTCGTCTGCGTACATGTGATATTGGATCTCTGCAGAGTTGAGAAGTTCTGTGAGTGGCTCCATGAACAAATTGAATAGTGTAGGGGAGAGGGAGGAGCCTTGGGGTACTCCTAAAGTGACAGGAGTAGGTTTGGATAAAGATTGATTGGTCTTGAAACTTTGTGTTCTGTTTTGAAGGAAGGAAGTGAACCAGTTGAGAACCGTTCCCAAAAGCCCCATTCTATGTTTCAGGAGGTCTAATAGACTGTCATGTTTGACGGTGTCGAAGGCGGAGGATAGGTCCAGTAGGATTAGTAAACATGCTTTGTTTTGGTCCAGTATTTTTAAGGCATCATCTATTATGTGGGTCATGGCGGATTCGGTGCTGTGCCCTGATCGAAAGCCAGATTGGAATTTGTCGAGCAGATTGAAGTGATCAATGTGGTGGGTAAGTTGCGTGTGAACACATTTTTCTAGTAGTTTGGCCAGGGTGGGGATGTTAGATATGGGGCGATAGTTATTTAGGTCAGCTGGGTCAGCTGATGATTTCTTTAAAATGGGGGAGACCTGACCAGCTTTGAGGATATCAGGGATGGATCCTTGAAGCAGAGAGCTGTTTATAATCCTGGTCCATAGAGGCACTAATGTCGGTATGAGGTCTTTTAGGAGGGAAGCTGGGAGTGGGTCAGCGAAGTGATTGGAGGGATTTAGGGCCGTAAGCGTTTTTAGAATAGCTTCTTCGCTGTAGAGGTTGAATGAGGACCAGTCTGCATTGTTTTTGGGGTCGAGCTTTGCGGAACAGCTAAGCGGGTTCCTGCAGGGGGTCCCTGAGGCGCTCATGTGAGGGTTGGAGAGGGCTGAAAGGTCCTTCAATAGGTCTGTCTTAAGGTTTTCCGTTTTTTGTGTGAAATATGATGCGAAAACCTCGCAGTTAGGGAGAGTTTCTGCATTAACTTGAGGTGAGTGGGAGACACCCTTAGATTGCGCTTTGATTATTTCAAACAGTCTTTTGGGGCGATTCTTGGATTGGTTCAATTGATTGCTGAAGAAGTCGATTTTTGAGCGTCTAATTTTCCTGTAATAAGCGTTTCTTGTGTTTCTGAGTAATTTGAGGTGAGGGGAGGAAGGTGCTGCTCTCCATTGACGTTCAATTGTTCTTAGTGTTCTTCTGTCCTCATTTAACCTACCGTCATACCATGGGTTTGTAACTTTGTTTGAGATACTTTTCAATTGTAGTGGGGCTAAATTGTCTAATAATATGTTCATAGATTGGAAGTAGTGGTTGGTTAGCTCATGTACTTCATGTGAGCTGTCAGATGGAGGCGTTAAGATAGGGCAAGCGGTTGCAAGTGAGTAGGGATTGATGTTTTTTAGGTTTCTCTTCCAGATTTTCGTTCTCTTGGGTTGGACATGGAGTGGTTTAACTACTTCGTTGATATAGAAGGTGATGATGTGATGGTCGGACCAGTCACAAGGGAGGATAGAATCCAGTTGGGTGTAGTCCGCTTTGGAGATTACCAGATCTAGGATTGATCCTTTGTTATGTGTTGGGCTGTCACAAATTTGGGATAAGTTAAGGTCAGTCAAGAAAGTTTTTAGGCTATTGACCTCCGGGTCGTCCGGGTCATTCCAGTGGAGGTTGAAGTCTCCAAGGAAAATCTGCTTGTTCTGGAGATCGGCATTTGTAGCTAGGATATCCATTACGTGTTCAATAAAGGTAAGGTTGTTTCCTGGTGGATGGTACAATGAGTGAATTGAGCATATAGGAGTGTTATTATTAGAGATTTCAAGATGTAGGTATTCACAGGAGGTGAAACCCGGGGAGATGAGACGTTTCACAGAGAGGTAGTTCCGGTGTATGCAGGCAATACCTCCTCCAAGCCTGTCAATTCTATCTAGTCTTGTGATGTGATAGTTAGGTGGGACTAGTATGTCCAGGATGGGCGCGGATGAGTCGTTTAGCCATGTTTCCGTTAAGATTATGAGGTCAGGTTCGTTGTTTAATATGAGGTCAGCTATATCAGTGGCATGACGCGCTGCTGACCTACAGTTTAGTAGGATACATTTTAGCCTGGCCTTGGTAGGTATAATGATGTGGTTTTGTGAGATGGGAACTTTCTTGAGGTTTTTTCAACAATACCTCTGGTGACGTGTCTACTGGTTCTATCGGGGTTGGAAGGGATGGCTTGGATAGAGGTCAGTATCCGTGTGTTGTCTGTGTGCACCGAGGGAAGGGACGGAGATGGGGGTTCGTAGGACTGAAGTAGAGAGGTAAGATCTTGCGGTGAGAGTGAGTTTTTATTCTGAATGGGCGGGTTAAGGCATTGGAGTCAGGTATTGATTTCCATCTAGGGGGGTTCTGTGACGTGGACCTAGCGTGTCATTGTTGGCGGAAACTCGCTTTTGTGTTTGGTTGTGTCAGGATAAGGTCATGAAGAGTTTGGATGTCATCTTTAATTTGACTTAGGGCTAGTAATATCTCCTCGAGTCTAGGGTCAGGAGCCAGAGTTGACTTATTTCTCAGCCGGTCTGTGGGTAGGTGAGGTGGGGTTATAAGACTGTGTTCGTGAGGCGAGAAGTGAGGTGGTTCGATTAGTGGCTGTTTTTTAGTGTGGTGATCCGATGTAAGAGGGAAGTAGAGAGGGGTGCGACGGGGTAATGTTTTGAGCTGTAGGGGAGAGGCGGTAAAGTTCGACGTGAGGGGAGAGGAGGCCTGAAGGAGTGCTGGCTGATCGGATGTAATGGTGTAGGGAGAGGTTGGTGCCGAGTTTGTAGTGGGTATGCTAGGCATAGCGAGATCGGTGGGGTGGGTAGAGTTGTGTAATGTGTGGGAGGGGGAATGGATGCGGGATGGGACAGCTAGAGGAGTGGGGACACTTGTGTGCAGAGTGATAGGAATAGAGGAAGTGCCAGTGGAGTTGTGGGAGGAGTAGGCCATGGGGAGATGTATGTCGTACAGTGTGGGGTCAAATGGGGCGGGGGCAGGTGAGTGTAGACAATGGGAGCTAGAGGGAGGAGGACTAGTGGGGAGGTCATGTGGTTGGTCGGGCTGAGTGCTGGGAGAGAGGTCTGCTGGGGCGGTAGGAAGGTGTCTCACCACCTTATCTTTGATGTGCGGAAATATGTTATCCAGTAGATTCAGGTTTTGGTCTGAGGCTTGCATGAGGATGATTCCATTATGATATATGGTGATTGTTGCTGCCGCCTTATAGAACGTGGAGGGAATGATGGATAGTGTAAGCCCATGTGGTGTTTTTTTAGTGGATGAGATCGAGAATAAGGCGAGAAAGGCTTTCCGCCATTGGGCCCTTCTCTTGGTATAGAATATGATGTCATTTGTTAGATGTCCTTTATAGTTTGAAAAATAATTAACATTAATTAGCAACTATATATTAATTAATTAAAAACAAATTACTTCCCACCCTTTACTCCTATAAACACCAAAACAAACACCTAAAATTAATTACACAATTACCATAATTAATTACCAATTAATTAATTAACATTAATCAACAGCCAATTATTAATTCATCAATTAAAAATAAATTGCTTCCCACCCTTAAAACTTATAAACACCACAACACACACCTAAAATTAATTACACAACCACCATAATTAATTACCAATTAATTAATTTACATTAATTAACAACCAATTATTAATTAATTAATAATAAATTACTTTACACATTTAACACTATAACATCTCAATTAAACAAATATTAATAAATAAAAAATAATCAATACATTTTATATAATTAAATTACTTCCCACCCTATTCCCCTATAAACCCACAACCTGCTATGGAACTAAAAACGCAAAATTCAAATAAAAAAAATGAATAACTACTAAAAATGTAACACATATATTAAAAATACAAACAATTCTAATACAAAAAAACATACAACACATACATATAAAATAAATACTAAAATACTTAACATTAATAAACAATCGATGTTTTTAACAACTATATTTTTGCAAACTATATTAAACACTTCGATATTTTTAACATCGATTTTCACCATGAACATCTCTATTCCTCCCTCCTCCATTCACTCCGCTCCTCCCCTAGTTGCACTCTCTCTTGTCCATAGCTATCACATATAAGTGGTGTTGGACATAAATCTATGAGGGATGGGTCCATGCCAGATTTGTAGGACCTCACTATGGAGTTTCTATTGAGATAATGTGTAAGTAAGCATTTTTATATATGGAATTCCTGAATATCTGGCATTGATCCTGCCTTCCCGGACCAGTACTGGACTCCTTGCAGCATATTCACGTATTCATGTATTTCTCTTCTTTCAATGGGAAATCAGTGCAGTGTGATAGAGACTTGTTCCAGATCAATCAGTCACTAGAGTCAAGACCTGAGTAAGGTTCCTAGAGCACAACCAGAGCTGAGAGTCTAAATAAGCAGATACAGCTGTACAAAGTTTGTAGACCGCCCACACCCAGAGAACAGGCAATTGAACTAAAACTAAATTATGGATTCAAAAGTGAGGGGGTGATTGGTGGAAAGTAAGATTTATGATTATGTCATGTTGCGTGTATTTGTTGAGGGCGCTATCACCCGCATGGGAATTCAGGCACTGAGCAGGTGTGTGTGCCTAGCCTTGCTGGTGGTTGGAAGGGTTTTAGAAAAGCCAACCCTTTAGCTTCTTGCAGAACTCAAGCAGAGAGGAGTAGGCTCTGGTATATAGTGGCAGGCTGTTCCATGCTTAAGGAACAATGAACGAGAAAGCCCAGCCTCCAGACCTGTTTCTGTGCAAATGTGGGAAGTGTGTGCCTAGGAGTCCAGTGTAGGTGTCTGGATGGTTGATAGAAGATGTAACTGTTCAGGTAGGCTGGACCTCTTTTGTGGAGTGCTTTGAAGCGAGAAGTTTTAACGGAGTGTGTTTGTGTATCAGAAGCCAATGAAGCTCCCTTAGATGTGGTGTGATGTGTGTTCTGTGTGGGAGGTTGAGGATTAGTCTAACTACAGAGTTCTTGACTGTTTGTGCTCCTCTTGTGAGTAGCTTGGTGATTATGGTGTAGAGGGTGGTCTTGTAGTCCAGCTTACTAATGTTGAGGGCATTAGTGATGTTTTTCTAGTGTTTCTTGGGAGCCATTTGAAGATCTTCCTCAGTATCTGCATGGTGTAGAAGCAAGGGGCTGTGACAGTGTTGACTTGTGTGGTTATGTCTCATTTGCTGTCAATGACAATCCTGAGATTCTTGGAGTGGGTGCTGAGGGGTGGGTCCAAGGTCGGCGGCCATGAGGTGGAGTCTCATGGAGTGGTGTTTTTTTCTGAAGAGCACTACTTTTGTCTTGTCAATGATGAGTTTTACACAGTTGGACTTCATCCTGCTTCCACCATGCAAGCGATGAATTTATTACCTGTGTTGGGGTCTCATCTGAGAGAGAGTATGAGTTGCATGTCTTCGGCATTGATGTTGTGTGTGTGGGGGACATTGGCCAGAGGAGTCATGTATGCATTGAAGAGGTTTGAGCTGAGGGATGAACCTTTGAGACACTCCACAGATGGGTTTTGCGGGCTTCTGAGAACCATGGTGCCAGGCTGACATCTTATGTTCAGGAATGAGAAGATCCAGCGAAGAGCGAGTTTTGAATGCCAATCTCTTGTAGGCGTCTAGAGGAGGATGGGTTGAGAGACTGGGTTGAATGCAGCGGAAAGGTTCAGGAAGATGAGGTCCCTTGTATCTCCTCTGTCCAGTATCATGTGGCTGTCGCCTGTGGCTCTAATGAGGGCTGTTTGTGTACTGTGGTTGGGCCTGAAGCTGGACTGCATGACTTCGAGGAGCTTGTGGTTGCTGAGTTGGTTGGTGAGGGGTCTGTGGATGATCTTCTCAAAGACCTTGGCCAGGTATGATAGGAGGGAGATCGGTCTGCAGTTGATTAATGAGACTGGGTCCGCAGAGGATTTCTTGAGCAGCGGAGTGACCATGGTATGTTTCCAGGCATCTGGGAAGGTACATTAGCTACTGGAGTTGTGTGACATGGAATTAAGAGCTTCACTGTTACATGTGAGCCCTTTGGTGAGGTGTGTTTGGGTAAGGGTCTGATGGTTTCCCGGAGTATTTGGACATTATGGTAGTGGCGGTCTCAATTGTGGCAATAGCCTGACACGGGGTCAGGGTAAGTTCTTCATTCGCGATGGGGAGACAAGTGGTGAGGGTGAAGTGGTCTGGCTGAGGGGCAAAGTTGCAGTATATGAATGTGAGCTTGTTTCAGAAGAATTCCAATAGTTTTTTGCAGAGGTCTTGTGAGGGGGTGATGTTGCTAGAGACGGCTGCAGGTGTTGTGAAATGATTACAGAGGGTGAAGATTTCCTTGCAACTGTTAATGCCAGAGTTGATGCGGTCTGTGAGTGCTGTGCAGTAGGTGTTCCAAATCTGTTGTTGGTAGTGTTTCAGGGATCATTTGAAGATGTCTTTGTCTGCATTGTCTGCAGGGCTATTTCACCTTACTTTACACTTTTACTGCAACAAGAATTATAAAGTCAAACATGCAAGGCTTTTAAAGTCAGGCATCAAGTGAATCTATAACAACAGTGGCTCCATGATAGAAGTAAACGTGAGAGCTGAGGCAGCACTTTCATGTCATTCATTACTATTAAAGGCTGACATTTCTTTGCATTTTACTTTCTGATGCCAGGAAGAGATTTGTTTTGCATCAAAGCTGCATTCCTTCACTGTATATTACCTCACAGTCAGTGAAGTGTGGATCGATTCGGCCATGGCCATTTTTCACCCTGCCTCGTTTTGCAGAAAGGATTGAAAGAGTCTGATAGTCTCAGGTAAGTGCCGGTGGGGTTTACCGGCATAGATTAATGGCTGTCTTTAATAAAATGTTGGTTTTCTCGTCGCAGTGGTAAGGAAAATGGTAGGTGTCAAATGCGCACAACTCCTTTACAAACCACAAAACAGAACGGAAATACTTCAATGGGGGGGGGGGGTTTAAAATTACCCTGTTTTCTGAAATTTCATGCTCTGTATTTTCAATTAACTAAAATTACAATAATGGACAATTTCCCTTTTACTTTAACGCAAATTCTTTTGTATTTTAGATGCTGTACTTGAACTTCACACACATTTACATCCTTCTGCTGGCACATGTAAAAAACTGCATTTTTACATTTTTTATCTGATGTTTCTAGAGCTTGAATATGCTACTGTTGTTAAAAGCTTTCCTGTAGCCTCTTCTTATTGCACTAGTTGATTTTCTTTGCCAAACGCTGAAGAGGGTGCACTCAAGGTCATCTCTAGCATTAGATTTTGAAAATAGACTATTGTTTTAAACCCTTGTGTACTGTGAGGATTTAACTGTACTTTATACAAAAAGTGAGCCAGATAGGATTATGCTACTCTTGATTCCAGTAGTTGGTTTTTATCTTAACATCAGTATGCAGAATATGTTATTTGCTGACAATATGTCAAATCAGTTTTCAATGTTGAACTTGTGATGGAAAGCTTTAAAGTGCCTAGAAATAATTATGACAGCAAAAGACACACAATTGATGGACGGAATGCAGAACAAATCAAAACATTCACCCCCAGTCAAGAGATCTGGGTTAAATCCATCATTCTTTTGCTCACCATGCCACCCCAATTTAGACCTGGCCATATGCAAATCAGTCTTGACCCTGTGCCTCATGGGAACAGTCCAGCCCGAACTGCCAAGCCAGGTCCTCCCTGGACTGGAAACAAGCATCCTAGGACCGGTTTCGGGGTTTCACCCCTCTTCAGCCAGGATATCTTGAATCCAGTGGCACAGTGAGCCCGGGACCCACGTCTGGGCATACCCTGCGCACTTAGGGCGAGAAAGCAAAAGACACACAATTGATGGACGGAATGCAGAACAAATCAAAACATTCACCCCCAGTCAAGAGATCTGGGTTAAATCCATCATTCTTTTGCTCACCATGCCACCCCAGTTTAGACCTGGCCATATGCAAATCAGTCTTGACCCTGTGCCTCATGGGAACAGTCCAGCCCGAACTGCCAAGCCAGGTCCTCCCTGGACAGGAAACAAGCATCCTAGGACCGGTTTCGGGGTTTCACCCCTCTTCAGCCAGGATAGCTTATTGGCATGTGGTACTGTGTTGACATTGTGGCTAATGAAGGTCTTTGGGCATTAGGGACTGTATATGTATAGATGGAGGCTTTACACAAACATTGTTGAGACTGATGGTCTTCCCTCATCATTGCGTGCTTAGTGTTAAATCTTCCCTTTATATTTGGAACCCAAGATATGTCTGCAAGAGGAAACCAGTGAAGGTTTGTGGTCCCTTCTTCTCTGAAAAATCTTGGTAGAACTCCACCTATAAATGAAGCATGAGGACCTCAGAAAGTATGTGTGTCAAACAGTCCCCTGCCAGGATGCTTGAACAGTGCAAGATCTTTAATATAGTCTTACTGAAGTCCATAGTGATGGTTGTGAGGTGGAGGTTAAATTGTCATCCCTCTGTAATGGTCATGTTAAATCTGCTGAAATGTATCTATGGAAATGTGCAGTAAATTCTGATTCATGTAGAATTGGATGTGAAAAACACTGATTCCACATGTAAGTCGGTATGTTTGAGAAAAAATCTTGGACTATGAGGAATTTACATGGGGTGGGCAGAATGTTTCATTCCGCCCGCAGAACTAGAGGAATTTTGGTCAGTCCTAGTTACTCTTTAACACGGTGTTCCGGCCAAATTTCACCAATTGCCATGTGTTTGGAATTTTTCTCCTACGAGGCTCCAAAAAATGCGAGCTGGCATGCGAGATTTGGTGTCTCCTAGCGCGATTTTCTAACACAGGCAGCCGCGAGCAGTTGCGGTCAGATGGCTGCCACTCTAATAGATTTGTTGCTGCTCGAGTAGATTTTCTCCTCGAGCGGCACCAAAATGAACTTGAATGGCTGTGTGCTATTGCGCAACGCATGGTGCAGTTCGCTCTGATTTTTCAGTGGCTGCTCGCGCTACTGACGCTAAATTGCAGCACGAGCTGCATTTTTTGTTCCCGTTGGCGGAACTCCACGTAATCTTGCAGAGTTTTTATGTAACTCTGCGGAATTTCGTTAAATGAAACTCCACAAGTTCCGCCCACCCCTAGAATTTACCTCACCAGGTAAGCACTGCACAGTGCTATTGTTATTTACAGGAGCAGTAAATACAGGCCACCTTATAATCAGGGCCCCAATGCTCTTGAAATACTATTGTGAGTGCCATATTCTGTCACTTGTTTAAGAGCCTTGATTCATACTGTTCATTTTAGCTCAAGAATTATTGACTTTGATTAATGAACATTTGAGGTGTCACAGTGGTGGATTATGACTCTTATTTGTACATTTGTGTGAGTTTCCTCTATTCACATACCCTAACATGTTGATAGTGTGGAAACACCCTGAAGATTTCTCCATCTCCGTCTCTTCCAGCAGTCGGAAGTAAACCAAGTTGAAAAGTGAAAGTTTTTCCCATGACTGCCTCATATTTTACAAACGTTTACTAGAGCTTTGCTGTTACACAGTTTGAATCTAGAGGGCCACTGTATATTTCATCATTTGTCCCAGTAGTAGAACCAAGAATAAGACTAGCATGATTATGAAATCTCTTTAACAAACTTGTGAATCTTAAGAAGAATACAGTTTACTCCCCCATTCACCCAAAGAAGAGCCAATTGATAGATTTTTTGAAGAATTAGGGGCTTGTTTTCAAGCCCTTAGCGCCGCAAGTGCGCCACTTTTTTTGACGAGCCGGCAGCGCAGTGTGCAGCCCCATATTTACAAGGCCACGCAAAGCCACCCTGTGTGGCTTTTCTTGGGCGTGATATTATATGGCCCCTTTTTACGACTCACTTTGCGTGAAAGGGGCATGCCATGGGTGTTGCTGTAGTTGTTCCCACGCAACACCCATGGATTCTGCCGCATTCCCAGATTTGCCACATTTCGTAAACCTGGGAATGCGTCAGAATCCTATGCCTCCACAGGGTAGACGTAAGGAGGTGCAACAAGGAGAAATACTCTTACTTTTCCTCTTTTTTTCCTCTTTCTATGCGTACTGCATTCTACAGCACACATAGAAAGAGGAAAAAGCCTCTTGTGATTGTTTTTGTGCAGAATGGTGTCCCTTCCTGGACAAAAACAAATATCCCTGCAATGCAGGCACCGTTGCACGGTGGTGCGAGGGTGCCTGTGTTGGCGCACGGCAGCCAATTGTGCGCCAGCGCTGGAGAAAGCACAGGGATGCTTCATATTGTTGTAAATATGACACATCCCTGTGCTTTTAAGATGGCGCAGCTCAGCGCAGCAAAATGGCTTGCTGTGCCGCTCTGCATCATTTTGTTGTAAATAAGGCCCGTAATGTGGATGTTTGCAACATGTAGGGCCTGATACACAAAGGTAAACTTAGACGTTTGGACTAAACTTAGACCAAATGTCTAAGTTTACCTTTGTGAATCGGGCCCGTAGATGGTAAGGTTTTACAGTGGAAATGCAGTATGATCAATAATCATGTGCATCACGGAAACTAAAATCGTAACTAGCTCGTAGGGCCAGATGTGCTAACTGATTTTACAATTGCAAAACATGTGATTCGTAAAATCACTGGGTTTGCGGCCACAACGTCCGTTTGTTATTTACATAAACCATATAATGAGTTGGATATTTTAAACTCGTAAAATGGGTTTGCAACCTATACCAAATCACAATTTAAAAGGGGCATGAAACAGATGTGAAAGGGTTGTTTCAGATTGTGATTTGATATCATATCTGTCAATAGTTTGTGACTTCAGTTTTGGTAGCAAACTAATAACTAGTTGCCTACCGCTCAAAGTAGGTGGTAACTAATTCTCAAAGGGAAAGGGATCCTAGAGGACCCCTTTTCAACTTTAAAAATTGGGCTGGCAACCTCATGTGGAGCAGGCAGCTGCTTGCCCCCCCTGAAGTTTTTCAAATTGGAAAACCATTTTTTTAAGCTGCACTGGTTCATTAAAGTAACACGGGCTGTTAAAAAAAAGTTTTATGTTCGGAAATGCAAGCACAGGGATGGTGCTCTGACATCATTGCAGATCACTATCCATGTGTTTGCCGCCAATTGCAGGGAATTCACAAATTGCAGCCTGCTTAATTAATATTCAAAAGGCAGATCGTTCCATGAGCTCCTGAGAATGGTGATTTTGTTAACTAATCTATTTATACATAGGTCAGTTTGCAAAATCAGAGTCCATCACGAAAAGTTAGTGTGCATATGCGAGCACTTTATCCAAATGGGAACTGCGTACATCTAGCCCTTGGTTAAGAGGGGACCATTTTTGCATGCTTTCATTTGGCCAATGCACCTATCAGGCTAAGAGAGTAGGGGCCATATTATCAAGAACGGCGATACCATTATCGCCGCTTTAGCGGCAGGAAACTGCCTCTAAAGCGGCGATAAGGGGCTTGGTAATATGCCCTATAGAATTCCAATAGAAGCCCAGGTTCTGCTGTGAAGGACATCAAACCTGGGCTTCTATTGGAATTGTATAGGGCATATTATCAAGCCCCTTATCGCCGCTTTAGTGGCAGTTTCCTGCCGCTAAAGCGGCGATAATGTTATCGCCGTTCTTGATAATATGGCCCTATATTTTCACACACAATGTGTAAAAGAAAAGTGAAAATGAGGAGAATGAGAGGCCCCCCCGCGCCTAGGGGTGGGGGGCCCTTAGTGGCATTTCGTGCGAGAGGCAAGAGAGAGGCTGGGCCAGTGTACATCTGATCAAGGGGAGTGGGAGGGGCCGCTAGGAAATATGAGGAGGTAGGGCAGGCTTTTAGTGCGTCACCTAGGTGTGCAGGCGACCCCTCCAGGGAAAAGGATAAAAGCACTAAACACGAGGAAGAAGCCCTGTTTGTCCTCTTGCCTCGGGCGCCCAGCGGGTCGCAGCCAGAAGCAAAGTTGGCAAGTTGCGGCGGGCACCGGGGTGAGGGGGCCTCACAGCGTAGCAAAGGAGGACCGAGGCCTGGCAAGGTGGGTAGTTAGTGCCGTTTGGCGGTCGCTTTTAGCATTTTATTTAATAAGGATGAAGTGAGTGGCGGGGCCGCGAGACGTGGCGGGACGTTGTTTTAAAAGCGCGAAGCGCGCGTTGGGTGGAAGGACGTACTCGGTGTAGCTCATCGGGTAAGAACAGGCAGTATTTCTGGATTGAGGTTTGAGGCCAGGGTCCGACCCGCATTGAATATTGTTCGCATTAGCGATAAAGTTACAGGAGGGTCCGTTAAAGGCTTCCTGGTAGCGCGTGATGATGGATGTTTTTATTGGCAATTTGAGGGCAGCGGAGATTGAAAAGTAGGCGCGCTTAGTCAACACGGCTGTGATAATGCTGAGATGCAAATTAGGCGTGAAGGGAAGGACCGGAAGGCAGCGGGGGAAGAAGCGCTTGGTGTGGAAACGAGCGCAGGATTGTCGAGACTGCCGAGTGGGAGGCGGGGAATCGGGGGCGAGTTTTGGCGCGCATTGAGGCTCGACATGTTTGGGAATATGTCCGCTTCCCTGGATAGTTCATTAAGGGTTTCCACACAGTTTTAGAACTTACAGACAAGCCTTTAGACAAATATTAAGCAAAAGCATGACGGCCCACAAACGTGCCCTTTGAAACGATTACTTTCCTTCCAATCGTTTGCTCTTCTGCGTTCTGTTGCGGGCTGGCATTCCATCAAAATGTGTGCTAATACCGACAGATTACAATCAGGATTATTTCTTAGCTGCTTGGCATTGGTAGGCAAGAAACATGCCTAAAATTGGAGGGTTAGGGCTCTGGCTACGGTGGGGTGAACGTGGTCTGAGGGACCCTTAATGGGTAAAGTTAGCGGCATGGTAAGTTAGCATATCGAAGTGCCATAGCATGTATGAACAAATCCAAGAGGCCCCAAGTTAGGGTGTGGCGATTGCACTCCTGGACACTGTGGGGTTTCGCGCTGCAAGGTAACAATGTTCTGTGAAGAATTGCAGCTGAGAAAAAAGGAGTTGAAAAGGCTCTCTAACCTGGTTTGTGTTACATGCTCCCTACCTCGCTGTAGGTCGCAGTACTTATGGATACGGGCTAAGGAAAGGCACGTTGATTAGTGTATACTAGTATTTAGTACCTTTTTTTTAAATGATTCGTTGTTGGAAATATAAATCTTGAACATGAGGGTATTAATTTAATAATATGACCCGTGCTTTTTACATCAGGGGGAGGATTTAGAGGATTTAGAGTACTTTATGTATACGTGCTAAGGAAAGGCACGTTGATTAGTTTATACTAGTAGTTAGTACCTTATTTTAAATGATTCGTTGTCGAAAATATCAATCTTAAACATGAGGGTATTAATTCTAATAATATGACCAGTGCTGTTTACATCAGGGGGAGGATTTCGAGGATTTAGGGGTGGCCCTGAAGTATGCTTCTGCACCCTGTAGCGCCTGCTCCCTCTTTCTTTAGAGTTCGGGCTTGATTAAGCAGGGGCGGCCAAAAATGTTAAAGGACGGGTATGCTTGCAGTGACGCAGTTAACATAAAGCAAAATGTCGATGCGCACAGGGCAATGGGAGGTGCACCTCATTAAGATGGCGGCTTCAGGAGGATGGACCAAGTCGCGTGGAAGGGGAGTGGTCAGTGACGTCAAGGGACCAAGACACGGCGAGGGCATGCAGAAGGCCACCAAAGAGCCAGTACTTCATTGGCGAGATGTGTGCTTGTCAAGCGCTCAGCATGGGTAAGGCGAGATAAGTGGAAGGGGCTGTTCGGATGTTAGTTGCTGAGCACCAAGGAGCTTTAGCTCACTGGTAAGTTGCGGGCCCCTGGTAGCACGCGCTCTCCCAAGACAAGGGCTCGAAGCCTGCCAATGCTCGAAAACCGTCCCTAGTTGTGAAAACTTCAAGCACAGCTTTCTCTTCTGGGGATAATACTGACCTGGGATAGACAGAGGAGGTTTCAGCTCTCGTGTGCCCTTTCCATGTAACGAGTAGGCTGTCCCAAATTTGGACTCAAACAGCAAGCGGCGGGGGGTTATCAGTTCCAAATGAGGGGCTTAGTCACATACGAGTGAAACACAATAGGGCCTCGGGTTAGGGCTCTGGCTACGGTGGGGTGAACGTGGTCTGAGGGACCCTTAATGGGTAAAGTTAGCGGCATGGTAAGTTAGCATATCGAAGTGACATAGCATGTATGAACAAATCCACGAGGCCCCATGTTTGGGTGTGGCTATGGGGAGTAAACGGGCTCTGAAGGAATTGGTAATAGGAGTGCATAATAGCATGGGTATTTTTAAAAGGAAGGAAGCAAGGGTTCAAGCTTGTTGTCCCATTGTCTAGGCCATGGATGGGATGCACTGACCGAGTTGCCGGTGGGTGTAATGAGAAACTTTGGAGAGCATATCTGGTACAGGACCCAGGGGAGAGCAAGGTGTTAAACAAAGCCCTATATGTAGCGCCTCTGGGGTACAGGACTGGTGGTTACCACAGTAAAAACAGTACAAGTTGTCGGCTGTGGCCTGTTGGCACAACAAGCATAAGAGTACTTCTCTGGGGAGCCTGATGGCGAAGGGCCATTAATGTAAGGTCATACAATATCAATCAGTGACTGGAATGTATTTTGGCAAGCCTAATTGGTTACTACCACATTGGTGGGTTTACGGTAATCATAAACACTGGTTAAGTGTTTACATTCAATCAACAATTACAGAGGGCGTTGAAGGTAGGTGTAGTTAAAGATTATGCAGTAAAGACCAAGCCTATCTAAGGTGGGGGGAGTTTCATCCAGTCACGCGCAAAATTAGGAATGGTTAGAGCTGCCGGCGTGTGGCACAGCATTTTCTATCGGAAGGGTTTAGTGGCAGCGTTTGGGCCGTATCTCCCGTGGGTGAGGCTCTCCCACTGGCAGCGTTGGGGCCGTATCTCCTATGGGTGAGGCTCTCCCACTAACCTGCACAGAGGGGCACTGTTTTGGTGGTAATTAGAGGAACGGATACCAAGCTACTTCAAAGCGGCGGGTCTCCCCAGGGAGGTGGTAGAGGCCGGCCACTCGCCACAGACAAAGGACAGAAAGGCATGGCGGATGCCAGCGACGGTGGGGAAGCTTCAGTTTCTTAGGGGCAGGGGGAATGCCCAACAATGGGGTTTCAGCGTCTGGATGGACTCCAGGAGGGGGCAGTGGCCATGTGTACAGAAGGTAGGCAGGGAGGGGACTGTCCTGCTGGTGGTCCTTCTACTATACGGCCCTAACCCAACACGGATGGCCTGGAGTACAATATTGGGGGGGGCTGCGTCAGTTTCTTAGGGGCAAAGGGGGATGCCCAACAAGGGTGTTTTCAGCTACTGAATGGACCCCATGAGGGGGTAGTTACCACGTGTACAGAAGGTAGGCGGGGAGAGGGCTGTCCTGCCGGTGGTCCTGCACTCTACTGCCCTAACCCTACACGGATGGACTGGAGTAGAATATTGGGGGGGCTGTTTTCAGTTCTCTTGGGGGCAAGGGGGATGCCAAACAGTGGTGTTTGTCAGCTATTTGAAGGACCTCATGAGGGGGTGGGTTTTCCACGTGTACAGAAGGTAGGCAGGGAGGGGACTGTCCTGCTGGTGGCACTGTGCTATACTGCCCTAACCCAACACGGATGGCTGGAGTTGAATATTGGGGGGGGCTGCGTCAGTTTCTTAGGGGCAAGGGGGATGCCCAACAAGGGTGTTTTCAGCTACTGAATGGACCCCATGAGGGGGTAGTTTCCATGTGTACGGAAGATAGGCGGGGAGAGGACTGTCCTGCCGGTGGTCCTGCACTCTACTGCCCCAACCCAACACGGATGAACTGGAGTAGAATATTGGGGGGGCTGTGTCAGTTCTTGGGGGCAAGGGGGATGCCAAACAATGGTTTTCCACATGTACAGAAGGTAGGCGGGGAGGTGACTGTCCTGCTGGTGGCCCTGGACTCTATTGCTCTAAACCAACACGGATGGGCTGGAGTAGAATATTGGGGGGGGCCTGCGGGTGTGCAGGTTCCCTGGGGGGGCAGATGCGGGATGCAGTACCCGGGTTTTTAAGTGGTGCCACTGTTGGTTGTAGACCGTTGGGGCCTGCTGGCGCAATGGACGCAGCAGAGTGGGTACTGGGTAGGCCGAGTAGGCCAAGTGCAAGAGTGCGGCCACGTTTGAAGAGTACGGCCAAGTTCAAGAGTACGGCTAAGTTCAGGAGTATGGCTAAATTCAGGAGTACGGCTAAGTTCAGGAGTACGGCTAAGTTCAGGAGTACGGCTAAGTCCAGGAGTACGGCTAAGTTTAGGAGTACGGCTAAGTTCAGGAATACGGCTAAGTTCAGGAGTGCGGCTAAGTTCAAGAGTACGGTCAAAATTCAAATGTACGGCCAAATGCAAGAGTACGGGTAAGCTGAAGATGAAGTGCAATGTCTTGACTAATGTTTCTTGCTGCCTTTCATATGTTGACGTGGTAAAAAGGGAAGCTGTGAATAAATTTTGATATATCCAAGGAGGGTATGCTTACTACGGGGTATTGGAAATAGAAGACAAAGATATGGTGAAAAACACACATGTTTCCTGGGATGGCTTTTTTGTAGTCATGCGGCACCCAGATCATTGGTTGTCGCCCTTAGTTAGTGACTCCAGTGGACTAAGGAGAATGGTTGTTAGGTCAGGCTTTACTCAGGTCGTGAAGCAGGGTCGCTGCCCATTCGAGCAACGAAGTGATCAAAAGGTGGGCAGGTGGAGGTGTTCTACTTGTGAACGGTAAGTGAGACTACAGTTAGTTTAAACAGTGGCTGAGGGGCAGCGACGATCTAACAGTGCCGTTTTTCTTGCTTTTCTGCTGACTTTTCATACAGTGGTTTCAAGGCATCCGACGCAAGGATGCTGGTGTGAGATTTGCAGGCGGCTATAATATGATTCTGGTGGGCAGAAGGGGGGTGAAGGAGGCCCTATTCTCTACACTCTCAGGGGTGAGGAGCTCACTGCCGGGCGCCATCATATGTTGGTCGGAGGTGCGCCCGCGTCAAGTTTGGGGGGACAATGCGCCACCAAATGCGGTGAATAAGTCAGTAAAAAATTGAATCGAGAGGTGGCGAAGCTTTTGGCGGCTACGCCGTTACGCTCCATTAGGCATACCATGATACAGGCAGCGCAATCGGAATTGTACCTGACAGATGGGGTGCAGCTGTCCAACGCAGGGTTGGAATTATTTATCCACACTATTTTCGGGGGCCTTAGCGCTAGATCTGGAAGGTGAAGCTGTTTTTTGGGGGGGAGGGCGAGAGCGCCAGTAGGCTCCTCGCCCTGTGGCGGGGTCCCAGGCAAGGAAAAGGGCAGGGACTCCTGTTTGGTGGGGACTGGCCGCTCCTG
The DNA here is from genome assembly GCA_963921515.1 of Calotriton arnoldi. Lineage (NCBI taxonomy): Eukaryota > Metazoa > Chordata > Amphibia > Caudata > Salamandridae > Calotriton > Calotriton arnoldi. The sequence goes on from CAWUFW010002294.1 coordinate 454,032, forward strand.
GAACAGGGAGGGCAGTCAATGCCGCTCCGGGCTGGCGGGAGAGGGGGCCGTACTGCTGGTGGTCCTGGACTCTCCGGCCCTACCCGGGATGCCGGTGCTTGGAGGAAGCTACTTGGTGAAAGCTGGTGCGCAAGGAAAGGCGCAAAGCAGTGCCCTGGTGGCCGCGTCTTGGAGGTAGACGATGGGTAGTTGCCTGAAATGGAAGCAATGGAGATGGGTTGTGGCCTGCTGGTACAACCTGCATCCAGTGTGTCTCTAGAGATCCTGAATTGTAAATACAATTGTAACCTGTGGTTCAAACGAATACTGTGCAACCCAATGTTTATCAATGTGTGTTGGATTGGTTAATAAAAGTTGGTCTAATGTTGACAGTGCATCTACAAATAAAGATGGCGTTATCTGAGAATTAATAAAGACTACGCAGTGAAGACCAGCCACTGGTATTGGTGCCTTTTGTGGTGGGAAAAGAGGGAGCAAAGTATTGTGGGACGAATTGCACGTTATATGCCTACTATGAGAGGCCCCCCGCGCCTAGTGGTGGGGGGCCCTTAGTGGCATTTCGTGCGAGAGGCAAGAGAGAGGCTGGGCCAGTGTACATCTGGTCAAGGGGAGTGGGAGGGGCCGCCAGGAAATATGAGGAGGTAGGGCAGGCTTTTAGTGCGTCACCTAGGTGCGCAGGCGACCACTCCAGGGAAAAGGATAAAAGCACTAAACACGAGGGAGAAGCCCTCTTTGTCCTCTTGCCTCGGGCGCCCAGCGGGTCGCAGCCAGAAGCAAAGTTGCCCACCCACCCATCCCTGATTTTAAAGATAGAGCTGGCGGGGTCCCGGGCAAGGAAAAGGGCGGGGACTCCTGTTTGGCGGGGACTGGCCGCTCCTGGAACAGGGAGGGCAGTCAATGGGGCTCCGGGCTGGCGGGAGAGGGGGCAGTCCTGCTGGTGGTCCTGGACTCTCCGGCCCTACCCGGGATGCTGGTGCTTGGAGGAAGCAACTTGGTGAAAGCTGGTGCGCAAGGAAAGGCGCAAAGCAGTGCCCTGGTGGCCGCGTCTAGGAGGTAGACGACGGGTAGTTGCCTGAAATGGAAGCAATGGAGATGGGTTGTGGCCTGCTGGTACAACCCGCATCCAGTGTGTCTCTGGAGATCCTGAATTGTAAATACAATTGTAACCTGTGGTTCAAACGAATACTGTGCAACCCAATGTTTATCAATGTGTGTTGGATTGGTTAATAAAAGTTGGTCTAATGTTGACAGTGCATCTACAAATAAAGATGGCGTTATCTGAGAATTAATAAAGACTACGCAGTGAAGACCAGCCACTGGTATTGGTGCCTTTTGTGGTGGGAAAAGAGGGGGCAAAGTATTGTGGGACGAATTGCACGTTATATGCCTACTATGCACAAACTAGTACTTTTGATGTACTCTCTTTGCAGGTCTTAGCTAGGCATCTCGGACTGTATTTGTTACTGGCAATAAATCTGGGGATAGATTTCACAGTTCAAAGGAAATTGGCTGACATTTGTGGTGCAAGAAATTGTATTGCTTTTTGTGCAGAGTTCAAAATTTCCATTTCCCACAGAATTTTAGGTGCTTGTAAGTAGTGAATAGATATACATATGAGTTGCTGAATCTTTGATGGGCTGTGTAAGGCGTGTTTTGTTACAGCTTCTAAGACTCCCATACTTCACAGAAATACATATAACTTAGATTGAATGGGGGCCCCTCCGGATGGTGAGGGCCCCCCACTGCACAGCACTGCCTATGTTACAAACCTGAGACAAAGGAGGTAGTTTCCTCCACAAACTGAAATATATGTAGACCACATTGTGATTTGCAGTCTGAGAAGTCTGTTTTTCTAATATGAGAACCCTAATTAGATGTAGGATTTCCTGGGTCGTCTGAGTGCCTTACAAAACAATAAAATAAAGAAATAAAGAAATAAATAATTTGTGACATACAGTTTACTATATCCTAGTTTTGTTTGATCTTTTTATTTGACGTAGTTTATTCCATCCGTATATGCAATCCGCGCAGACGTTTTGTGTGTGCGCCCCCATTCCATTTTTTGATGCATTCATTTTTAATGTTTTACTTTTTGAGATGTAATATTGATGCATTTTGTAAACTTGTCCTTCACAGACCTGCCTACTTGTGAAAATTGTTCACCATGTGGAGGTGCGGGGCCTTAAAGGGGTCAGGGCTTAGTGCCAAGCACAGCCTGAGGCACTTTTATTTCACTGCCTCAAATCCCCCTTCCTCCAAGCTCCCTCCCCATCTGCCTAAAAAAAACATAGCTTTTGAGGCTGCCGTCAATGTCCTGTAGAGGATTTACACCTCGTAATGGACATCAGCTGAGCAGAACTTTTAAACAATTAGCTGGAAACATGCTCGCTGCAGGGCTTTGCAGCAGAATTGTGTGCCCATCATGTGATATTGGCTCCTCACCAGGTGAGCGTGTGATGGAAGCCAATATCGTGTGACACACTATGGCACCGTATGAGTTGGAAGGTCTGCATTCATAATAAATGATAATTTATTTGTTACCAAATTGCAATTTGGGTTTGCGAACCCAGTTCAGATTCGTTATTTGGAAGAGACGTGTTTAGGGCGTCACTTTCAAATACCGAATCAGAATGGAATGTATTAATCTTTTGCAACCAGAATCTGGTCGCAAAACATTACTACTTTACTGACTACAGAACTGTAGTGGCAATGCATGTGCAAATGGGAAGGGGTCACAAAGAGACCCCTTCCTTTTTGAAAATATAAAAAACATTTTTTTGAGAGTAGGCAAAGTTAAAAAATTTTTTATTTTTTTTAACAAATCCTATTTTCCTTTAAGGAAAACGAGTTGTGTTTCAAAAATAACAAAAATGCTTTATTTAAAAGCAATCACACAGGGTGGTCTGCTGACCCCAGCAGGCCACCATTCCTGTGATGGATGCAATTTCTAGTGCATTGCAAATTGGCAACCTACCTCATTAATTTTCAAGAGGCAAGTCGATTTGTGACCCACTAGGAATTAGTAATTTGAAACCGACCTATTAATACATAGGTCGGTTCACCAAATAGCACTCTGGTCGCAAAAATGCTGGTCGCAAATTGCAATCGATATTTTGTGGCCAGATTCTAGTCCATCTGAACCCTATCCCATCTAGACTGCTGCCAGTATCCATGTTCGCCATCCACCAAACCATACAACCAGGTAATCCCATAATCCTCATTCCTGTATAATTCGTGCTGCCTTCCTTATCTGATGGATCTCATTCATTGCCTGCCTAATGTTGCCAATGTTGTCCTGTATAAAAGTGCAACAATTCTTGCCCATCACCTTGAACACTCCGCCCTCCTTAGCCAACAAAATATCCAGTGTCATCCTGTTCTGTATAACAAATCTCATTACTGTCATTCCATCAGTGATATTCCCTAGGTCAGGTGTTGTTTCATCAGACAAGTCCCCGACCAATTATGCTTAATCTTTTATCCTATGACTTTTATTTGGCACCCCTAGTGGTGGTGTTATTATCTCTAGGCCTACTAGCATGTTACTAACCAAGTTAGCCATTCTCTTGAGCCTCATCATTCCTTTCCTTAATCCTGGCCTCACTTCGGGCAAATGTTGAACATGTAACATCCTATCAGTAACAAACAAATTGGTAACCGCTCCCATATCCATCTTGTGGCAGAGGAAAATAAGCTGATTTTTCACACACAAAAAAACATCTCTTTGTATCCAATTACTTCAAGGGACAACCCCTCAATTTTCTCTTTCTTCCCCATGGAAGTGTTTAAATGTATGGCATGTTGGAAGGCAATATTCCCCATATATGTATATATCCCAATCTGGAGGTGCCCTTCCTGTTAGATGCATAAAGTAATCAACAATATTAAATTTCATTATTGCTGACTCTGACAATTTTGAGAACAGCTTACAAGGGAGATGGGTGGTAAATGGTGTGGCTTGGATGCACAGTCACACTCCTGCTTCCCGTTCTATTCTCAATTTAAAAATCTCCTATTTGTTCTTTAGTGCCTCTAACACCCCCAGGCTGTGGTTCCTCAGTCACACCGTGCAAATTCTGTCATACTGTAATATTAGTGATAACTCTTCTGGTTTTGTGTCCTTTGTTATGCAAGATATAATATATTTAATTGTTTTTGTGGCCCCCTACAGCATGTCCCTGGTGTGCTTTAAGTGATATGTTTACTCTCCTATACAAGAACGTATTTCCTGTATAAAGACTCACAGATCCTGTTAAAAAAGGCACTACACTATAAGTTATATCATCTCCAGTGCTGATCGGGAGATGTGTGCAAATATATCATATCGAGACATTTAGGACTGCAATATACTTTTTCTACAATGCAACATACTTATTTCCTTCATATTTCTGTCCCAAATCAGTCCATTCCTGCATCGTCCTTACAGCAGGAATCATGTCTTGCAATATTTCAGAGTCATTCAACGTTCCTTTTCTGCCATCAGTCTCTGGAATCTTTATATGGTCCTTGAACACAGTCACTAGCATTGCTAAGAAAAAGGTGAACAAGACTGCCACTGCCTAAGGCTACTTACTGATGTTTTTTTTTTTTCTGTGGTCTAAACCATCACGCATGGCAGATGTCACTAGTATACATACATGCCCTTGTTGCGACCCTACTTGACCAGTGGTTGCAAAGAAGGAGGCTTTCTTAAGCTGCAACCTGTTTTTGTGGCCAAAAGAACAGATAGGTCTTCTGTTGTGTAGTTGAGGTGTTGTTGCTGCTCAGGTTGGACAGCTTTCCTTGTGTAGGATCATTGCAACCGAGAGGACAAACCTGTGCATGTGACTGTGGTCCTTTATGTCAGAAGGACCTGATACCTGAGATGGCCCCTTGAACTTGAAGACTATGACGTCTAGTATTCACATAGACCCAGTTCACATAGACCTAGTATCCAAAAGAGATTGGCATGTTGCTGTTAGTGGGTTTGGAAGGGCCTGCAACACCTGACAATGAAGAAACCACAGTGCCTCTATTAGTTGCTTGCAGTACTGTAGTACCAGATCATCAATTATCAATGATGGTAACTCAGTTTAATAATTCAATCAACAAAGTCAATGGAAGTGCATGTATTCAAGTCAGTTAGACAGTTCATCAGATGCATAAACAGTTTGTTCTTTAACACTTCCATTTTTGTCACCAATCTACTGCACCCAATACTGGTGGGTGATAGGTGCATTAGAGTTTCACCCCCAGTCCTCTGCAGATGCTTTGAATCACGTCCATTGTCTGAGTCAATACGTTCTTTAAGGAGGCAGTTGGTAATTACCAATGCATCTCAGTTCTTTATGGGATACTGTACAGCTGTTGCACAGTGTCTGAGTTTGGGATGGCCCATGGGACACATGAGTCATTAATCGAAACAGTCATTAGTAAACATAATTGTACATGTTAGCCTACCCATATTCCTTCCTCTGCTTGCACACACTACTTTGGAATCTATACAGTACCCCATATTGTGTGATCTGTTTCTTAAATGTTTGGAGTATTAAAATAGCCATATCATTTCCTTTATGGCTTCGGGACTTAGCAAACATGAAGAAACACAATGTAGTAATGCTATTTTCCGACTGAAAAGCAATTGTTTAGAAATAAGTAAATGCATGACACATGGGTACATAATGTGTAAACAATAGGTGACCTACGCCTTTCAGTAGGACAATCTTAGACGACAATAACAGAGCCTGCAGTCTATCACATATAAGTTGTGAACGCTCAATTTCATGCAGATCATGTAGTATCTTAGCATAACTTTTTGAGACATGAAATGCATCCTAATTTAATTAACTATTTTGAACAATAGGTAGCAATGTAGCAGCATTCAAGGTGGTGTATCATTTTATAAACAACAAGGGGATGACAAGGTAAAACAAAGGTTTGTCAACTGGACATTGATCAAGTGCACAATTTTTCGTTGTTTTGAACCAAACTTGTAGTACATCTGGAACCTGTAAAAGACACTCAATGATGTTGAGATGGTGTTGGGACATATGCCCCAAAGGCACTCAGTGAAATATGAACAGTCACCCAGCCTGGTGGAGCTGGGCCCCCTCCTCTGTTTGTTGTGTGCAACATAGGACATGAAGTGGCAATGCTCAGTATTTCTAAAACAAAACATCAAAACGTATCTTGCTTCAAAATGCCTTTTTTCAATGGTCTCCAGGGCCAAGAGCAGAAATAATTTTGTAGATCCACCTATTATCTGTGCAAAGCCTTTTTATTGTTCCTGTACCCAAAGCACATGATATAATGTGAGCAATGTGTATAGTGATTTGTGAGGAGTATATTCTTGTCTAAGCAGTTGCTTTAGCATAGTACAGTTGATTTGTTTCACAGAACAAAGTAAATAACAGGAGGTGCAATTAGATAGCCTTGCTTATTGTATGTTTATTTATGTTAGGGAATTTATTAAGCGCACGTATACCAAAGGTCTCTTGGCGCTATGAGGGGAGGGAGAGCCTTCCAGAGGAATACTAACAATAGGCTGAAGTGAACAACAAAGTTTTCAGTTTTTTTCTGAAAATGGTGTACTCAGATGAAAGTCTGATGTCTATCGGGAAAGAATTCCAAAGTGTAGGGCCAAGAACAGAAAAACGGGAACCGCCCGTTCTCTTGCGCTTAAATCTAGGAATAGTCAACATAGACATTGTGGCGGATCTGAGATTTCGTTTGGGTAAGTACCTTGAGATCTTTGCAGATATGAATTTGGGGCCTTTTTCGTGAAGTGCATTAAATACCATGCAGCCTGTCTTGAACATGAATCGCTGGGTCACCGGGAGCCAGTGTAACTGCTTCAAAAGAGGTTTAGTATGGCAGTGTCTTGGTTGCTGAAAGACCAACCTAGCTGCTTGATTTTGAATCAATTGCAGCCTGTGGGTCTGATTAGCAGGAAGCCCTAAATAGATGGCATTGGCATAATCCAGCCTGGACATAATCAGAGCAAGCATGATAACCATGCTTGCTTCCCTGGTGAAAAATTTCCTGATTTTCCTAAAAGTCCTCAGGTGGTAAACACAGGAGGAAGTAACCAGGTTAAGCTGTTCATGCATGGATAGCTTAGCATAGATTTTAATCCCCAGAATTTTAACTGAATTTTTGGGAATAGGTGGAATGCCCAAGGCAGCTGGCCAGTGTACTGGCGTCCACTGATTGAGTCTGTTATTGGAGATGATTATCTCAGTTTTGTCTGAGTTTAATTTGAGATAGTTATGACTCATCCAATCTTTGATGAATAGCATAGTATATTGGAAGAAATCCTTAGATTCCTCCGTCTCATCAATCGGGAAAATCAGCTGCATGTCGTCTGCATAATTATATACCTTCACTCCCCTTGTTTGAAGAGCATGAATCAGAGGACAGATGTAGATGTTAAACAGGTGCGGTGAGAGAGATGAGCCTTGCGGTACACCACATGTGGTGTTGACCCAGGCTGATTTAAAGGGTGCCAGCCTGACAGATTGAGTGCGTTCCTTTAAAAAAGAAAGCATCCAGTCCAGCGCCTCTCCCCTCAGGCCCGCCGCTTCCACTCTATCCGCTAGTATGGTGTGATCCACGGTGTCGAAAGCGGCGGATAGGTCTAATAACACCAGGGCCTGTGTACACCCCCTGTCTGCACCCTCTTTCAGATCATCCACTACACTCAAGATAACTGATTCAGTGGAGTGTGAAGGCCTAAAGCCTGCCTGATGGGAATCCAGGAAGTTAGTCTCTTCAATGAAGGCAGAAAGGAGATTTGCAACATGTGCCTCCAATATCTTCGCCGGGTATGGGAGGAGTGATATCGGTCTATAATTAGTCATTAAGCTAGGATCTACTCCAGCTTTCTTTTGTAGAGACAAGAACCATCTTAAAGAGAACTAGCATCTTTATGAAGTAAGTGAAAATTCCTGGCACCTTCATATGAACATGTATAATCATTTTAGTCCATAACTTAGGAAAACTTAGGAAAACAATAAGTAAGAAAATAAGAGACATTGATACTCTGTAACAGAGCACATACGTCTGAACTGAAAAAAACCCAACTCCAGATGCCTGTACTGGTAAGTGCTACATGGAGGGGCCAGTGTTATCACTACTTGTGTCACTTGCCTTTTGTCTCACCGAAGAACTCCTTTTCTTCAACACAGCTCCAACCTTTTTCACATGCAATTGACATTCATTGTGTGTTGCTGAAGAGTCCATTTATTTTTCAATTGTTACATTCCACAACTCTTCGATGTACATTAATCAGAAATACTAAATACCACCTACCTTAACCTTATCCTATTACAAATGCAAACATCTCAGTCTTAAGAGACAATATTGTGAAACATGTCTTGCAGAAAGTCACAATGATTGCTTTTGCCTAAATAGCACCTAATGTGTCACACACCTGTCTGAAGTAGGAAGCTGCCGACTGCTCCCAAAGACTGGAAAGTGACAGTGGGGTTGGTGTGTGATAGGCATCACTAGTGCGAGAAGCAACAGTGCACAGTTCCCCTTTTACTGACCATGGTGTTGTGAAACACAGATGCCCTCTAAGAGAGGCATATGCAGGGCAGTGGTTTGGGCCACAAGTCTTGGCTGTATTCCCAGAGTCTTTGGTTCTCCTAAGGTTAGGCTTTTGCGTACTGCGATGATAGGAGACAGGAGGAGTTATGGGGAGCTCATTCTAGTCACACTGGCTATACTGTGCCTTATTGTGGTCCTGTGTATTTGGGGTGGGTGAGCTTCCGTGGTTTGGGGTAGCACACACCAGTGGGTGAACTATCACTTACCTGGGCTACCACACACATTGTTAAGCCTCCTCTTTTGTATAAGGCATGAACAATAATTTTACATTTTCAATAATGAATAGTAATCGAATCATGTTCCAAGCACGTACATCGTGCCTTTCACCAAAATATTTTTCAAGGTTCAGCAGAAGAAAGGCAAAACCATGCAATCATCGCAAAATTATCTGAAACAGAGCTTGCATGCAAATAACCACATTTAGATATTTCACTTTCAGAATTTTTAACATTAATGCAAGATATAATATGCATCCTTTAAAGGTTTTCACTGTCTTCGAAATGATAATATTGCTCTTCCATTAAAAAAGAAACCCTTCAGGCATGCTCTCACAATTAATGAACACAATTCTCTGAAACCTTTATCAGACTCTTATCATGTTTCTGAATTACTTTTAAGATGTCTATTTTTTAATGTATCTCATCTGTGTTTAGACTGTGCTCTCAAGCAGCGACTTCAAGAAGGGCCAGGGCAGTTGTGTTTTATAATACTTTCTAAGCCAGGGACTCTGGGCCAGATGCATGAAGCAACCGTTTTGCAATTCCCTATTTGCGAATCCTTGTGATTCGCAATTAGGAAATCGCAAAACGGCATGCATGAAAGTGTGTTGAACACTTTTTGCGATTCCTAGGGGATCGCAAATGACCTACCTCATGAAAATTAATGAGGTAGGTCGCCATTTGCGACCCCCTAGGAATCGCAAAAATCACAGGGATGGTGGCCTGCTGGGGTCAGCAGACTACCATGTCTGTGATTGCTTTTAAATAAAGCAATGTCTTTTTTTTAAATGCAGCCCGTTTTCCTTAAAGGAAAACAGGATGCGTTTCAAAAACAAAAATGAAAAGTTTTCGTTTAATTGTTTAAGAGTAGGCAGGCCTCTTCTTACAAAACGCTGTAACAAACATTCACAAAAGGGAAGGGGTCCCTTGGGGACCCCTTCCCATTTGCGAATGGGTTACAGCCGACTTAAAGTAGGTGGTAAAATACAAATGTTTTGCGACTGCATTTCGGTCACAAAACATTCCTACATACCGATGCGATTCGGTATTAGGAAGGGACGCTCGAAACACGCCCCTTCCTACTGGTGAATTGCAAACCCATTTTGCGATTCGGTAAAAGGTTACCGAATCGCTAAATTGGGTTTGCTGCATGTGAAAAGCATTTTTTGCGTTCGCAAACGGGCCGATTCTGTGAATCGGCCCGTTTGTGAAGACAAAAATGCTTGATAAATGTGCCCCTGTATCTCTTATTGTTGGGCTAATATTATATGATTTTTCGAATCTGGTATCAGTGAGTTAGGAAATATGAATTATTGTGTTTATAAGTGAAGTGCATGGCCATTAAGGTCCTGGGTGTCTTTTCTATTCAGCCCTATTTGAGATATAGCTTGTGGAATGCATGACAATAATTTAGGTGACACTCACATATGCAACTGGCTTCTAGTAAAAGGAAACACATCAGAAGAACAATGACACTTATCGGGCATGTTTTGGTCTCTAAAGTTATCTTCTAATAAAATGCCAGAGACTTGGACATAGTGGTCACAGAGACTATGAAAAAGAGAAAAGACTTGGTCAGCCCATGAAGCAGAAAGAACATTCCAGTTAGTTGGTCCTGGGAACACAAAGGAGGCCATTGAGAGGCCTCACGTTATGGCTGGATTCATTTTTCTAGCAGTTCTGCAGATTTGTTGGTGTCTTGAATTTTCATGGTGGAAAAACGTTTTGCAATGTCATTCTGAGCGCTTTTATTATGGCGAGCCTCTTCCAACTCTTGAAATAAATGATAGCAGTGTGTATGCTGCTCCCGCACTGGAGCAGCCATAGCTAGGATAAGACAACTAATGGCAGAGACCATGGTGGTGGGTCGAGATGCAAGGTTATCATATGTCTGCTGCCAAACAAAAGCATTTCTCACACGGGCGGAGCCGCCACACTTTGTTGAGAACAGCGATGAACACTATTGTGGAGAGCCTGATAGGCATTCGTTAGTTCACATGTAGCAGCCTGAAATATGCTGCCCAATGTGTATTTACTCGTTTTGACATACAACCTCTTTAAGTACTAACTGAGGGAACACATTTGCTGGGTGTAATTCTGGTGTAATAACATAGGGTGGCGGTCTATTTAAATGGCCAAGGGAACTGCCCAATCCCAGCGAATCAAATCTATCCTTGTCTTTCAGATTTGGTGCACATGAAACTGTGAGAAAAGGACAGATGGCTGTAGCAATTTCCTCCTTTTGCCACATTTGCTTACAGTTTTTAAATCCCCTCTTAGTCACATGAAGACTTTCTAATGTTGAACTAAAATTACTCATATTATACCGTATGTTTAACAATCACTGGTCATGAATGAATCCCTGGCAGCTAATTCTAGTCATTAAATGGGTTCCACTTAGTGACTCAAATCCCTTTGCCTTTTTACAACTATTTTATTTTAGTCATAACAATTCAAATGTGCCTGATAAGAGGAAATGCAGTCTGTCAGTTATTTCACCGCTCGCACATATCAAACATTGATGGCCATCCCATTAAACATTACAAACATTACATACGCTGACAACCCTTGGAGACACAGGTCTGCTCTCATTTATACATTTACTTTTCATTATATGTATCATACTTACAATAAGAGCGCATTTTATTCGACCTGCAACGGAGTCATCCTGTAGTTTACATAATCATTTACAATCGCATTGATCTAAAAGATAAGAAAAGTCCCTGAGGAGACGTGTTCCTGTCGCTCATACGTAGGGGTCAAGACACCGAACAAAGGGGGGTAAAGAAACAAAGTAGAGATAAAAACACAAGGAAAGGAAGAACAGTGTTAATAACAAGACACAACTAAAAGACAGAAGAGAACAACAGGACACAGCCTACCAATCACATTGATAAAGTCAGGTGCACCGCGGCCCTTGCGTTCGACCTGTGGCATAAATGTCACAATCAGTTCGGATGCCAACCATGCCTGTAGAGACACCCAAAGTCCATTCTAGCGAGTCAAGTGCACACGCAGTGTGTAGCTGACCTCCTTTCACCCCACTCTTTCACACACATACAGGTTATTACCTGACCCTGCACTAGTGCTCTGTCCTACCTGAGCACCACCTCCACAAAATCAGTAAACTGTACAACAACCAATATTCAGTGTGCCTTATCTAATTGTGTTCCCTTGTTACTAAGGAAATCTGGCAACTTTGTACCGAGGTCCTGGCTGCAACAACACTGTACACACAAAAGGTGATGGGAGGATGCCTGCAATAAATCTAACCATTGCAATTGCTTCGGGTAGCAATCCAAGTCATCATTCTTTTGCCCACCATGCCACCTCAGATTAGACCCAGCCATATGCAAATGTGGCTCTTCAGTCCTGTGCAGCCTGGTTCCAGAGACACAGTGAGTATAGGACCCCTGTCTAGGCATACCCATGGCTACTTTTTTTTTTAAGTTCAAGAAAATTTTATTGAAAAATATGAAGGTGTCAATGAGAAAAACATAACAATAATCTCACTTCTGTACATTCAGAATAAGCATATTGAGAATAAGCAAATCAGACTTATAAATGACAACATATGAGATCTAATAATACAAAAAGAATCTGAACAACATTAAGTTATAAAAGACAGTAGGAACGATTAGGGGATCAGGGGGTTTAAGAACTTCCTGTTGTGATGGTTGTAGTTGAGGGAAACTTTTGGCACTTGCATCCAGAAATAACGTAATAGGTGACCACAAATCCAAAAGTTTCATTGCCAGATTTATAGGGTAAACAAAAGTAGTATCTAGTCTATGGTTATGACAGACAGCGTACCACCAGGCTCTATAAGAAATTTTTGTGAAATCTTTCCAATTTGCAGTAATTTGTTGAAAAGCAACTGCTAATAACAAGTCAATAATTTTGACATTAAACATCACATCTTCCCAAACAGGTGAAAGGCTACCCAAGAAAACATTCGCAAAGGAAAAGGGGAACTCAGTGCCAAAAATCAGGTTGATTTGAGCCCAAACCCGTTTCCAGAAGCTGCAAACAGATACACATGAGAACAGCATATGGAACAAATCGGCATTTGGAGACGAACATGTCCAGCAAGCATCTGACACAGTTGAAAAACTCTTACTTAAAGCATGTGGTGACAATAAAAGTCTGTTGTATACAAAAAATAATGTTTGCGTTGTGTTTGCTGCCCTGGAGGATTTGCGTAACTTAGTCCATAAGTTCTTCCATAAAGAAATTGGCCAAGAAGTTTGAAAATCATGTTCCCACGCCGCCTCTATTTTGGATTTCTGCCTAATAATGTCATTACCCTGTAAAAAACTGTATATAGTGGAAGCTTTAGGTGTATTTTTTAACAGAGTATACAGCTGTGAGAGGGAATCCGAGTTGCTAGAAATAGTGGGCATCTTGGATATTTGGGTATATGTAGTCAACACGGCATCCTTTAAACGATTGTATTTGCTAGCGTATGAGGTAGGCAGATTAAACAGCTGCCTAAGCGAGGGAAAAGATAAAAAAACTGACTGGGAGAATAACTGATGAACCCAGAGTAATCCTTTCTGTCTCCAGATTTTCCAATAGAAGGGTTTGTTGTGGATAAGCAAACCTTTGTTGTGCCAAATAGTTGAATTAAGGAAGGATTCTGTAGTATTATGTGTGGGGGGAAGTGATGGCTGAAGAAGTTTAGAGGTCCATTTAATTATGGGGGTGGAAAGAGTCTGCGGTTTGCGTGAGAAGGAAAGATATTCATGAAAAGAAAAAGGAGATAAAAGAAGACGCTCAATAGAGGTCCATAAGGGGCAGTCATCCGTGGGATCGAGTAGCCAGAGAGATGCCTGACGTAGAAGGAATGCCTTCTGATACGCCCGAAAATCGGGAAAATTAACTCCACCCTCTGTTTTGGGACGAGATAACCTTGTAAGAGACATTCTGGGTTTTTTGTTGTACCATAAGAAAGAAGATAATATGGAGTTGATCTTTTTAAATGATTTGACCGGAATTAGAACTGGTATGTTGGAGATGGTGTACAAAACTATGGGCGTTAACATCATTTTTATGGTATCTAAGCGTCCCCACCAAGACAAGTAAAGGGGATGCCACTTAGCGGTTAGATCGGAAAGCTTTTGAACACATTTGTTTAGGCATAATGCTACTGTGTCTGAAATATTAGGTGTGATGTATAACCCTAGGTATTTAATATGATTGGGGCTCCATGTAAAGTTAGAAGCACTAAATTCTGGTTTAAAAGTATATTTGGTTAAGGGTAAAATTTCGCACTTATCGTTATTTAGCTTATATCCAGAAATAAGGGAGTATGCTTGAACTTCAGCTAGAAATGCAGGGATTGATTCATTTGGGTTTGACATAAAAAGCAGGATGTCGTCAGCATAAGCTGCAAGTTTAATATGATAACTTGATAGTTGGAGACCATGTAAGTGCGGGTTTTGACGCAATTTGGAGAGAAAAGGTTCCAGAGCCAAATTAAACAAGAAAGGAGATAAGGGACATCCTTGGCGAACTCCTCTACCCAAATCAAAGAATGAGGAAATCAGACCATTAGCGCATACTGCAGCGTGAGGATTAGAATAAAGAAGAGAAACCAAGGATGTAAATTTAGGACCAAAGCCAAACCATTTAAGAGTGTAAAACAAATAAGTCCACTCAACCCTATCAAACGCTTTTTCCGCGTCTAATGCAATTGCAGCTAAGGATTTTTGTAGGCGAGAAGATTTGGATAAAACATTAAAAAGAAGTCGTGTATTATCTGTGATAAATCGCCCCTTAACAAAGCCCGACTGCTCCTTTCCCAGCAAGTTTGGCAAACAGGAATCTAATCTAATAGCTAATGCTTTGGAAAATATCTTATAATCGATGTTAACCAGGGAAATGGGCCTATAGTTTTTGCAAAATCTGGGGTCTTTGCCTTCCTTGGGAATGAGTCATATATGCGCTTCTGAAAATGATCCAGAAGAATTGTTAGAAGAGTGAAAGAAATTCATTAAGGAGTGCACTTTGGGTAAAAGGAGTTTGGAAAAGTGGAGATAAAATTAAACGGTAAAACCATCCGGACCCGGTGCCTTATCTTTTTTAAGATGTTGAAGTGCATTAAGGAGCTCTTGCTGAGTAATAATAAAGTTGAGGCTTTGATATGTTGGAGAAGAAATGTGATAGGGATTGATCAGTGGGTTGCGTTTCAGATGAGTATAGAGATTTGTAAAAAAGGGAGAACTCACTTAGGATTTCGGCATCTTTAAATTTTAAATTTGAATTTGTGTCATGTATTGATTCTATATTTAATTTGTTCTGCCTGACTTTTAAATAATTGGCCAATATTTTGCCAGCTTTATTTTTACCCCCATAAAACTTTGCACTAGACTTCAACAGGTATAATGAAGCGTCATCCGTCGACTTCTTGTTAAACTGCAATTTAGCGTCTATAAGGGCTGCCAGGCAATCCTTCGATTGGGACGTGTAATAAGAATGTTCTAACTTCTTGATATCGTGGAGGAGGATTTTAGTTTGTATGCGTGCAATTCTGCGTTTCTTGGCAACAAAACCAATAATGAAATCTCTTGCCGAAGCTTTGTAAGCATCCCATATGGTTGAAAACGGCATGAGTTCAGTTTGATTAAATTCGAAATATTCATTAGAAAAGGTATTGAAGGAGGCAATGAACTCTGGGTTTAGGAGGAGAGTATTGTTAAAACGCCATCGTCTAGGGGTCACCGATTTAGGTAGAATGTCTATGCCAACTGAAACAGGAGCATGATCTGAAAGAAGAATAGGACCAATTTCTGCTTGTGTGAGTGTTTGTGAGATATTGTGGGAGACAAAAATATAATCAATTCTTGACTGGGTATGGTGGGAGGGGGAGAAAAAAGCATATTCTCTGGTAGTCGGATTGCAAAGGCGCCATGTATCTAGGAGTTTGTGTTGAGTAATAGTATGGACAAAGGATTTGTGCGGTTTATTAGGAACAAAGGGAGATCTAGAGTTTCTTATCAACAAATGCGTCAAAAACCTGATTACAGTCACCAGCTAATATAAAATTATCTGCCATAGAATGTGTAATTTGCTTGGCCAATGTGGACCAAAAAGAGGGATCGCCACATGTGGGGGCATAAACATTAAGAAGGGAAACTGGAACATCCTTTAACAACAGTGCAACATTCAGCCATCTACCATCTTTGTCAGATTCCTGCGACAGGAGTGATATAGGAAGTGACTTACGGCAAAGTATCGTTACTCCGTTACGTTTCCCATCTCCTGGAGACGAGAAAACCGCCCCCACCCACCTCTTTTTAATTTTAATGATTCAGCGTCAGTGAGGTGAGTTTCTTGTAAAAACACTATATCCGCATCCAGTTTAGCCAAATGAGTGAGGACTCTCTGCCTTTTGATGGGTGAGTTTAGGCCCCTAACGTTCTAAGAGACGAGTTTTAATGACATAAATAATCGAAATCGAAATAATTCATAACTATGGGACATAAGTCCAACTCTTTATAACAACATCGCATATTAATAGAAGAAAGTAGCAAGAGATGGAGAGATGATAAGAACTCAGACAAAAAGAGATACAATATTTAGAAAGCATAAACCTTGAGTGAGAAGCCAAAATAGCAAGAAAGGGAGAGAAAGAAATGATGATCAGATAAAGTGAGGATAGGGAGCTAGGAAGAGTTAGTAATAGAGCATCAAGTAATATAATGCACAAGTGAGAATAGGACTGAGTATGAGTATAAAAGACACCAAAGTCGAAAGAAGAGAGAAAATGTAAGACAAAACAAAAAACGGAAGACAAAACCAACGACATACCTACAATAAGGGAACAAGAATGTGAGGGAGGGTGGAACCACACGGAGCAGACGAGACGTCGAGTAAAGACTGGACCGGACCAGGAAGGGAACACGCCATAACATAGACATATCTGTGGAAGCAAAAAAAAATGGGATGTAATGGTGAAAATAGCTCTAACTTATATACTGAATGTAAACAAAAAAGAGGCAAAATCTTGAAAGATTAATTAACAATGTCAAAGATCAAACTAGAATATAGGACTGATAAAGAATGTATAACAGCATAAATCCTGCACATGACGAGAAAATGACAACTTGAAAAAGAGGTATAGGCAAGTCAAATTCCATGTGAGGAAGATGGTCTTGAGGAATCCATGAAATCCGTCGCGTGAGCATTAATGAAGCTTTGCAGGCGTATTGGAGCCTCGTAAGAAGTGGTTTTGTTGTTATAAGTGACTTTGAGCAAACAGGGGTGAAACAAACCATATCTGGCGCCCATAGAGCGAAGAGCTGGTCTCATATCTAGGAAAGCTTTACGTCGTGACGCAGTTGCTTTGGAGTAGTCTTGTGCAAAAAATAATGTAGCACCAGACCAGGTAATTTTTTGAAGGACCCTAGCAGCAGCCAAAACTTTCATTAGATCAGTGTATTCCAGAAAGTACAAGATGACTCCTCTCGGCCTCTGTGAAGATGAAGTATTAGTCGCAATACGACCTAATCTGTGGGCGCATTGAATATTCAGAGTGGTGTCTTCTGGCAAATGAAGAAGCTTGGGAAGAAAGGATTTAAAGAAAACAATAGGATCCGCACCTTCAACCCCTTCTGTCAAATTATAAATGCGCATGTTGTTTCTCCTATTTCGATTTTCAAGGTCCTCAACCTGTTTTTGTAGTGTTGATACTTGAGAGCTTAAGGAGGTAACGCACTTGGTGGTCTCCTGGAGGGAAGAAACATTTTGCTCTGCTGTTGTAAGTCTAGCGTCCAGCTGCGACCAGTTATCAGAGAGGACTTGTAGTTTGGTATTTGTTTCCTCCATGAAAGGTCTTAGGGCTCTTATTTCCTGAAGTAATAATTCCATTGAGACTGGGGAAGCCGGTTTGGGTGGTGAGGGGGATCCTTTTTCAAACGTTTCACATTAGACTTTCCTGTTGTCGATGGCATGGGTTCCATGACTGTATTGCACTTGTCTAAATCAAGGAGTCCCAAACTGTCCAAATTAGAGAGCTCTGAAAAAACTCTTGAATTTTTGATGAAGATGCGTTTTGGTTTCGGAGTAGCAGAAAGAGTGCCTTTTGTTCTGCCCATCAACCTATAAGGTCGAGAATCCAGAAAGCGGACAGAGACTTCGAAAATGAAAAAATTGGCAGAAAGAGAAGTCTGGTTGAGGGAGTGAAACAATTTAACGGAACGACACCCTAAAAATGGGCGCTGGAGAGAGGAACAGTACAAAAAGGATTAGCTTGCGTAGAGCAAAAATCTGTTGAGTCACCACCACAGAGTAAGGAGCTGGGTTACTAAACAGGCACTGTAGCTCTGCTAAATCTTATTCATAGGACAAAAAGAGGAACGTTTCATATGGATCCTCGCAACGTTGTAAGATGAACAGCTAATGTGCCTCTTAAAAATGCTGAAAAGTTGTCAGGATGAGGTTAGTGATGAGAGACAAAATGGCGGCTATATCTCCATTACCTCATCTGTGGAGAAGCAGCGTGAGCCTAGGCTGTTGTGCCACCATGAACCTTTGCTGAAATAGAAGATGGCATTATTAGAGCATGAGGGTTCCAAAATGCGCGAAATTGGGGAAGCATGTTCTTCACTTCTGTGGTAAAAACAGCGCTCGCGTTACTTCAAAGGAAAAAAAAAACCAAAATGGCGGCTGTCATAGCGCGACCTCTCGAGTGCCTGGATAACTTCAAATAAGTCCGCAAAAATTACCGGAATAACAGCTCAGGTGGCTACATCCCCGCGAGCGACATTTCATCCATAGGGTCCTTCAGGCAGCTTCTCACTTGTGGTTCTCCAAGCGCGAATCCCCTGCGCCGGTCCGGGATCTTCCCCACAACGCCGCCATGTCTGCCGGGCTCCAAGCCACGCCCCCTACCCATGGCTACTTAGGGTGGTATATTAAACACACACAAGGTGAAGGGAGGATGCTTGCAATAAGTATATTGGCAATCGCTCAGTGTAGCTTTCCAACCCATCATTATTTAGCCCACCATGCCAACTCTGATTAGAAACAGCCATATGCAAATCGGTCTTGACCCTACTCCAATAGGAACAGTCTAACCTGAACTGCCAAGCTAGGTACTCTCTGAACCAGAACATCACTAAACCCAGACCGATTTCACCCTAATTTGGGCTCTTCAGTCAGGAATAGCTTGGTTCCAGTGATACAGTGAACAAGGAGCCCATGTCTGGGCATACCCGTGGCCACTTCTGGTGGTAGAGCAAACACACAAAAGTTGATGGGAGGATGATTGCAAGTCTAATCACTGCAATAACTTGGGGTGCAACAAAATTGTAACACAATTGCCATGAAAGGACACCTTGAACCCGCAATTATGAGGGAAGTTATACACGATAATCAAGATGGGCATCTTCTCTTGAGCGCATGCAAAAGTTGATGGCCTGCTGAAAATAGTAGTTTGTTGATAGAAAAACTGGAGCATAGGGTGCTCTCCACATGTGCAAAGCTCCAATTAAAAACAGCATCAGTACATCGTGGTGACCAGCATCCTTTCCTTTGCTGAAAGAAACTTAGCATGAGCAGATTTGGCTGTACCGCTTTCATAGCTGGAGCCACGCTAAGCAGTATGCCGTATCTCCACCCACATTTCCTGACAACAACTAACACCTGATTTCATGTGCAGTAAACTTCAGGCGGCACATGAAAGACGGATGTGTCTGGTCTATGTCTCTCACAATCAATGTCACAATTTGTGGCCAAAAAGTGACGATGTCCATCTGTCTCTCATTAGTCTGAGCAACTTTGTGAAGACTTTCAGTGCAGCCATTGATGCAGACATGTCATTTAATGATAGAAGAAGGCACATTGCAATGAACATTGTAGGGCCTATTCACAAACTTCATTTTGTAGTATGTTTAGTGGCCCTACGATAGTTCTACTTACATACTAGAAAATGCTATTCACATGCCTAAGAGTGAAGGTCTACACCTCTACTTCTCCTATCTTTTATGTGCGGAGATCCCCACCCTGACTGCGTAGATCTCTGCACATTTAAGTATTCCTTTTAGTAGTAAATATGAGAGGGAAAGAGGGGAGTGACTGGAAAGTGAGGAATATTTATGACTAAATGGGAGGAGTTAAGAGAGGATTAAGGAGGGGGTTACGAAGGTCTAGGGAGTGACATGCACCTACCCCAAAAAGTGTAAGCTCATTACTATTCACAAACTGCCCTTCTATAGCTACTAAAACCCCAAAAAAAAAAATCAATCATAACTGTACACAAGCTCAGAGCTGGATTAAGACCAGCACCACAGAGACAACCACTGGCACTGCAACACCCTACCCTGGAAAAAATTGGAAATAGGGACTTAAAATAAAACCCCATAAAAACTATTGAAACATTAAATTAAATTATTTGAACTATATAAAATATAATCCAATTTAATTTCATACTAACAAATCTCTATATAAAACATGATTTTTATTATTTTATTTTAAAACATTTGACAACCTTTTTAATTTGCAAAACTAAAGAAACATTATTTTTTATTTAGAAAGTACTTTTAATAAATTTTATACATCACTTTTAATATTTTTTAATAAATAAAAAAATATACTTTGCTTTACTTTTGGAGTGGATTTTTGTTATTTAAACTTCAGAAAAATAATTTCATGTAATATATTTTAAAATAATGTAATTTTCATTTTAATGCTGTAACATTTCTATATTGTTATGCATTTACAATAAATATATGGTATGGTATGGTGCGGTATGGTATGGTATTATTGTTTAGTATTATGCCAACAAGGCAAAACAAACATACAACAAATACATTACACTTTAAAAACTGATACTATACTACACCATCAAATAATGAAAACTATTACATTACTTGGTAACTTAATTCATCATAACAACATTCTTGTTTCAATATGGCCCCAACTGGGGAATCCTTTCTCAGGGAGGCACAAATAAATTCAGGAATATCATACTGTTCAAAAACAAATTCAAAATTGAAAACACGAAAAAGTCCTTAATAAAGTGCTAATCACTGAGATAATTATACAATATCCGTTTACTATACAGATTACTTAAAAGAATTTTGGTTCCTAGGAATATTAGGTAATATATATCAACATATTTTCCATGCTGTGACACAAATGCAACCACTTCCACCTGGACTTGGTGCCAATGGCAGGTGTGCCCCCCCTAATGTGCAAGAAAAGATGGTATCTTCAGAATGCACTCTGTGTAGTACACCTGTTTTTGTTGTTGGTTCATGCAGCACGTTTTGGCTAAGAGAGCCCTTGTCAAGCAAAAGTGCCAACCCCCTTTAGAAGTCATGTAACAACCATATCACAGACATGATAGACAAACTATGTCTACACTCCATTTATCAACATACAATCAGAAAGAAACTTTGCTTAAAAGTATTTTAATGTGTAAATTCATAATACTTAATTCCTCGTATATGAATCCAATCAAATGTTAGCCATTTCAATCCCTAGTACACATTTGCTGGCCCTATAGCAAAGGCGGTTTAGCAGCTAAGGCATAGACTACAATTACCATCATTCCTGGATAATTCGCTTCCCAGCATCAATTCATAGTGATTTGTTACTGTGTTAAATATGAATTGCAATGTACTAAGCTTGTTATGTACTTGCAGTTATTTTGCCCACCATGTCACGCCTTATTAGAACCATCCATTAGAACCAGCCAATGATTAGAACCAGACAGTGATACTATTCACTATCATGTAAGCATGATAATAAATAGTATCTGATGGACTTGGCCCTTTTTGCAGGGTCATCCCAGAACGTTTTGCCTTCCTCCAGTATTTTTTCTGACCTGTTGTTGGTGGTTTTAGGACTCAGGGCACTTTATCACTGCTGTTCAGTGTTAAAGTGCATGTGCTCTCTATGGTAAACTTGGTAAGATTGGTCTACACCTGTTTGGCGTATTTAATTTACCTATCAGTCCCTTTTAAAGTGGTATCTCATATACCTAGGGCCAGTAAATTAAATGCTACTGCTGGGATTGCAGCGCTGCTTGCGCCACCCACCAAAGTAGCCTTTTAAACCTGTCTCAGGCCTCTGCCATTGAAGGACCTGCGCGTGCAGTTTACTGCCGTTGTGATGTGGCACATAAAGTGGTTGCCACGTCCGTGACTCCCCTTTTACTACATGTCAGTCACCTCTAAGGTAGGCCCTAGCTAGCCCTATGGGCAGGGTGGGGTGTAGGTAAAAGTTAGGACATGTGCCTTAACTGTGTGGTATGTCCTGGTAGTGACAAACAGCCTATTTGGTTTCTCACTGCTGTGAGGCTGCCCTCTCATAGGAATGCATTGGGGATTCCCTGATATGTGCTTCAGTGGTATTTCTTGACATGAGAGGAGTAGCGTGATCTAGTTTCGTATGTTTGGAATAGTGGTGATAAATGCTGCGTACTGGTGTTCACAGATTTATTATCACTATTTTAGAAATGCCTTTAGACAGAGAGATGTACCGCGGCACTCAACAATATTACTTCAACATTGATTTTTTTAAATTGAAACACAAGATCTATGTATTCTATCACTCGCTCAAATCACAGGATATGACAATATTTGGATATGTACTGGGGTTCTCTCAAATTTAATAATCAGTGTGACATTTAGTCAATACATACTGTACATATATTCATACGAGAAAAAGATTTTTTCTAAAACATTTCATGTTTATACAGTTATTTTTTCAAGGTCCAGTTCTTGTTGCTGGAAGAACAGAATAGCACGGTGAAATAAAGACATGAAAGCTGACATGTGTTTCGTTACTTCTTCAAGGCTTAGCTACGTAAGAGGGGCGATCCTCAAATGTTCATAGACACGACATTGTTGGATGCTACATTAACATTTGAGGATCGCCCCCCTTATGCAGCTAAGCCTTGAAGAAGTTACGAATGTAGCGAAACACGTGTCGGCTGTCATGTCTTTATTTCACCGTGCTATTCTGATCTTCCAGCAACAAGAACTGGACCTTGAAAAAATAACTGTATAAACATGAAATGTTTTTGAAAAAATCTTTTTCTGCAGTATGTATTGACTAAATGTCACACTGATTATTACATTTGAGAGAACCCCAGTACAAACCCAAATATTGTCATATCCTGTGATTTGAGCGATCGATAGAATACATAGATCTTGTGTTTCAATTTCAAAAAATCAATTTTGAAGTAATATTGTTGAGTGCCGGGGTGCATCTGTCTGTCTAAAGTTTAGCACAGCAATCTTTTCGGAGAACCTTGCATCAACACCCAAGGTAGTGGGGTGTTTCTGTTACCCTGATTGGCACCTAAACTAATTCTTTTTCATACTTGGTATTTGCCAACACGCAGCCCACCTTTACACTTCTTTGTTCTTCTGATGTGCGACTGTCTTTGCCACCACTACCCCTTGTCTATTTTATTTTAGAAATGCCACTTTTAGAAGTAGGCATTTCTATGTGCTATGTGTCTTTGTGCCTTCCTGTTGTATATTGACTGTCTGGCCTTGGAGTGACAGGGGCTGGGGAGGTGCAGTGGCTCCAGAGAGTCTGGGTGAGTCAGCGCTAGGCTGAATAGGCCTGATCTGCATTTGGAGTAGTGGGAGGAGTAGCACCTGAACCTGAATAGGGATGTGCCTACCTTCCACAAAGATGGCTCCGCCCCCCTGTGGTGTGTCTGGGGCCAGGGCCTACAAGAACAATGGGGAGTGTTGTGCACTTGACAAGTGCCCCCCAAAACTGGTTTGGACTGGCTGGCTCAGAGCTCCGTGCCAGGGGGCAGAACAAAGACTTTGGACAGTATAAGTACTGGGGCTGTGACCCCATGTTTGAGGAACTGGTGCTTACTTGGAACCAGGACACGCAGCATGGATTGCTGTGTGCCAGGAGGAACTGCCGCTGGGAACTACCTGCTGCCTGCTAGGTAGCTGAAGCAAAGTGCCCTCTGCAAAGGGGCCCTGCGTGCTGGCCTGCCTGTGCTGATATTCCACCTCCTGGGGACTGCTCCGTGCTAGGGAGCACTTCACATCCCCTCTCTGGGTCTTCCTGCTGGAGACAGGTGGAGAGCTCTGTCCTTATGGCCTAGAACACATGAGGAGCATCAAATTCCTTTGAGAAGAGGGAGCAGCCGGTGTGCGTGTCTGCGCCCCTCCTGACAAGCGTGGTGGGCCCTCTCCCCTTTTGGAGGCTAAAAGTTGTGGCAGCGCGGAGCCGAAATCGATGGAGATTTCGCTCCTTAGTCACAGGAAGCCAGGCAGAGGAAGCCTGGTTGTGGGTGGGGCTCCCGTGATGACGAGGAGAGCCCGCGTGTTTTCTGAGCCTGGGGGTGGGCAGAGACAAACGAGACCACGTTCCCGCAAGTGAGCCGGAGAAGTGGAGTAGGGAGACTTCGTTCCGTGCTTTCCTGGCCGTCGGGGCCTGATCGGAGTCCTCCAGTGGCTTGTCAGTCACTTTGCCCTTGCAGAGGAGGGTCGGGGTGCAAGGACGGCACCGCGAGTTGGCGGGCCACTCCCCCCGTGAATTTCCTGTAGGGAGGCGGGGATACCGTGCTGGTGACGACTGCTGCTCCGCATGATCGTAGGCGGCCGCCGGTGACGATACCTTACGTGGGGACCTATACTCCTAGGTGGCATAAGCAAAGGTGAGCCTAAGGCTGGGGCCGCCTTCAGGAGGAACACTGTGGCTGCTTCACCATGAGTGAAGCCGTGCCCGCCACTACACAGTGTGAGTTTATGTATTCGGGGCAGGCATGTTCAGGCCCTAGTTACGCTGTGGGGCTACATTGTGGTATATACTGCTGTTGATAGTGTTTGTGCCATACTGTACTGTGTTATGCCTAATGCCTGATACCTTCATAGGGTATGCACGTTAATAGCATTTACTCTAGTGCACCACTGCTGATTATGTTCTGCATATGCTAAGTGTAACCTTACAAGTAGTGACTGGTTGCCCTGCCTAACTGTGGTTTAGGTGTTTGTAACAGTGGCCCGATTGGCCTGGTGATTTATGCAAATACCTGTAAATTCATGACAAGTGCCTGGTGGCACAGTGTATATATGTGATATGTTCTAATGTGTTTTATGGATGATACAAAGGCTATTTTTATATAACCTTGTGTGGAGTTTCTTTTGTGGTGTGCCTAGTGTGTGAGTATGTTGCGCAAACTCTTTACACATTGCCTCTGGGATAAGCCTGACTGCTCTGCCAAGCTACCAAGGGGGAGAGCAGCATGTAACTCCCTTGCCCTGACTAGAGTGGTGGTTTCTGCCTGGCTAGGCGCATGCCCTAGCCAACCAGCAATCCCATTTCTAACAGTACAATTATCATTCATCTCTACCCCTAGTTCGAGACTACCATCCCCAGAATCTTACAATAGGCATCAGGGTGCAAGTTATAGTTACCTTAAGGCATGAGTTATAGTTACTTGAGATAACTACAAGCTGTGAATTTCAGTAGTTTTGTATGTTTAAATGACATCTTCACTTAACTATGACATCTCTTTAAAACCTTTTGTTTTTTCAGTGAATTGCTAGGTTTTTAAAAATTGAAAGTAAGATATATTTATGATACCTAACTATAATGTCACTTCAACCTTTGGATTTGTCGGTGAATTTCTAGGTTATTTTAAATGTAAAGTAATATTTTATTACCATGCATAAAGCCAACCACCCCGCACAATGGGGAGTTAGACGCAGGGCCTGGTCTGTGGCCAGGCCCTGGATCTAACCCCAGCAGGTGGCCAAGCTACCCCTTCCCCCTATATATAAAGCAGGTCTATCATCCGAAAATCACCAATAATTGCAGTCAAATGTGTATCTCAATAATGCACATAATGCAATGTTTATTAATATTGATTGCTTACAAATATATAATAAAGTTTTATTGAAATACATGTCTGTGACCTTTCTTTTTTCATATGTAAATAGCACTTGCAGGACATTATAGGGCGCTCCTTGAAGAGCAGTGAAGAATAAATGAGGGGCTGTAGTCACTAAACTTATTTATTATTCATTTTTAGCCTTAATTTTTCTGGGTGTCTCAGTCCCATCCAGGATGGCCATTGTTTGTTCTTTCATAGGGGGTCACAGGTGGGGCCCCCAGGCCGCTGCGGGCCTGCTGGCTCCCTGCATGTGACCCCATTATGTGGAGCTGTGCAGAAGGAGCCATTTATTTTATTTATGGGGTGCTCCACACCATTATACCTGTTAGGAGTTGCGAGGGAAGCCCCAGGGCCCTTAGGCCCTACCAGCTCCCTAGAAGCAGCCCCATTTCATGGGCCAAAGCAGTAGATGGCATTTTATTTTATTTAAATGGTGCCCCGGTGCCCACCCGGCACACCCCAAACCAAATACTTGCTAGGGGCTGCTGAGGGAGGCCCTGGGCCCCCACAACCCCACTGACTCCCCTGCATACACCGATCACAGGTACAGCATGAGTTGGCAATGCTCCCACTCTGTGGAAGCAATTTTCTTCAGTATTTCCCTGCCCGTGGGTAGAAAAATGTTCTGCGCTCCCAAGAGGTGTCAGCAGGTTTGTTCTTTCTCCCTGTTGAAGAACATTGCACGTACCCTACCCGCACCTGTGGCAGGGAAATAGATGGTGTTCCAGAGGTTGGGGAACCCAGGAAACAATACCTTAGCTGGCTCTAAGGGGTGGGGTCCCTGGGACCATAGTATAATTCTGAGAGGGGGGTGTGGCCCCTTTCCCATTTTTAAAGTTTTGACTCTGGAGGATGGAGTCCCGGGGCCTCCTCAGGACCCAGGAGGTGGAGTCCCTGGGGCCTTTTAGGCTCAGGAAGGGGGCCGCATGCCCCTCCCCTCAATTTGTCATACAGCTGCAGGGCATGGGGTCTCGTGGGCCTTTTTAGGCTCAGGGAGGGGGGCCACGCACGTTCTCCCCTTTAATAAGATATCGGCCGAGGGACTCTTAGAGGCTTGATGAGGGGGGCTATGTGCCTCCCTCTCCTTAATATCATATGTGCTGCCTCCCCAGGCCCACCCTGGGGATATTTTTTAGAAACGTGGCAGAGCCCATACTTTAAAAAAAGTTTACCACAGATCCTCCGCAAATATGCAGCAAAACTAAAAAAGGTTTTGACTTCAGGCGGGGTCCTTCTGCAACCCCCTACCAGGCCTAAGGAGGTCAAGGTATCCTTACCCTGCCCCCTTATGTTTTTGAGTCCAGAGTCCTAAAATGGCTTCTGCCACATCGGTGTCATGTGGTGGCAGCCAATTAGATCTTATTATGAGATTTCTCAGCACCACAGTGTGATATACTCAAAGTTTTGGAGCATTAATTGTTAAAAAACTACTAATCAGATTTGCAACTAATCACAAAAATCACTCTTTGTGGACCATGATCTTCCTTTCTGCCAAATATGGTGTAAATCCGTTCAGCAATTTGGGCTGTAGCTGTGTGTAAAGTTCCTACAGTAAAATGAATGGGGAAAACATGTTTTGGGATCCCCCCCCCATTTTTCTTGGCCCCCACTTGACGGATCACCCCAAAACTATTCATGCGCAAACTATAAAGTAGCACTTTTTGGGAAAGTTAACTGGAGATTTGTCACAACTGCACCAAAGTTATTTGAAACACAAAAAAGACATCTCCTTTAAAACAGAATCCTAGCTATTACTACCCAGTGGCAAATATATATATATATATATATATATATATATATATATATATATATATATATATATATTATCTACTGGCGGTCGCCAGTAGATAGTTATAGTTAGGACCTATTTTCCATAGGAAATTCGCAACATTCTATTTCCAATAACTTTGGCGCCGGTTGATGAATCTTCGTGAAATTTTCAAAACTCGTGGGGCGCTCCGGTCTGCTCCTATCCTGAAAGTTTCGGGGTGATTCAGCAAGCGGGGGCCGAGAAAAAAGGGGGCTCCCAAAACGTGTTTTCTCCATGTTAATTCCCATAGGAAATTTTAGACACGGCTACAGCCCGAACTGCTGAACGGAATTTGACCAAATTTGGCAAAAAGGTAGCGCTTGGTTCAGAAAGCGACCTTTTTTTTAAATGGTGTGAATCCGTTCAGTAGTTGCGGAGAAATTCAAATAATAAGAGTCAAAAAATAAATTTCCCACAGGAAACTTTATGCAAGGCTACAGCCCGAACTGCTGAACGGAATTACACCAAATTTGGCAAAGAGGTAGTTCTTGGTTCAGAAAGAACCCTTTTTGTTAAATGGTGTAAATCCGTTCAGTAGTTCCTGAGAAAATCAAAAGTAAAAACACATATATATCTGGGCGGAGCCTAACCACACATGTCATCGTGAGATCTGATTGGCTGTCAGCACTTCATTCTGGAATTGCTGGCAGCCATCTTGGGACCAATATAAATGATAGTACCCCATTGAAATGCATTGTAGTGAATCGAAGATTTTGAGGGTTACCAAAAGGAGAACTATAAAGGGTGATAACAGACTTTAGTTACATTAGAATTCATTTGTTGATGGTACCATACTAATTTCAGGAATTGTGGTGTGTTCTAAGGTGATTTTACCCTGTGAAAAACCTTCTGCTGGGATATCATGAATCATGTTTGAGAGAATACTATTTTCACATGCTTGTCCCATACAGTTTTGGAAGGTGCTCCAGAAGCTAAAATGAGAGCATATTTTCTGTAAATTCACATTATCTTTCTCAGTCATGTGAGAATGAAGTCTGACATTCTCAGTAAAACATGTACATCCAACAAGGGCAGAGACTGTCAGTTGATTCCTTTGTGTTCTACTGCAGCTTCCCAGAGTGTTCTAAAGAACAACTAGAGTGCTAACAGCCTTACTTATGACAAAAGTATGGCACACCTGAAGCCATCTTGATTGGAATAAACTGGTAACACTTAAAACATTTAATTTAAAAAGGAACAAAATGATGGGGTTCATTTTGTCATAGAAATTATGGTTAGTGCTGTAGAAAGAAAAATTAGGACATGTTTCAAGTGTGATCTCAAATATCTTCCTGTTATATTTCAACAGGAGCAGCCTGTCAGTTGATGCCTTTGTGTTCTACTGCAGCTTCCCAGAGTGTTCTAAAGAACAACTAGAGCGCTAACAGTCTTACTTATGACAAAATTATGGCACACCTGAAGCCATCTTGATTGGAATAAACTGGTAACACTTAAAACATTTAATTTAAAAAGGAACAAAATGATGGGGTTCATTTTGTCATAGAAATTATGGTTAGTGCTGTAGAAAGAAAAATTAGGACATGTTTCAAGTGTGATCTCAAATATCTTCCTGTTATATTTCAACAGGAGCAGCCTGTCAGTTGATGCCTTTGTGTTCTACTGCAGCTTCCCAGAGTGTTCTAAAGAACAACTAGAGGGCTAACAGTCTTACTTATGACAAAAGTATGGCACACCTGAAGCCATCTTGATTGGAATAAACTGGTAACTCTTAAAACATTTAATTTAAAAAGGAACAAAATGAGTGGGTTCATTTTGTCATAGAAATTATGGTTAGTGCTGTAGAAAGAAAAATTAGGACATGTTTTAAGTGAGATCTCAAATATCTTCCTGTTATATTTCAACAGGAGCAGCCTGTCAGTTGATGCCTTTGTGTTCTACTGCAGCTTCCCAGAGTGTTCTAAAGAACAACTAGAGCGCTAACAGTCTTACTTATGACAAAAGTATGGCACACCTGAAGCCATCTTGATTGGAATAAACTGGTAACACTTAAAACATTTAATTTAAAAAGGAACAAAATGAGGGGGTTCATTTTGCCATAGAAATTATGGTTAGTGCTGTAGAAAGAAAAATTAGGACATGTTTTAAGTGAGATCTCAAATATCTTCCTGTTATATTTCAACAGGAGCAGCCTGTCAGTTGATGCCTTTGTGTTCTACTGCAGCTTCCCAGAGTGTTCTAAAGAACAACTAGAGTGCTAACAGCCTTACTTATGACAAAAGTATGGCACACCTGAAGCCATCTTGATTGGAATAAACTGGTAACACTTAAAACATTTAATTTAAAAAGGAACAAAATGAGGGGGTTCATTTTGCCATAGAAATTATGGTTAGTGCTGCAGAAAGAAAATTTAGGGCATGTTTTAAGTGAGATCTCAAATCCTCTTCTATTTCATTAGAAAATTCTGACATGCAGACTGAAACAATCACTTTCAATACCAGCAGTAGACTTCCAGTTAACTCCCTGGTGAGCAGTAGCTTTACTACAGTGATCTAATGAACAACTAGAGTGCTAACATTCTGAATTTATGGCAAATGTGTGACACATCTGAATGCCTTCTTGATGGAATCAAAGTAAAAAACTGAAAGCATTTCCTACTGAGGAGACTGCAGTAAATGACGAAATTAGGAAACTTCATAACAAATAAGTCTCCCAAGATGGCCACCAGAGAAAAAAGAGCCCAAATGTAGCACAAATATCACCCAGATGTAGCCCACATATAGCCCAATGACAGAAGTGTGCAAAACACTTTTTATTTTTAGTTTTTCTGCAGTTTTATATAGTGCAAACTGGTCAGGTATTGGAGCGTTACATCTTACTTGGACCCCTTATTGCGTATTTTGCACGAAGTACATGAGATTGATCTTGCGAAACATTGACCTTTACGATTCTGTTAACCTGAAGTTGCTCTGAACCGGGCTTTGTAACACCCGTTTTTACCTACTGGTTTTAATTAATTCTCACTGTATTGTATTAGGAAAGAGGATTTACTGTTTTTATGTACACTTTTATGATCTATGTTTCTAAATCAGATCAAATAAAGTTTAATGAATTCTATGGCAGGACGGAGGCGAGGATTATGCATATCTTTCCTCACTTTATTTGCATAGCAGTTCAAAGAAAACGTAACACAACAATCATTAAACAAAAGACTACACAACCCATGAACCATTAGGGGGTAGTCTCCAAGGCAACTATAGTCCAATCATATCACAGTCCATCGTATATAATATCGTGACGTCCCTTCCGCTTCCTCTTTCTTCACTGCTCGTCAGTTAAGTGCATTCCTTACATTCTTGGCTTAATCTGACGTTGTTGCTGTTTGTATAGCGGTTTCTTGTGCACGTTATTAGCATTATTGCCTTGGTATTGTTTCATATTCCCTGCGCAGCAGGCTCTTGCCCGAGCGCGTTCTCCCCTCGCAGTTTCTCCCGCTGTGTGCTCTGCGCGCGGTGAGATCCTGTCAGGCGCGTCTGGTCCGAGCGAGGCAGCTCCGTCGAGCGCTCCCGCTGGTCTTTACGCGCGTTTGGGAATCCGGTCACTCCTTTAGTGTCCGCTTGATTCCCGACCAACCCTCGCCTAATTTTGACACCGCTACGCGGTGATTTCCCCACACGGCCACGTTAGTGACCAGCGCCACCTGGTGGTGGTAATTGGTATTGCGCCTCAGTCTATTCTTATAACAGCTTCGGGGAAAGCCCAGCTGTTGGAGCACCGGCGAGGGGGCTGCCTTAAGGATTTTAAGGGCATTTGTTCTGTGCTCACACCCTCTGCTATCATGTCTTCTCCAGAAGACCATTTTTACTCCTCCTACCAGGAAGTGGAGGAGGAATGGCCCCCCAACTTCTCCCTCCAGCAGTGGACCAAGCCCTCTCTCTGGCTATTTCTAGGGCGCTGGCTCCTCTTAGGGATCAGGTTGATAAGCTGGCGAAAAGCATCCCTGGGGTGTTCAGTGACCCAGATCTGGTGGTGGCGGGTCCCAGTAGCTCCCAGATGGGGAATAAAAGGGCCGTTAAGCATAACGCGGGGCACTTGGAAGGATTTGATAAACTTACGGAGACCTTCCTCAAGAGTGCGCGAACGCTAAAACATGCACCCTGCCGGGAGGAGGAGGGGCCCGGAGAAAATTGCGACACTGTCACCACTATTGTAGACCCCGACGGCGGGTTTCCCTTAGAGGGAGAGGGTGTATCGGAGGACGATTTCTCCTCCGATGAGGATAAGGACTCGGGGCGTCCCTGGCGTCCAGAGTCCCACTCCTCTCAGTCCCCGGTTGGGGACGGGGTCCACTCGGACATGTTCGAGCCTACCCAAATTTACCATCCTAGGTCAGCGGAGTGGACACCTGACGCCAAAGTGGCAGAGTATGTGGTGGGGAAAATCCATCAACCCCTTGAAAGGGAGGTCAGGAATAGGATGAGGGGAGAATGCCCCAGGCCCTCACTGAAGGGGAAGGTGGCACACACGCCTGAAATTGATGAGAAACTATGTACCTTTTTCTCCAAGTATATGAGGGATCCCAAGAAAGGAATTGATAGGTCTTGGACGTGGTAGGGCCCTTGACCCAAATTATTCAATTGACGGAGCGTTCCAAAGAGTCAGGATCCCCTTTGTCCACGGATATTGTGGCTGGTTGGGCGCACTACCCTAAACCCTAAAACACTACCCCCTCCACTACCCAAACACCACTGCACTACCCTAAACCCTAAAACACTACCCCCAGCACGACACCCTACACTACCCAAACATAACTGCACTACCCTAAACCCTAAAACACTACCACCAGCACGACTCCCTACACTACCCAAACACCACTGCACTACCCTAAACCCTAAATCTACCCACAGCACAACCCCCTACACTACACAAACACCACTGCACTACCCTAAACCCTAAAACACTACCCCCAGCACGACCCCTTCACTACACAAACACCACTGCACTGCCTTAAACCCTAAAACACTACCCCCAGCACGACCCCCTACACTACACAAACACCACTGCACTACCCTAAACCCTAAATCTACCCCCAGCATGACCCCCTACACTACACAAACACCACTGCACTACCCTAAACCCTAAAACACTACCCCCAGCACGACCCCCTTCACTACCTAAACACAACTGCACTACCCTAAACCCTAAAACACTACCCCCAGCACGACCCCCTTCACTACCCAAACACAACTGCACTACCCTAAACTCAAAAACACTACCCCCAGCACGACCCCCTACACTACCCAAACACCACTGCACGACCCTAAACCCTAAAACACGACCCCCTACACTACACAAACACCACTGCACTACCCTAAACCCTAAAACACTAGAACCCAGCACGACCCCCTACAGTACACAAACACCACTGCACTACCCTAAACCCTAAAACACTACCCCCTACACTACACAAACACCACTGCACTACCCTAAACCCTAAAACACTACCCCCAGCACGACCCCCTACACTACACAAACACCACTGCACTACCGTAAACCCAAAACACTACCCCAGCACTACCCCCTACACTACCCAAACACCATTGCACTACCCTAAACCCTAAAACACTACCCCCAGCATGACCCCCTACACTACACAAACACCACTGCACTACCCTAAACCCTAAAACACTACCCCCAGCACGACCCCCTACACTACCCAAACACCACTGCACTACCCTAAACCCTAAAACACTACCCCCAGCACGACTCCCTACACTACACAAACACCACTGGACTACCCTAAACCCTAAAACACTACCCCCAGCACGACTCCCTACACTACCCAAACACCACTGCACTACACTAAACCCTAAATCTACCCCCAGCATGACCTCCCACACTACACAAACACCACTGCACTACCCTAAACCCTAAAACACTACCCCCAGCACGACCCCCTACACTACCCAAACACCACTGCACTACCCTAAACCCTAAAACACTAACCCCAGCATGACCCCCTACACTACCCAAACACCACTGCACTACCCTATACCCTAAAACACGACCCCCTACACTACACAAACACAACTGCACTACCCTAAACCCTAAAACACTACCCACAGCATGACCCCCTACACTACACAAACACCACTGCACTACCCTAAACCCTAAAACACTACCCCCTACACTACACAAACACCACTGCACTACCCTAAACCCTAAAACACTACCCCCAGCATGACCCCCTACACTACACAAACACCACTGCACTACCCTAAACCCCCTACACTATACAAACACCACTGCATTACTCTAAACCCTAAAACACTACCCCCAGCATGACCCCCTCACAACACAAACACCACTGCACTACCCTAAACCCTAAATCGACCCCCAGCACGACCCCCTACACTACCCAAACACCACTGCCATACCCTAAACCCTAAAACACTACCCCCAGCATGAACCCCTACACTACCCAAACACCACTGCACTACCCTAAACCCTAAAACACTACCCCCAGCACTACCCCCTACACTACACAAACACCACTGCACTACCCTAAACCCTAAAACACTACCCCAGCACTACCCCCTACACTACCCAAACACCACTGCACTAACATAAACCCTAAAACACTACCCCCAGCACAACCCCCTACACTACACAAACACCACTGCACTACCCTAAACCCTAAAACACTACCCCCAGCACGACTCCCTACACTACCCAAACACCACTGCACTACCCTAAACCCTAAATCTACCCCCAGCATGACCCCCTACACTACCCAAACACCACTGCACTACCCTAAACCATAAAACACTACCCCCAGCATGACCCCCTACACTACACAAACACCACTGCACTACCCTAAACCCTAAAACACTACCACCAGCATGACCCCCTACACTACTCAAACACCACTGCACTACCCTAAACCCTAAAACACTACCCCAGCACGACCCCCTACACTACCCATACACCACTGCACTACCCTAAACCCTAAAACACTACCCCCAGCACGACCCCCTACACTACTGCACTACCCTAAACCCTAAAACACTACCCCCAGCACGACCCCCTACACTACCCAAACACCACTGCACTACCCTAAACCCTAAAACACTACCCCCAGCACGACCCCCTACACCACCCAAACACCACTGCACTACCCTAAACCCTAGAAAAGAAACCCCCACCCCATGCCCAATCCCCCTTACCTCTCACTCCTCGTGGTTCCTCTCTCCTCGTGGTTCCTGCTTCACGTCGTCTCTGAGGGGCGGTGCACGTCGTTGTGAGGAAACGGAACAGCCTCTGTTTCCTTACAACGACATGGATCGTCTACATGTTTTTTAGAACGCATGGTCATTTACCATACATACCTTTACAACAAAATTCGTTGTAAAGGCATGCGTGGTAAATGACCATGCGTTCTAAAAAAATGCGTAGTAATGACTTTGTGATGTACAACGCATGCGTGGTAATGCATGCGTTGTAATGGTATCGCAAAGTAAAAAAGTCATTGTAACGGCTGTTTACCGATCGAAGCTGGCCCCTGTTCTTCAGTGAGACGTTTATTTGATTAATTAGGAGGAAGGAATGTGGTTTTTTTACCGAAAAGTGCATTCCCGGCTGTTGTATTGTGAAAGTGTCCGCGTGGCCTGGTTTCACTTCCGGTGAGAGAGTGGAAGAGTCTGTTTGGATCTAAAGGAGTTCTGTTGTTGGACGGGGCCGGCGCGACATGTCATCAGAAAACATAGCTAATGGAAAGCGTCCTCCCTGAAGTGTGGAGCAGTGCCATGAGAGGTCAACGAGTGTGCGTCCCACCGCAGTATGACCGTACCGCGTGACCCATGTGCCGCCTCCAGGGTACGGGAGGCAGAAGCGGCATCGCAGGTCCTCTTGAAGACCGTTGTAGCACTAATTCTACATTTTGGTACTAGGGCATTTTAACTTCGTTGTTCCTGCCAGATACAAAGAGAAGATCCTGTGTTATTCAGTGCCCTCGTTACCTTTTTTGTGGGTTGTGGTGCTTGTCACTTCGCTGCCCCGCCGGTGCACACGACTGGGCACCCCACCTCGTGTGCCATCTGCAGGGCCTCTGCCCTCGGATCACTGGTTTCGGTTTCTGGAGTGGCAACATAAACAGTTGCTCCCAAAGGACTAGCCTGAACACTTAGGTGAATATCCCCTGCACCAGCATTCCACGGAAATTCTTTCCTAGCTCTCCCACGTCAACGAGGACGTCATAATAGCACGGCTCCGCTCGCGACACCGTATGACGTCATCGGAGCCGTAAGAGGACCTCGTCGGCGTGCTGACGTCAGTTCCACCCATTTTTTCCGTGCCACCGAGGCAAACAGGGGACCGAGACATTTTCACATGTATACATAGTATAATAAATATATATATATTCACTGAAAAAACCATAGGTTTCAGGCACGTTATAGTTAGAAATTAGCATTTAAAAAACCTTAGAAATTCACTGAAAAAACCATAGGTTTCAGGCACGTTATAGTTAGAAATTAGCATTTAAAAAACCTTAGAAATTCACTGAAAAAACCATAGGTTTCAGGGGCGTTATAGTTAGTTGGACATTTCACTCGTACAAAACCATAGAAATTCCCCCGTTATAGTTAGTTCAGCTAACTATAACTCGCGCGCCCGCAATGCACTGCTGATGACGTCACATATTACATCACTCATGACATGGTCAGTGACATCACTCATGACATCACTGATGACATCTCAAATGACATCACTGATGACATCACTGATGACATCATCCAGTGAATGTGTGTTTTTCTGAAAATTAAATATGTTTTATATATGTATATCTCAAGGTCGATGGAAGAATAAATGGGTATATAAGTGTCTAAATGGATGATTTTTTTTTGTAAAATTGATTGTATAACTGACTAAGTGTATCTTAGTGAATACATGGGTTAGTGAGTAATGTTTAAATATGAAAATATCTGTATCAGTCTCTCACTTTGTGTATAAGTGGCTGCATGGGTTGGTGAGTAGCTACATGAGTGTCTATATGGGTTATTAGTTGGTTTTTTGAGTATCAGTATGAGTGTCTGAGTGTCTGTATGGTTCGGTGGGGGTATTACTTAGTGCATAGATGCATGAATGAGTGACTCACTGTTTGTATGTGTTGAAGACAGCATGTGTGCAGGACTGTATAGGTGGATGAGTATGTGTATGGGTGTGTTAGTGAGTGAATGACTGTCTCAATAGTGTCTTTATGAGTAACTACATATGTTTTAAACTAGTATATGTGAGTATTGGTGTATATAAGTGAGTATATGTGAGAGTGAGAGATTGGAAGAGTTCCTGTACAAATAAGTAGGTGTTTCTATAAGTGATTGTTTAAGAGAGTAAGTATGTGTAAGTTTCTGTAGAAGTAAGTGTGGTAGTGTGTGTATAACTGTATATGCAAGTAAATGGATGTTTGATACTTTGTTTGCATGTGTGACTATGTGTGTGAGTAACTCTATGGATGAGTGGCGGTGTGTAACAGGATGTATAGGTGTATGAGTACATATGATGAGTGAGTACATGTATGAGTGACTGTATAGGGACTGTTGGTGAATGAGTGGATGTGTGTGTAGATCTTGGAATTACTGAATAGGTGTGTTGTAACTGGTATTGGTATGTCCATTGTTTTGAAAATGTTAGTTTGTATTTTTGAGTGTGTGTATCAAAGGTTATATTAGGGTGAGAGGAGGTCTGCCACTCTATCACAAGGATGATGTCATCAGTGATGTCATCAGTGATGTCATTTGAGATGTCATCAGTGATGTCATGAGTGATGTCACTGACCATGTCATGAGTGATGTAATATGTGACGTCATCAGCAGTGCATTGCGGTGCGCGCGAGTTATAGTTAGCTGAACTAACTATAACGGGGGAATTTCTATGGTTTTGTACGAGTGAAATGTCCAACTACCTATAACGCCCCTGAAACCTAGGGTTTTTTCAGTGAATATATATATATATATATTTCCAAACTCACAACAGTTCAGTTACAAACCATGGTTTGTTTGTGTCTGTAGACTTTGATAAAGTTTTCATTGTTCTGCGCATGCGCACTGACACTGACTGCTGGGACGGTATGTGAACGGTGCTTTAATTTTTCATTATGCATTACGCTTTACTTGTATCCATTCCGTATGTTCCTCCGCATGGTGGCTAAGATGTATATTAATGTATTTTACGTTCATTTTACATATATGATACCACTTCAACATGTCCGCCATTGATTGTGTTATGGTCCTTCTTTACTTTCCATGCTTACTTTCAGGCTATTTCAGTCGTTTTGTTTGATTTGCACGTTTCACGTGATCAAGATTCCTTGTGAATCGAAACGCGTTGTGGAATAAACACTACAGTGGATACTTACCTTTGCAGAGTTGTGCATTCCTGAGAGTGCACTGAACTGTTGTGAGTTTGGAAATACTTTATTGTCCGGTGTGCTCCGCCGGCGTGTGCGCCACTCTCCTCGGGTCCCCGACAGTCCAGAAGGAGCTCTCTTTGTGGAATTTGACGGAGGACTGCAGTTGGACCGGCCGGAACCTACTTGGAAGCAGACGACTACTTGGGAGTGGAACGAGATCGGAAGGAGAGACAGAGAGGTAAGCGGGAGTCAGCGCTTTCCGTCCCTAGTGCGAGGGGGTTGTGACGCCAATCGGAGGGTGGGCGTCATCTCCATTTCCCGGGGCAGCGGGGGCCTTTGACGGACCGTGGTACCTCCAATATCTCTAAATTTGTCCATGCACATCACTTATACACCTTACCCGATTTGAGTCAGGATTTCCTTCTCACATTTCCGCCCTACGGGGGCCATTTATTCCTAGTTGACGCCCACAGACTGTATTTGGGTACTAGACTGTGTATGGCAGAGAGAACCTGTTATTCAC
Source organism: Calotriton arnoldi (assembly GCA_963921515.1). Lineage (NCBI taxonomy): Eukaryota > Metazoa > Chordata > Amphibia > Caudata > Salamandridae > Calotriton > Calotriton arnoldi. Next base: position 492,420 of record CAWUFW010002294.1, read on the forward strand.
AGGGGGAGCGCCAAAAACTCCGTTTTTGAAACATTAGTCCACTGAGTGAAGTGCAGAATGGAGGAAAAAGAGGAACGAAGGGAAGCAGCCCGGGCCATCTTCACGAGAAGACCAATGCCATCTGTCAAAATTGGCAATACAACCAATCCCATACAACCCACAGAAGAGAAACTATGCAAACTTGAGGACGGAAATATCCAAATGGTGGGAAGCCATATCATTACAAAATTATGTGTATCAAGGAATGGCACCGAGAGGTCTTAGAATCTTCACGACTCCCACATATGAGACACCAAATCCGAAGATGCTTGAGGAATGGTCTTAAAATCCCTCATAAAGCTCCAAAAGGATGTTGGAAATTTTGATTAAGTATGCGTGGTTGGACCGAGATGGGATTTTAAATCAGATCAAAGAACTTATGGAAGATCTAACCAAGCAGGTAGAGAAAGAAACACTGAATAAATCTCTCACCACTATGAAAGAACGTCTCAAGAAATACGTGGAGGACATAAAAGCGCGCAAACAAAGGAAACTCAATCGTGACTATGGGGACTATGAAAGCGGCAGAATTTTGACGTTTAGCAGGAAATATGACTACCTTTACAGCCAGCAGGTCACATCAGATGACACTGAATCAAACAACATGGAACCAACAACCACAGAAGGATCAACGGCCAGCGAGAGTGAATGTGTCAGTGAACAATGCCCCAGTGGAAGAACGCAGTTCACGAACACTGACTTTTTTAGACGAGTACCGGACCCTGCGTCGGGGTCGCCAGACTACAAGAGACACCCCGATCCCAAAAATGAGGGGTCAGAGAGGTCGAGGACGAGGCAGGGGCCAAGGAAACGTAGGAACAGACGGGCAAGAGTCCGACAACAGTGGCAGAAGAGGCAGAGGACGTGGCGGCATGGGAAGCAAACAAACTCGCGCCAGAAAAGCCTTCCAATGGATCCAACCATGGTTAATAGAACTATAATCAATCTTTCTAAAAGACCTATGAGCGATGTTGAAAAACAAACGTTATGTTTAGGACTCTCCTTCTGTCCCTCCTATCCTTTTAATTACACGAATGCCAGAATTGACCTCTTCAAATATGTCCGAAAACTGAAACTCAAGAAGTGGCACAAACTTAAGGGAGCAGGCACATGCAGGGACACCAACACCAGCACCACCACAGGGCATATAGATCTCAATTTAGGTGACATTGATACTCTGATCACCATGATCGAACTAGGTTCACGTGATCAAGATTCCTTGTGAATCGAAACGCGTTGTGGAATAAACACTACAGTGGATACTTACCTTTGCGGAGTTGTGCATTCCTGAGAGCGCGCTGAACTGTTGTGAGTTTGGAAATACTTTATTGTCCGGTGTGCTCCGCCGGCGTGTGCGCCACTCTCCTCGGGTCCCCAACAGTCTAGAGGGAGCTCTCTTTGTGGAATATATATATATATATATACATATATCTATATATATATATATGCATATATATACATATATATATATATATATATATATATATATATATATATATATAAACTATAACTATCTACTGGCGACCGCTAGTAGATTATATATATATATATTCACTGAAAAAACCATAGGTTTCAGGCACGTTATAGTTAGAAATTTGCATTTAAAAAACCTTAAAAAATCACTGAAAAAACCATAAGGTTTTAGGGACAGTTATAGTTAGTTGGACATTGCACTCGTACAAAACCCGTGAAATTCCCCCGTTATAGTTAGTTCAGGTAACTATAACTCGCGCCCCGCAATGCACTGCTGATGACGTCACATATTACATCACTCATGACATGGTCAGTGACATCACTGATGACATCACTGATGACATCTCAAATGACATCACTGATGACATCACTGATGACATCATCCAGTGACTGTGTGTTTGTGTAAAGTTTAAATATGTTTAATATATATAGGGAAAGGCGTATTGAAGAATGAGTGGGTGTATAAGTGTCTGAATGGATGATTTAGTAGGTGCGTGACTGAGTCAATAAGTGAGTGATTAAACGTATCTTACTGGATGCATGGGTGAGTGACTAAACTGTGTGAATGTCTGTATCCGTCTGTCTGTTGTTGTGCAAGCAGCTGCATGGGTTTCTGACTAGCTAAATGAGTGTCTATATGGGTTATGGATTGGTTCTCTGAGTATCTGTATGGGTGCCTCAGTGTTTGTGTGGGTGGGGTGAGTGTGACTCTGTGCATAGATGTGTGAGTGGGTGATTCACTGGGTGCATGGTTTCAAGAGTGCGTCTGTGATGGACTGTATGGGTGGGTGAGTGTGTGTATGGGTGTGTTAGTGATTGAATGTATATCTCAGTGGTACATGTGTGAGTAACTACATATGTGAAAGGCAGTATATATGTGTGTTGGAGTATATAAATGGCTATAAGTGAGAGTGTGTGATTGTGAGAGTGGCTATATGGATGAGTGTGTGCTTGCATCAGTGATTGCATAGGAGCGTAAGAATGTGCTAGTATTTTTATGAGTAAGTGAGCTGGTGTGTATAACTGTATAGGTGAGTAAATTGGAGTGTGATTAATTATTTTCATGACTGACTAGGTGTGTGAGTACCTCTATGGATGAGTTGCGTTGTGTGAGTGTTTATATAGGTGTATGAGTGCATATGATAGTCCTGTACTGAGTGACTGTAAGTATGAGTGACTGTACGGGTGAGTGAGTAGATGTGTGTGTGTAGACCTAAGAATCAGTGAGTGGGTATGTACTTATTGGTATTGGAGTGTGTATGGTTTTGAGAATGGCAGTCTGTAATTTAGAGTGGGTGTTTCAAAACTTATATTAGGGTGTGAGAAGATGCATTAAATTCTCACATGGATGATGTCATCAGTGATGTCATTTGAGGTGTCATCAGTGATGTCATCAGTGATGTCACTGACCATGTCATGAGTGATGTAATATGTGACGTCATCAGCAGTGCATTGTGGGGCGCGAGTTATAGTTACCTGAACTAACTATAACGGGGGAATTTCACTGGGTTTTGTACGAGTGCAATGTCCAACTAATTATAACTGTCCCTAAAACCTTATGGTTTTTTCAGTGATTTTTTAAGGTTTTTTAAATGCAAATTTCTAACTATAACGTGCCTGAAACCTATGGTTTTTTCAGTGAATTTCAAAGGTTTTTTAAATGCTAATTTCTAACTATAACGTGTCTGAAACCTATGGTTTTTTCAGTGAATTTCAAAGGTTTTTTAAATGCTAATTCCTAACTATAACATGTCTGAAACCTACGGTTTTTTCAGTGAATTTCAAAGGTTTTGTAAATGACAATTTTTAAATGTATTAATTGTTATATTTATTTTTTTAATACTGATTTACTACATTTTTAGAAACAATTTTTTTTACATATTTTATTTTTTAAATTACATTGTAATTACATTATACATTACAAAAAATACTTTCTCAGAATGAATTACTTTAGTTTAAATACTTTGCACATAGGCAATAGACTTTTAAGTACAGTAGTTACAGTTGTTGCAATGGGCAACACATTTTCAAACACAATGCAACATTCAGCTCAATGTGAATTTCTAGTTAAATGCAATTAGTTACTTTATGGATTACTTTTTCTAACCACAGGACTGGATCCTAGATTCAGTCCTGGGACATCTCCTGTAAACAGTTGAGTAAAAGCGTTTTGGTTACATTAGTGATTTTAAGGAATATTATTGTATTTTAAAAGTTGACACTGAAACTTTTTCTCATAGAATCACCAATGTTATCCTATGGAAGGAAATTCACTTAGCAGGTAGAAACTGTTATCGTTACTTTTTCTTACTCAGTGTTGGATCCTGGATCCAGCACTGGTGCATCTCCTGTAAACAGTTGAAAGAATGCGTTTAAGTCATACAGGCGATTTTTAAGGAATATTTGTAGTTTGTGAAAATCGACACTTTGAAACTTTTCTGCTGAAAACCAGACAATGGATTCCTATGGAAGAAAATATAAGTTACTGGTAAGTACGGTTAAAATTACTTTTCAGGGTCAGTGCTGGGCTAAAAGATGCGATACAAAAGGGGATGATGGACGGAACGTTTGAGGCAATCAAACACTCACCCCCAGTCAACTGATCTGGGTTTAATTCATCATCATTCTTTAGCTCACTCCACCACCCCAGTTCAGACATGGCCATATGCAAATCAGTCTGACCCTGTGCCTCATGGGAACAGTCCAGCCCGAACTGCCAAGCCATGTCTTCCCTGGACCGGAAACAAGCATCCTAGGACCGGTTTCTGGCATTCCAGCCGTCATCAGCCAGGCTTGCTTGAATCCAGTGGCAAAGCGAGCAAGGGACCCACGTCTGGGCATACCCCCGCCAACTTAGGGCGAACAAAGCGATACAAAAGGGGATGATGGACGGAACGTTTGAGGCAATCAAACACTCACCCCCAGTCAACTGATCTGGGTTTAATCCATCATCATTCTTTAGCTCACTCCACCACCCCAGTTCAGACATGGCCATATGCAAATCAGTCTGACCCTGTGCCTCATGGGAACAGTCCAGCCCGAACTGCCAAGCCATGTCTTCCCTGGACATGTTCCCATGAGGCACCCCGGGACACTGCAGGAGCCGGCCCTGGGGGTGGCGGTCCCCAGGGCCACCACAGGCTCCAGGAGGGGGCCGCGCGGCCCCCCTCCCCACATCAGCACAGCTCCGGGGAGGTGGTGGTCCCGGGGCTTTGGGGGTCCAAACGGACCCCATTTTAATTTGTTAGTGCCCCAGGGAGGTGGCGGTCCCCGGGCGCATGGGGGGCTCCGAGCCCCCCCTCCCCCCACACAGAAAAAAAAAAAAAAAGAAGCCCCGGGAGGTGGTGGTCCTCGGGCTGCGGGAGGGCTCAGAGCCCTCCCGCACCATTTTAAAAGAAAGCCCCGGGGGTGGCGGTCCCCGGGGCTTGGGGGCCCTTAGAGGCTCCCCATACATAAAATAAACACCCCCCAGCATGCCCCCGGGACTTGGCCCACCCGGGGCAATTAACATCGAGCTCGGGAGACCGCGCTTCGATTTTTTTTTTTATCGGCAGGATCCGCGCACCCTGAGTGCATCCTGCCGAATTTTGTATTTTTTTTTTTTAATGCTTTTTTTTGCCCAGGGGGTCATTGTGGGACCCCCTGAGCAGACCTAGGGGGTCAGGGTGTTTCTACCCTGCCCCCTTTGTGCGTTTTGCGCACTTTTTTTACTGCTTTCTTGTTCCTCGGTTCTACCTGGTTTGGAGTGTTGACAGCCAATTAGCAGACAGCTCGTGATCGGGAGGGTGCGCGAATCCTACGCGGCCATAGATATATAGATATACATGTGATTTTCCTTTTGATTTTCTCAGCAACTACTGAACGGATTTACACCATTTAACAAAAAGGGTTCTTTCTGAACCAAGAACTACCTCTTTGCCAAATTTGGTGTAATTCCGTTCAGCAGTTCGGGCTGTAGCCGTGTCTAAAGTTTCTATGGGAAAATGAATGGGGAAAACGCGTTTTGGGACCCCCCTTTTTCTCGGCCCCCGCTGACGAATCACCCCGAGACTTTCAGGGTAGGAGCGGACCGGAGCGCCCCACAAAGTTTGAAAATGTTGCGAAGATACGTCAACCGGCAAGAGAGTTATTTCAAATAGAATGTCACGGATTTCCTATGGAAAATAGGTTCTAACTATAACTATCTACTGGCGACCGCCGTAGTATAGATATATATATATATATATATATATATATATATATATATATATATATATATATATATATTACCTACTGGGGATCGCCAGTAGGTAGTTATAGTTAGGACCTAGTTTCCACAGGAAATGCGTTTTTTGATTTGCCAATATCTTTGGCGACGTTTGACGAATCTTCGCGAAATTTTCAAAACTAATGGGGCGCTCCAGTCAGCTTCTGTCTTGAAAGTTTCGGGGTGGTCGTCAAGTGGGGGCCAAGAAAAAAGAGGGGTCCCAAAATGCGTTTTCTCAATGTTAATTTCCATAGGAAACTTTAGACAAAGCTACAGCCCGAACTGCAGAACGGAATTACACCAAATTTGGCAAAAGTGTAGCGTGCTTTTTAAAAAATTGTGTAAATCCATTCAGTAGTTCCTGAGAAATTCAAAAATAAAAAATATCGATATCTGGTGGCCGAGGAGGATTCGCGAACCCTCCCGAGCACGAGCTTCATTCTGATTGGCTGCCAACACTCTAAACCAAGAAGTGTTGGCAGCCATCTTGTGACTCAGTAAGTCACAAGAAAAAAGGAGAAAAAACAAGAAAAGGGGGCAGGGTAGAAACACTGTGACCCCCAGGGCCAAATAAAGCATTTTTGTTTTTTAAATTTTCGGCACGATTTGCATAGGGTCTGCGAATCCAGCCGCAAATTTAAAAAAAACAAATTGTGGTCTCCCACACTTTGTTTTCTTGAAGCCCCCGGGTGGGCCAGGTCCGGGGGGCAATGCTCAATTGTCGGGGGCCGTAAATACTGTACCACCTTGGCACGTTCACTTCGATGCCTTGTCAGCGGTAGTGAATACAGTAAACACCTCGGCACGTTCACTTCAGCGTCTTGTCAAGGGTCGTACATAGGGTATTGAAAATATAAACACATACACCAGTCTTTGCAGTGTCTACAGTAAAAGGTGTCAAGCAGAGTGTGAGTATTCGAACTGCAAGAATACAGTTATCAGCGAGGCGTGGCTGCACCTGTGTTTTGAAAACGAGTGCTTTGCAGTGCGTTGCGGTGCTTGCGTGAATGTCTTTAGTGAGGTCCGCTGGCCGCCGCTTCGTTTCACTTCACACAGCTTTAAATAGGCCCTGAGGCTGCAACCTGCCAGGACATAGGGATCTCGTGTCTCACGCCAGAGGAGAGTAGGAAGTACGGGTTCATTTGCATTCTTTTAGTTTCTATTTTCCTAAAGAGTGAATTAAGTGTTTAGTTCGGAACTCCTGATTCAAAGAGTCGGGCTCTGCAAAAGACAGGAGTAAGTGTCTGGCATCCCCAGGGTGAAAGTCGGAAGGTCGGAACGCAACACAGCTATGCTTCTGTACTGGCAAAATACTTTCCCTATAGACAAAATGAAACAAAAACCAATGTGCGAAAGAACAGATCTTTCAAATAAATGTACCTGGTTGATCAACAGGAGTATGTTTAGCGGATGGGGAACACAAATGTAATCCTCCCATTTGCCTGGATTTCAACTCAATTCTATGGGTTTTGTGCCACCTTCACCTGCCCCCCTAAAACAAAACTGATATCTGTGCAACTCTTAGGTGCAGATTGACAAGTGCAAATTTCCGATTTTTCACTAAAATATTTTAAGTCCATAAACAAGCAGCGCAGCTCTATTCTCACTGCGCTCATGCTTTAAAATAAAGCGCCTTGAGGCTATTTGGTTTGCAGAGCGGCGCTGCACCAGAACATTCATACAGCGATCCCTCTTGGATTGATCCTCTTTTGTCGAGTTTATTTCTTTTCATCAGACTCGAGGCCTCGTGCAAAATCAGACAGAGGGGAGTGTGTGAAACCAGCTCAGTGAAAACCGGTGAAATGTTTCATTCAGGTGGCATCCTTGTGAAAATTCCAGCCAGTTAGCTAGCGATACATGTTTTTAACTGTATACACTTTCTGGTATGTGTGTTTTACAATTTTCTCTTCACTGCGGCAGAAAACATTTGACTTTATTGTATATACATTGTGGAAGCAGTAATTATTGGCCATTTTACTGGCACGCGTTGCCCCCTCAATGGTCTTCAAAATGAAAGCTCTCACATCATAACTAAATCCGATGTTCCATTTATCGCCCACAAAATGATGAATGGAGGAGTCGGCATGGACGGTATTTGAGCCTGAAGCATACCCGCAGATGTCTCCTTTTGACCTATGTAGCCGCAGGAGGCACACAACTCAATGAGCTATCGCGCCATGAATTATACACATTCCATTTGTTCTTTATATTTATTTGGAATTACCATTTGAGCAAACGTCCAGTGCGTAGCAGCAAATGTCATGCGACAACATTAGCAGTTTGGATGGACACGGAGATACATGAAGTACTGGTTGCTCTGTGGACTAATGCACCTACAGCAGGAATCGGTATTTGACCCGCATGGTAACACAGTCGAATCTGGGAGGGCCCACTCCCCTTTTCATCCTCAATAATGTGAGCACCGTTGAGTTGTGCAACAATAAACATCTGTTATTTAGCCCAAAGAAGCTGATGGAAGTAGAGCGCTTTACAAATACATGCCACGTTACAAAATAGTTTAAATAGTGGCCCTGGGCACAGAGAGCACAGTTACAAGAGACAGCTAGTATACATGGTCACATTACAGGCAGTGTGTGTAGGATGTGCCCACGGGTTTGTCGCAAGCCTGCTTTGCAAGGGCCGTACATAGGGTATTGAAAATATAAACACATACACCAGTCTTTGCAGTGTCTACAGTAAAAGGTGTCAAGCAGAGTGTGAGTATTCGAACTGCAAGAATACAGTTATCAGCGAGGCGTGGCTGCGCCTGCGTTTTGAAAATGAGTGCTTTGCAGTGTGTTGCGGTGCTTGCGTGTCTGGCTTTAGTGAGGTCCGCTGGCCGCCGCTTCGTTTCACTTCACACAGCTTTAAATAGGCCCTGAGGCTGCAACCTGCCAGGACACAGGGATCTCACGTGTCTCACGCCAGGGGAGAGTAGGAAGTACGGGTTCATTTGCATTCTTTTAGTTTCTATTTTCCTATTATAGATGCAAAACTACAAATTCCAGAATGCACCGGGGTAAAAAAGCCTTGACCAGCTACTCACACCGGGCATACAGCAGTCTGACATCTCTCAGGATGTTGGCCCCGGTCGACTGGTTACAGTTGTCTCATGTTAGTCAAAGTTTCAAGGGGACAATTCGTAGAGTTTTTTAAGCACTGGGGTTGAACTTAGGTGCACAAAAAAGTGAATTAAGTGTTAAGTTCGGGACTCCTGATTCAAAGAGTCGGGCTCTGCGAAAGACAGGAGTAAGTGCCTGACATCCCCAGGGTGAAAGTCGGAAGGTCGGAATGCAACACAGCTATACTTCTGTACCGGCAAAATACTTTTCCTATAGACAAAATGAAACAAAAACCAATGTGCGAAAGAACAGATCTTTCAAATAAATGTGCCTGGTTGATCAACAGGAGTACGTTTAGCGGATGGGGAACACAAATGTAATCCTCCCATTTGCCAGGATTTCTACTCAATTCTATGGGTTTTGTGCCCCCTTCATCTCCCCCTAAAAAAACTGAACTCTATGTGACTCTTAGGTGTAGATAGACAAGTGCAGATTTCCGATTTTTCACTGAAATATTTGAAGTCCATAAACAAGCAGCGCAGCTCTATTCTCACTGCCCTCATGCTTTAAAATAAAGCACCTTGAGGCTATTTGGTTTGTAGAGTGGCGCTGCACTAGAACATTCATACAGCGATCCCTCTTGGATTGATCCTCTTTTGTCGAGTTTATTTCTTTTCATCAGACTCGAGGCCTCGTGTAAAATCAGACAGAGGGGAGTGTGTGAAACCAGCTCAGTGAAAACCGGTGAAATGTTTCATTCAGGTGGCATTCTTGTGAAAATTCCAGCCAGTTAGCTAGCGATACATGTTTTTAACTGTATACACTTTCTGGTATGTGTGTTTGACAATTTTCTCTTCGCTGCTGCAGAAAACATTTTACTTTATTGTATATACATTGTGGACGCAGTAATTATTGGCCATTTTACTGGCACGGACTGCCCCTCAATTGTCTTCAAAATGAAAGCTCTCACATCATAACTAAATCCGATGTTCCATTTATCGCCCAAAGAATGATGAAAGGAGGAGTCGGCTTGGACGGTATTTGAGCATGAAGCATACGTGCAGATGTCTCCTTTTGAACCATGTGGCTGCAGGAGGCGCACAACTCAATGAGCTATCGCACCATGAATTATACACATTCCGTTTGTTCTTTACATTTATTTGGAATTGTTACCATTTGAGCAAAGGTCCGGTGCGTATCAGCAAATGTCATGCGACAACATTAGCAGTTTGGATGGACACGGAGATACATGAAGTACTAGTTGCCTAGTGGACTAATGCACCTACAGCAGGAATCGGTATTTGACCCGCATGGTGACACAGTCGAATCTGGGAGGGCCCACTCCCCTTTTCATCCTCAACAATGTGAGCACCGTTGAGTTGTGCAACAATAAACATCTGTTATTTAGCGCCAAGAAGCTGATGGAAGTAGAGCGCTTTACAAATACATGCCACGTTACAAAATAGTTTAAATAGTGGCCCTGGGCACAGAGAGCACAGTTACAAGAGACAGTTAGTATACATGTTTACATTACAGGCAGTGTGTGTAGGATGTGCCCACAGGTTTGTCGCGAGCCTGCTTTGATGATGTGTGCGGCAGAAGCCAATATAGCTGCTTTACAGTATGAGGGATGTGCACAGCCTTTCTTCTGGCACACATCACCCCAGGTTGGCTGCTATTCAACAACACTAGTGGTTGTTGCGAGGTGGTAAACAATATGTTGTGTAGATTTGTAGAGCGCCGGGAGGGTATCCTGGCGCTGAGCAAGTGTGGGCCTAGCCAACCCTAGAGTCCATTGGTACTACTCCAAAGCCAGATCTTCAGCTTCTTGTGGAATTCAAGAAGCAAGGAGGCTCTTATGTGTAGTGGCAGGTTCTTCCACACTTCAGGAGCGATGTTGCTTCTTTCTGCACCCCTCTGGCCTCTTTCTGCACCTCTCTTGCTTCTTTCTGTACCCCTCTTGCCTCTTTCTCCACCCCTCTGCCCCCTTTCTGCATCACTGTTGCTTCTTTCTGCACTTCTCTTGCCTCTTTCTGCACCCCTCTTTCCGAACCTCTGTTGCTTCTTTCTGCACTTCTCTTGCATCTTTCTGCACCTCTCATGCTTCCTTCTGCACCCCTTGTGACTCTTTCTGATCTCCTCTTCCCTCTTTCTGCATCTCTGTTGCTTCTATCTGGACTTCTCTGGTCTCTTTCTGCACCCCTCTTCCCTCTTTCTGCACCCCTCTTTCTGCACCTCTGTTCCTTCTTTCTGCACTTCTTTTGTTTCTTTCTGCACCTCTCTTGCTTCTTTCTGCACCCCTCTTGCCTCTTTCTCTACCCCTCTTCCCCCTTTCTGCATCTCTGTTGCTTCTTTCTGCACTTCTCTTGCCTCTTTCTCCACCCCTCTTCCCTCTTTCTGCACCTCTGTTGCTTCTTTCTGCACCTCTCTTGCTTCTTTCTGCACGCCTCGTGCCTCTTTCGCACCCCTCTTCCTTCTTTCTGCACCCCTCTTGCCTCTTTCTGCACCTCTGTTTCTTCTTTCTGCACTTCTTTTGTTTCTGTCTGCACCTCTCTTGCTTCTTTCTGCACCCCTCTTGCCTCTTTCTGCACCCCTCTTCCCTCTTTTTGCACCCCTATTGCCTCTTTCTGCACCTCTGTTCCTTTTTTCTGCACTTTTTTTGTTTCTTTCTGCACCTCTCTTGCTTCTTTCTGCACCCTTCTTGCCTCTTTCTCCACCCATATTCCCTTTCTCCACCCCTCTTCCCTCTTCCCACACCTCTGTTGCTTCTTTCTGTACTTCTCTTGCTTCTTTCTGCACCTCTCTTGCTTCTTTCTGTACCCCTCATGCCTCTTTCTGCATCCCTCTTCCCTCTTTCTGCACCCCTCTTGCCTCTTTCTGCACCTCTGTTCCTTCTTTCTGCACTTCTTTTGTTTCTTTCTGCAACTCTCTTGCTTCTTTCTGCACTTCTTCCCCCTTTCTGCCTCTCTGTTGCTTCTTTCTGCACTTCTCTTGCCTCTTTCTCCACCCCTCTTCCCTCTTTCTGCACCTCTGTTGCTTCTTTCTGCACTTCTTTTGTTTCTTTCTGCACCTCTCTTGCTTCTTTCTGCACCTCTGCTGCTTCTTTCTACATTTCTGTTGCTTCTTTCTGCACTTCTGCTGCCTCTTTCTACATTTAATTTGCTTCTTTCTGCACTTCTCTTGCTTCTTTCTGCTCCTTTCTTCCTCTTTCTAAACATGTCCTACCTATGTAGGCATAGTTAGAAATTAGCATTTAAAAAACCTTGGAAGTTCACTGAAAAAACCACAGGTTTCAGGGATGTTATAATTAGAAATTAGCATTTAAAAAACCTTTGGTATTCACTGAAAAAAACACAGGTTTCAGGGACGTTATAGTTAGTTGGACATTTCACTCGTACAAAACCAGAGAAATTCGGCCGTTATAGTTAGCTGAGCTAACTATAACTCGCGCCCCCGCAATGCACTGCTGATGACGTCACATATTACATCACTCATGACACGGTCAGTGACATCACGGATGATATCACTGATGACATCATCCACTTAATATCTGATGCACCACCTCACACCCTAATATAACCTTTCATACACCCACTCTGAAATACAGACTATTATACACGAAACCATAGACACACCAATACCAGTTAGTACATACCCACTCACTGATTCACAGGTCTATATACATCCACTCACTCAACCATACAGTCACTCAGACACGCAGTCACTCATCAATACAGCCACTGATATATGCACTCATACATCCATACAGACACTCACATACTGCCAAGCACATGCCTAGTCAGTCACCCAAAGACTCAATCACACTACCATTTACTCACCTATACAGTTATACACACACCATCTCACTTATTCATTCAGATACTAACACATACTTACTCTCTTATACAATTACGGACACAAGCACACACTCATCCATACAGCCACTCTCACAATCACTCACTCTCACATATAGTCACTTATATACCCCAACACTCACATATACTGCCTTTCACATATGTAGTTACTCACACACATAACACTGAGTCATCCATTCACTCGCCAACACAGCCATATGGACACTCACTCACCCATACAGCCCCTCACAGATGCACTCATGCACCCATACACCCACTGAATCACCCACTCACACATCCATGCAGGGAGTCACACACCCCACCCACCCACAGAGACACTCAGGCACCCAACCAGGTAATCAGACAACCAATCATTAACCCATATAGACATTCATGTAGCTACTCACCAACACATGCAGCCACTTACACACCAACTGACAGACTGATACAGACATTCACACAGATTAGTCATTCACCCATGCATTCACTAAGACACATTTAATCACACACTTATACAGTCAGCGACGCACCCATTAAATCATCCATTCAGACACTCATACACCCACTCATTCTTCAATAATCCTTGGCGTGTATATATATATAACATTCTTAAACTTTTTAGAAACACTCAGTCACTGGATGATGTCATCAGGGATGTCATCGGTGATGTCATTTGAGATGTCATCAGTGATGTCACTGACCATGTCATGAGTGATGTAATATGTGACGTCATCGGCAGTGCATTGCGGGCGCGAGTTATAGTTAGCTCAGCTAACTATAACGGCCAAATTTCTCTGGTTTTGTACGAATGAAATGTCAGCCTAACCATAACGTCCCTGAAACCTGTGGTTTTTTCAGTGAATATATATATAAATATATTTATTTTTTATTTTTTACCAACAAAAAGATTTGACTAGCACTCCAGGAATTGTAGTTCAAAGGCTTATTTAATCCAGATCATGGCCATCACCATCCCCTTCACCAATTACAACCAACGCGTTTCGACCAGATCGGTCTTGTTCACTACAATTCCTGGAGTGCTAGTCAAATCTTTTTGTTGGTAAAAATTAAAGCAGAATTCGATTCCTTTCCGCGGACTAGCACCGGTAAGTGAGCGCGCTGTGAGAGGAATCAATTGTTGGCGGATCTATATATATATATATATATATATATATATATATATATATATATATATATATATATACAGCCGAATCAGATTGAGGAGCCAGCACTCGTTGTCGTGAGGATTCTCTTGTTTATTGCATGGATGCTGCACATTTCTAAGCGCTAGCGGTAGCGCTAAACATCCGAGCACCACTAGCGGTCTGGCAGCACGCCAGTAATACCGCAAAATTGGATTTTGTATGTTGAGACAGGCGTGCCCCCATGCAAGGAATGTGGCAATGGAGAAGAGGAGAAGGCGCATGTAGAGGAGGAGGTTCAAACGCTGGGAGCTCAGACTTCCTTGGCGGGGACTAAAGCTCCTCTGCTTAAGAGCACATCCTCACCCTGGTATAACCATTCCTGCGATGGAGCTGGGCACCGCAATTGGCACTGACCAAGGAAGCGGTGGATTCGTGAGACTGTACTGTTGCTTATCGGAATTGATTGCACCAGGCACGTGGATTTGAAGTTTATAAAATCGCCACTGTAAGTCTTTCTCCTGTGAATTCGGACATCTGGTTCCCTTTTTTTAGAGTGAATTGTTTCTGAGTAGAGAGCAGATTGTTCTCAGAGACACACGTACTTTGAAGGAGCAGACGAAATGAAAAGGTGGACGATTATGCTTAAAATAGATCTTTTAACTTGTAAAATGTGCGCTTTTGAATTTTAAAAGAAAGACATCAGGAAGATGCCTTTTTTGTAATTGGAGGACTTGTATAAATCCAGTCCGGGTTTTGTATGCAACATTATGAAGCATGTTGGGAGGTTTTGAAAATAAGTTGAACTGGAGGGCATAACACTTTGTTGCACAGATAGTAAATAATCCTTAAAGCAACTTGGTTTGCAGGATTTACACTGTTCAGTGTTCTTTCCAAATAATTGTGATTATGCTGGTTTGAATGAAACACCGTTAGCCCACATGCTTGTACTTACCCAATCAGTGCATAGAGTAGTGCATCTTCAGTTTTAATGTTGTGCATGCTTTAAATAGAAGCACCAATATGGCGCATGTTAGGTTGAGAAAGGCAGCTTGTCTGCTGAAACGCGTCCCTGTTGAGTCCATGTGTTTGCTGGAATCCATGCAATAAACAAGAGAATCCTCACGACAACGAGTGCTGGCTCCTCAATCTGATTCGGTTGGGGAATTATGCTGTACATTTCTAAGCGCTAGCGGTAGCGCTAAACATCCGAGCACCACCAGCGGTCTGGCAGCACACCAGTAATACCGCAAAATTGGATTTTGTATATATATATATATATATATATATATATATATATATATAAAAATATATATTATCTACTGGCGGTCGCCAGTAGATAGTTATAGTTAGGACCTATTTTCCATAGGAAATCCGCAACATTCTATTTGAAATAACTCTTGTGCCGGTTGACGAATCTTCGCAAAATTTTCAAACTTTGTGGCCCGCTCCAGTCCGCTCCTACCCTGAAAGTCTCGGGGTGATTCGTTAAGCGCGGGCCGAGAAAAAAGGGGAGTCCCAAAACGTGTTTTCCCCATTCATTTTTCCATAGGATCCTTTCATCGCAGCTACAGCTCGAACTGCTGAACGGAATTACACCAAATTTGGCAAAAGGTAGCCCTTGGTTCAGAGTCGTGCCTTTGCTTAAATGGTGTAAATCCGTTCAGTAGTTCCTGAGAAAATCACAAGTAAAATCACATATATATCTATGGCCGCGTCGGGATCCGCGCACCCTGAGCGCACCCTCCGCTGCACCGTCCCGATCACGAGCTGCATGCTAATTGGCTGTCAACACTCCAAATCAGGAAGTGTTGGCAGCCATTTTGTCCCTCGGTAGAACTGAGGCACAAGAAACAAGTGCGCAAAACGCACAAAGGGGGCAGGGTAGAAACACCCTGACCTCCTAGGTCTGCTCAGGGGGTCCCACAAGGACCCCCTGGGCAGAAAAAAGCATATATTTTTTTTTTTTAATCGGCGGGATGCGCTTAGGGTGCGCGGATCCCGCCGATAAAAAAAAAATGTTTGCCCCCGGGTGGCCCAAGACCCGGGGGCATGCGGGGGGTGGGTTTATATTTTATGTGGGGGCCTCTAAGGCCCCCCAAGCCCCGGGGACCGCCACCCCCCGGGGCTTCTTTTTATTTTTTTAAAAATTACCTGTGTGGGGGCTGGGTTGCAGAGTGTTGTAAAAAGGGCGTGGCCTCTGAACACCTCTCTGCAACGCAGCTCTCTGGCGCATACTGGAGGTATCTGGTGGGCTAGTTGGTCCCTAGGGACCCTCGGGATTGAGGAGGAATTAATTCTCCAACTTAAAACGCGCCACAGGGCGTGTTTGCAGACATGTCACCTCAGGCCCCACCCCCTTCCTTCACCATTGTGCAAATATTCCTGTAAAATCAGCCGAAATACGAATTCCGATTTACTCACCTGTTATAAGGAGAGACCTCAGTGCTGTATCTTTCAGCCCAGTACTGGTCCTGAAAAGTAATTTTAACCGTACTTACCAGTAACTTGAATTTCCTTCCATAGGCTAACATTGACTGGTTTCACTTGGAAATTCTTCTAAGTGTGGAGTTTTGGAACTTTATAATATTCCTCAAAAATCAGCTGAACTACGAATTCCGATTTACCCACCTGTTATCAGGAGAGACCTCAGTGCTGCATCTTCTAGCCCAGCACTGACCCTGAAAAGTAATTCTAACCATACTTACCAGTAACTTGTATTTCCTTCCATAGGAATCCATTGTCTGGTTTTCACAGAAAAGTTTCAAAGTGTCGATTTTCACAAACTACAAATATTCCTTAAAAATCGCCTGTATGACTTAAACGCATTCTTTCAACTGTTTACAGGAGATGCACCAGTGCTGGATCCAGGATCAACCACTGAGTAATAAAAAGTAACGATAACACTACTTACCTGCTAAGTGAATTTCCTCCCATAGGATAACATTGGTGATTCTATGTGAAAAAGTTTCTAAGTGTCAACTTTTAAAATACAATAATATTCCTTAAAAATCACTACTGTAACCAAAACGCTTTTACTCAACGGTTTACAGGAGATGTCCCAGGACTGAATCTAGGATCCAGTCCTGTGGTTAGAAAAGTAATCCATAAAGTAACTAATTGCATTTAACTAGAAATTCACATTGAGCTCAATGTTGCATTGTGTTTGAAATTGTGTTGCCCATTGCAACAACTGTAACTACTGTACTTAAAAGTCTATTGCCTATTTGAAAGTATTTAAACTAAAGTAATTCATTCTGAGAAAGTATATTTTGTAATGTAATGTATAATGTAATTACAATGTAATTTAAAAAATAAAATATGTAAAAATAAATAGTTTAAAAAAATGTAGTAAATCAGTATAAAAAATAAATATAACAATTAATACATTTAAAAATTGTCATTTACAAAACCTTTGGAAATTCACTGAAAAAACCATAGGTTTCAGACACGTTATAGTTAGAAATTAGCATTTAAAAAACTTTACAAATTCACTGAAAAAACCATAGGTTTTAGGGACAGTTATAGTTAGTTGGACATTGCACTCGTACAAAACCCGTGAAATTCCCCCGTTATAGTTAGTTCAGCTAACTATAACTCGCGCCCCGCAATGCACTGCTGATGACGTCACATATTACATCACTCATGACATGGTCAGTGACATCACTGATGACATCTCAAATGACATCACTGATGACATCATCCAGTGACTGTGTGTTTCTGTAAAGTGTAAATATTTTTAATATATATAGGGAAAGGCGTATTGAAGAATGAGTGGGTGTATAAGTGTCTGTATGGATGATTTAGTAGGTGCGTGACTAACTCTATAAGTGAGTGATTAAACGTATCTTACTGAATGCATGGGTTAGTGACTAAACTATGTGAATGTCTGTGTCCGTCTGTCTGTTGGTGTGTAAGCGGCTGCATGGGTTTGTGAATAGCTACATGAGTGTCTATATGGGTTATTGATTGGTTGTCTGAGTATCTTTATGGGTGCCTGAGTGTTTGTGTGGGTGGGGTGTGTGTGACTCTGTGCATAGATGTGTGAGTGGGTGATTCACTGGGTGCATGGTTTCAAGAGTGCATCTGTGATGGACTGTATGGGTGGGTGAGTGTGTGTATGGGTGTGTTAGTGAGTGAATGTATATCTCAGTGGTACATGTGTGAGTAACTACATATGTGAAAGGCAGTATATATGTGTGTTGGAGTATATAAATGGCTATAAGTGAGAGTGTGTGATTGTGAGAGTGGCTGTATGGATGAGTGTGTGCTTGTATCAGTGATTGTATAAGAGCGTAAGAATGTGCTAGTATTTGTATGAGTAAGTGAGTTGGTGTGTGTATAACTGTATAGGTGAGTAAATGGCAGTGTGATTAATTATTTGCATGACTGACTAGGTGTGTGAATACCTCTATGGATGAGTGGCGGTGTGTGAGTGTCTATATAGGTGTATGAGTGCATATGATAGTCCTGTACTGAGTGACCGTAAGTATGAATGACTGTACGGGTGAGTGAGTGGACGTGTGTGTAGACCTAAGAATCAGTGAGTGGGTATGTAGTTATTGGTGTTGGAGTGTCTATGGTTTTGCGAATGGCACTCTGTAATTTAGATTGGGTGTATCAAAGGTTATATTAGGGTGTGAGAAGATGCATCAAATTATCACATGGATGATGTCATCAGTGATGTCATCAGTGATGTCATTTGAGATGTCATCAGTGATGTCATCAGTGATGTCACTGACCATGTCATGAGTGATGTAATATGAGACGTCATCAGCAGTGCATTGCGGGGGCGCGAGTTATAGTTAGCTGAACTAACTATAACGGGGGAATTTCACGGGATTTGTACGAGTGCAATGTCCAACTAACTATAACTGTCCCTAAAACCTATGGTTTTTTCTGTGAATATATATATATCCAAAATCCAATTGCGGTTCTACTGGCGTGCTGCCAGATCGCTGGTGGTGCACCAAAGATAGCGCAACCGCTTGCACTAGAAATGTAAGAAATACCCTCAACCTTCATACGATTAAGGAATCGGCACTCGTTCTCATGGGTATTCTCCCGTTTATTGTATTGGCTGCATAATACACACGAACATCACAGGGACGCGTTTCGGCAGTCTAGCTGCCTTTTTCGACCTGCTATGCGCCATTTTGGTACCTCTTTTAAAGTTTAAAATGTTCTAGTAAAAATAGAAGATGCCCTTTCCTTAACAATGCTTGGGTGTGCAATTGCATGTGGTAAATTAACAGCTTTACATGACATACCTCATAGCTATAAATACTCAAGAAAAGGCGCAACAGAGTGAAACCTGCAATACACATTGCTTCAAGGTTCTTACACTAACTGTGCTGGTAAGGGTTATGTCTTTTAGTTCATCTCATGCTAAAAAGTCCCATCATGCCTCTCCATGTTACTCGCAAAACCCGGACTGGATTGTTACAATAAATGGGAGAATACCCATGAGAACGAGTGCCGATTTCTTAATCGTATGAAGGTTGAGGGTATTTCTTATATATATATATATATATATATATATGAAAAAACACAGGTTGCCCCAAATGAGGATGTCACACGTGAAGGGATCTCGCACACAGCCACCGGCAGCAGAAACTTGTAGCCAGCCCTCAATTCCTCATAACGTGACTGCCATATGCGTTTCGAGCAAGTAATGCTCTTGTTCACTGGCTCTTTCAAACAAATGAGGGAAAGCGAATGAAAGCGGAAAACAGCCTTTATTGAAGTAAATAGTCCCGCCCACCTGGGCGTTAGCAGAACAAGGCATCATGGTCTTTGTAGTAGAGCCCATTGCAGTTATAGACACAGTTCCATCTGAACCCGGTTGGGTATCGCTTTCCCAGTTAGAAAGTTCACAAATGTCTTACCCCAGTGGGCATGAGGAATACAAGAGCCGCTTCCATTCCTAACCAATGTAATTCCGGCGGCTAGGCCCCTTCACTCCTGTCAGCGCTCAGCATATCCGAACGCCATGGACCCGCAAAACAGCGGCGGGACCTCCTCGCGGCTAGGCTAGCCGCTAAACAAGAAAAAACACAGGTTGCCCCAAATGAGGATGTCACACGTGAAGGGATCTCGTACACAGCCACAGCCACAGTCGCCAGTAGGTAGTTATAGTTAGAACCTAGTTTCCATAGGAAAAGCATTTATTGATTTGCTAATATCTTTGGCGTCGTTTAACGAATCTTTGTGAAATTCTCGAAAAAAAAGGTCTATCCAGGTCAGCTCCTATCCTGAAAGTTTGGGGGTGATTCGTTAAGCGGGGGCGGGGGAAAAAAAAAATATATATATATATATATATATATTTATTAATTTTTTCTCCTAGGGACTGGCATGATATTTTGGCATTGAAAAAGGATCCCTCCCTTATTATAAAATCATCTGAGTGGGGGCGTGGCTAAGATGGCAGCGAGTGCGGACGCCTAACTCAGAGCTCCGCAACCAGCCGCTTCCAAAATCCTGGTGTATACCTCTTTACACTTACTAACTGCCGCTGTAAGAGCAGCTGGTCACCACCAGACATCGTGGTGCCTGTTGAACAGCTTATGGTTGGTCGCGCCGGCGCCCGCCTGCGGGAGTGACGATCCAGAGAGACGCGGCCCCGTGTGGCCGGGCGCGGCCCTGCGTACTTGGACCGGGAGCTGCAGATAGACCTGCACAGCCCCGGGCACGTGGACGGTCGGAGACCAGACGAGGCCTGGCGCTTCCTCTTCCCAGAGTGTGGTTGGATGTGCGGGCTAACGATCGGGTGCTCGTCGTGCACCGCGCAGGGACTGTGCGCTCCGGCCTCGAATCTGCTGCCAAGGCCGGTAGACTCCGGGCCTACTCCGCGCATTGGTGAAGATGCCCGGAGGGAGCCCTTCTCCTTCCCGCCTGTGCCTGCGGCAGGTCACGCGGCCCCTCTCCCTCCCACGCTACCTGAGGAAGAAGCAAAGGGGGCAAGACAAAAGGGAAAACTGTATAAAAACACAAAAAAAGAAGAAGGTGGGGATTACTTACTCTCTTACTGCCTGCACCTGTGGCAAGGTGCACCCTTCCTGAGTTGCCTGGAGCCCAGGAGCGTGCCGTGGGTACCACGGGGGAGAGCGTTGACCTTCACTAGCTGGTCCACGAGTACACACCTGTGTGGTCTCGTGAAGTTGCGGCCCGGTGCCTGAGCATTGGATACGTGGTGTCAACTCCGCACCAAGCACAGACCGCGATGTGAATTCGGTGGTCGCCGCAAAAGGGGGCAGCGACGTCATTAGACAGTGAGGTTTTCCCACTCCTCAGTTCTCCCCTCACTGGCATGGTGAAGTGTGTCACCCAAACATATGAAGCAGGGTTGGCTCTGCACCGAGGCAGCCTCGTAGTGCTCAGTGAGCCGTACCACAAAGTCCCGTGTGGAGCAGGCTACAAGAACCGGAAAGCACCCGGAGCATCGCTTCAGGACTGGCTGCTGCGTTCACCATAATCAGTGGGTCAGCCCCCCGGCTGTCTGCACCTCCCCCCTGGTCACAACCTGCACTACTAGTTCCATCAACAGTGCACCATGCATATACCCCACCCACGTGCGGTTTGCATGCGTAACGGGGGACCCCTCCTTCACTTCTGGTCCCACGGCATAGCGGCTTACTGTTCTAACCAGACTCAGACCACAGAGTATTCCCACCATTAATATTAGCGAATCTCCTGCCTGGTTTCGCTCTCCTGCTGCTGGCAACACCTGGCAGCTCGGACCGTGTGCCCTGAGCGCCTTGTCACTGCGATCCTGCATTTAACCTGGCATGCTCCCTACAATGGTTCACAAATAGACAACCGAGAGACACGTCTTATAACTGCCTACGATGATGGCACGTCGCCGCAAAGTTGAGGGGGCTGACCCATCGCTCCTGCCGCCACTGCGGGAATCACAGTCTCTGAACTGGGTATCCCAATCCCACACTCCACCACAATGGCAATCCCAGAGTGGAGAAGCCACATGTCCCATCATTAGATGTGAAGAATCAGACCTCTGTCACAGAGGTGGCCGCACAGTCGTCTGCCCAGGGGCCCACAAACCATGCAGACCTTGCACATTGGTTCGATGAACTAATGGCAGTAGTCCTGGACATTAAATCCACCTTGGGCCCTAAGATAGACACACTTTGTGTAGATATCAGTTATTTACGCGAGGATCACAAGAAACTAAAAGGTCGAGTGGAAGAAATCGAATCGTCATTGGCCACCCTACACCCCATGGTGGTTTTGACGTCGGAGCAGATCAAATCACTACAAAAGGAAGTTGAATATCTGAAAGGTGGGGTGGAGGATTAGGAAGGCAGATCCTGTAGTAGCAATGTACGCATCCTGGTACTTCCGGAGCGCGTCGAGGGGCACAACATGGAGCTCTACTTGGAGGCCTGGCTCTCCAAGGACATTCTCAAAGGTAACACCCTCGTCCCGGAAATCCTTCACGCCCGGTGGTTGCGCATCTGTTCAACTATCGAGACAGGGATCATATCCTGCAGTAACAAGATCCCGCGGTCCGTGGAAGATGGAAAACGCCACGATTCACATATACCCGGACTACACATGGTCAGTTTATCGTTGCAGATCTTCTTATATGGACGTCAAATGATGCTTATGCAGTCGTGACATTCAATATTCGTTGCAATACCCCGCAACACTACGTATCCACCATAAAGATACCATCACTCTCTGCCACTCCCCAGACGAGGCTTGGGCCTGGGTGGAGCAAAATGGGATTGCCAGTGCACCGAAGTTACTACCGGCGGCTCCCCGCCGTCAATGGAATAACGCAACTGCATATAGGAACCGCAATAAGCCTCAGTTGCAGTGCCCCACCAGGACTCAGGCAGCTGAAGAGAAGGAACAGGCAATCAGACAGGCAGAACAGCATAGCAACCCAACTCGCCCTCCTGATCAAGTTCTGAAACTGACACCACACCGAACCACAAGTGTCAGTTCACAGAGTCCCAACATTTGTCATTGTTGGATGGGGGCCCTGCGGTGATGCAGCAGACTGCAGACGAACTCGGATGACTCTCCTGCACTCTCTCCAGAGATTTTAAGCAACACTCGGCAGGACTTCCACTGGTGTGGCCTTTCCCGGTGTGGGACACTCTGGACTGAAGAACATTTGCTGGTATCACGCATACGTCAAGCATGCACAACTATGACGGCCACCCTGCAAGCATCTACGCAGACCTGCTACGCCCCCACGTAGATGATAAGTGACTGATATAGCATTGTTATGATTATCTTTTCTCTCTCTGCTCTTTTATTGCTCTCTTTTTTACAACTCTTTTTCTGATATTCTTCATTCTCCCAAATGTTTGATCATTTGATATTTTGTCATGTTGCATTTTAGTGCAGATGGCCTTTTGCCCGTTGGCAAACTGGCCGAGGGTGGGGGGTTGGGTATGATAAATGTTTTACAGTTTCTGTCCGTTCTTTCTGGCATACACCGTGCTAAATATGTTCAGCGCTGCTGCGGCATCACGCGAACTGCACACAGCACTAGGGGGGGTCAGCGACTAGCGGCTACATTATCTAGGCGGGCACATGCCTTCGCCAAATGTAACTCCCATTTTAAAAAGCAAAAGGGGTAAACATGCCAGACGATAATTATCTACTACTCACTTGGACTGTCCGGGGACTCGCTAGTTGCACCAAGCGGCATAAGGTATATCAATATCTGCGTAGACACAAGATCTCAGTTGCCCTACTCCAGGAGACACACCTCACCCAGCAAACTCTTTCATCTCTGCGCAAGCGCTGGAGGGGCACGATAGTGGGGACTACATGTTCTGGATATGCCAGAGGCACTTTGATATGGGTGGCACCTGGGACCCCAGTGCAGTTACTACACCGTACTTCATGACCCAAGAGGGACTCCTAGATGGTTCCCCGATTGCACTCATCTCATTATATGCACCAAACTCCAGACAGGCTACTTTTTTTCAGACTTTGACCGTATTTATTAAGCGACCCGATTGCTCCTAGCATACTGGGGGCGAATACAGCATGGCACATGATTTAAATTTGGACAGGTCTCGACCACAGCTCCCAGGTGCTCAATCTTTAGGCTTGACACTACACATCAAGGACTGGGCCAGAGAAATGCTACTACGGGAAGCTTGGCATAGTAAGCACCCCACAACGCGTGTATACTCATATTACTCACCGATGCACGACTTGTACACCAGAATTGATGCGATATTCTGCTCAGCGTGTGCCTAATCCAGAATATTCCACGCTGAGTATTTGGCCCGCACACTGTCGGATCATAGCCCTCTGCAAATACATCTGGCTTAGGGTGTGCATAGAACTACCATTCCAACTTGGCATCTCCCCTTGGAGGCACTTCAGGACGCACCCCTGCACACCTCTATAACGCAATCTATCGACACATACTTTCAAACCAACACAGACACAGCCTCACACTCGGGTATGGAATGGGACGCGTTTAAGGTTGTGTTGCGCGGCCTGGTAATTAAAGCTGTATATGGTTCCCCATGACTCTCTTGAACGCACTATGCGACCAAGATATCGAAGCAAAACAATTTGAACTCCTTGCCCCCACAGATCCGGGTATTGCACCTGCGCTGGCCAAGGCCCGACTGGCCTATAAAGAGACGCAGGATAAGCTATGCGTGTTAGATTACAAACAACGACTTGCCCGGCAACACGCCGATAGCGATAAGGCAGGCAAGACATTAGCATGGTTACTAGAAACTGACTATAAACAACCTCCAATCACAGCCATATGTACAATAGAGGGACATTTGGTAAACACACAGGAACAGATTAATGATTCCTTCTGTAAATATTACTCCTCCCTTTATAAATCTCCAGTATCTAACATGTCACAGGACATTCAGTATTTCCTGACACGTGCTACCCTGCCACAGATAACACAACCTCACTACGAAGCCCTTGAGGCTCCCATATCTGAGACGGAGATCACTGAAGCAATAAAACTATTGGCAAGAAACAAAGCACGGGGCGGATGGTTGGCCATCGGAGTTCTATACGCCATATGCAGATACACTAGCCTCCCGTCTATGCAGCATTTATCAAGAGGCGTTCGATAGAGGCGCACTCCCTCCATCCCTCCGGGAAGCAATATTGGTTGTGTTACCTAAGCCGGGAAGAGACCCACTATTAATGGGCTCATATTGCCCTCTTACAAGATCCTGGGTAAGATACGAGCCGATCGGTTGTCTGATACTGTCCAGCTGCTAGTCCATAATGACCAGAATGGGTGCATTCCAGGGAGAAACACTGGGCTAAACCTACACCGACTTTTTAAATTGTTAGAGTGGACACGATCAGAGACAGAGGCACCTTGGATCACCGCTTTGGATATCGAAAAAGCGTTTGAAACCCTGGGATGGGAATATTTACTGGCAGTCCTAACAAAATTCGGTCTGGGCCCTAACTTTCTCCTTTGGATAAAGGTGCTGTATGCTAACCCACAAGCCAGAGTTAAGACAGGGCGCGTCATCTCCCCCTCTTTTGCTATCGAGCGCGGCACAAGGCAGGGGTGCCCTCTGTCGCCTATTATTTTCGCGCTTGCCATGGAACCCTTAGCAAGTGTTCTTCATCGTTACGTCTTAGACTGGGGCATCCAGGCATACACACAATGGCAGATCGTCTCCCTTTATGCGGATGACGCACTGGTATACTTATGGGGCATAATGAGGTTTTGCAGGGGCTAGTCCAGGTGCTAGAGGAACACGCCTTGGTATCCGGCCTAAAAGTGAATTGGTCTAAGTCGGTGGTGTTCCCCATGAAGCCCCTTTCCATGACACAGCGGCATAATCTGCCCACCACGCCCCTCATGTGGGTCTTTGACTCCTTTAAATATCTAGGGGTCCAGATTTACCACTCTCGGACAGACGTGGTGGACGGCAATTTAGGTAAAGTAATCACTAGAGCTCGGGCTGCACTTCCGTTTTGGACCGGGTTCCCTTTATCCCCTATGGGACGTGTGGCTATCGTGAAGATGCTGCTGCTCACCAGACTCCTCTACCATTTTGCTGCCATCCCCTATAAGCGTCCACGTACATTTTTCCGAGACCTAGAGTCGCTCCTGGTGACACTGATCTGGGGTGGCGCCAGGGCTAGGGTAGCCCTTCAGAAATTAAATCTCCCCCTCTCGGAGGGCAGATTAGGAATGCCCAATTATGAACTGTATTACGCCGCAGCACAACTTCAATGGCCAATGAGATGGTTGGCGAGTGGCAATCTTGCAGATTTAGACCCCTGGGCAGTGCGGCTCCCCAGGCCTGCACTATTGGAATGGTATGCTGGCACTAACACAGTCCTACAGCGAACACAGGGCAACTTGCTTATGTATGCAGCGAGGCGTAGTTGGACGAGATATGTCCTCCCTGACCGTCAACCTTCGCCATACGCCCGGGCCTTCCCCTAGAGCTGTTGCCCGGCCTTACACCTACCACAAGAGAGTGGAGTTGGAGGCGTGGCACACTGCCGGACTAGACACATGGGGGACCTGTTTGTAGATTCGAGCCTATGCGTGTTCGATCATCTGGTCCGGGATTGTGGAGTGCCATCTGGTACCTTTCTGCTCTATGCAACACTAATGCAACAGCTTTGCCAGACTTGGGGAAATGTACGTACTGAGCCTAGTATATCACAGGTCTTGCAAACGCTACTGACACAAGGTTGTGATAGAAAAGCTATCACTGCACTATAAACTCCCTTAGACCCTATCCTACTCCCCTACTGGCACCGCTGAGCTAATATTGGGACACCGTCTTAACAGCTACTATTACCGACAAGCAGTGGACACAGTGTATAAGCTATCCCAGGCATATATCTAGTAATGCTAGGCTGAAGTACATGCAGTTCAATTATCTCCACCATACCTACTTAACCCCACATAGACTGGCTCGTATGTACTCTACTTCATCGGACATATGCCCCAGATGTCTGTCTGTGGATGCCACATTCCCCCACATGGCCTGGCGATGCCCACAATTAGAAGCATATTAGAATGGCATAGCTGAGATTCTAACAGAAGCGTCCGGCACCGTGGTGGTGCCCCAGGCTCTGCACTTCGTGCTTGGTATAACAAAACGCAATGCTCAGAGTATGGGCCTTAACAAATTCCTTGATCTAGCGCTGGGGCTGGCCCAGCGTCGACTGACTATGTCCTGGAAATCGCCTTCGGGCCCGAGCAAACATGTATGGCTACTGGACCTCCATTGCTCACTGATATCGGAACAGCTGAATCAGTTGTCTGACACTGAGACACCCCACATCCATTAACCCCACACAGTGGCAAGATTACTTAACCGCTGCAGAATCCAAACTACATTCCGCCCTCCCGGACACGCAACACCATTAACACTGCAACAGCCATCGCTCCTATAATGTCGCCTGTCAGACCAGGTGGAGCACGCACTGCGTCCACGCCTACATGTTCGCGTCTGTCATAGGTGAACATATACACAACAACATTAAAAGCTGATGCCCCTCATGTGTACACGCAGCACTGTTATGTATATATCCATTAGTATGTTTACATATTGGTGGGTAATGACCTAGTTGCACGCGCACAACAGTCATAGAACACATGTACGGGACATGCGGGACGGATCTTTCTGTTATTGGGAAACTACCGCCCCATCTCGCTTCTCCCAGGGATCAGTAAAATGGTGGAAAAACACGTTAATTCAGCACTTTCTACATTTCTGGAATCCCATAACCTTCTCCACCCTTCACAGACCGGCTTTCGACCGTGTGAAGGAACAGAAACTGCCCTTTTAGCAGTAGTTGAAGAGTCTAAGAAGATTCTGGATGCCGGAGGCACCACAGCTGTTATCCTCTTGGATCTCAGTGCAGCCTTCGACATGGTTAATCACCAAATTTTGGTCCATAGACTTATAAGTTTGGGGGTGACTGGAGAAGCCATAGCATGGCTGCAATCATTCTTGGAAGATAGATCCTTCCAGGTCTTTGAGGGTGATGTCACCTCAAAGCGGATGCCCTCCTCTGCGGAGCTCCTCAGGGATCGTCCCTGAGTCCCACTCTATTCAATGTTTATATGAGCCCGCTAGCGGAGATTGTGCTTCCTTTTGGGGTTCATATAGTGACCTACGCTGACGACACTCAACTTGTCGTAGCACTTAACCAGTCTGATCATTCCTATCTCGGCCTTCGTCCCTGTTTAGAAGAGGTAGCCAAGTGGATGAACCATTCAAATTTGAAATTGAATGGAGAAAAGACAGATATGATGCTCCTAGGGAATTCCTCCCTTTTCAAAGCAGAAGTAATGTGGCCAGCCTGTCTGGGATCTGTTCCTGCTCCCAAGACCCAGATGAAAAGTCTAGGCATCTGGCTTGATCAAGATCTTAGCTTCAAGGTTCAGGTGCGGAATGTTGCAGCTTCCTGCTACGTCATTCTAATGATGCTTCGCAAAGTGGTCCCACTTCTTCCCTTCCAGGCAAGAAGGCTTATGGTCCAGGCGCTCATTCTTTCCCGCCTGGACTTCGGGAATGCTCTTTATTTAGGAGCCCCTCAGGCGACCATCTCAAAACTCCAGACGGTGCAAAACTGCGCAGCAAGGATACTTCTTGGGACCCCGAACCGTCAATCTGCAAAACCAGCCCTGAAATCTCTTCACTGGCTCTCCTTTCAGGAGAGAGTTAACTTTAAGGCCATATGTATCGTCCACAAGACGCTAGCTGGGAAGGGACCGTCCATCAACCGTTTCATTGCCTGGCCTTACCTTTCGAATAGACGTCTGCGTTCAGACGACCTGCATCCTGCCGTTGTTACCAGGATCAATAAGGATAGAAGTGGTGGCCGCCTATTTCCCTATAATGCCGCCAGGCTGTGGAATACTCTTCCTCTTCACTTACGAAAGGAGTCCAATTATTTGGCCTTTCCGAAATTGCTAAAAACTTGGCTCTTCCCTTAGTATTGCTGTGGTGTCTACCGTTGACCGCTATTAGCGCTGGGATGCCCCTGGGTAGCTACGCGCTTAATAAATGCTTTTTTCATTTCATTTCATTGTTAATAAAAGTTGGAGACAAAATTACAGAGATAAAAGTATGCTAATATTGATTAAACATCATTGCTATTATATTTACTTGACGCCCCAATGGCAATGTACCTGCTGTCTCTCATCCTTTTCATATGTGCGGATTGTTATACATAATATAGTCAATGTGTTGCAGTGGAATGACATTGTAATTATGTTTGTTCTTTTTCTTTTTCCTAAAAATCAATAAAAATAATCCAACAAAAAAAATTATAAAACCATCTGATAAGGGAAGTAATATTGTATTAATGGACCGGAACCTATATCTCAAAGAGGCAACAAGACA
This sequence comes from Calotriton arnoldi, assembly GCA_963921515.1. NCBI lineage: Eukaryota > Metazoa > Chordata > Amphibia > Caudata > Salamandridae > Calotriton > Calotriton arnoldi. The sequence continues at coordinate 521,601 of CAWUFW010002294.1, forward strand.
GCTCACTAACAACGCCTCCGACGAAACCCCATGAGAGACATGGAAAGAGAGTTCCATTTGAAACTCCAAACCTGGCAGGAAAGGGACTTTCTAGAATGGGAAGAATATGCTTACCTAAAAACTGAACATGCCAAGGTAGCAACATTTTATTTCTTACCGAAGGTCCACAAGAATCTGGAAATTCCACCAGGCAGGCCCATAGTGAGCTCAGTAGGCTCACTATTGGAGAACTATTCACGCTTCTTAGACTTTGTTTTTGCAATGTAACAAGTTTACCTTCTTTTTTAAGGGACTCTACAGACTTTTTACAAAAACTGGATGGAATATCATGGAACCCTGAGTATATTATACTGATTCTCGATATGATGTCTCTGAATACATCAATCAACCACAAGTATGGTATATCTGCATGTGAATATTTTTTAAGAGACAGACCTATCACATTTTTGGAGCACACACAAATGGTGATTGAGATGTTGAAATATGGCCTAACACATAATGGGGCATATGTATCAACCCTTTTCCCGTTCGCAAGCGGGCCGATTCTCAGAATCGGCCCGTTTGCGAATGAAAGCCTCTGGGATGTATCATCCCAAAAGGCAAGTGCAAATAGGTAATCGCAATTTCTGCGATTACCTATTTATGCATGCATTTAGAGAATCGCAAATTGCGATTCTCCTAAATGCAATGCAGGAAGCGCTTCTTAAATTGCGAACCTGCTTTAGGAATGCAATTTACCACCAACTTCAAGTTGGTGGTAAATTGCAAATCCTAGAAAAATGCTCAATTTTGCATTTTTCAAAGTGGCATGTGGCGCACATACATGTATGTGCGCCACATGTGCACACATGCATATTTCAGGGGTGCAACAGGGTGTCCTTTGACACCCTTGCACTCCTTGAATGTACATTCGCAATTTGCGAGTACCTAATAGGTACTCTCAAATTGCGAATGTCTTCCATTCATTCCTATGGGCCTCTAGGCCCATAGGAATGAATGGGAAAGATGTCCTAATTGCAATCGCAATTTGTGAGTCGCAATTAAGGAATATGTAGGAATCGCAATTATTATTGCGAAACCTACATACATTTCGTTTTGAAGTCCTTAATAGCGAATCGCTAACATTCGCTATTAAGGAGTCTCAAAACGGTTTGTTGATACATTTGCCCCAATGTGTTTACCTTTAATGGACAGTTCTAAATCCAATTACACGGCACGGCCATGGGTACCTCCTTCGCCCCCACCTACACGAACTTGTTCATGGGAAGGTGGAAGAAAGAGGAGAGGTGGCCTGGGCTGAAGACAAAAATATCTATATAGAGAAGGTCGTGCTCTGGTGTCGATTTATAGATGGCCTATTCATCCTATGGAATGGGGAAATGCCAAGCTGGAGGACTTTATCCAAAAACTAAATAATAATGATGTGAACATCCGGTTTATGGCATCAACTAGTTAAACACACAGTGAGTTTTTGGATATTAATTTGGATGTTGAAGGGAATGAGTTAATTTCCACTATCCACAAGAAAGCAACAGCAACCAATTCCATACTACACGCTAACAGTGGGCACCCAAGGCCCTGAAATGGAGCATCCCATACAGCCAGATATTACGAGCCAAAAGGATCTGTTCAACTGAGGAACAACTTGAACGGGAATTAATTAAGATGATGGAAGTGTTCATCCAACGGGGATACCTCATAAGTGGGCTAAATAATGCCAAAGAGAAAGTCAGAAAGAAAGCAAAAGAACAGGCACTCTACTGAGCAACAGAATAAGAATAAGGCCAAGAGACTCTTTTTAGAGTACAATTCAGCACAACCAGCTATAAAGAAAATCCTACAAAAGAATTGACACATTTTATGGAAAGAAAATCTACTAAAAGATATGGTGGATCAAAGCCCCAGAATAACTTCGAAAAAGACCAAATCCCTGGGAGACATTTTAACTAGAAGCCATTTAGAATCTGCTAGGGAAAGCAATTAGCTGCTGAATATCACTAAGGGTTTTATGACATGCAGATCGTGCAGAGCATGTCAGTATGGAATGAACCAGAAAATATTTCCAACACTGGACAGACAACAAAGGGTAATACAAGAAAGAATAAGCTGTGAGAGAGATTTTGTGGTGTTCGCACTGAAATGTGGTTGCAATAAGTATTATGTGGGAAGCACCATTAATAAATTGAAACTACGAATCTTGCAACACGTTCGAGCAATCAGAAACGGTGATAAGAGTTACCGTATGGCCAACCACATCGAAAGAGAACATAACCACTCCCTGGCAGGTTTTGGTTTCTTTGGCTTGAAACATGTACCCAAACATCCGAGAGGAGGTAACAGTAAGAAGGAATTGAGAAGGGAAGAATCAAAGTTGATCATATCGATGGGCACGGAGTCCCCAATGGGGCATAACATATATGCGGAATTGTAGGTCAATCTTTAAAGAATTACTGTATCCCCACATAAAATGACCCCTCTCCCTGCACTGAAGAAACTTTACCACGATGACAAAGTCCAATAATGAGTAGAAATTGGGATGAGAAGATGGACTATATGTTGAGAAATATGATATGAAATATTGTCAATACTTCTGACCAATAATGTCGTTTGATTAATCCTTTAGTAGACGAATGTTGAAGGGATACATACCTTTTGATTCTAACTTACATGTTCAGACTGTTTAGAGGGTATTTTGAGTTTTATTCTTTGGAAAAGTTTTTATATCTCAAGGGGTCAATAAAGGTGATTTTTAGAGGATCAACTACTGGGTTAAATGACCATTTTAAGCACTTTATTGAGAGCCAAGACATCAGGTCCATGAATGAGATTGTTTAGAGGGATAAGCTAACGGATGAAATGAACATTTCAAGCACTGTGCACTTTATTGAGAGCAAAGTCATCGGGTACAATAGATTGACAGGGTAGGAAGAATAGTGGGAAATTAGAATAAGAGATAGAAACGCCCCTTGCACTTTATGGAGGGCAAAGTCACCATGTGTAATAGACTGACTGGGAAGGAGAAAAGCGGAAAATTGGAATAATACATGGAAAAAAACTGTAGGATATTAGTATAATTAGAGGACACAGCATCTCCGGGTACTTTAGCATTAGTTACTTTATTAATAATTAATTAGACAAATTCCATATTTTAAGAACACTTCAACCCAATTCAAGTATTAGCACTTTATAAATGTCACTTTACTGTAATGTATGTGCAATATTGGGAATTGGAAATGGCACTTTATTATATCATATGTGAAATATTGGGATTTGCAAAGGTGTACAATGGGGAATAAGGACCGAATAGAAAAAGAGTAACAACATCCGTATTGGGTAGAAGTCTCATAAGCAATGGAGTGCATATGGTTATAATTTTTGATGGGGACTAAACACCTCCAGTTTGACACAGTACAATTCCAAAGAATTTGTGGAACAATAAGATTTGAGGAACTCTGGGATAAATGAATGACTGGTCGAATACATCATAAAAAAATGGAGGTTAGATTGAAACACAAGAGGAGTAAAGACTGAGCACCAGTGGTTAACTGGGCATGGCAATAGTAAAAGGACAGTAGATAAGGAGGAAGTAGAAGTCACTACTGTGGTGTAATGATGGGCCAAGTAGAAGGCAGTAGACGAAACGCGTTGGCCTGGGAGATTGATGCAACTTGCTGTTATTATTGCACTTTAATTTATTTTTACCCCTTGGGAACATACGGATTGGTGACAGAATAGAGAAATAAAGAAAAACTTGTAACTTACGGATGACGGTGTCCGAGGAGTTTGTGCCGTTGTACAATGGATCGTGGAGGATGATCACGTAGTATATATATATATATTCACTGAAAAAACCATAGGTTTTAGGGACAGTTATAGTTAGTTGGACATTTCACTGCGTACAAAACCCGTGAAATTCCCCGTTATAGTTAGTTCAGCTAACTATAACTCGCGCCCGCTAATGCACTGCTGATGACGTCACATATTACATCACTCATGACATGGTCAGTGACATCACTGATGACATCACTGATGACATCTCAAATGACATCACTGATGACATCACTGATGACATCATCCACGTGATAATCTGATGCACCTCCTCACACCCTAATATAACCTTTGATACACCCACTCTAAATTACAGACTATGGTTTTTCAGTGAATTTCAAAGGTTTTTTAAATGCTAATTTCTAACTATAACGTGTCTGAAACCTATGGTTTTTCTGTGAATTTCAAAGGTTTTTAAATGCTAATTTCTAACTATAACGTGCCTGAAACCTATGGTTTTTTCAGTGAATTTCAAAGGTTTTTTAAATGCTAATTTCTAACTATAACGCCCTAAAACCTATGGTTTTTCAGTGAATTTCAAAGGTTTTGTAAATGACAATTTTTAAATGTATTAATTGTTATATTTATTTTTTGATACTGATTTACTACATTTTTTTAAACTATTTATTTTTAGATATTTTATTTATTAAATTACATTGTAATTACATTATACATTACATTACAAAATATACTTTCTCAGAATGAATTACTTTAGTTTAAAAGTTTGCAAATAGGCAATAGAGTTTTAAGTACAGTAGTTACAGTTGTTGCAATGGGCAACACAATTTCAAGCACAATGCAACATTGACCTCAATGTGAATTTCTAGTTAAATGCAATGAGTTACTTTATGGATTACTTTTCTAACCACAGGACTGGATCCTAGATTCAGTCCTGGGACATATCCTGTAAACAGTTGAGTAAAAGCGTTTTGGTTACAGTAGTGATTTTTAAGGAATATTATTGTATTTTAAAAGTTGACACTGGTGCATCTCCTGTAAACAGTTGAAAGAATGCGTTTAAGTCATACAGTCGATTTTTAAGGAATATTTGTAGTTTGTGAAAATCGACACTGAAACTTTTCTGCTGAAAACCAGACAATGGATTCCTATGGAAGGAAATATAAGTTACTGGTAAGTACGGTTAGAATTACTTTTCAGGGTCAGTGCTGGGCTAAAAGATGCAGCACTGGGTTCTCTCCTGATAACAGGTGAGTAAATCGGAATTCGTAGTTCGGTTGATTTTAGAGGAATATTATAAAGTTCCAAAACTCCACACTTAGAAGAATTTCCAAGTGAAACCAGTCAATGTTAGCCTATGGAAGGAAATTCAAGTTGCTGGTAAGTACGGTTAAAATTACTTTTCAGGATCAGTACTGGGCTGAAAGATGCAGCACTGAGGTCTCTCCTGATAACAGGTGAGTAAATCGGAATTCGTATTTCGGCTGATTTTAGAGGAATATTTGCACAATGGTGAAGGGAGGGGCGGGGCCTGAGGTGACATCTGTGCAAGCGCGCCCGTGGCGCGTTTTAAGTTGGGGGATTAAGTCCCCTTGAATCATGAGGGTCCCTGGGGCCAACTAGCCCACCAGGAACCTCCAGTATGCGCCAGGAGGCTGCGTTGCAGAGACGTGTACAGAGGCCACACTCCTTTTACACCTCTCTGCAACGCAGCTCTGTGGCGCTTTCTGGACGTACCTGTTGGGCTAGTTGGCCCCCAGGGACCCTCAGGATTGAAGGGATTTAATTCCCCATCTTAAAACGCGCCACGGGGCCTGTTTGCTCACATGTCACCTGAAGCCCCGCCCCCTCCCTTCACCACTGTGCAAACGCACCCCGTGGCGCATTTTAAGTTGGGGGATTAAGTCCCCTTGAATCCTGAGGGTCCCTGGAGTCCAACAAGCCCACCATGTACTTCCAAAAGTGCCACAGAGCTGCGTTGCAGAGAGGTGTAAAAGGGGCGTGGCCTCTGTACACCTCTCTGCAACGCAGCCCTGGCGCATACTGGAGGTTCCTGGTGGGCTGGTTTGCCCCAGGGACCCCCAGTATTCAGGGAATTACCTCCCCTTCTCAAAACGCGCCAGAGGGCTCGTTTGCAGACTGCTGCAGGGAGGGGCGGGGCCTCCGGCACGATGCCGGTCTTTTTTTTTTTTGATTGGGAGGGGGCTGTGTGGCCCCCTTTCCTCAGCCACTTTTGCCCGGGGACCCCATCCCCCGGGGCCTGAGAGATTTTTTTTAATAAAATTTTAAAAACGGGGAAGGGGCCGCGTGGCCCCTTCCCTGGGCCTGTATTGGCCCTGGGGACCCCATCCCCGGGGCAAGCCCTCTTTTTTTATTAAAAATTTGGAGGGGGCTGCGTGGCCCCCCTCTTCAGGCCATTTAAGGCCCCGGGGACCCCATCCCCGGGGCCGGCCTTTAAATATTTTTTTATTTTTTTTTAGGGGAGGAGGGACTGCGTGGCCCCCTCCCTGGCCACTTATGGCCCCGGGGACCCCATCCCCAGGGCCTGGCCTCTCGTTGGGGACTGTGGGGGTCCCCAAACCCCCACAGTCCCGCCGGCTCCCCGTGTCCTACGGGAGCCGGCATTGCTTTCCACATGGGGAGCAGCTAAGATGCTGCTCCCGTGTGGAAAGCAATTTGCTGGATATTGGAAGCGAGAGCAGGTTTCCTGCTCTCGCTCCAATATCCAAAGCAAGTTTGCAATGACAGGACGGGGCCGCGAGGCTCCGTCCCTGTCATTAGCAAACAGCAGTGTCCCGGGGTAGGCACCCGGGACACTGCAGGAGCTGGCCCTGGGGGTGGCAGTCCCCAGGGCCACCACAGGCTCCAAGAGGGGGCCGCGCAGCTCCCCTCCACATCTAGAATGCCCGGGGAGGTGGTGGTCCCCGGGGCTCGAAGGTCAAAACGGACCCCATTTTAAATTTCTTAGTGCCCGGGGAGGTGGCGGTCCCGGGCGTGTGGGGGCTGGAGCCCCCACACAGGGTTAAAACATTTTAAAAGAAGCCCGGGAGGTGGCGGTCCCGGGAGCAGCGGGAGGGCAAAGAGCCCTCCCGCACCATTATTTTTAAGCCCGGGGGTGACGGTCCCGGGGCTTTGGAGGCCTTAGAGGCCCCCACATATTAAAAAACCCTGCATGCCCCGGGACTTGGCCCCACCGGGGCCAATTAGCTACGAGCGCAGGAGACCGCGCTTTGTTTTTCTCGGCGGGATCCGCGCACCCTGAGCGCATCCCGCCGATTTATTTTTTAAATGCTTTTTCTGCCCAGGGGTCCTTGTGGGACCCCCTGAGCAGACCTAGAGGTCAGGGTGTTTCTACCCTGCCCCCTTTGTGCGTTGCGCACTTGTTTCTTCTGGGTTTTTCTAATCGGCAGGATCCGCACACCCTGAGCGCATCCTGCCGATTTAAAAAAATGCTTTTTCTGCCCAGGGGTCCTTGTGGGACCCCTGAGCAGACCTAGGGGTCAGGGTGTTTCTACCCTGCCCCCTTTTGCTCTTTGCGCACTTGTTTCTGTCCCTCGGTTCTACCGAGGGACAAAATGGCTGCCAACACTTCCTGATTTGGAGTGTTGACAGCCAATTAGCATGCAGCTCGTGGTCGGGAGGGTACGCGGACCCTACTCGCCCATAGATATATATGTGATTTTCCTTTTGATTTTCTCTGGAACTACTGAACGGATTTACACCATTTAACAAAAGGATCTTTCAGAACCAAGAACTACCTCTTTGCCAAATTTGGTGTAATTCCGTTCAGCAGTTCGAGCTGTAGCCGTGGCTAAAGTTTCCTATGGGAAAATGAATGGGGAAACACATTTTGGGACCCCCTTTTTCTCAGCCCCGGCTTGACGAATCACCTCGAAACTTTCAGGGTAGGAGTGGACCGGAGCGGGCCATAAAGTTTGAAAATTTCGCGAAGATTCGTCAACCGGCAAGAGAGTTATTTCAAATAGAATGTCGCGGATTTCCTATGGAAAATAGGTCCTAACTATAACTATCTACTGGCGACCGCCAGTAGATAATCTATGTGTGTGTGTGTGTGTGTATATATATATATATATATATATATACATATACACACACAATGTGATTTAGTCCTCTATGAGTCCAGTTACTGACTCCCCCTCTGTGTTCCAAAATGTCTATGAGAGGTATAGATCAATAAACAGATATCCACCTAGTAGTTATAAGATTCTGACAATATGCATATAGAGATATTATGCATGGCTGTAACTAGGGTACAAGATGGAAATGGACAGAAATAAAGGTGCAACATGACCGATTGACTACTAACTATACTATTACAATTTCTGTACTTCCTCTATCTCAGGCTCATAGATATATCATTCTGGCAACTAAAAATAATTTGAGAAGTTGCTACTATAATACCATGTACAAATGGTTATATAATGATGTAAAGCGCAACATGCTCAACTAACTAAAATCCTACACTAAATAGCTTTATTTTTCTATGGGTATCATTATGGAACTAATAAAATGCCACATACCCCTCTAACTGAAATTCTATGCCGTATAGGCTTTCTTTTCTTTCTTTGTCTCCTTTCTATGGAGTTAAAACTGATATTATCCAGTAGTAAAGTGCCATGTGCCTAGCTAGCTGAAATCCTCCACTATATCAGCTCACCATGTATCCTCTATTCCTTCTTCCATACTATTCATAACAGTTTCTAGGGCCCATATGTTCGAAAATTCCATTTTGGGATTCCAAAATAGCGAATCCAGAGACCTCGCTATTTTGGAATCGCAAAACGGAATATATGTAATCTGCGATTTCCTAGTAGCGATTCCTACACTAATAGGAAATCGCAAATTAGGTAATCGATAAATTGCGATTTCCTGTTAAGAAATTGCACATATTAAACATATGGGCCATGGGCCTTAGAAACTAGTTTTCAACAACCTGAAACAAAATAACAAAATGAATGTGACATGGTACAGACAATAATATGGTGCCAGCATCCCCACAGCGACACAGCCATGGTTAGCGGCCTAACAGGGGTAGGTGTCAGGATGCTGTACTGGGTTTCAGGATGCTGACAACTACTAAGCCATTTAAAATCAATAAAAATACCCCATTCCATCAAATTGCACAGCCCAAGGGTGGATCACTGGACATCGTGATGTGTAGTGGTGACACATGGCACAGACTTGCTCCTGGTCAGAGTTGGTCTAAAACACAGCTTACCTGAACCATTCTTCATGATCCATGTGAGTGTGACTTAATAGACTCAAACAAATGCAAGATAAATCTGGGGCCAGCTATTCACTATTCATCCAAAATCAGATCCTCTAGGAGGAGAACCTTAAAATCACCTTTAAAGGTAAACGCACTGTAAGAGTATTATGCAAGGTATTGGAGATTGCACTCATTTGTGTATGCTGAGTCGATGCTTGTGGTAATAACATGGAAATCAACAGTAAAAACAAGCATTGCCAATGGGAATAGGTCTAACTTTACAAGAATGTTGAATGGCAATGTAAAGCATTGCAAATAAACACAATTGGAACAAGTATGTATTTTTGTGGAAGCAAAGAACTGTAGAATAATATAGGTGTAGATTAAAAGGTCAGGTCACAGGTGTCGAAGGGGCGCCAAAGGCAAGCCCGTCTGCACCTGTCCAAGCCTGGATCAAGCCCAGCTGCATGAACTCTGGCCATCCAACCACCCACAGGTACTCCCCTCCAGACTTCCGAGCCCTGGACCCCAGACACCACAACAACTGCTGCCTCACTTCTCCTCGCTCAACAATAGGGCCATTCACCTGCCGCCACTGTTTCTTCACCTGCAACTCAGGGCCCCCTGCCTTCACAGATACTAGCGCCACTCTCACTTCTTCAACCACAAACCCCAGGAACCTCTCCCATGCATCCTCCTCAATGCCTGATCTCTCTGCAAACATTCCACCGAAGTCTGGGGCACCATTACCACCCTCAACCTGGATGCGATTGTCATCACAGACACCTGCCTTGACTCCTCCTCCTTCCCCAACATCACCCCCACTATGCCCCACAGTTACAAGATGGCACACCGAAAGCGCACCAACAAGCACAGCGGAGGCGTCGCCATGAACCACAAAGACAAAATCTGATGTACCACCACTGAGAATGACATCAACCCGATCATGGAACACCTCAATTTACAAATCCACACTGACGACAAAACAACCATCAGAGGAACCCTCACCTACAGATCCCCAGGACCACACACCAGTTTTTGCAAAGCCATCACCCACCTGCATCGCACCACTAGCCATCAAGTCCAAGCACTACATCTGCCTCAGAGACCTCAACTTCCACCTAGTTAGTGCCCATGGGCACTAACTCCGTCAACCTCCTGGAATGCATGCGCAACATAGGCCTAACCCAGCTGGTCACCAACCCCACACACAGAGCAAGACACACAATGTATTCGATATTCACGGCCAGCGACAGAGTCAAATACAGCCAAGCCACAGAACTTACTTGGACCGACCACTCCATCGTCCACTTCACCATCGCAGGATCACCATACACTGCCGCCAGCTCCCCCAATGCCCCCTTCCACTGCTGGAGCAAAGTAGCATAGACCCAATGGATAGATGCCTTCAACATCACCCAGCCTGACCCCGCAACCAACCAAGCAGTCTGGAACTTCACCACCTGGATCACCAACGCCACCCACCAAGCTGCTCCCATCAAACAAGGCAGGACCCGTAGAGTCAACAAACAAGACTGCTGGCACACACCAAAACTCAGGACAATGAAACACAGCTGCAGACTACTGGAGAGAAAATGGCACACAAGCAGAGGCACCACAGACTGAGCCACTTTCAAGACCGGCCTAAAAAAATACCACCAGCTACTCAAAGATGCAAAAAAGACGCCCTGACAAACTGCATTGAAGCAAGCACCAAACATACCAAGGACCTCTTGAGCAATATTAGATTTGATGCAGATACTGCTTTGCTAGTCTTATGGTGTTTTTAAAAATAAATAATGTTGTATGACAGAAGCATGCATACCATTGTTGAAATGGGTAAATACGATGTCAATGAATACCATGATATGTGCAAGCCCGACAATACCAATAAACGCGATGTCAATGTATGCCATAATCTATGCCTGTACAACAGCAACAATACCGGCAGTAGCAATGTCAATGTATGGACAAACGACAGTGTTGTTACAGTAAAATCAATGTCAATGTGCGCCATGATTTAGGAATGCATAACTATGTCAATATCAGTAAAGAGAATATTAATGTACGCTATGACAACTGTACACACAATGTTGAAACTGTCGATAAAAATTATAACAGTAGTGACTGCCATATTATTTTTAGGTGTTTCAGTGTACTAGCCTCATTGCTATCAGATTTACCCAAGATGACCTCCCAACAGTCCTGAGTCAGAGATATGTGGTCAGGCAGGTCCTGCAACCAACACCCATGCCTATCGAATATCAGGTCACAGGTGGGGTCTCTCCTAACCCAAAGAAAAACGTGCGCCCAGAGAAAACCCTGATCGATCCCACAGAAAAATATTTGCACCACAAACAGGTCCGATGCAAATGGCCCCTATAGTATACGTTTGGCCAAAGGCTTGTGTTCCCCAAAAATACCACAAAGCTAGATAACACATGTAGATAGAAACACTTAGCCAATCAGGCCACAACATGCACACCACACATAGTGATCATGCACTGCTCATGCTGGATATCTGGACACATACACACTGGCCCACACTAGCTCTCCCTGAGGTTGAGAGCCATCTGTGTCCTTATCTGATGCCCGAGCTTGTTAATTTACAACTGAGATTCTATTGAGGAACGCAGAAATGTTTTTATTGTACCTCACAAAATGTATATAATGCCAGCCGAAACGTGTACATCGAGAGGCTTTCCTGAGCCACATTCTGTCGAGACTCTCACAGCCGCTCTGTTTAATTAAACTAACTTGTTCCAGTTTTGCCAAATGCATCTTACCTTTTCATTTCTTTAAGGTAAATTCATATCTGAGCAACATTTTGGCGAGCCAGATAGGAGTGATTGGTTCATCGAGCCTGACTGCTGTCAAAGGAAGGACCCCGAATGGATTCACATCTGCGCAAAAGAATCGGTGAGCAGACACCATAATTAATTCGAATTTCTGCTGAATCCACGGGACAGAGGTCCGTCCAGAGACAGCCGTCACAATGGTAAGAGACTACATCTGATCCTTAGTCCCAGTAGGTGGCGTATGGCAAACTCGGACAAGCGTAGATCATTTTGTGATTTGCCCTAGCCAGCACGCTAGAGAGGGCTAAGGTGACTATTACTCTTTGGGACCGCTGTTGGGGACACTGGGTACTCATCCCTGGGTGTCAGTATGGGATCGCTTGGATCACTGGGCGTGGGAGCAGTCAGTACGCATAGGTTCTGGGTGTCATACAGAGCTAACATCTCAATTTTCTTTTTTAGTCACAAAGGTTTTCTTAGTGCTACCAGTCTCACTGCTGTTAGTATCTAAAAGAAGTGAGAGGTGTTCCCCTTTTTCTCTCCGCTTGGACCGCTGTGCATTAGGCAATCGGTACGCACAACCCCTGGGTGTGATATAGGGTGTAATTCGGAAGTTAGGAAAAATTCAGACCTTAGTGAATCAGGTGCAGCTTGTGTCTGGCCACAGAGGGCTGATAGTTATGAGGTTATTCCCTTTTGTTCACAGAAATCGTTGCTATTTTTTGTCTGCCGAGCCCATATTGACAGACTATCGGGCTCACGTAGCTCTGCGTATAACGCAGAGCATCCCGTCTCCTCGTGCTGCAGGCACTTGGAGGGGGGCAAGTTTTTTGGGGACAAAACAATTGTTTCAGTCAAACCTTTTCTCTTTTTGTCTCTTCTAGATTTTTCCATTTCTGCATTTATTGATGTTGTGGTGCTGTTGAAATTTTGGAAATCATGCTGCATGTTTAAATGTTATGTCATGTTGGTGACCCTATGCTTTATGAAATAACAACCACATTTACCAATCAAAAGTTCATGATTGCTAGTTTACTGCTACAAATCAACTCATACTGCTCAAAACTGGCAATTGCATTCTGTTTCAGGTTGTTACTATTTGATTGCATTTGTCTTTTGTTTAGTGTTAAATGTCCATTTTTCAATCCATTGATTTTCATAAAAGCTTGTAACCAGTAGATTGTTTTCGGTAAACACCTTGTGTACACTGTTCCCCAACAATTAGAGTACGATTTGTAATTATTTAAAGAATCTTGAGACAATCCAAATTTGCAAAATCCTTAAAACAAGTTCCCCAGGCTGTCATGGAGACTCCACGAAGCCACATGCAAGGAAGGTTCCCAACCCAGGCTATGAAACTAGAGAAACACAGCTATGAGTGGCACGTCCATACCTAAGCCCACACATTGCCCTGGCCTGAGGGGGGAATGTTCGACACCAACACCATAGAACATACAAAGACTCACACACAGACTAGGTATAAGGGACATAAAAAGGCTAAGCGGGAGGCTCTACTAGAACTATGGGCCATCTTTGAGGTGGCCCCAGCCTAAAAAACTATCCCGAGTCTGTAAGTAAGGCATCTGCACCTCCCCTACCATACACCGGCCGGGATGTGCTTTCACTGATGCCGGCCATCCCAATCGCCGCTGCATTGGGTTACACCAATTCACAGGTCAAGGAGGGTGCTGAACCTCCCTTGGGGCATCAAGCTGCCGGACGGGGAAGGGGATCACAGGTCCCACCAGCCCAGGTGCAGTCGCCCCCCGCTCAGTTCGGTGCCTGGCCTCCTCGGGGATTGACACCCCACCCATCAATTGCGGCCTATCAGGTCTGAGCCGAACAGGGAGCACACACTCTTGAATGCTCCACCGGACGCCATAAGGCCAGAGGGATGTTTGTGGCCTACTAGGAGGTGATTTGACCAGTCGAGGGGAAGAAAGGGGCACCAGTCCCGCAGAGTCCGACTCTGAAAGGGGATCCATGGGCTACACTCCACCCAGGCAAGTCAATGGCATGGAGGAAGCATCAGGGAGTGAGGTTAAGGCCCAAACATTGCCTAGAAGAACCACACTTAGCACTCAGAGAAGGAGGCAATCCAGGTAGGAGTTAGAGGAAAGGGGAGAGTTAAGGATGGAGAGAGAGAGAAAGCTCTCACCTGGGGAGCCCAGCAGGGAGGGGAAACAACTCCGCCTTCCCCAGAGAGAGCAGGAGCTAGGCCTTGGGCCCCACATACAGATAAGCTAGGAGGAAGGCCCCTCACCTAGTCACACACATCACCTGGCCATCAGCGTAGGACAGGGGCTGACCAGGAAATGAGTAGTCAGGAAAGCCTGACAGGGACACAATTGAGGTACAGTAGGAGCAGCATGGCAATCTTATACGTGCATGAGGAGAGCAATGACAAGGACATCCGCAGCTCCCCCGAACACACTGGTCAGACAGACCAACCCCTAGAGAAATAGTATCCAGAGAAGAGGCCGAAGCCTTAATGCAACCTCTTTGTCATCTACTGGCTGCCTGGAACCAATGGAAAGGCCACCAGTATGATCATCCATGGCCAGAGGAGGTATCGTTCAAACTCAAAGACATGGCCAATGCAGAGGACTACATTTGGCATGGAGGGCAAGATCCAAAATGGAACTACCCCTACATTCAGAAGTGCTTGAGACAATGGGAGTACTACGTCGGGGAGAAGCTGATAGAGCTGCCCGACCTAGGATTTGCCAGCTACTTCAGAAAGGCAAAGCAGGAACCATCTACATGCCTTGGGCACAGATGGGCAAAGAAGGGCTCAGGAATAAACTGCACCCATTGATGGACGAGGCAGGAAAATGATCTCATGCTTTAAAAAGAACACCACAGGCATTAACTTAGCTTTAGGTGACATCAAAAGTCTGCTCAGCAGCCTCATTGGGGAGCTGACAAACATGGTGTTCACCCGAGCCCGCATCCCTGCAGTCATACTTATCAACACCAAACATGACAGGGCTGCATTTAACACATTCAGACACAAGATCTAGACGACCCTAAGGGTGATATTCCCTGACCGCCCAGATGTAGGAGGACTAATGGCAGAGAGGGTGAAACCTAGGGAGACCATGACTGAATTCCTAGACAGGATGGGAGAATGATGGGGGCAGGAGATAGGACAGCTCTGGACTGACACTGGTCCCCACGTTGCATTCTTCTACAACATCCTCAAGAGAGGGCTAACCACTGAGAGCCAGACTGGGTTAGGTAGCGTAGTAGGGCTGGACACCAAACCTTGGTGGGAAATACAGGCTCACATACTACACTATTACCAAATGGGACAGGAGAAGGACAAGGAAAGGCAAGAGCAGGCCCAAAGAGACACTGCCAAACTGGTCCAATATAAGTTGAAGAGGACCGCCCTTGAGGGGTCTGTGCTAGCTGTGAATCTCCAGATGGCACCAGTCTCAAAGGGATTTGCGCTCATGGACCCCAGAGGGCATCCGCCTAGCCCTAGTGGCTGAGGTAAGGGAGGCTGGGTCCAAACCAGCCTGGTAGAGTGCCACTATTGTCACAGAATGGGCCACATGGCTAACCAGTGCCATCTAGAAATGCACCACCATCAGAATGGGATAGTACCAGGACAGCCCCCACAGAGCATCCACCCCCAAAATCAAGTGCAGAACAACGCACATGCCTCACAAAATCAGATTCAAGGAAATAAGGCTGCAGCCACCCCACCTGGTGGGAGGCTGAGCACAGAGTAATCACTACAACAGACAGGGAGTGCAGTCCCGCAGGGACCGGGCCGCAGCCATGGCAAGGTGGGGTGACTGTCTGGGGTGGTAGTGCCCTAGTACAATCACAGGGTACAAACACGCCATAAGTCCAAGATCAAGTCCAGTCACATTTCCTTGCCTGCCACCACCGCCAGACTTCAGAACAGCCATACAATATCGACCGGGAGTCCACACTAGAATTCGCCATCTGGGTACCGGTAGGGGGCCCAGGGCCCCCACTGCTGTTGGTCCCCCAGGGCGAAGTTGACTGACCATGCCCTGGGGGGAGGACAGTCTGACATTGGAGCAGGGCAGGCCCCCAGCTGGTGCTAAAAACAGGGGGCCTCATTTATGAGGTTTTACCATAGGGCAGCGCCGCAGGCCTCCCTGCTGCGCTGCCCCACGGTAGAAGAAAAGGGCAGGAATGTGCCATATCTATGAGATACAGCATATTCCTGTCTTTTTCCCATGTGCTGGGGCTCAATGGGCTGCCGTGCGCCAACTCAGTCACCTCTGCACCATGGTGCAAGGGTGCCTGCGTTTAGAGGATGATTGTTTTTGTGCAGGAATGGAATCCTTCCTGCATGAAAACAATCACAAGATGTCTCCTTGTTGTGCCTCCCTTACGCCTCCCCTGGGGAGGCGTACGTTTTTGGCTCTGCCTCAGATTTACAATTTCTCGTAAATCTGGGACAGTGTCAAAATGCCATGGATGTTGCTGGGAACGCCCCCAGCAACACCTATTGCACGCCCCTTTAATGCAGAAAACTGGGTTGAAGGGAACAATATTTACGAGGCAGCATAAAGCCACAAAAAGTGGCTTAGTGCTGCCTCGTAAATATGGAGCAGGCTCCTGCACCACGGCACATCACAAAAAGTGAGTTCCTGTGGCACAAGGACCCTCATAAATGAGGCCCAGGATACCCAGGACCGCTCACCCAAATCCAATTTGGGCAGGCTACATAAGTCTCGGCTGCCTCAGGGTCTGCAACCAAATGGAGGCTCTCCTTTAGTTCCAAAACAAGGTGAATGCTCCAGTATCCGCGTTTTGGAGCCGGTTCCTCAACACACGGAGACAGCGATGGCCATGATGGCAACAATATCCTCAAAACTCTCAAGAAATCCAATCACAAGACCCCAGTCTATAGGAAAATCCATCAAATTCATTAACGCCACCACCAATCAGGCCAAGCACATAAAATCCCAACAATACCCCTGACTCTTGCGGAGAAAACACCACAAAGAAACAGTTCCAGCCATTTCCCTGCAGGGTCCAACGGGGGTCCGAACTTGACCTTCCAACCACCTCCAATATCCTTCTATCTGCTTTTTCCCTAAACTGTAATGTTATGTACTTAGGTACACTCCAGATTGGATGCTGGGGTACCCTTGTCAGTCCCTAGTATATGGTACCCATGTACCCAGGGCATAGGTACCCCAGAGGCCTCCCATGGGCTGAAGCATGTATTATGCCGCCAATGAGAGGCCATGCAAAATGGAACTACAGGTCTGCCATTGCAGCCTGTGTAAGTTGGTGCATGCACCACTTACTTAAGATATAGGTTTACTATATCTAAAGGGTCACTACACTTAAAACCTATAAGTCACCCCTATAGCAGACCTTAACAATCCTGAAGGCAGGGTGCTTGGTTCTAAGTGAGAGGGTGCCACTGCATGAGCAGGGCACCCCTGCAGCCTACGGAGTCCATTCTCCCGGGTTGTTAGTGCTGCAGCCATTTACGACATATAGACTGGCATTATGCGACCGTGTGATGACCAACTCTGAAACGGCTGAAAGTAACCCTATCGTGTTTGGTGTCAAACATTGTGGAAACATACCCCCACACCGGTAACTGGTGTTGGAGGTATGATTCCACCCAACAGAAACGAGCTTTTTGAGGTCCCTGGTGCTCCCGGTACCAGCCTTCTAGTCCCGGGCAGCCCAAAATGGTTGCTGCCGACCAGAGACACATTTGTGCCCTCCTGCTGCTGAGCCAAGCTTGAGCAGGGGAAGGCAGAACAATAGGCATCCTGTCACAGGGAGGTGTGACCACCCCCCCAGACAGGATTTAGTGTATTAGGCCTAGGTGGGTGCGCTTGCCAGCGACTGAAAGTCTGCATGAGGGGCACATTTGGTGTGCCTGTGCATAGTCCAGTTCAAACCAGTCCTGGGAGCCATTGGCTCCTGCTCTGGTGTGAAACTGGACAAAGGACATGGGAGTAACCTCCTCACTGTCCAGACCCTCCCCTGGGAGGGTCCCCTGAATCTGTACAACCCTCTACCGTGGGTACAAAAGGGCTTACCTGGCTGTAGGACCCTAGATTCAATGTGGACAAGATTCTGAACCAGAAACCACTGAATTTCGACCGTCTGGACACTCTGGACTTCGCTGGACTTCGTTTGGGCCCGACTTCATCTCCCTCTCAGTCTGAAGCATTGTCTGTGCCCGTGCACCATACAGGCTCAGTGCAGGATCTGTGGAGCATCATGGACAGCTGAAGATATCTCCCTTGGAGTGAAGGAGTCACTCCCCTCCAACCACAGGCACCACATCATGAGTGACCGGTCTGCTGCTCCTGAGCTCCTATGGACTCCAAAGTCTCCAGCAACACAGGAGGTAGGTTTCCATGTCCCTTGAGTTTCAAGCTGCCCTCTCACCAAGTCTGAGGTCAGAATCCCTTGTGGGGGCTGCAATACCCATACCCCTGTTAACCCCATACTTTTGCAAGTGCATATGCTTGTTGGCGTTACCAAAACAAGTGCACTGGGCTCCTAGTAGCCCCAACCTCTGGCACCATTTCTTACAAAGAACTTTGGTCTCCTATCATCGAGTGCTCCGTGGGCTGCTGCTTTGTGAAACTGCTTGAAGTCCCCTTGCGACTCCTGTGCCTCCGGCCTGTGGGTCCTCTTGAGGGTCAACTTTG
This sequence comes from Calotriton arnoldi, assembly GCA_963921515.1. Taxonomy (NCBI): domain Eukaryota; kingdom Metazoa; phylum Chordata; class Amphibia; order Caudata; family Salamandridae; genus Calotriton; species Calotriton arnoldi. The sequence continues at coordinate 540,092 of CAWUFW010002294.1, forward strand.
ATTTTCTTGGGCTCCATTGTTTGCTCCAGGCCTGCCCTGACTCCCCTGTGTTTGGTGAGTCTCCTGGACCTTGCTGGTCCGAACCGTAACCTTCTTTGACCTTCTGCGTGGTTTGCCGCTGCCAAGGCTTGTTGGTGCTCCAGCCAGACACCGACCCCTCAGTACTCGACATCCTTTGTGGACAGCTTGTATCCTGCTCCTGGTCATCCTCGACATCTCCTGGTCCGGGTGGCTGCAGAGTCAAGAACCCCCTCTTCACACCTGAAGCACCCGACATCGGTGGGCATTCGTCTACCGAGCCCCAGGTCACTCCTGAGTGACCCAGACTCTGTCCCCTCTGCTTTCAGGTACTCTTCATCAAGGATCCACCTTGGGATTCTAACGGACACTTTTCTTCTTCCCAGCAGTGGCTCTTCTTCGAAGTCCTCCATAGAGATCGACGGCGGTTTCCGATGCCACTTCAGACCTATGTACCCGGTAACACTAGGTAACTCTGGTACCACAGTATCCACAGGTGGGGTGGCTCTCCAACCTCCTAACTTCCACTGGGTTTCTTCGAAGTCCTCTTAGAAGGGTCCTTAAACTTTAAAACTTCAACCGCGACTCTCCCATAGATTTGTACGGCGCACGCGGTTGTGTTCACACAGTGCACCTGTCCTCCGTGGGTCCCTACTTACTCACCTTGGGTGGTTCCTCGGGGTTCCCGCGATTCTACAACCGCTAGACACTGTCTTGACTCAAGTCGTGGTTCTTATACCACTATTTTAGTATATGGTTTGGTCTCCCCCTGGAGCCCACTGTGTATTAGTGCTATTTACTATTGTTTCTGTGCTACAGTATTGTGTTCTTTGTGTCATACTTAGAGTGTTATATAAATAAATACATATTTTTATAAGTACTGTGTGGTTCTCCTTTCATTTAACCAATACTATAAGGTTGCATTCTGGTAAAACATGCTGCTTAACATTCCTTCAAGACTAAGCCTGAAGGCTGCTCTCCACAGTTACCACTTGGATAGCTTTCTAAGGTTATCTTTGACCTTTTAAATCACCATAAGGGTTTTTTGGACTGGTACAGGGTCCAACTGTAATTAGTGGACAGCATATACCAGGCCAACTTCTCACACTGCCCAAAGATTCTTGATCCTTCTGGAAGAAGGGGGTAACCCAGTAACTCAGCCCATTTAGAGAAAAACCTAATTCCACGCCATGTGCCTAGGCCCAAGGGACGTGTACGTGTCAATGGAAACATTAACCTAAAATCTAAATGCCCACTTCCTTTCACAATTGCACCCAGCACATGCAAGTCAAAAGGACCCCCTTGCCCCATTCAAAGCATCACACCTTTAAAGGGGGCAGCCCACATGAAAGAGTCTGTCCCCACTGTAGCTACGAGAGGGGGAAACCCAAATGCGAAGCACATTAAAACAGTTTAACAGTCACTTCTCCCCGAAATTTCTAGCACCCCTTAAACCACTTTAAAACTCACCATCCTCCTAAAATCTTAGCACTTCTTTTTCAGAGCCCTTTGCGGATAAAATTGCTCACAGTTAAACCACTGAGTGTATTTTTTCCAAACTAACCTACAACCCACAGCTCTTATCCTAAAGGTACGTGATCGAGCTGAAAGTGCATCAACATGGCCACGGTCTGCCATTCCTTTGACCAAAGGTTTCAAAAGACTTTCTTTTATGAGGCCAATCACTCAAGCAATGCAGGACATTTTGACTTTTTTGCCGCAACCCCTCGAAAGACATTGTTTGCTCTGCAACCGGACAAGACACCTCTGGGCACCCAGATGACAGACACCTCACCGAAAATGACCCTTCTGCCTACAAATGCTTTCTAAGTTATGTACTTTTGTATTTCTGTACATGCTCTATTTAGTCGGGGTTCTCTCGAGCCCCTCCTGAGCTAGACATATACCTAATGTCATAAATTCTGCTTCTACATTCTTGCACCTGGTATCAAGGCATACAAACTACGAACAGGTCATGTTGTATATGTTCATTCATACTCCACACCGTAGGCGCAGAGAGGCTTTACCTATCCCAGGAGATAGGCCCTGAAAGAGCAAAATGCCTCATCTACCTGTACCTATGTAGGATCAGGGTGAAAATCCAACCCCATAAAATAGAACCCCATAGCAGACTAGTAAACATCACCCGGTATGAGACCAATCCCACTGTACTGTATCTCTTCACCGAGCGTAGTGACATTCAATCTGAGGTAGACAGGATGTGAAGAATGGGCACCGTATGAGAAGACACTGATTGGCCACTGGACCTTGTAGAAAAGAGGTTCCTAGAGGTAGCAAGACCACCGCACCAGTGCATAAATACGTCTGCTCTCGCCTCCATCTGTGGTCGCAGGGTGGCCCTTAATGTTTTTGCGGCCACCTTCTTTAATGACAAAAGGACCCAGGACATGGAATTCCAATGCAGTGCCACTCATCTCAATCACGCGGGGGAAAATGAGTCCCAAATGAGGGGGCCCAACGCTAGCATAGACATCCCGTGCCAGGAAATCTGGGAAACTGAGATTAATAGGTACACAGTTGGAGGGGAAGTGGCAATCCCAAATTGTACGGAAATTCACACTGTACTCTTTATGTTTCAGAGGCAAAGAAATCATACAGTTGGGCAGTAACGAGAACTGAGGCACACTACTGTACTTACCAGACCTGCAATGGGGCACTTCCACATTGATGGATTTCTACTGGCAATGTGGCGACGTTGCCTTCACCAAGTTCGTCCCTGGATAATGGTGCCTCTGCACCCTCGTGACTATACACACCCCAACCCTGGTCCTCCCTTCAGGGTCTCAGACTTCCGGTAGCGCCATTTTGGTTAGCGCTCTAGTGGCTGAAGATCCTACGCACCAGCCTATAATAGGAAGTCCAATGCAAGCGCGCAATTGAACATAACAGCTGACTTCCCCACTCGCTACGGAGTGAAAGCAGACCGGTATTCCTAGTTGGAATTGCTCGCTCTATACGTCCAGAATTTGGGGGAAACTCTTTCTTAACCTAAACTGCTTTTAACTGTTTCAGTATCATTGTTGTCTGTATTATGTGCTTTTTTAGACTGTTTTAGTTATTACCCGCACTATAAAAAGAATTCTCACTCGCACCCCGCTGTTTTTCGCGGGATTCAGGGTCTCAGACTTCCGGTAGCGCCATTTTGGTTAGCGCTCTAGTGGCTGAAGATCCTACGCACCAGCCTATAATAGGAAGTCCAATGCAAGCGCGCAATTGAACATAACAGCTGACTTCCCCACTCGCTACGGAGTGAAAGCAGACCGGTATTCCTAGTTGGAATTGCTCGCTCTATACGTCCAGAATTTGGGGGAAACTCTTTCTTAAATTAAACTGCTTTTAACTGTTTTAGTATCATTGTTGCCTGTATTATGTGCTTTTTTAGACTGTTTTAGTTCTTACCCGCACTATAAAAGAATTCTCACTCGCACCCCGCTGTTTTTCGCGGGATTCAGGGTCTCAGACTTCCGGTAGCGCCATTTTGGTTAGCGCTCTAGTGGCTGAAGATCCTACGCACCAGCCTATAATAGGAAGTCCAATGCAAGCGCGCAGCGCGCGTGCGCAGCGGGTGCGCCGATGGCGCGCCGGAGGCAAGCCCGTCTGCGCCCGTCCGCGCCCCGGCCGTGCACAGTGCCTGTCATGCTGCCTGTTCAGGTTCAGGTAGGATCATTTACTCCAGAACACAATTGTTTAATATTGGTGGGGAAAAATACGATAAGCCACACTATACAGCTCAACCTCAAGCAAATATAGAGCTGAAGAGCGGCCTGATTAACTGTAGATCCTTAGTTAAACATCACCAAGATATATCCAATCTTCTTGAAGATATGGACCTTGATGCACTATTTCTCACAGAGACTTGGACCAGTAACAATTCTCTGGTTGAACTGGGCCTTGCGTGCCCAGAGGGATACAGAGTCTTCCACAAACCTAGGACCTCGGGAAGAGGAGGGGGGATCGGGGTTATTTATAAGGAAACATGGAACTTCGCTCCTCTCATGGTCGAGGAGGTTACAGGGATTGAAACGCTAGGCTTCTCAGTACAGGAGACTGGAAGAAGACTGTTATCAGGCATGGTATGTTACAGACCCCCTGGATCAGCTACACAATACCAAAAACTATTAGACACCATAGCTGAACTAAGCTTGACCCATTCTAGAATAATATTCTTGGGGATTTTAATCTATGGGATAATGGCACACTTGGGAACCACTTAAGAGATCTTAATCAAATCTGTGAGAGTTTTAATCTGTCTCAGCTTGTACAAGGCCCAACCCATCAAGAAGGTCACCTATTGGATCTGCTATATGCTGACCAAGCAGAGACAGAGGTTCTCAATATTCTACCCCAGAGCTGGTCCGACCATTCGCTAGTCCACTTTAAAGTATCTTTACCTAGAATAGGGCAAAAAAACGTCAGCTCAACTGCCTTTCGGATGGGCAGGGACTGGGCTAAACTAGCGAAAAAACAGCTCATTTCCACTTCTGCCAAAGGAAACTTCTTTTTCCCCCCCGACTACTCAGTAGATAGAAACTACCAAACCCTATGTAAGGATATTACAGATGCCTTGGACGTAAAAGCCCTTCTAAAAAGAATGAAGGTTGGGCGCAAACCCTCAGCCCCTTGGTACACTGAGGAATTAAAACTTCGGCGTAAGACGTGCAGAAAGGCTGAGAGGAGATGGCGGAAGTCATATTCCGAGGTGGACAAATTAGTGCTGAGGGCTGAGCAAGCACGCTACAAGGAGGATATTGCTAAGGCCAAGGCACTTTATATAGCCGATTCCATTATACATGCCTCAAACAGCACTAAAACCCTTTTTAAGATTGCAAGAGATCACACTAATCCCACTTGTATTAGCAACAAAGTGGTGGCTTCACAACAATTATGTGACAAGATTGCCACTCACTTTGAAGACAAGGTTGCTAAAATTGTCGGAGGTCTGACTCAGGATAATATCAGTGACAAAGACATCTCACCCCACTCACTTGCAGGGGAACCATGGGCAGATACATCCCTAGAATGCTTTCCACTATTTACCATGGAGCTTTTTGATAGGACTGCACAAAGTGTTTCCTCAGGATCCCCCTAGACCCTCTCCCATATAAGATCTGGAAGTCCTGGGGGCAAGAGCTTTTCCTCGGCTACGTTTGATTTGCAATCAATCCCTAGAGGAAGGAGTGGTCCCGGGAATTTGGAAGCAGGCAGTGGTAACTCCCCTGCTAAAGAAACCATCTTCCGATCCCACGGACCCGGCTAACTTTAGGCCTATATCTCTTCTGCCATATCCCATAAAAGTCTTGGAGAAACTAGTTAGTAAGTCTCTGTCATGCTATCTGGAGGAGAACAACCTCCTAATAGGGATCAATTTGGATTCCGCCCAGGTCATGGGACAGAAACAGCTCTGGCAACTGTAATGGATAACCTTCGTCGGCGAGCCGACAATGGGAACGCCTCGATACTAGTACTGTTAGATATGTCGGCCGCCTTCGATACCGTAAGCCATGCAGTGCTGCTGGAAAGATTGGAAAGGATAGGGGTGAAAGGCCGAGCATTGAAATGGCTACAATCATATCTTACAGAGAGACAGCAGATGGTCTCGATGTTGCCATATGCCTCTCACAAATCCCAGGTCTGCCATGGGGTGCCACAAGGTTCGGCAATTAGCCCCATCCTCTTCAATATATATCTGCGCCCACTGATTGCCCTAATAAAATCATTTGGGATCGACCTGGTTAATTACGCTGACGACACTCAACTAGTTTTCTCCTTAGAAGGGAAAGATGCAGTGACTATGGACATCTTCCAAGAATGTATGTGCCAAACTTCTAGCTGGCTTAAGGAAAACTCCCTGCAACTTAATAAGGAAAAAACAGAAGTGGTGTACTGTGGTGGGGCCAAACTGACACACCAGATACCGATGGAAATTAAATTCTCACCTGGGGATAAATCTTTGTCCACAGTTAAAGCGGTCCGTAATTTAGGTGTCCTAATTGATGACAACCTCCAGATGGCATCACAGGCCAATAAAACAACTAGTGTCTGCTTTGCCCTTTTAAAGGCACTGCGGAAGATCCTCCCCTTACTGCCAGTGGAAACTAGACCCTTGGTAGTAAGAAGCACCATTCTATGCAGACTGGACTACTGCAACTCCCTATATTTAGGAGCCCCGCAATATATCCTGCAGGGGTTGCAGAGAGTCCAGTCTATGGCAGCCAAGTTGGCGCTAGGAAGACAACATAGGGCTTCTACTACGTTGGCTCTAAGAGAACTACATTGGCTGCCAGTTAAGGAAAGAGTGAGTTTTAAATCTCTATGCATAGTGTATAGAGCGGCACATGGCCTGAACCCCTTCCTATGCAGGATAGATTCACATGGTATAAACCGACCAGATCCCTTCGATCCTCTGGTGCCAATCTAGTTAACACCAACAGATTAAAAAAATCCAGGATGGGAGGAAGAGCTTTTAGCAACACGGCCTCTCGCCTATGGAACGAACTCCCACAAGAGATCAGACAAGCTGACACTCTGCTATGCTTCAGAAGGAATCTGAAATCATGGCTTTTCCCCAGGAATGCCAATATTATTCCCTAAACGTGTGATGCTCTGCAGACTGATGAATTCCTCTGTTATGTTTTAGCGCCTGGATACCCGTAGGGTGACAGTTGCGCTCTATAAATACGCAATACAATACAATACAAGATCTGTATCAGTTTTCTCAACATCTGTTACAGAAGAAAACAACTCTGTTGCATCAGGCTCAAAGGAGAAGAACTGATGATTATTTTAGCTGGGCTCAGTACAAGGACATTCCAGAAGAATTCAGACTGTTTACAGAGACTCAAGTAAATGCCGGAGAGTCAATACGCTTCTTCACCTTGCAAACAAAGGCAAACGCCCACTGGTTGCAAATAACCAGGTGGGAGTTGTTGAAAACGATAAATGATACTGATGCTCAGCCTAAATGCCATCAAGGAAGAACCGAGAGCCATCCACCTTATTGTGAGGAAACATCGGTACGTGTTGAACTTGATGACCGCGATGGAGGGTGGGGTGTTTGCCAAGACTGGTGCTTCCTGTTGTTCTTTTATTCCCGGAAATGACATGGACAATGTGACATTGGCTCGCGCCATCTAAGAACTGCATTGGCTGCAAGCTGACATGAAGAAGGAGGGTGGTTCCCCAGAGCAGGACTGATTGCATAGTATCTTTTTGTGGATCCCACTATGGGTGTCCAAACTATTCATGTCACTAATGCCGGTTTTCATTATTGTACTTCTGTTAAGTGGTTTCCTACAAGGCGGGGGTTTCCTGCTGTAAAAACATAGTCCTCAATTTAGGTAGTATGCACATAGCTAGTGAAAAAGTAACAGACACTACAGACACACACACACACATACCTTCGAATCATATAACTGTCCTGACATATGAGGAGGATAGAGTAGTTGAAGAATCAATTAGAGGGGGAGTGTTGGAAGGGGGTAAATACAATGTCAATGAATAACATGATATGTGCAGGCCCGACAATGGCAATACCAATAAACGTGATGTCAATGTATGCCATAATCTATGGCTGAACACACAAGGAGCCCACTGGTCCGGAGTCAGGCGAGTGGGTATGTGGATGGACACAACTATGCTGAGAGAAAAGGAGGGTGGGAGGGGGGATTCCCTTTTAAGGACGGTTTCCCTCACACACCAGAGGTGTCATGTTTCACCATAGGGATACCTCCTCGCATCACGAACCTAGTCGTGATGCAGGCTACAACCCCCTCGCTGCTAAGGGAGGAGATCAGGGATGTTTTCAAGAGGGTATTCATAAAACCCAATAAGAGCGTGATGTGTGGTGTAGGGAGTGCAGTGCTCAAAATAGTGATTTAAAACTAGCTACGAGGTTCGCTGAACAAAATTTATTATTGCTACCAGGTGCTAGGATTAAAAACAGATGGTGTATAGTGTAATTGCCATCATTAGAGGCAGCTGCACTAGGAAGTGATCGATATGTTTCAGCCTCTTGACCTATAATAGTGTCACGGCTTTCATCAGGATCTCTTACTGGCTACTGCTAAACGTGAATGGACGCAAAACTGTGAAAAAACAAGAAGAAAATAGGAAACGTCGGTGTGTAATACTAAACCAGTGATCCGTCAGTTCAGCAGATTCACCGGTAAAACCTGCAACAATCAGGTGTTACACGTCATCTGTCCTGGGCTAAGAGCCTTAGGTACATACGCCAATCCAACCGCTCTGCTGGAGCGTGGAATCCTGGGCATATGTCCAGGCTTCCACGCTCCTATTTTCTTCTTGCAGTTTGCAATGACAAGGCGGGAGCACGGCTCCCGCCCTGTCATTGCAAACACTGCTTTGCTTCATGGAAGCGAGAGCAGAAAACCTGCTCTCGCTTACATGAAGCACAGCAGATTGCTTTTGGACAAGGGGAGCTGCGTGTCATCAGCTCTCCTTGTCCAAAAGCAATGTCGGCTCCCGCAGGAGGTGGGGAGCCGGCTGGGACCGCGGGGCATTGGGGCTCCCCCCGCGGTCCCCAACGTAAGGCCAGGCCCTGGAGGATGGGGTCCCCGGGGCCATGATTGGCCTCAGGAGGGGGGCCATGCGGCCCACCTCCAAAATAAATTTAAAAAATATCAATGCTGGCCAGGCCCCAGGGGATGGGGTCCCCGGGGCCATAAGTGGCCAGAGGAGGGGGACCACGCGGCCCCCCTCCAAAATAAAAAAGAAAAGAAAAGGCTGGCCAGGCCCCAGGGGATGGGGTCCCCAGGACCAGAAGTGGCCCAGGGAAGGGGGGCCACGCGGCCCCCCTCCTGTAATTAAAAAAAAGTAAACAAGGCCAGGCCCTGGGGGACGGGGTCCCCGGGGCCAAAAAATATTAAGAGAAGGGGGGCCACACAGCCCTCCTTCTAACAAAAAATTGCTGAGAGGTGGCCAGAGGCCACACCCCTTTTTACACCACTCTGAAAACGCGCCTCTTGGCGCATTGCTGGTGGGGTGAAGAGGTCCTCTTGTGTTCTGAGGACCTCAGGACTAAAGTGGACTTCATTCCCCGGGCAGCTGTGCACCAGGAGGCGCGTTTGCAGAGTGGTATAAAAAGGGGGCATGGCCTCAGACCACTCTCAGCAATCCAGCTGTGTGGGGCTTACTGGAGGTACCTGGTGGGCTAGTTGGCCCCTAGGGACCCTCAGGATTCAAGGGGACTTAATCCCCCAACCCAGAACGCACCAGGAGGCGCGTTTGCAGAGTGGTTGAGAAAGGGGGCAGGCCTGTGTCCACCTGTCAGCAATCCCACTATCTGGGACATACTGGAGGTATCAGGTATGCTAGTTGGCCCCTAAGGACCCCTAGAAGCGAATGGGACTTTCATCCCCATCCAAGAGTGCACCAGGAAGTGCGTTTGCAGAGTGGTGGGGAAATGGGGCGTGGCCTGCTATGTGAACTTAGCAATCCTGCTGTGTGGGACTTACTGTAGGTAATAGGAGGGGTAGTTGGCCCCCAAGGTTGACCTTGGGGGCAAACTACACCTCCAGTAAGTCCCACACAGTGGGATTGCTAAGAGGTCTTCGGAGGCCATGCTCACCTGTCTCCACCAGTCTACAAACCCGCCTCCTGGCACAGTACTGGTTGGGGGATTAAGTCCACTTTACTCCTGAGGGACTTTGGCGGCCAAGTAGCCCTCCTGGTACCTCCTGTAAGTCCTACGTAGCGGAATTCCTGAGCGCTGGTCAGAGGCCCAGGCCCCTTTATGCACCACTCTGCAAACGTGACTACTACGTTATAGTTAGAAATTAAAAAACCTTAGAAATTCATTGAAAAAACCATAGGTTTCAGGGACGTTATAGTTAGAAATTAGCATTTAAAAAACCTTAGAAATTCACTGAAAAAATCATAGGTTTCAGGGACGTTATAGTTAGAAATTAGCATTTAAAAAACCTTGGAAACTCACTGAAAAAACCACAGGTTTCAGGGACGTTATAGTTAGAAATTAACATTTAAAAAACCTTTGATATTCACTGAAAAAAACACAGGTTTTAGGGACGTTATAGTTAGTTGGACATTTCACCCGTACAAAACCAGAGAAATTCGGCCGTACCTATAACTCACGCCTCCGCAATGCCCTGCTGATGACGTCACATATTACATCACTCATGACATGGTCAGTGACATCACTGAGGACATCACTGATGACATCTCAAATGACATCACTCATGACATCATCCACTTAATAACTGATGCACCTCCTCACACCCTAATATAACCTTTCATACACCCACTCTAAAATACAGACTACCATTCTCGAAACCATAGACACACCAATGCTAGTTAGTACATACCCACTCACTGATTCATAGGTCTATACACACATCTACTCACTCACCCATACAATCACTCATACATGCAGTCACTCATGAATACAGCCTCTGACATATGCACTCATACACCCATACAGACACTCACACACCACCACTCACCCATAGAATTTCTCACACACCTAGTCAGTCACCCAAAGACTCAATCACACTGCCATTTACTCACCTATACAGTATTAGACACACCACCTCACTTGTTCATACAGATATTAACACATTCTTAGTCTCTTATACAATCACTGACACAAGCACACACTCATCCATACAGCCACTGTCACAATCACTCACTCTCACATATAGTCACTTATATACTCCAACACTCACATATACTGCCTTTTACATTTGTAGTTACTCACACATAACCCACTGAGGCATCCATTCACTCACCAACACAGCCATTCGCACACTCACTCATCCATTCAGCCCCTCGCAGATGCACTCATGAGCCCATACACCCAGCTAATCACTCACTCACACATCCATGCAGGGAGTCACACACCCCTCAACCCACCAACACAGACACTCAGGCACCCATACAGGTACTCAGACAACCAATCATTAACCCATATAGACACTCATGTAGCTACACACCAACCCATGCAACCACTTACTAACCAACTGAGAGACTGATACAGACATTCACACAGATTAGTCATTCACCCATGCATTCACTAAGATACGTTTAATCACACACTTACACAGTCAGTCATGCACCCAGAAAATCATCCATTCAGACACTCACACACCCACTTATTCTTCAATACACCTTTGCGTATCTGTATATAACATTCTTTAACTTTTAAAAAACACCCAGTCTCTGGATGATGTCATCAGTGATGTCATGTGAGATGTCATCAGTGATGTCACTGACCATGTCATCAGTGATGTAATATGTGACGTCATCAGCAGTGCATTGCGGCTGCGCGAGTTATAGTTAGCTCAACTAACTATAATGGCTGAGTTTCTCTGGTTTTGTATGAGTAAAATGTCCAACTAACTATAACGTCCCTGAAACCTGTGTTTTTTTCAGTGAATACCAAAGGTTTTTTAGATGCTAATTTCTTACTATAACGTCCCTGAAACCTGTGGTTTTTTCAGTGAATATATATCTATATATATCTATAACCGCAGTTAGGAGGTGATTTCCCTTGACAACTACATCGAAGTGGGGAGAGACCCAGAGGGTTACGTATCCTTATCACCCCCATGATCAGGACCCGCACCCTAAACTCCTGGAGGAGTGGTCTACTTTGATGGCATCGACATGTAAGCAAATGTTGGGCTTACTTTCAAAATATGCTGCTGTGGAATTGGAACAGGTTCTGGAGGAGCTGAAGAAGATGCAGGAAATCTTGAACAAGCATCCACAACAAGAAGAGATACAGACATTCCACAAGGAGATGGAAGGGAGACTTACAAAGTATGAAGAAGACATCAAGACGAAAAAAAAATGGAAATTCACGAGGGACAAGATCGATTACGCCTCAGGTTGCATCCTGACCTTTGGAAGGAATTTATTATGTGGCAAGAAAAGAATTCATACACACTTATTCCCTTAGACAACAAGCGATTGCGACATCTGAGTCAAGCTCAGATATCTCGGACTTGGATGAAAGGCAACCAACATCGGGGAGTGGCCTAGCACCCTTTAATACTTTGGAAGAGTATCGTTTTTTAAGACAAAATCAGGGTCCAAGACGAAAACCTACAAAAGGAAGAGAAGAAAACAACGCATGAGAAAAATCCGGAGAGGCAGGGGAGGGGAAGGAAGCAGAGAAGCCATGTGGGAAAGGAGTATGGCAGAGCAAGAAAAACAAGTAATGGGTGAGGAAAAATTTTCAGTTATCAACCTAGCTCCCCATAACCTTACCCCTGATGAACAATCTTTACTGGAATTAGGCCTTTCTTTCTGTCCCACCAGTAATCTGGACTACTCACGTACCCGCATTGACATTTTCCTATTTACTAGGAAACTGAAACTTTTATCCATTCGAGACATTAAGGGTTTGGCTTCACTGGGGGAACTGGAGCTAGGGAACAGGGACTGGGCCTCTGAGGGGGAACATTGATACTTTCCATGAGGCAGTTGTACATGATCTCTGTAAATTGGGGGCCAGTAATATCAACCATGCTGCAGAAAATTTAGCTAAAAGCCAACGAGCAGCTTTGGAACCTTTGAAAAAAGCTACTTCCTTTGTCATCAAGCCATCTGACAAAGGGGAAAATGTGGTTTTGTGGGAGGTGAAGAAATACATGGCTGAGGCTAAGAGACAACTGGACTTTTCAGGCAGTTACACAAAAACTAATGCTGCCCAATATGCTTTGTCTATTGATGTTTTTCATACTATGCTTTCGAATTGGCACTCAAGTGGGCTGCTAAGTCAGGATTAATTACTGTTTTTAACAACAAAGAAACCAATGACCCCTTGTTTTTACATGTTGCCCAAAGTCCACAAGCATAGCACTAACCCACCGGGTAGACCTATCATACCAGCTAATGACAGTCTTTAAGAAAACACTTCAATCTATCTGGACCATTTTTTATTCCCAAATGTGTGTAACCTACCCTCATATTGCCGTGATAGTATGGATTTCATTTCAAAGGTTTCAGGCATCCCATGGATATCCAACTACATTTTGGCAACAGTTGATGTAGTTTCCTTGAACACCTGCATCCAGCACGATTTGGGTTTGTGGGCATGCAGGCACTTTTTCAGGGATAGACCATTAGTGTCATATAACCACACCATGATTCTTCTTGAGATGCTACAGTTTTGTCTTGAACACAACTACTTTCTTTTTGGCAATCAGTGGTACAGGCAGCGGACGGGAACTGCCATGGGCAGTTGCTTTGCGCCTAGTTATGCCTGCATGTTTATGGGCTGGTGGGAGTCTGAATGCATCTTGTCAGAGGAATTTGACGAATACACTCAACACCTGGTTCTGTGGACAAGATATATAGACCATATCTTTCTGATTTGGGATGGTCCACAAAGAAGTTTAGATGAATTTTTGGATAAGATTTCTAACAACAAACTTAATCTCAAGTTCAAGAGTAAAACCAGTTCTAGCAAAATAGATTTCTTGGATGTACTGGTAGAAGTCCAGAATGAAACCACCCAGACCAGCTAAAATAGGAAGGCAACATCGGGAAATAGTATCCTGCATGCCAACAGTTACCATCCGACAAAACTTAAATGGAGTATCCCATATGGGGCACTCCTAAGGGCCAAGAGAAACTGTAGCACACCAGAAACTTACACAAGAGAGGAGAGAAAGATGGTGAAGAGATTTCATCAGAGAGGATACACACACAAGGTAGTGGAAACTGCCAGACTCAAGGTGAGCAAGATTGACAGAGAAAGTTTGTTCACACTGAAATCACAGAGTGAAAAGAAACAGGAAATCAGATTGATCATGAACTTTAATTCCAATTCCACAGCAGCACAAGCCATAGTTAGGAAACACTGGCATCTAGTGAGGTTGGACCCCACAATTGGTAAACTGGTTAGCCCGAGTCCTCCCATAACATATCAAAGAAGTATTTCTTTAAAGGACATGTTGGTACACACATTTAATGAGCCAGGTCGTATTCAAGGTGGTACTTGGCTGAGGGAACTCTCGGGCTTCCATAAGTGTGGTAAATGTAAGGCGTGCACACATAGCACCAATGTGAGGGTGGTATCTTTGCCTGGTGTAAAAGAACACAAGGTCAAACAATTCATTAACTGCAATAGTGATTTTGTGATGTATGTTTTGGTATGTGTCTGTGGTTTGAGATATGTGGGGAGTACCATCTTTCCTGTCAAAAAGAGAGTGCTGGGACATCTCAGGGCCATTCGAAACAATAATTTGACATATCCTATGGCCAGACATTGCAATACCTTGCACAGTCCCAGTAACACTGAGGGTCTCAAGATTTCCTTTTTTGGCATTGACAGGGTTCTGGTCAAAACAAGAGGTGGCGACAGAGAACGAGCCCTCAGAAGACTTGAATCTCAGTACATCATCCGTCTCAACAGTAAACACCCTGGTGGCCTCAATCAGGATGAGGAGCTCCAATTAATTTCTACTGATTCCCTGAGAATCCACATCCATTTCTTTCTTTCTCTCTCAAATTTTGTACTCTTTCTCTCTCTCACTTTTTCTTTGTTCTCTCTTTCCTTGCCTGTTCCACCCACCCATGCGACCTTCCTCATAGATGCCGTCTGTTTGAATGGTGAAGAAATGTTTTCTCCTTCTGTTTTTGTTTGTGTACAAAGAGCATTCTGAGTATTGTTTGAAGTATAATATCTTCCCTGGGGCATTACCAACTCAGTGCTTTGCAACTTCATATCAGAGCAGTCCCCCCACACATTAGCCCTTGACATACGTGTACTGGTAAATTGCCGAGCACTTATCCCCTGAACTGTGTCCTTATGAACTGGTGGACATTGGGGAGTCGGAGTACAAAATGTGTTTGACCTGTGACATTCACTGCAACCCCTTTGTTTTCGTTGGTCACTTGACCATGACTAATACCCCTGAGAATGTTTTAAGGGCTTTGTGAGAAGTGCATTACAATAGGTATATATATTTAGTACCTGTTTTAATGTTTCTTCTGAAAAGTTCTTTTTTTGAAAAATGTCCTTTTCTTTCTGATGCACACATTTTTATTTGTTTTTAATTTGCACAAAATGGTATCTTATTTTTGGGAGTCTTTTTTCTAAAAACTGACAAGCATGCAGCCACTGTATTATGAAAGTCTTTTCGCAAACTGTGTTTCTCTAGAGTAAATAGGGCACACTGTTATAATGTTTCCAATGCTTTGACAAAGACCAGTGTGGTCAAAATGCGTCAGCATAATAAAGAAATCTTGGATTTACCCTGGAGTGCAGGCGTCTTTGCGAGCGCAGCAGCGTGAGCAGAATTCAGCATATATCAATCAATCAATCAATCAGGCATTTATAAAGCGTACTACATACCCGTGAGGGTCCCAAGGCGCTGTGGGGGGGTGCCGCAGCTAGAGGTCTAAGAGCCAGGTCTTGAGTAGTCTCCTGAAGGTCTGAGGGTCCTCTGTCTGCCGAAGGTGGAGGGGGAGGGAGTTCCAGGTCTTGGCGGCGCGGTAGGAGAAGGATCTGCCTCCGGAGGTGGATCTGTGTATGCGTGGGACGGCGGCCAGGGAGAGGTCGGCGGAGCGGAGACTCCTGTTGGGTGCGTAGAATGACAGTCGGTTGTTGAGGTAGGCCGGGCCGGCGTTGTGGAGTGCCTTGTGTGCGTGGGTGAGGAGCTTGAAGGTGATTCTTCTGTCGATGGGAAGCCAGTGCAGGTTTCTCAGGTGTGGGGTGATGTGGTCTCGGCGGGGGACGTTGGTGATCAGGCAGGCGGAGGCGTTCTGGATTCTTTGGAGTCTGCCGATGAGTTTGGCCGGGGCTCCGGCGTAGAGAGCGTTGCCGTAGTCGAGTCTACTGCTGATGAGGGCGTGTGTGACGGTCTTTCGTGTGTTGGTGGGGATCCATTTGTAGATCTTGCGGAGCATGCGGAGGGTGTAGAAGCAGGTTGATGAGACAGGCGTTGATCTGGTTAGTCATGGAGAGTTTCGAGTCGAGGATGACTCCCAGATTGCGTGCGTGGTTGGTTGGTGTAGGAGCGGTGCCTAGTGAGGTGGGCCACCATGAGTCGTCCCAGGCTGAAGGGTTGGGTCCGAGAATGAGGATCTCTGTCTTGTCTGTGTTGAGTTTGAGTCGGCTTTCTTCCATCCAGTCGGCGACAGCCTTCATGCCGCGGTGGAGGTTGGCTTTAGCGGTGTGGGGTTCGTTGGTGAGGGAGAGGATCAGTTGGGTGTCGTCGGCGTAGGAGATGATGTTGAGGTCGTGGAGTCTGGCGATGCGTGCGAGCGGGGCCATGTAGACGTTGAAGAGCGTCGGGCTGAGGGATGATCCTTGTGGGACACCGCAGATCGTTTTGGTGACTCCGGAGTGGAATGGGGGAGGCGGACTCTTTGGGTTCTGTCGGAGAGGAAGGAGGTGATCCAGTCCAGGGCCTTGTCGTGGATCCCTGCGTTGTAGAGGCGTGTACGTAGCGTGTGGTGGCATACGGTGTCGAAGGCAGCGGAGAGGTCGAGGAGGATGAGGGCTGCTGTCTCCCCGTTGTCGAGCAGGAGCCTGATGTCATCTGTGGCGGCGATGAGGGCGGTCTCGGTGCTGTGGTTCTTGCGGAAGCCTGACTGGGAGGGGTCGAGGATGTTGTTGTCTTCTAGGTAGCGGGTGAGCTGGGTGTTGACTATCTTTTCGATGACCTTGGCTGGGAACGGAAGGAGGGAGATGGGCCGGAAGTTCTTAAGGTCGCTCGGGTCCGCCTTGGGTTTCTTCAGTAGGGCGTTGATCTCGGCGTGTTTACAGCTCTCAGGGAAGGTTGCGGTCTTGAAGGAGAGGTTGATGATGTTGCATAGGTGGGGTGCGATGGAGCTGTTGGCCTTGTTGATGACGTGGTGGGGAAGAGGGTCGGACGGGGTGCCTGAGTGGATGGAGTTCATAGTCTTGCTGGTGTCCTCGGTGGTGGTGCTGGTCCATACTGTGAGGTGCTCGTGGTCGGTGGGTGTCGGGGGGCCGGGGTGGTGAGGTTGGCGGGGTCTGGGCGTGGATTGAAGCTGTCGTGAATGTCGGTGATCTTGCGGTGGAAGAAGTCAGCGAGGGCGTCGCAGAGGGCTTGTGACGGGGGATGTCGTTGGTGCAGGAGCTGGGGTTGGAGAGTTCCTTCACAACGTTGAAGAGTTCCTTGCTATTGTGAGCGTTGTTGTCTAGGCGGTTCTTGAAGGCGGCTTTCTTGGTGGTCCTGATGAGGTGGTGGTGGTTCCGGATGGCGTCTTTGAGGGCAGCGTGGCTGTCGGGTGTTTTTTCCTTGTGCCAGGTGTTTTCCAGTCTCCGACAGGTGCGCTTGGAGGTTAGGAGCTCTGGGGTGAACCAGCTGGCTCTCTGGCTGGCGTCTCTGTGGGCGGTCTGTCTAGTTGGGGCGATGGCGCAGTCTTCCATCCAGAGTCTGAGGGTGTGGGCTCCTTCCTCTGGGTCAGAGGGGTTGGTCGGGGGGTTGAGTGCGAGGTGTGTTTGCAGTGATTCCGTGGTGATTTTGCTCCAGTGGCGTCCGGGGGTTTGTAGGGTGCGGTGGTGTGAGACGGGTTTCTGGAAGGTGAAGTGGACGCAGCGGTGGTCAGTCCAGGTGAGTTCGGAGGCGTGGCTGAAGACGACGTGGGGACTGGAGGAGAAGATAGCATCGAGCGTGTGGCCGGCGATGTGGGTGGGCGTCATGACGATCTGCGTCAGTCCTAGGGTGGAGAGGTTGTCTATCAGGGTGGAGGAGTTGCTGTCGTTGTTGTTTTCCAGGTGGTAGTTCAGGTCGCCGAGGAGGATGTAGTCGGTGGAGGTCAGAGCGTGCGCGCTGATGAAGTCGGCGATGGAGTTGCAGGAGTGGGGACGGGGTCCTGGTGGTCGGTAGACGAGGGTGCCTCTGAGGGTGGTTTTCGGGTCCGTGTGGATTTGGAAGTGCATGTGTTCGGCGGTGTTGAGGGTGTTGGTGATGGTGGTGGAGATCCTGATGGTGTCTTTGTGGATGATGGTGATTCCTCCGCCGATGCCGTTGGTGCGGTCCCTGCGGGTGATCTTGTATCCGTCGGGGATGGCCACTGCGATGTCTGGGGCGGAGGTTTCGTTCATCCAGGTCTCGGTCAGGAAGGCGATGTCTGGTGATGTGGAGTCGAGCAGGTCCCAGAGCTCGATGGCGTGTTTGCGTGCGGAGCGGGTGTTGAGCAGGATGCATCGGAGTTGGTTGGGAACCTTGGAGGTGGGTGTCTCGGCGGCTACAGTGCAGGTGAAGCGGCAGTTCCGGCAGGTGAAGGGGCTGTGGGTGCGCTTTGGGGCGGTCTTGTGGCAGCTGGAGGGTCGTCCGGAGTTGAGTGCGATGAGGGTGTTGGCGTCGTATTGGACACGGGGTGCCTGGATGCTGTGTGGTCCAGGGGTCGTGGCGCGGGGCGCGGTCCAGGCGCGGACGGGCGCAGACGGGCTGTGTGGTGGGCGGGACAGCTGGGGGGCGGGGGGGGCCGGAGGAGGCCAGCGAATCAGGAGCAGGGGGCGGGGCCTCGTGGGGGTCAGTGGTGGGAACAGCATCGGAGCAGGGCAAGGGCGGCGAGGAAAGAGTTAAAGGCCGAGGCTACAGCGGGCAGCAGCGGGAGGCAGGCGGCGGCGGGGGTACCAGGCAGGCGGCAATCAGGTAGGTGCAGCTGAGCACCAAGAGGCGATAGGCGGCGTCGGGCTGCGGCGGGGGTGAGCGACCAACCAAAGGGTTATGGGTCGCCATACATACATATATGTATATAGGTAGGTAATTATAGGTAGTTATAGTAAGGACCTAGTTTTTATAAGAAAAGCGTTTTTTGATTTGCCAATAACTTTGGCGCCGTTAGACGAATCTTCGTGAAATTTTCAAAACTAATGGGGTGGTCACATCAGCTGCTGTCTTGAAAATGTCGGAGTGATCCGTTAAGCGGAGGCCGAGTAAAAGGGGGGGTCCCAAAATGCTTTTTCTCCATGTTAATTTCCATAGGAAACTTTAGACACTGCTACAGCCCGAACTGCTGAACGTAATTACACCAAATTTGGCAAAAAAGGTAGCTTTTGTTTTAGAAAGCACTCTTTTTCTTAAATGGTGTAAATCCCTTCAGTAGTTCCTGAGAAATGTAAAGATTTCTCAGATATACAACTGTGGCCGCTGTGGATCCGCGAACCCTCCCAATCTCGTGGTTGAGATCTGATTGGCTGCCAACTCTTCAAACCAGGAAGTGTTGGCAGCCATCTTCTGACTCGGTTGAACTGAGTCACAAGAAAAAAGGTTAAAAAACAAGAACCCTAGGCCTGTTCAGGGTTGGATCCCCAGGGCCAAAAAAAAGCATTTGTTTTTACACTTTCGGCGGGATTCATGGTAAATCCGTGAATCCGGCAGAATTGTTTTTAAAAAACAAAGCGCGGGCTCCCGCGCTTCATTTCCTTTAGGCCATTGGGTGGGCCAGGTCCCAGGGCACTAACTAATAAAGATGCGGGGGCCTGCGTTGGCCCCCACAGCCCAGAGGACTGCCTCCTCCCTGGGGCTATTTTGAATTAAAATGCGTGGTGGGGCTCCAGCCCCCATGCAGCCCAGGGACCACCACCTCCCAGGGGCTTAAATACTGTTGGAGGGGGGCTGCATGGCCCCCCTTGTGGAGCCATAATTGGGCCCTGGGGACCGCCACCCCCCAGGGTTGGCTCCAGCGATGTCCATGGGTACCCACCCCCAGGACATTGCAGTTTGCTATGGATTGCTGAGAAGTTGTCAGAGGCCACGCCCCCTTTTCCCCCCACTCTGCAAATGTGCCTCCCGGCGCACTACTAGTTGGGGGATAAAGTCCCCTTGGCTCCAGAGGGAAGTTAAAAAACCTTAGAAATTCACTAAAAAAAACAAAGATTAGTATCTGTAAGAATAAATGAGTGTCTGTGTGTATAAAGGTATAGGTGAGTAAATGGCTGTGTGATTGACTCTAAAGGTGACTTAGTAGTATTGTGAGTAGATCTATGATTGACTGACTGTGTGTGAGTGGCTGTATGGCTGTAAGAGTGGATATATCAGTGGCTATATTAGTGAGTGAGTGGGTGTATGAGTGGCTGTATGGGTGAGTGAGTGGATGTGTGTAGACCTGTGAATCAGTGAGTGGGTATGTAAGTACTGGTATGAGTGTGTTAATGGTGTCGAGAATGGTAGTGTGAAAGTTGGAGTGGGTGTATGTAAGGTTTTATGGGGGTGTGAGTGGGTGTGTCAGAGATTCTGTGGATGATGTAATCAGTGATATCATCAGTGATGTCATTTGAGATGTCATCAGTGATGTCATCAGTAATGTCACTGGACATGTCATGAGTGATGTAATATTTGAGGTCATAAGCAGTGCATTGTGGTGGCGTGAGTTATAGTTAACTCAGGTAACTGTAATGGCTGAATTTCTCTGGTTTTGTACGAGTGAAATGTCAGCCTGACTATAACGTTCCTGAATCCTTTGGTTTTTTCAGTGAATTTCTAATCTCTTTTAAAATGTTAATTCCTAACTATAACATCCCTGTAACCTTTGTTTTTTAAGTGAACATATATATATATATATATTTTATATATATATATATATATATATATATATATATATATATATATATATATATATATATATATATATAAATTTACTGCAAAAACCAAGGGTTACTGGGACGTAATTGTTAGGCTCAGGTTTCACTCGAACAAAACCAGTGAAGTTCAGCAGTTATAGTTAAGCTGAGCTAACTATAACTCACACCCCTGCAATGTACTGCTTATGACCTCACATTACATCACTCATGACATAGTCAGTGACATCACTGATGACATCTCAAATGGCATCACTGATGACGTCACTGACGCACCCACTCACACCTCCATAGAACCTTTCATACACCAGCTCCCACACAACCATTCACAGACCCATACCAGTACTTACACACCCACTCACTGATTCATAGACCTACACACATATCCACTCACTTACCCATAGAGCCACCCATATACCCACTCACTCACTCACTACTACAGCCACTGACATATCTACTCATACACCCATACAGCCACTCACACACTGAGTCAGTCACCATTCACAAACCCATTCACAGACTCACTCACCCATAAAGCCACTCATACACCCACTCACTAATATAGCCACTGACATATCCAATCATACACCCATACAGCATTCACACACAGAGCAGTCACCCATACAGCTACTCACATACCTAGTCACTCACCCATACAGTCAATCACACAGTCACTTACTCACCCAAACAGATACACACGCACCCACTCACTTACTCATACAGATACTAACAAATTCTGAATCACGTATACAGTCACTGACACAAGCACACACTCACCCATAAAGCCACTCTCACATTCACTCACTCACCCATACAGTCACTCATAAACCCCATCACTCACCTATATTACCTTTCACATACCCAGTTACTCACCCATATACCGCTGACACATCCACTCACTCACCCACACAGCTATACACACTGACTCACCCATACAGCCACTCACACACACACTCACTAACCCATACAGCCACTGACTCACCCACTCACTCATCCATACAGGCAGTCACACCCCCACTCACCTACCCATACAGACACTCAAACAACCATACAGAAGCAAGGACATAAACCTGCTGATACTGACCCCTGAGCTTCACTCACTGGACACAATCTCCACCCCCAGTTTAGAAATGATGACATTCAAATTGGAGATTGCACATAGTTCTAATTGGTTGGGAGCAGTGGTCTATCGACCTCCCGGTGAAAAAAAAGACTTTAGCTCATTACTGATGGAATCCCTAGCCCCCTTTACCCTTCAAGCAGACAACTTTCTACTAGTAGGGGATTTTAATCACCACTTAGATATCTCTTTAGACCCAGACTCCAGCCGTCTGATGGAATCTCTCGGTCTCTTTCCAAAAGTACTTAGGCCCACGCACATAGCCGGACATACGCTGGATACCATTTTTTCTAATATACAGGGTATGACAGTGGAATCCCCCATAGCCTTAACCTGGACAGACCATTTCACACTAAACTTTTCCTTAAAAATCCCAAATGTCAACACCAAACGTCAGAGCACCCCGGGACCTCTGAGACCCTGGAGGAAGGTGACCCTTGCCTCATTCATCCCCTCCTTCAATCCTTCAGTCATACAGGACTGCGCGGACAGCGACTTAGCACTGGGAGCGCTTGAGGACTCACTTGCAATGGCTCTAGACACTATTGCCCCACTTAAAGTAGGCAAGACCTGGAAAAAAAATGTCTCAGCACCTTGGTATACCGATAGTCTTAAGAAGGAAAATGCCATCTGTAAAAAATGGGAAAGGAAATGGAGGAAATCGAAACGGGAGGAAGATACATTTGTCTATAAAACGGCCTTCAGAGCATACCTAAAAAAGTGCAACACCGCTAGAAGATCCCATCTAGGGGTCAGAATCAGTGAAGCAAAAAACTCCTCCAAAGAGCTGTTTAAGATTCTTAAAGATTTTACCAACCCAAGGGTAAATGGTCCTTCTACTCCCTCAACCCAAAAGCTCTGTGACGATCTTGCAAATTATTTCCATCAAAAGATCGATAAAATCTACAGCTCTTTCAGCAACAAGGAGGAACTGAGCGCGGTCTCCATTAATATAGAAGTTCCAGAGGTAATCTCATCCCCATTGGAAGCTTTTAATGCTATCTCTCCTGAGCAAGTACAGGCCCTACTAGTAAAATTAAAATCAGTCTCCCCTCTTGACCAGGCCCCCCCACACATTATTTAATCTCTGGCCCCGGCCCTAGCGGCACCCATTACCGATGTCTGCAACCTATCATTAACTACAGCCTCTTTCCCTCAGAAGTGGAAGAAGGTCCAAATCAGACACATACTAAAAAAAACTTCGGCCGACCCACAGGACTTACAGAATTACAGACCTATATCACTACTTCCTTTTTTTCCTAAAATTATGGAAGCCCTAGTCAATAAGCAACTAACAGAATATCTAGATCTGAATAATCTACTAGACCCCTACCAGTCTGGTTTCCGTACGTCACATAGTACAGAATCAGCTCTAACAGAAGTAACGGACACGATAAAGATGGCCTTAGATAAGGGGACCCCAACTATGTTGATCCTCCTAGACCTGTCAGCAGCGTTTGACACCATCTCCCATCGAATCCTAGTTCAAAGATAAAGAGAGACTGGAATCAGCGGAAGAGCGCTAAAATGGTTTGAAAGTTTTCTCTCGGACCGAACACAGGTAGTGCAGCTAGACTCATTTACATCTCAGACCATGATCGTGGACAAATGGGTACCCCAGGGATCCATTTTAAGCCCCACTCTTTTTAACATATATGTGTCCTCCTTGGCTTCGATTATTAGATCATGTGGTTTTGAAACCATTTCGTATGCGGATGACTCACAATTGATAATAACTATTGACCTTGACCCCGTTATTTCCAAAGAAAATTTTTAAAACTGCATGTTAAAAACGGCAGCGTGGATGACTGCAAACTTTCTGCAGCTCAACACAAACAAAACTGAGATTCTCCTATTCGGAAAGGCTGACGAGATCTGGTCTGCTGACTAGTGGCCTCCTGAACTGGGTGAACCTCCAACCCCCCAAAAAAGGGTGAAAAATCTGGGAGTCATATTGGATGACAAGTTGTCCATGGATGAACATGTGAAAATCATCTCGGACACATGCTTTGGCCTGATGCCAATGCTCAAAAAGGTATTCCCGTGGATACCTCTCGCAGCCAGAAAATCTCTAATTCAGGCACTATTAGTGAGTAGATTGGACTATGGCAATTCCCTACTGGTTGGGATAGGGGAAGGTCTACTCTCAAGGCTGCAGGTAGTGCAAAATACAGCAGCTCGCCTAGCCCCAAATCGGCACCCCGTACTCCTTCTGAACCCCTCTTGCGACTGCTCCACTGGCTGCCCATCAAAAAACGGACAGTGTTTAAGCTCCTATGTATGGTCTTTAAAACTCTACAGGGGAAGGGTCCATTCTACTTAAAAAAGAAGTTAAAACCATATATCCCCACCCGACAACTTAGATCTAGCGACCAGCGGCTACTATGCCCCAAAAGGATAAATAAAACCAGAGTGGGTGGCCGCTCTTTTTCCTACCTGGCTCCCCATCACTGAAACAAACTCCCACCCCACATCTGCTTCTGCGCGAACCTCACGCAGTTCAGAAAACTCCTCAAGACTTGGTTATTCAATCATTAACTAGACCTAGTTCCGCTTCCGTTGCCTGTTTACTGGGGCGCTGAGAGATCCCCCTGGGGATGATTCGTCGCGCTTAATAAATAATAATACATAGGGGTGGAGTCAATTTCCCTGATTTCTCTTCATATCACACCTCATTTTTTCTCAAACACTCTTCCTCTCTGTTGTCTGAGAATATGGCTGAATCTAACTCCCAACCTACGTGGGCAGAAATTGAATCCTTTCTCATTCATCCTTTCACCTTTGAGCAATTCGTGTCCTTATCTTACGCTCCAGCAAGGCTGTCTCTCCCCATTCTTAAAAATGCCCGTAAAATCTTTCGTCCACTCATATTTGATGGCCTAGATGATCGTACCCGATTTCTACAATCCCCTATTTGGTACAACAAACATATTAAAATAAAAAATAGGACTCTTTTTGGAAAGATTGGTTGGATTTCGGTCTTAAATGGACTCATCAACTTTTTCAAGGTGATACTTGTATTCCCTTTTCTATAATTCAGACTCGTTTTTCTCTTCCTCTCTCTTTTTATTCCAAATATGTGTCATTGATCACAGCCGCTCAAATTTCCTATGATTTTTTCACATACCCCTCTACAAATACCAAATCTTCTTCTATCACAATCTCATTTTTACACACTCACTCCTCTGCATCTCAAATTTATAAGAAATTAAGAGATACTTCTATTACTCGTGATAAATC
The DNA here is from genome assembly GCA_963921515.1 of Calotriton arnoldi. Taxonomy (NCBI): domain Eukaryota; kingdom Metazoa; phylum Chordata; class Amphibia; order Caudata; family Salamandridae; genus Calotriton; species Calotriton arnoldi. The sequence goes on from CAWUFW010002294.1 coordinate 565,036, forward strand.
GACAGTAGAATGCAATTGGGAATCTGATTTAGGTGAATCTTTCTCTATTTTAACATGGGAAAAAATTTGGACTAAAATAAGGAAGTCTTCTAGAGCAGCGAACACTACGCAAACTTTATTTTTCATATATAATAGACTGTTGATCACTCCAGCTAAATTACATCACATAGATTCTACTGCCCCTTCTACCTGTTGGTCCTGCTCAGACCCTGTAGCAGATCTTAAACATATGCTATTTACTTGCCCAGTTATTCATCATTTTTGGACCAGAGTGTGGCAACAAATCAACAAAATTTTTCATACCCATATACCTTTTTCCTTTGTCCATATTTTTCTAGGTAGCATCTCAGAAGTATGGTCTTCCTCCAACACTAACTTCTCCATTGTTGATTTACTTTTAGCTGTAGCATTTCAACAAATCACTAAGTCATGGAAGAATGCCTCCAACGTTTCCTTTCAAGCCTGGTGGTATGGAGTTTGTTTTAACCATAGATTGGATAGGGCATATGTTCATCCCATTACACTTGCTATTAAACGTGATTTATTGTGGTTACCTATTACGTCTTTCCTAAATACATCTGCTCATTCCCTACCTTTACATAATCCTCACAATGAAGAAGTACCCAAACCTCCTTGAAGTTAATGATTGTTATCTGTTATTTACTCTATTTATATCTCGATCATAACATAAGTCTCTACTTTAGGATTTAATGTACGTTTATCTATTGTATTTCAGTCATAAAACCAGTTATATCATTTGCTATTCCTTCTCCCTCCCCTTCCTTCCCTCTCCCCCTCTCTTGTTTCTTTCTCCTATATGAAATATTTCCAATTTATTGTATTGATATATTGTATGTTAATACTGATATGCCTTTATTTTCATATCCAATAAACTCTCTTTAAAACTCAAAAAAAAAAAATATAATAATAATAATAATAATAATCAGTGAAGAGGTAGTACATTACCTGGGCTGCTAGGGTGGCAGCAATCCATCATGTCGGCCTCTTGCAGTCTAAGCTGACTCCTCAGATGCTGAGTCCCCTAGTATATCTGACAGCATGACCATCAGCAACAATTTGTGTAAATGTTTGCCGTTCTTCCTCCTGTGAGGAAGTCTGCATTCAAATTAGACCTCACCCTACAAGCACCTGTTGCAGCGACGGCTCCTCCGCTATGGCAGAGGAGCATTTCCCCCCCTTCCCCCCCCCGCCGGCACTCTCAAAAACATAAAAATAAAATGATCATAAAACAGGTTTAAAACCTGTTTCATTATCATTTTATTTTTCTTGTGCCGAGACTTGGGGGTGGTGCCAGGGTGATGACAGGCTGGAGGGGGAGTGGTGGGCACTGCCTTCACTGCGAATGTGGGTTTGGCCATCCATCTCAGGTATGTGCAGTGAAGCTCTCTCCAACCCCAGCTGCATTGCTGGGTTGGAGAGAGCAGGCACAGGCTCCCAGTCTGTCTGGGAGCACAAATCATCGGTGCTCAGGCCAATCCTGATGCTGCTCTCATGCATGAGAGCAGCTTCAGGATTGGCAGCAGGGCAGTCTGGGAGCCTGTGCCTGCCTGCAGTGGAGAGGAGAGGAGCAGAAGAGCGCGATTCTGGAGGGCGGCAGGTAAGTTCTGTTTTATTTTTTTTATATGTGTCCCCCAGGCCCTCTCCCCCGCCCGCATTCTTTTCATGACACGAGCCGCTCCTGACCTGTTGTTATTCCTGCAATGTATCCATGAATTCCTCAATGCACCATACTTGATGCTGGCATTGCCCCTATATCTGTGTACTCTGCAGTGTTTGAAATGGGCTCCACCCATGAACTAGAGCAGCACATGCTTCCTATGAGGGTCAGCTTCATGGCCATGACTGTGGCATGCATCAGAGGCAGTAGTCTCGAGACTAACGAGGAATTGGGCTGTTTCTTGTGTTTGCCGTTTCAGAGGCATTTTTCGGAGAGATGCTAAATGAGCAACGTTCATGACTTATATTAAAGTATCCTACTACCAATTTAAAGCTTCCTGGGGGAGATAATTGTGTAATAATGCTGCAGATTCAGAGCCAGTTCTGTTAAAGAAGTTATAAATAGTGTGCAGTGTGAAACAAAAATGTTGATCAATGAAACATTTTGAATTCGACGGTTACAGAAATAAGTGACACAGCCTCTAATATAACAGTCAGCATATGATGACCTCAAAACATTTGAGGGTTTAAATGCCAAAACATGTTTCATAGCTGTTTATCAACATGGGTAAACATATAACATAAATGCAGAACATATAACAGTCAATCAGTTAGTGACACAGTACATAGATGTGGAGTTAAGAATTGTAAATCTATACTTTTCTCTATGCACTTACCTTTCGGTATATGTCACTCAATATTTTCACCACAAAATTATTGCGCAACAATATTCTTGTACTCAATACTGAAGAGTACAATCCAATGTCGTCTTCGGTTAAGTGGCCGTCCACCAACTCTTTTTGATTTTTTTTGATTTTTAGAAGCAAACTCCCAAAGTGAGAGCTTGTTTCTGAAAACATAAAACAAATGACTCCTACATCCTGGGAGGTCTCTCCCAGGATGTGGGTGTCATTATTATTTTTATCTGTCCGCACACCATAACCTGACAGTGACAGACAGAAAAAAAAGATGTTACACAATCCATCTTAAATGGGTCCGGAGGTGTAATGTCCTTTCTCTGATGGCCCATACTACTGCGTCGGGCCACCAGAAGAAGTTTTCTGTCAACGGAGCCAACAGAGTCTCCCTCAATGGAAACCTTGCAATCTGCCTATCTCGAAATGAGGAGGATGGACTGAGGGTTTGCCAGACAGGGTTATCAATTGTGTTTGTGATCGAGTACCCTGTCTGCCAAACTCTGAATCTGGCGCTAAGTTCTTTCCTGCCTTGTAAAGCTGACATAGATGACTTCACTACCTTTCACAGTGCCAAATCCATAAGTACAGATAGAAAAGTGCTTAGAATGAATTGGAAACCTGATTATCTCTGTGGAAACCACAGTGCCAATAACTAAAGTGCCTTTTTATAAAGTGTGTTGGACTTGGCTCTTTCGTCAGTCATCCCCAAACATTTTTGCCTTCACTCCTCCATTTTTGCTGAATCAGTTTTTGTCAGCCTTAGGACTCTGTGCACTTAACCACTGCTAACCAGTTCTAAAATGCATGTGCTCTCCCCTCCAAACATGATAGGATTTTCTTATACCCAAATGACATATTTCATTTACTTATAAGCCCTTAGTAAAATGGCACTACATGGGCCCAAGACCTGTAAATTAAATGCTACTAGTCGGCCTGCAGCACTGATTGTGTCACTCACTTAAGTAGCCCTTTAAATATGTCTCAAGCCTGACACTGCAGTATGAACTGCCATTTCGCCCTGTCAACAGAAACCTTTTGCCAAGCCTAAACCTTCCTTTTTAGGTCAAGCCTAGAGTCAGCGCGCATGCGTAGTTCTGCGAGACATGCTGTATTCCCTCTGTAGAGATTGAATACGCCCACACATGCCCAAAGCTTTTTCATTGGTTACTTAATCTGGCTTTACAAATTCCCTTGCTTTGGTTGGTGAATAGTGTACATTTGTCCCACCGTGTGGCTGTTCTGTTACCGCCCTGGCTACTGGCCCTGCTACATGGATCCTTTCATTAGTGGCCATATGTTTTGCTTGAGAGCACTACTTTTTCTTTCTGCCCTCTCCTCGCAGCTCGCCGGCACTGAATGACCGTTATCTACGAGTGTCCCGATCCATGAAATTATATAATGTATTTAGGTGTATCAGTCAAATACAGAGAGACAAACCCAAATACTGTTCAATTGGGAAGTGCATCAGACTAACACACTTACAGGCAAATTTCTGAACCACAAGAACATACCTAGGCTAGAACCATACATGAACAGAATGTATCCACATCAGCTAAAATGTCTGTACGTTCAATATAGGTATGGGGTTCTGCCCCTGAGATCACACACCTCTAAATGGGCTAGCGCAACTTACCAGATCGATTCCTGTCCAAATTGCCCAAAGGTAGTGGAAACGGAGTCCCACTTCATGCTATTCTGTCCCCTATCCAGCAAGGCTCGCAAAAAATGGCTGCTGGCTGCATGTAACCACATGGGTGTGAGACACTACTGGGAAGCGGAGAGACTCTTTAAGAGTGACACCAGAGAACTCTTAGCTTTCGCGTTCTCTAAGTATTTGTATATTGCTTGGATATTAAGGATGAAGGCCATTCATAATCTCGAACCCTGACAGAGAATTTGATAAACATAGGCCTAATCATGAAAATTTGTGCTTCTGTCGGTCTTCTTCAATACTCCCCTCCCATTGTTTTATTTTCTTCTTCACCTAATTTACGATTATGAAATGATGTATATATCTATTCTGGTAACCATTTCTTTCTGTATAGCCCCCTATGATAGCTATTTTGCACATTTCTCCTGTTGTGAATACACGAACATCTCTTGATTGGTGGCAATAGTAGCCACCAAATTGTATAATTGGATGCCTCACCAGACCATTCAACTTGTTTATTTAGATGATGTTCCGAAACTTTTTTCTATCTTTTTGTCTTAATATATTGCTTTTTAATCGCTTTTCATAGTAAGGCAACTGCACTTTGATGTCTATGTTTTTATATTACACAATTTTTAATGTATTCAAAAGTATTTTCGCTGAATTAATTTGACGTGTTTTATGGGCTGCGCCCGAAATAAACGATCTACTACTACTTTTCAAGTGGTAAAGTGTGTCAAGGACAGGATTCTAATTATAAAGGATTTCAAGTTACACATCTTTGGCCATGCCCCTTTTTCAAGATCCCCTTGCCCTTTTCAATCCACGTAATTCACTGGATAGCTGCAATCTTTCTGCCCTGCCTTGCTTGCAGTAAGCTGCGATTTGCATGTTCAGAACGCTCTCTCTCTCCTCACTCTACCACCCAAAAGAAGAGTTCATTTTGTACTGCCAAACCGAGTACCCTCTGCACACAACAGTAAGGAATTCCGTTACCATCAGGTTCGTTGTTCCACCACTGTTCCTGCTTGATTTGCTGAGCTGTATTGCCGGGCCGGTCTTCCAGACAAGCATGTGGGGAAAGATGAATGGAAATAAAAAAGATTCATGACTTTCCTTCTTTCTGCCTTTGAGCATGTTGTTAAGGCTGGTGTTTATTCCAGTTAGGTCTGGCTCACCCACTGTGAAATGATACTGGTGGCCATACAAAAAAAGTCCACATATTGGTGAGAAGTTTTAAAAAACAAAACGCTAGGAGAGGTTTAGAAAAAGAGTATGTGGTCCTGGCATGGGTTTAATGATTTAAAGAGGGGGGTAAACTTTCTTAGGAACAATGAGAACAATCCGTCTGTAATGGTGTTAGCCTGGAATGGTGGTAGCGGCAAGCGTGCTGGGTCAGTATTGGTGGTTTTGGTGAGTACGTGTGACCTCTATTGGCATCGGTGAGTGTTCTCGACCTATACTGATCATGGTGAGTGTGCTCGGCCTATACTGGTAGTGAGTGCGCTCGATCCTATACTGGGCGTGGTGGGTGCGCATGGCCTATAGTAGTGATGGTGAGTGCACTCAGACTAAACTGATGAGGTCACTGTTCCTATAGTGGTTGTAGTGAGAGCGCTTTGCGTTCAGTGGTGCTGGTGAGTGCTCTCTAACTGAGCTAGTGGTGAGTGCATTCTGTCCATAGTGATGGTTCGTGTGGTACATGCACTTTGCCTGTAGTGGAAGTGAGTGTTCGTAGCCTATAGTGGTGGTAGTAGTGATAGCACTCTGTCTATAGTGGTGGTGAGCTGCTGGTGGTAGTGGATGAACTCGGCCTTTAGTGGCAGTGAATACCTGCTTTCTCTGGTGATAGTGAGTGTACTGTGCCTCTGGTGGTAATGAGTGCACTATACTATACCTGTTTTGGAAATGAGTACACTACATCAGTAGTAGTAATGAGTGCACTTTGCCTATTTGCTTATAGTTTTGGTGTGTGTGATGTTATGGCCAGCATGTAGCTCTGCCTGTATTTTGGGGGCGGTGGGGGACAGAGGATTTCAACATGAAATACTAACCAGGATCCTCCAATTCACGGCTATTGATATGCCTTCAAGCGCATGAAACACTGAAGTAGATCTCTGATAGTCACTGCCACTTGGGTTCATTTTAGTCAATTCATTATGTGCAGCCGATATGGCTTTACTCTGTTTATAATTCGTCACTGCACTCCACGTCAGGTTTTTTGTCATGGCCGTTTAAACACATAGGCTATATTGTTATTATCAGGGCTATCTCTTGATAGATTTGCATTTTAGATTTTCTTTTCTTGCTTTCATTTACTTGCAGGGATACTGGGGCATATTACTAAGGTCTGGCGATAATTATCGCTCAGCGCGCTTAGCGCGAGGATAATTATCGCCTGACTAACGCTGAATTTTATCACTGAGATAGCGTGCTATCAGCAACGCTCATCTCAACAGTGATAAAATTGCAAGCGCTAACTGCCAAATGTGCGATTATCGCTGGAAATCCAGTGATAATCACACAACTTTTGGCGATAGCTTGCTGATAGGGCAGGACAGACTCAGCCATGATATCCACCTTCCATTGGATATCATGGCTAAGTCATACTGAGAGCAGGCGTTAGAAAAGTAGCGCTAACCGCGGTTAGGGCTACTTTTCTAATCGCTCTGCATGTTCACCTGCAGCTTGATAATAGGAGAAATGTCGGTTAGCGACATTTCTCCTGTTATCCTGGGAAGGAACGCCCACTTTGCATCTCATTAGAGATGCAGAGCGAGGCATTGGGGAAACGGGTGCTAACATGCGTTAATGCATGTTAGCACCCGCCTTTGTAATAGGGCGGTAATATTATCTCCGCTTTTTTGGCTCTTAAAGCCAAAAAAGCGGAGATAATGGCCCTTGCTAATTTGCCCCACTGTTCTTTCGCCAGCTTGAATTTTTTGACTATTATTGAGCCAGGCACTTGGACCCTAAGGAGCTGGTCGTACGCATCGCGAAACCAGTTTTCAATTAAAGGGCTGTGCCCCCCATATGTCTTCACTTCGTTGAGTTGGTCATTTTCAGTGACCGTAATGTCCGCCATATGCTGGTGACAAACGTTAATTTTTCAGACTCTGATTGTTATCATTTTGTCTTAACATTTTATGTTAGAAATACAGACCAGTATCTTAAAACTGCAGAAGCAGCCCGGCATTCTGAAACATCCTGTTAGGATTTAGGTATGGTAGATTAGCTTTTTCACTGACTTCACCAATCTCCGTTCCATTGTAGCCCTTTCTAACTTTGCACCATCATTTTCTGTTGTATTCACAGCATTGTTGTGCATTCGCACAACTTGCCAAAACAGAACAGCGAGGCTATCACCTGTTAGCTGTTTCATGTTCTTTAACTAAGGTGAGCTATTTTTCTTAGGGCTGTAATTAACTCTTGGATTAATCGTTTCACAGGAGAGAAACCTGTCTGTCATTATTATTTTTTATTTTTTACTCTCTTCTCCCTCTTTTTTCTTCTCTAATTGAATTTCATTGCATGATATCACAACCTTTGTTATTACACTTTCAATAGACTGGTGTTATCTATGGGGACCTGTGGCTTCTGACCTTTTTCACTAAGCATATTTTTGCACTTGACTTAGATTGCCCCCACTGAGAGAGTCGGGGATAACTTAATGTACCTTGTATCTCGTTTTCTAGATAAGATTATGATGTGGTTCCTGAAGAAGGCAGCCAGTACGCCGAAACGCGCGTTGAATGCTCATTGAACCTTCACTACATTATTTGTGTTCTATGGTTGTGTAGTGAATTCATGTTCTTGGCTACAGTGTGGCTTAAAAATGATTTATCTTAATCTTGTGTTGTGTAACATTTAAACAGTCCCAGATTATTATTTATGTGTGTGTAATGTGTTGTTATTTACATGTGTAAATTCGTTCGTACGTTTGAGCATTATTGTCTGACAACCAAGTGTTCAGCTGATGGAGCAAGGTTTCAAAAATGAAACTTGCTTGTATGCAATCCTCCTCATAGTATTAATTTATTAAACTTGTACTGTCAATACTAATCTTTGCATTCACAAACACAAAAGGGATAGATGCTTGCCTATGTGTTTTACTAATGAATAACGCTTGTCTATAAACCAAGATGGCCGCTAAAGCGCGGGACTTCATTGCGCATGTCGCAACCTGATCACATGGTGTGACGTCTTTCTTTGCTTGGTGGGAAACTTCTGCTTCTGCGCAGTGTGCATTAAAATGGCCGCTTAATGTTTTCACATAGCTTAAGCTTGCTCTCATGTCATTATTAAATTGTCGTTTTCTTAACGCTACTAATGCAGGATAGTATTATAAATAAATGGGAATAGAGTAGGGAAAGTGGGTATACAGTGAAACGTTTTATTTGTGATTTTAATATTTTCTTCTTGCACTTTTAGTAATTCGTAAACTTGGGCCTGGGTTGGTGACTTGAAACTCGAGAGACAGATGGTTCTGCGCATGTGTCCTGTATGCCTGCCAAGTGAAGTCAACTTGGACGTCTCCCAAGGCCACGACCTATTGGCCGAAGATGATGTACTCAATGTTTCCGGCGGACAAATTGTTACTTTTCTCGTGTAAAATGTATAACATTTGTCGTGAGATGGCTGGGAAATAAAGTGAATGTAATATTTTGAAGGGGAGGGAACATAAAGACAATAGGCTTTACAATTTAGGCCAAATCGATATGGTGCGAGAATCCACCCCCTGTCCCTGTCCAATCAGAAGTAGTGGTCCCATATTTTAGCAACATTAAGGGGAGGTACATGGGCGTAGAAGGGTATAATAGAATATAGCATTAGTAAATTAGTCAGAGCATGCGTTTACGAAGAACAGGCATCCATACTGCCAGAGCGCTCAGAGAGGGGAACGGCGCAGGCGTCGTTGTAGAGAGGTCACCGGTCCTGTCCTGATCCTGGAAGAAGTCTTTGCTCTTCATCCTTCCTGGGTCCTATCTTTTCCAACTCCTTGGCCAAGGGGCTTGGTTCTCGCATTTAGGTAATTATACTGCAACCTTTAGTTGCGCTGCTGTCTCTATCTTCTCCTCTTCCTTAAACACCGTCATTTATTAGCTAAATCATTTCTATGCTTTTTCTTGGGTATTTCAATCAAGTACCATGTTTTCTGTATTTTCACTCTGCTAAAACTTTAGATAAACATTTTAAAACTTCCTGACTCAGTGGTTATTTCAGGATTATGTACTATAATGAATGTCACTCATTTTAAACTTCCCAATTAGCAAAGGATGCATTGGTAAGTTATTACTCTTCAATCAGAAGGTAATTGGTAGCAGGGACTTTGATAAAAGAGTACATCTGACACCCAGCGTAAGTATTAGTGTAGTGTGAATGTATGGGCCCAAGTGAGTATATGGTGTATGAATGTTGTTGGCTAATATTGCGCTGGATCAGTTTTCTGGTAAGCAGAGGACGGTTATTGTTAATTGGGTAATGAGAATTTTTATTTGTATTTTTATGAACTAACATCCGCTTAAATTTTGAGTTTGTTTTATGTTGTCCAGAATACCCCGGGGTAGGTAAAAAGAATAGTGGGTGGCAAGTGGAAGACATACTGCAGTGAGGTTATCTGTCAGGCAGAAATAGTACTGAGAAGTTAAGCAGGACTTCAAGTTCTCGTTAGGGACTCTATGCGTGTGAGTAATAGCAAAAAGGGTACGCTGATAAAAATGTTGATGTTATATCACCTAGTAAGGGTAACATTGGAGAAGTAACAGGTACTTCTGGAGCTTGTGTGAAGAGTAGACGGAAGTGTTTTACTCGTAGTATATGTTTTAGTAAACGGAAAGGTTTTACTAAAGTGTGGAAGAAACTATCCTTTTCAAAATTAGTGGAAACTGGCACGATAGCGAATGTTTTATGTTGTTACTGAAATATAATTAAGATTTATAGAGAAAATAAGTTTGCGTAAAGTTTTGTAAAGGGAGGGTCAGTTGCCGGAGAGGGAGCTGACGTCACAAAACGCCGCGCTGTGGTAGGTTGAAACAGCGGGTGTGGAGAGACACTTGTAAAGGAGGGGTCAGTAGTCAGGAGTAGTACTGACGTCACAGGTGCCGCGCTGGGATTGGTTAAACCAGCGAGGACAGAAAAGAGCAGATTGTAAAGGAGGGGTTGACAGAGAAACGTCACCAAAAAGCCGCGCAAGGATTGGCTCGGAAATAAAAGATAGCAGACATTTGATTGGTCGAAAATATAGAAGAAAAATTCTTAGTGGATAAGGATTGCATGTTAAAACGCGATCCGACTTTAACAGGAACCCGTCCGGATAGGAGATTCCTAGGTTTTGCAGAATATAATTTTGTACACAGAAGATTAGATAGAATGTACGGAGAAAGGAGAAAAATGTCATTTTTGCAAAAGATTAAGAATTATTTTAAAAAGGACAAACCAATCAAAACTAGAGAAGGAATTATTATTCCACCAGCTAAAACGCCAGCATCATTTATGATGATGGAGAGAGGTTATCATACTTGTGTATGGATGGAGAATTGGATAGAATACACCAAAAATGATGGAGTATTAGCATTTCCCGAGAATGGTACCTTCAATGGAAGAATTCTTCAAAACTTGAGATTGAGGATGAATGATTTAGAACCCAGACCTAGATTAACCCAGTACGAAGCTCTAGAAGAATGGGAAACCGAGGCATTTGAGCGGGATAGATCTAGAAGTAATAGGAGTTACCCAGGATTTTACCCCAGATATTTACGTGAGTCAAGAGAGGGTCAGATGAAACAATGGAGAAGGGCAATGATTACAGAGGGACTGTATCCATTATTCACAGAAGGAGAGAAATCAGGAGGCAAATTTACAGAAAAGACAAAACATTTAATGAGAAATGAGGAATCTGAAGACGAATTTATGGAAGAAATGTTAAGAAATCCCCCACCATATCAGGAAGGGACAAGTGGATGCACTCCAAGTGCACCAACAAAAACTCCAATGGTACCACAAGTAATGCATGAATTCACCCCGACTAGAATACTTCATGACAAAGAAAAAGAAGCTTTAGAAAAGACTAGAGCAGAATTAGTACGGAAAATAACTCAGATAAAAGTACATCCTGATTCATTGACTATTCCTGTAACAATTGGTCCAGTAGTTCCATTATATGGTACTCAAGGAAACTGCCCTCCATTGATATCTGTACCGACTCCTATGAATACTCCTGTGAGTAATCCCAAACCTGAAGCTCCAGTTATAATTGAGGATCAATTTAGTGACTGTGAATCCACAATATCACTTATGGACTTGCCTATTCGAGGTTCTGTAAATAGTACTCCAAGAAAAGATGTACCTGGAGGTTCAAAAGATGTAAGTTTAGTAACTTCATCAGGAGCAAAAAGTGCTACCATAGTAACACCTGAAGATCTAGAAAGATGGGTACAAGGGTCAGTTAAACAGTGCACACCTCCAAAAGTACTGGATATCCATAAATTAAAAGTTGAATTAGAAGAAATAATAGCAGTAAATGTAGGAGTAGAACGCTTGAATACCTATGATGAAGAAGAATTATTGTTCCTGTGCAGAAGTATCACTAGAAATGTGAGGGTATTTCATGAAAAATTGTCCAATCTAGCACTACAGATGGGAAATGAAATAGGGAGATCAAAAGTACTACAGAAACCCTATAGAGCAGAATTTTCAGACAAAGATTTAGAAAATATGAATGCATCTGGAAGAAGATTGCAAATAAGAGAATTAATGTTAGTTTTACAAAAATGGGGAGATCTAGATAAATGGAGATCTAGGTGGGCCAAGAAAAAGGAAGAAGCACGACCAAGTAGAACAGCATCTGAATATGTAATGAAGGAAGCAAGAAAAGCAGATCAAATGTATCCAATGCGAGAAGTTGCGGGAGGAGGATATGTACATGTCCCATGGAGCAGACAGGATATTTTATCATTTACGAATGATTTTCCAAAGCTGAGGGAAAAGCCAATTGAATGGTACAAGCAGGTTGAAAGGTTTGTGAAGGTGTCAAAGGTATTGTTGAAGGATTTAGATGTTTGTTTGACATAGTGGTACCTGCCGATTTGTGGACAGATTGTAAGATCACAGTGGATTGGCCTAGTGATGAGTATCCCAGAGATCCGAAAACAGGTGCCCCGTCAAATGATGTAATGAAAAAGTATCAGCAGGTGATAACATACCTGAAAGGGAAAATACCACCGAAAGAAACAGATTGGGTGAAAATAGATCGAACCACCCAAGAAGCCAGTGAATCAGTACATTCTTACTATGAGCGCCTATTGCAGGTGTTTAAACAGTATAGTGGATTCGAGGACATTGGAGACAAAAACATGAGTCAGTTTGTGTATCGGTTTGTTTACGGTCTGAAGCCAGAGATTTGCCAGATGATTAAACAACACATGCTGTGTTGACAGGGAAAGTCCATAGATGAAATTCTGAAATATGCGAAATGTTGTGGAGACGATATTGAGGATAGACACAAGAAATTACAAGAAAAGGTGATGTGGGCACAGGTGAAAATGGCTGAGAAACAGGGAATTAATTTGGAAAATCCGAGTGAAAATCCAGGAAAAGAGTCTGGAACGAGTGGTGATACAGGAAATGGTGGAAAATTTAGAGGACGAATGAGTAGAGAAGAAGCTAAAAAGAAGTTTCCTTGTCATGGATGCGGAAAATTGGGGCATTGGAAGGACGAGTGTAAAAAGATTCGGAATAATAATGGCCCAAATCAAAACTTAAATCCACAGATGCAGAATGATTCACAGCAGGGTGTAAATCCCCAGAATCAATTACCACCTCCACCTGTTCAGGGTAATATAAGCAGAGCAAAACATGGTACAGACATTGGATACCCAGGAGGGAGTGGTAAGAATGATTATATGACATCACAATTTCTTTTGCAGGACAATTACTGTGAATTCGACTCATGACGGTGCCTAGGAGAGGGGAAGAAGGAGTGCGTACTTGGCGCATCCTTACAGGTAGATCAGTCTGGTCCATATGTTGAAGGAAATGTGAAAGGTAATGATATTACTTTCCTTTTGGACACTGGTGCTACCAGGTCTACTGTGAGATCAGCAGACATCCCAGACCTTCCTCTCTCTGGTGAAGATATCCCAGTAGTAGGGGTAGCTAATCAAAGAATTAGAACACCTCTTACAGAACCAATGGAAGTCAAAATAGGAAACTTCAGAGAAATGCACCAATTTGTAGTGTGCGATTCTAGCCCAGTGAATTTATTAGGTAGAGATTTATTGTGCAAAATGAACTGTACAATTTTCTGCACGCCGGATGGTGTGGCAGTTCAGACACCAGATGAGGACCATGTATATTAAATTATGGTTGCAAAACAAGGTACAGAAATAGATTAAATGTTTTCGTTGATAACAAAAGATGAGTTGCCAGAAGAATTAAAAGGTACAGTAAACCAAATAGTATGGGATTTCACCGGAAAAGTAGCAGGACTTATGGCAAAAATAGATCCAGTTCAAATTACTGTAAAAGAAGGTGCGATTTTCCCAAATACTAAACAATACAAAATGAGTGCAGAAGTAAAAGCAGGAGTCATTGAAGAATTCAATCGAATGGTAAAACAAAACATTCTAAAAGAAGTAATGAGTAGCCCATGCAATTCACCAATCATGGGACTAAAGAAACCTAGTGGAAAATATAGGATTGTTCAGGACCTGAGGAAAATAAATAAGATTGTGGAACCATGTTGTCCCATAGTACCAAATCCTGCAGTAATTCTATACCAGATCCCTTGGAATGCAGGATGGTTCACAGTAATTGATTTGTGTCAAGCATTCTTTTCAATACCATTGCATCCAGACAGCCAGTATCTTTTCTCATTTAAATTTGAGAACAAAGTCTATGTGTGGAATCGTGTTCCTCAGGGGTACACAGAAAGTCCTTCCATCTTCAACCAGATACTGAAAAAGTGCCTGGAAAAACTAGTGATGCCAGGAAGCTCAGTCTTAGTCCAATATATCGACGACTTATTGGTGGCATCGACCACCAGATAAGACTGTGTTGTTGACTCCATAGCATTATTAAATCTTTTGGCTGAGGAAGGGCATAAAGTCTCACCTGAAAAGTTACAGTTTTGCAGGACAGCTGTTAAATATCTGGGACACCAAATTGAGAGGGGAAAAAGAAGAGTAACCTCTGAAAGAGTAGAATTAATAAAGAGAATGCAAATGCCTGTAACCCAAAGACAAGTGCGGATGTTCCTAGGAATAGTAGGCTACTGTCGACAATGGATACCAAATTTTTCCATGTTAGCTAAGCCCTTAATTAACATGACGAAAAAGAAAGCAAAGGACCCTGTTGAGTGGGAGAATGAAAGTGTAGAAGCTTTTGTAAAATTGAGAAACGCACTTTGTTCAGCACCTGCCTTAGGCATGCCTGATTATAAAAGAGAATTCGCATTATTCTGTCAAGAGAGAGAAAATTGTGCACTTTCTGTCCTAACTCAGAGACATGGACTAGACAGACGTCCTATAGCGTACTTTTCTGCTACATTGGACCCAGTAGCAGCCGCATTGCCAGGATGCTTAAAAGCAGTGGCAGCAACTTGTTTGAGCATTGAACAAAGCGAGTCAATTGTGATGGGACATCCTGTAAAAGTGTATGTTCCACATGCAGTTGTGATTCTGTTGACAAGAACCCGAACTCAGCATCTTACTCCTAGTCGGCTGACTAAATATGAGAGAATAATAATGGGTGCTGAAAATGTGACCATGGTAAGGTGTACAATAATAAATCCAGCAAATCTATTGCCAGACCCATATCATGAAACAAATAAAGATGACAAAGAAGATGAACATGATTGTGTACAAATTACAGAATTATGTACAAAACCACGCCCAGACATAGAGGAACAGCCTCTTAAAAAGCCAGATAGGGAGCTATTTGTCGATGGTTCATGTCAAAGACATGAAGATGGTAAACTAACTGCTGCCTATGCGGTATGTGAATTAACTGGAATAGTTGAAGCATCCTATTTACCAGGAGTCAAATCTGCACAAGTAGCTGAATTGATTGCTTTGATAAAAGCTTGCAAAATTGGGAGGAATCAGAGAGTAACTATATTTACTGATAGTCAATATGGTTACGGGGTTGTGCATGATTTTGGCCAACTGTGGATGCAGAGGGATTTCATGACTTCTTCAGGATTCCCCATTAAAAATGGACAATTTGTAAGGGAATTGCTAGAAGCAATACAATCACCAAAAGAATTGGCTGTGGTGAAATGTGCCGCACACCAGTGAGGAGATGACTGGGTGGTAGTCGGCAACAGATATGCAAACCTGGTGGCTCAACCTTGTGCCAAAACCAGAACATCAGTCAATAAGAGGGTGGAAAGAATGGGAATCAGCTGCCAACTTATGCTGTATATGCCACCTGAAACTTGGAATGAGGTAAAGAAATTGCAAGATGAGGTTGATGAAAGTGAGAAAAATTTGTGGATCAAAGTGGGTTGCTCCCAAAGAGGAGAAGATGAAGTGTGGATCAGTGCAGATTACAGACCAGTCATGCCAGACTGTTTACTCTCACAAATGGCTAGAATGCACCATGGAGACACACACATAGGGAGAGATGCAATGATTAGGCTGTTCAGACAAAATTGGTACAATCCCAAATTCAGGGCTGTTGCAGAGAGTCTTTGCCAGAGATGTCTAACTTGCCAAATGCATAATCCAGGCAGAAAAACGATAATTGGGTTTGGAAAGATTGGAAAGGCAGAGGGCCCATTTATAAGACTCCAGTTTGACTTCATACAGTTACCACCATGTAGAGGACTAAAATACGTACTACTCATAGTGTGTCTGTTTTCAAAGTGGGTGGAGGCTTACCCTACTAGGAGAAATGACAGTATTACAGTTGCAAAACTGTTGTTACATGAGCTCATACCTAGGTTTGGTTTCCCAGTATCTTTGGAATCAGATAGAGGAAAACACTTTAACAGTGAAGTAATCAAACTAATTTGTGAAGCATTTCAAATTAAACAGAAATTGCACTGTGCATATCGCCCAGAGGTTTCTGGAGTGGTTGAACAATTGAATGGCACTATAAAGTCAAGATTGGGAAAAATGTGTGCATCAACATCATTAGAGTGGCCAGACGCATTGCCACTTGTCCTGATGGGACTCAGAAGCATACCTGACAGAACAACAGGATTGAGCCCCCATGAAATAATGATGGGAAGAGCAATGAGACAAACACATGTTCCCACAAACAAACTAGTGAATATATCTGATGATATGGTTCTGGATTATTGCAAAGGATTAGCTGACCTAGTGCGTTCTGTCTCTCATCAGGTTGGAGAAGACGCAGTTTCCAGGCAGCCTGAACTGGAACATGATCTGAATCCTGGTGATTGGGTGGTAGTGAAGAATCACACCAGAGAAACGTGTCTATCACCCAGGTGGAGCAGACCTTGTCAAGTCATATTGACCACCAATACAGCAGTGAAGTGTGCAAGATTTCCTAATTGGATTCATGTAAGCCACACAAAGAGAGTACCAGAACCTGAAGAAGAGAATTCACAGACAACGCCAATCACTGAAGAAGCTGAAGGTTGCCCAGCTGAGGAATCTCAGGCTAGAGGTTCGAGAGAAGCTGACGGAGAACAACCGAGCACAAGTCAGGATTGGATACCAGTGGTAGAAGTTCCTGAAGTATATTACAGAACGAGAAATCAAACAAAATTGGAAGAAATTGAAGAAGATCAGATAGGTGAAGAAGAAGCAGTTCAGGATCAAGAAGAAAAGACAGTAAAAGATCCTGAACAAAATAAGATAGGGAAAGAAAATTGGACACAAAACAGTGAAGATTTAATTGACTTTGACACAGGGAAAGACAGGTTTAGAAGAATCCGGTCAGGCTGCAGAAGTTCACAGTGCAATAAGCCCTGATCAGAAGCAGTTAGATCAAGAAGAATTCACTAAAGAAAAAGGGGTTGATACAAATGAACATAAAGAAATAAAAAAGGAACAAAGCCAACATCTTGAAAGTCATTGAGGAGCTACTGAAGAAAAACAAATCAGACCTGAAAAAGAACAAACAAAAGAGGCAGTAATCAAAGAAAACAAAACAGTATTGAGCAGTGAAAATAACGAGATCTTTGAAGACGTAAACAGAGAAACAGTGCCAACAAAGAAAACAAGAAAAGGAGATCATTGGCCAAGTGTCATTAAAAGAGTAAAGTACCACATAACAACCAGAAGTGAAGATCCAGAACAAGTACCTGAAGTGACAAGTCAAACTGAACAAGAGAAAAAGTCAGGAAAAAGAAAAAGTAAAAGACTGAGACTTGTGAATAACACATTCAAGGGTCCTGACTGGACTTATATCATTCTTGAAGATTTTGAAAGCTCAGAGTCAAGTGACAGTGGTGGCGAAGGAACAAGTGCAGAACTAACATACGAAGAAGAAACAAGACCACCCTGACTAAACAAAAGAATCCTCTAAAGAAAAGAAGAAGAGAAAAGAAGAGCAATCTTCCTTGTCGAAAAATGCCTGATGATAGAGTTACTGGGAGACCAAAACGAAATTGTTGTAGGAGATGCTGTGCAATCTGCATATGTAGTCTAGTATTGGTGCTTATAGTATGGTTAGTCCTGATTGTAGCAGTTCCTTACCTTATGATAATAGATAAGAAGATTAATAATGAAACTAAAGGGAGGACAGCAAACATGAAGGGCAATAGAGTAGAATTAATGGCAGAAGATGAGGCAGAAATTCATCATGAAATAGCTGATAACGACACTAGTTTAAATGTTTTCACAAAGTTATTGTTTCAGTATGTAGACACAATGGAAGTTAGTAATTGTTATGTCTGTATGAAGTTACCTGAATCAGTAGCGGAAGGATTAACATACCATCATTTACCACTGACATATGGCATATCATGTAGTGTATTAACAAGTTTATTTTATATAACAGGTAGGTTACAGTATTATTATTCAAACTTAGATGTGATATTTTCTGAGGTTCCGATTCGCAAGAGTATGAACCCAGTGCTTAGTAGTCAAGACGCACAGTTTATGGGAGAGTTATTCTTAACAATGAAATCGATAGACATAACAACATGCACATAGACACAATCTAACATGTTCTTTACTAGAAGAAGAAAAGATATTTTTGAATTTAGTAGAAGATAGAAGACATGATTTTCAAAAGAAAGCTTCAGAGCATAAGGCTCAGTTGCCACCTTGGGCGGAGAAAGAAGTGAGTTATACACCTGGTAAAGCTCAAGCTGCAATGGCTCTGGATTTCGTAAAGAAAGGGAAAATTTGTCTACATAGGTTAAAGACTGATTCTAACAATGTTTTCATCGGTACCAGTGAATGTGAACACTTTTTTTTTTAATTCTGGGAGGTTGGGGACTCAAAGGAGGAACAGATTCAGTTTTTCCTGGAATTTATTATGTATGCGAGAATAAGGCTTACTTTAGGCTTCCTGCACGATGGTATGGAAGTTGTTATTTTGGAATCGTTTTTCCAAAGATATACCACGTAAAAAGAAACACTGGAAGCAATGAAAACAATAATGAATTAATACGTAGTAAAAGAGCTAGTTTTTCAGAAATTGTAGGTGATATATTTGGTGCATTGATACCTTCAGTGGGAATAATTCTGAACTCAAGGAAAATATGTAAATTGTCTACAGTGGTTGATCGTTTATCAACGGATACTGCTGGAGGTTTTCTAATGATTAATACGGAGATGGTTGCGATTAGATCTATGGTGATGCAAAATCGACTTGCTCTTGACATTCTATTGGCAAAAGAGGGAGGAGTCTGTAAATTATTGAAGACGAAACATTGTTGCACTTATATTCCTGATAAGAGTGCAGAAATTGGAACGTACATTCAGAACATAACTAAACTTGAGAAAGAACTTAAACCACTGGAAGTTGATAGTGTATGGGAAAGATTGACAAATAGTATTGCGTCAATTGGAACCTGGTTTGCTAATATAGGGAAAGGACTTATAGGTCAAATATTAGTACCCCTAGCAGGGATAGCAATAATAATATTGGCAATAACAATATGGTGCAAATGCTGTAGAAAGAATGGAACATATAAAGTGACAGGAAAAGGAAAGAAAAGAAAACTAGATGAAATAGAACTTGAAGAATGGAGAAGTGATGTATACAAAAAGTTGAAAGGGGATGTGAAAAACAGAAAATGTAAAAATGAGAATGAAACGAATTGCTAGAAGTTGGCATCTGATTGAGGGTAGTATTTTTGATGGCTCAGAAACGCCATCAGAGAGGGGATTGATGGAGCAAGGTTTCAAAAATGAAACTTGCTTGTATGCAATCCTCCTCATAGTATTAATTTATTAAACTTGTACTGTCAATACTAATCTTTGCATTCACAAACACAAAAGGGATAGACGCTTGCCTATGTGTTTTACTAATGAATAACGCTTGTCTATAAACCAAGATGGCCGCTAAAGCGCGGGAACTTCATTGCGCATGTCGCAACCTGATCACATGGTGTGACGTCTTTCTTTGCTTGGTGGGAAACTTCTGCTTCTGCGCAGTGTGCATTAAAATGGCCGCTTAATGTTTTCACATGCTTAAGCTTGCTCTCATGTCATTATTAAATTGTCGTTTTCTTAACGCTACTAATGCAGGATAGTATTATAAATAAATGGGAATAGAGTAGGGAAAGTGGGTATACAGTGAAACTTTTTATTTGTGATTTTAATATTTTCTTCTTGCACTTTTAGTAATTCGTAAACTTGGGACTGGGTTGGTGACTTGAAACTCGAGAGACAGATGGTTCTGCGCATGTGTCCTGTATGCCTGCCAAGTGAAGTCAACTTGGACGTCTCCCAAGGCCACGACCTATTGGCCGAAGATGATGTACTCAATGTTTCCGGCGGACAAATTGTTACTTTTCTCCTGTAAAATGTATAACATTTGTCGTGAGACGGGTGGGAAATAAAGTGAATGTATTAATTTGAAGGGGAGGGAACGTAAAGACAATAGGCTTTACAATTTAGGCCAAATCGATATGGTGCGAGAATCCACTCCCTGTCCCTGTCCAATCAGAAGTAGTGGTCCCATATTTTAGCAACATTAAGGGGAGGTACATGGGCGTAGAAGGGTATAATAGAATATAGCATTAGTAAATTAGTCAGAGCATGCGTTCACGAAGAACAGGCGTCCATACTGCCAGAGCGCTCTCAACTCCAGACTGCCCAGCTGATCGGTTGCTGACTGAATTCCTGTCCGGAAGAGGTCCTGAGGAGGGGCGGCGGAGTCCATTAGAAGGAAGGCACGGGAGAATCGAGAGAAGTTGAGTATCAGAGAGGGAACGGCGCAGGCGTCATTGTAGAGAGGTCACCGGTCCTGTCCTGATCCTGGAAGAAGTCTTTGCTCTTCATCCTTCCTGGGTCCTATCTTTTCCAACTCCTTGGCCAAGGGGCTTGGTTCTCGCAATTAGGTAATTATACTGCAACCTTTAGTTGCGCTGCTGTCTCTATCTTCTCCTCTTCCTTAAACACCGTCATTTATTAGCAAAATCATTTCTATGCTTTTTCTTGGGTATTTCAATCAAGTACCGTGTTTTCTGTATTTTACTCTGCTAAAACTTTAGATAAACATTTTAAAACTTCCTGACTCAGTGGTTATTTCAGGATTATGTACTATAATGAATGTCACTCATTTTAAACTTCCCAATTAGCAAAGGATCCATTGGTAAGTTATTACTCTTCAATCAGAAGGTAATTGGTAGCAGGGACTTTGATAAAAGAGTACATCTGACACCCAGCGTAAGTATTAGTGTAGTGTGAATGTATGGGCCCAAGTGAGTATATGGTGTATGAATGTTGTTGGCTAATATTGCGCTGGATCACAGCAATAATCAAGGATATCAGATACCACTATATGTAAAGTATTGTCATTGTTTTAGTGTATTTTGCAGTGTCAGGCATTGTCTAGCCACTTGTTTTAACAATTTTTGTAATAAATAAAAAGATTTATATATTTCTTATGGTACATTAAGTTGCTTCCATTATTAGTCCTGTTCTTATTTAGGCCTTACGATACCTGTCCATGGCCAATGTTTGCCTAGTGATTTTGTTTGACATTAGTCATTCTCCCTGTCCTAGGAAATTTTCATTGATTACAGGGGGTACCTACTTTTCGCACTGTAGATCTTTGATAGTCCAGGGCTCATAGGTATGAAATACTTTGAGCCAAACGTGAGGGCTGAATCAAATCACATTCTGTTTAAAAGTCCCCTAAAAACGTTAGCTGTGTGTAGTTGCATTCAAATGAACTCCAAACATATTGGGGGTAATGTTTGAAGAGTTTTGGATAAGTACACTAATCTCGCCCAATTAGATTCTAACTTGCGCTGTCTTTTCTTCTGCAAGGGACAGCTAACCTCCATCCCTGCCTTCACATTCCCAAATAGAAAACATTTTTTTTAAAGCAGCCTATGCTCCTAAGAAGCCTTTGGCTGCTTAAAAAATATATATTTGGGAAGAGAGCAGGTGAATTATACAATGATCCCTAGACATCTGTCTTTAATCCCGCCCCCTTGAGGCCCACCTGAAACAATTTTGAAAAGGGAATCTGTGTTTTTGCAAATCATATACCTGTCTGTATCTCATCGGTGGTTTGCATCTGCAGTTGCTGTCACAAACCATTGATACATCTCATTAGGGCACGCAATTAGGAAGGGGACGTCCTATTCACACACTAACCTAATTGTGATTTGGAGAGCTTTGCTAAACCCCTTTTACTAGTCAGAAAGACTTGCAATACTGGTTTTGTACAATCTGTGTTTTTGCAAATGACAGAGTTTGCAACTGCAAATCTGTGCTGTGAAGCAGGCACACCTCTCAGTCTTCTTGGCCTAACAGGAGCATTAAGTTTACCCCTGATGCTATTCAGAGCTTCCAACAAATCTTGGGACTAGGAGAAAGAAGCCTGTGGAAATGAAGTTTGAAAACACACTTGTTTGATATCTAGTGCTGGTAAAGTGAGTTAAAGCAAAGAGATGGGGCATATATTTTTAATTGAAAAGTATGGTGGATCAAAGGGAATGGTTAACCGAAAATCAAAGGAAGGGACAAAAGACATTGAAAGGATATGGTACTGATGCAGAGTTGCATCTTAATAGTTTTATTTTCTTTCACATCTCCTGCCTTTGTAGTTTCTCTCGCACCTCCTGTATGTTTTGTCGCAGCTTTTGCTTGACACAGTGCCTGTTTGTGTTTCAGTTAAAGATTTTGCATGTGTGTCAGTCACAGTTAATGCCATCTGTTACAGCTTTTGCACGTTTGTCGCAGCCCCTGCCACCACTCTGTGTTTGTGTGTGTTATGTAATTGTAATTGGATTTATATAGCTCTTTACGGAAAGTAGCACGCTACTCCAGAATATGTCTCAGCACCTGCATGAGCAAATCCTGCCCTTGCTAAGATAGCGCCCGGTGTGGAATGAAATTTGGCATCCTTGCTGCTGCTGGTGAATAACCAGCAGTTTGGGCTAGACTTTTCTTAATGGTCCTGGCATGGGTTTAATGATTTAAAGATGGGGGTAAACTTCCTTAGGAGTGATGAGAACAATCCCTCTGTAATGTTAGCCTGGAATGGTGGTAGTGGCGAGTGCTAACGTTGCAGTAATGTGCGATAATGTGCTGCATCGGTAAGTATTTACAAGGTCCCAAAGGCGAGACCGATTGCATTGCAAATGCTTGTCAATACATATGTCACCCCTGGGGTAGGTCCTGGAAGCCCAGAGGACAGGGTGCAGTGTATTTAAAAAGTTGAGCATGTACTTTGAAGTTTTACATGGTCTGCTAGTGAAACACTCTTAAATTAGCTTTTCACTGCTGCAAGACCTACCTCTCCCATAGGATAACATTTGAGTTATCTTATTACATTTAATAAGCTGTAATTTCCAAATGGGAACAGGTAACTCATTCATGTTTGGTGTGTCTTTGGACCTGTGTAATGAAAAATCCTAACTCATGGTAAAGTCGGATTTTTAATAACAATTCTGAAATTTCACTTTTAGAAGGATGGCATTTTCTTGTCCAAACCATTTGGTGCCTGCACCTTGGTCCTGGGTCACATGACTAGGTGCAGCTGGCAGTTGGATTTTGTGTATTGCTCCCAGACAGTGAGATAAAGGGAAGATAGCTGTTGGCAGGATGAGCCACTCTGAGTTAATGAGGGGGAGGAGCTTACCCCATCACACTTGCACAGCACAAAAGCTCTGCCTGAGCACTCTAACAATGCGCCTGTCACTAGTTTATTGTGACCCCAGACAAGCTGGGGCCAGGACAGATAGGAAGGGAATAGATGACACCTCTGGTGGGAGGGTGGAAACCTCTAGAAGCTTCTCCAACTTCAAATTAGACACTGGTTATAAATATTGGGCCTCAGACCCCAAATCTTCATTACACTTCTGGACCTGTGGATACTCTGCCAGGAAGAAGAACTGCTGTGCTGCTGAAAGGACTGCCACTCTGCTGAAATGCTGCTCTGCTGTGCTGACCAGCTGCCTGCTGCTCTCTTGCCTGGGTAATAAGGACTGGACGTGCATCTGTTAAACCCAAGACCCCAGAGTGACTCAAAGGGCTAGTTGGCTGGCCTCCTGACTAGAGCCTCAGCGACAGAAGGCTCCAACAACTTTGAACCCAGGACCTGGACTCTGCCATCTGTGAGTACTACTCTGCCAAGTGGTGCCACCCCAGTCCTGGACCCCTAGAACCGGGCCTAAATGTGCTTTGCTAACCAATCTGTGGACCCAGCAGAACTGGCTCATCTCCTCTACTGGGCGGCGCAATCCTGAGCAGAACCGATGCATCCCCTCTGCACTGCGAAAGGGTTCTCTCATTGCAAGGACTCTGCATCGACCTTGCAGCCCACATCAGAACAGATGCCTTAGCAAAGCTTTGCCAGCCCAGGTCCTCGCATTGCAAATCCCTCATCAATGGCAGTCTCAACGATGACACAGATTCCCGTATTGCAGCCTCACAGCTCCAACGGAACCGATGCATCGCCTTGACTGCATGACGCATCCTTGACGCCAGTCTTCACATCATAAGCCCTCATTGCAGGATCCTGGGCCACAATGTAGGACTTCTCATCACAACTTCACAGCTCCTCGTAACCAATGCATCGCCTCGGCTGCATGACACATACTCGGCACAGGACCTCGTAATGCTCCTCAACCAGGATTTAAGGTACTCTCGTTCAGTGTGTGAAGCTGGGTCCATGTAACCCGGCCCGTGCTCCATCGTGGTCAGCCTGAACTTATGACTTTGTCCTGGTCTGGTGTGACCAGATATCCACAGTTGACTCTTAGTGCTTTTTGGTGCTATTTTCACTGAAATCCTTAAAATTGCATATCTCTGGTTATACTGATTGGATTTTTGTCATTTTGGTCTTGTTTTATTTATGGTGTGGGATCCTATTAGTGTGGTGTTTTCACTTGATTACTGTTTGAAGTGTTGCACAAATACTTAACACATTGCCTCTTAATTAAGCCTGACTGCTCTGTGCCAAGCTACCAGAGAGATGAGCGCAGGTCTATTTATGGTTGGCTTGTGCCTCACCCTGACAAGGATTGTGGTTGCTGCTTGACCAGGGCTCACACCCCAGTAAACCAACAACTAAATTTTTTTTAAAGTGTTACTAAACTTATTGCTGTAAACCAAAAGGGCTTCATTTATTTTTAAGTGTGTAATACCAATAGCAAATAACTGCCTGTTCTTTTTAGCTGCATCGCCATGTAAACCTCCACAATAGCCCAGTCAGTGTATTATGGGGCCCAGTGCAAGGAAGGAAATGGCCACCTTCGCTGCTGGTTGAATTGTAAAATACAGCAATAATCAGAGTTCAGAGGTTCCCTCAGGGCTCTGTGCCTCTGTGCACCAATTGAAACTGAACCTCCACCTTCCCTTCCACCTTCCCCTTCACCCAGGTGGCCACCAATCCACATAACAACCCTCTCTCCTCCCCACATAGGGAGAATTATTCTTACCCTCAGAGAAAGTGGTGCCACGATGTAACCATACCGCGTTGTAATGGTTTCGTGGTAAAGGATGTTTCCCTGTTATTGCACCTAAAGAGGCCATGTTCCCAGTGATAACGCTATCCCTCTAATGTAATCATAAGCAATGGAATCTCTTCAACACATCCAGGCATATTTTTAAGGGTTTATCACCATCAGAATGTCACTTTTAGCAACATTTTGGTGGTGATATGTCATTCTCCATATTTACAAAGTGGCGTTAAGGCACTTTTTGTGGCTTAACGCCGCCTTGCAAATAAGGCCCCATTACACGCGTGAAAGGGGCGTGCAATGTGTGTTGCTGTGAATGTTCTACCGCAACACCCATTGCTTTTGACACTGTCCGAGATTTACCAGGAGGTGAAAATCTGAGGAAGTGCCAAAAACTAACTTCATGCAAGAGCAGGAGTTAGAATGGCAAACCGAGGAGAAATACTTTTATTTCTCCTCGTTGTTGCTTTTTCTATGTGTGCCTCCACAGCAACCACAGCACCGAGACCGCCCTCCTCCTGCCACCGATGACATCTGCGCCCTCCTCGACCAAGGCCATACGGCATCCCTCATCCTCCTGGACCTATCAGCAGCCTTCGACACATCTCCCACCGCACACTAGCCACAAGGCTCCACGATGCCTGCATCCAAGGAAAGGCCTTATACTGGCTATGCTCATTCCTCTCAAACAGAACACAGAGAATAAGACTCCCGCCCTTCCTCTCAGAACCGACAGAGATCAGATGCAGAGTACCCCAAGGACCCTCCCTCAGCCCCACACTCTTCAACGTCTACATGGCCCCCCTCGCAACCATCGTCAGAAACCACATGCTCAACATCGTCTCCTACGCCGATGACACCTAGCTCATCCTCTCCCTCACCAAGGAACCCGACATCACCAGGCACAATTTCCAAGAAGGGATGAAAGTTGTCGCAACCTGGATGTAGAACAGCTGCCTGAAACTCAACTCCGAGAAAACAGAAGTACTCATCCTCTGCTCCATCCCGTCTGCATGGGATGAAACCTGGTGGCCCCCCACCCTTGGAAACCCACCCACCCCAATGGACCATGCACGCAACCTCTCCACCATACTGAACTCATCACTTACCATGAATCACCAGATCAACGCCGTCTCCTCGGCATGCTTCAACACCCTCCACATACTATGCAAGACGTTCAAGTGGATCCCCCCGACTCCAGGAAAACCGTCACTCATGCACTCATCACCAGCAGACTAGACTATGGCAATGCCCTCTATGCCGGAATCAACCAAAAACTCCTCCGCAAACTCCATACCATCTAGAACGCCCCAGCCAGACTATTCCTCGATATCCCTGGGCACAACCACATCACCCAACACCTCCGCGACCTCCACTGGCTCCCCGTCGAAAAAAGAATAACTTTCAAGCTGCTCACGCATGCATACAAGGCCCTCCACAACACTGGACCCCAATACCTCAATGACCGAATCTCCTTCCACGCCCCCAAGAGAAACCTCCGCTCAGGCGACCTCTCCCTAGCCACCGTCCCACTCGTCTACAGGACCAGAACAGGTGGAAGATCCTTCTCCTACCTCGCAGCCAAGACCTGGAACGAACTCCCCCTTCACCTCCGACGAAGCCCGACACTGCACCAATTCAGGAAGGACTTCAAGACCTGGCTCTTCCAATGACCATAACGGAGCTGCCCACACTCACCCCCAGCGCCTTGAGACCCTGACGGGTGAGTAGTACGCTTTACAAATCCCTGATTGATTGATTGCTGCATTCTGCAGCTCACATAGAAAGAGCAAAATGCCATTAATGATTGTTTATGTGCAGGAAGGTGTACCTTCACATAAACAGTCATTAAATAATGATGATTTGCTACTTCTATATGTGCTTCTTTCTGCAGCACTCATAGAAGTAACAAATCGCCATTAGTGATTTTTTATGTGCAGGAAGGAACACCTTCTTGCACATAAACAATAATTTCCTGCAACACATGCACCCTTGCACTACAGTGCAAGGAGGCCTGCGTTGGTGCTAGGTAGCTAAATTTAGCGCCATCGCTAGGTAAAACACAGGGGTGTGCCGTATTCTTGTGAATACGGTGCATCCCTGTGTTTTGAAAATGTTGGAGTGCGGCGTTGCCAAATTTGACGCAGCTCTACGCTACAACATTTTCTCGTAAATATGCCCCATCGTTTTTAATGCTTATTTCCTGCAATAGCAGCTGTGATGACTCAAGATCGGTGAATAACTGCAATGTGCTTTCATGAATTACCTTCAGCTTTGATTATGGAAACAAGGCCACAGTGATGCTTGGAGCATGAAATTGAGGAATACACTGTCTGAATCCTGAGGCGAGTTCATGAGTCACATCTGGAAACACTCCAATTTCAGACTCCTCTTTAGGCTTAAACATTTTGTCTGATAAAGTTTTGGCCAGGATTCTCTCTTTGATTCTGTAATCAGCAAAATTAATATTTATGGTACGAGGAAACTTAAATTGTGTACTCCATGAAAGTAGTCAAAATATACGTTTAATTAGACAATCATTCTGATTACATTGGAATTGTTTTCTTTATATTCTGGGACATAGGTAAGATGAAGATGTGACCTCTGTGACCGATCCTCAGTGTTTTCTTGCTGTGCTTTAAGCATGTCATCTCCTTCTCATACTTATTATGAATGATAACATTTTAACAATCTTGGAGGTTAGAGATTCGCTGCTTTAGTTCCTATATTGACTGAGAAAACAACTCAAACTTCTGGTCAAGTCTTTCTTACTGATACTTAAAACAAGTTGTAGACTGAAAATGTGCTTGCTGGATTTTAAAGTTGGTGTACCTTTGTATTACGAGTTTGTGTAATAGCTAGACCTTGCCAAACATGACATCTTGTCCAATAATGGAAGTAGGTTTTTCAACACTATTGGACGCATTTTGTAATGTTGTGTCTTCACAGATAACGGTTCAATGCAATTATAAAGATTCCAACACAGGATTAGCCTCAAGTGCTTCCAAACACCCCAGAGAGCTGTCAGACTGTATTAATAATTTCCCCTTTGGTATATTTATTGCACAGACATGATTATGCCTACAAACCTTCAAGGGTAGAAATCAGTTCTTATAATGAAGAACCGTTAGGCATTTTGGCAGCTGAAACAAGGGGTATACAGTGCGAGGTTCTGCTCCCTCCACCACACTTCCTGGAATAAATAATCTGAAGTCAAATACTTGTTTGGAAGAGTCAGCTCGAAATTCATATATTTATATCACAGCAGTAGAATCTGGGAGATTTGTGACATTTCCTGTATCTTATTTTAAGTGAGCGAAACTGATAGATATTTAGAGTAATAATGAGGATCTATACATAAAGTTGGTTTCATTTGTTGATATTTCACCATTGCACCAGATTTTCTCTCAATTCATAGTGTACTGATAGAGGCAATAGAGCTGTACAATAGGATTTACTGGAATCCCTCTCAGATAATTATTAGGATGTCCATCAACCTACTATTACCGCAGCAGAATACAATTACATTATTGTAGAGGCATACTGGTTCATGGCAAAAAATAGAAACCAAATGAGTTTATGCTGTTGATTCACTGAACACGTTGATAGTCATCATCTCTTCCTCCTGATAGCACAGTAACATTTTCTTTCATATCAGAATAGTCTCCAAAAATTATTTACAGAAAATAATTTATCTTTTATTCAAGCAAAATAGGATAAATACCTCAAAGGTATTGCAGGAGATTCAGAGCCACCTCTGCTGTTACATGGTGTTAGACCTGTCATCCTTAGGGTCGTCTTCCCCTAACTTTTTGCCTCCTTAACTCCACTTTTTGCTGTTTCTTTTTGTTGGCCTTAGGACTCTGAGCACTTCACCACTGCTAACCAATGTTAAAGCGCATGTGCTTCTCCCCTAAACATGGTGAAATCGCTGTATACCTGATTGGCATATTTAGGTTGTCTGTAAGTCCCTTGTAAATCAGTATACCATATAGCCAGGGCCTGTAATCTAAATGCTCCTAGTGGGCCTGCAGCACTGCTTGTGCCACCCACACAAGTAAGCTGTCCAAACCTGTCTCAGGCCTGCCATTGTAGGGCCTGTGTGTGCAGTTTACTGCCACTTCAACTTGGCATCTAGCACCACTTGCTAAGCCTTAAATGTGCCTTTAATTACACATAGGTCACCCCTAAGGTAGCACCTAGGTAGCCCTATGGGCAGAGTGCTGTGCAACTAAAAGGTAAGACATCTACTTTTAAGTTTGACATGTCCTGGTAGTGACAAACAGCTAAATTATTTTTTCACTACTGTGAGGCCTACGCCTCTTGTAGTTCCTTAAAACACTTTAAAGCTGTAATTCCTGATTAGAAAGGAATAGCTGTGTCATGTTTTATATCTTTGGAATCGTAATGATAAATCCTCTTTTGTGGTAAAATTGGATTTTAGAAAGTGGACATTTCTCTGCTCTTAACTTAGCTCCGTGGGCTTGCAGCCTGTCTCCAATACACATCTGGGCTGGGTGACAGCTACACTTTGTGCATTCACTCTAGACAGCCACACTCACAGGAATGGTGGTTGTGACAGAGGACTCATCTGCATTCATCTGCATTCTGATAGTCTTCCTGGCAGGAACGGGGAAAGGGAGCTCACACTTACATCTGAATAGGCTGTATCCTGTCCTCACACAAAGAACTGGTTACCTCCCACAGATAGCCTGGCAGACAGGGCTAGGGTGAAAGGGGCCTGTGCACTTCAAGGAGCAGCTTTGAAGTCACCCCCACTTCAAAGGCACCTTTGGGTATAAGTACTGGGGCTCCGTCCCTGCGAAATTAATACACTACTGGTCCTGGGAAGAACTTTGCTGGAGTAAAATCCAGTATTTGTAAAGCGCGAACAGCTACCCGAAGGCATCCCGGCGCTGGGGGCCGTCGGGAAGATTAAGCAAGCTATTGCCCAGTAGACTGCTGTGCTGTAAGGATTGCCACTTTGCTTTGACTGATTGTTCTGAGGAACTGCGTTTCTGCTTTGCAGAGCTGCCCTGCTGCCTGCTGTTCACCTCCCTGCTGAGGACAAGGACTGAACCCATCTCACTTGAACCCAGACTGACTGCAAGGGCTTGCTGGCTTGCCTCCTCAGGGACATAAAAGACTTCCTGCAATTCTGCTGGTGCTGTTGGACTCTGCCATCTGTGAGTCCTAACTTTGCTTGAGTTGCCCCCTCCAGTCCTGACCTCAGAAGTGGGTTCTGCAGCTGATTTTCTACAAAATCAATGCATCTTCATCACTGTGCTGATCACAACTGACGCAGTGCCCTTCAACGCTGATGCAGTGCCGATCCGAAGACATCCCTGCACTGCTCGACAACGATGTAGCACTGATCCAAGGTCCTCAAAATGAGGTTCGACTCCGAAGCAGCACCATTCCGAGGTACCGACTGCGAAGCTTGACTTTGACACATCAACCCGACTGCGTGAATTGTAACTCGGACTCTCAATGACGAAACTTTGCTTCATCAAAGGTACTTTCTCATCTGAACCTACATGGGTCCTGTAGCCGGCCTGCCCTCCATCGCGGTCGGCCTGAACTTTGGATTTACCCTAGTCCCTCGCAACCTCAAGTAACCTTTTAGCGCTATTGACTTCAAAGCCCTGTTTTGCATTTATTCTTTAAAAATTCATATCTTGACTTCTATTGATTCGATTTTTGTTGTTTTGGTCTTGCTTTACTCAGACAAATATTATCTATTTTTCTAAACCTGTGTGGAGTCCTTTTGTGGTGTTTTCATTGTGTTACTGTGTGTGTGTGTGTGTTTTGAACAAATGCTTTACACATTGCTTCTTAAGTTAAGCCTGCATGCCTGCTCTGTGCAAAGCTACCGGAGAGTGAGCTTAGGTATATTTAAAGTGTGTATCATGCTTACCATGACAAGAATTGTGGTCCCTACTTGGACAGGGTGCAAACGTAAGCCAACTAGGGACTCAATTTCGAACACATGTATGAAACAAATATAGGCTTGACTTTTTCTGGGAAATAGTGGCTTCTTGGAGATTGCACTCTGAAATGTTATGTGCCATCAAAGCACCAGTAGCATACTATACAAGGCCATTTGACAAGACACACCACCATTAAACAACTCACCTGGCTTTATCGCCATTAAAACCCCAAAATATCATACAATACCATCCCACACCAATCTTCTACATCACATAGCACCATTTCACACAGCCATGCTTCCCTGAGACTGAGATGGCTACTGGCCACCAGCTTTCCTTTCACGAAAGGCTGGGGACAACAGGCAAGGGTTGAAAGATGATACCTAGAAGGTGAGCACAAACACAGTGATCGAAATCGGAAGACAGAGTAGAGAAAATTCACAGACTGAAACTCACCACTAGGAACCATACCACAACACTGTACATTCGACTGCGACTAATGCATCACATAAACACCACAGAACACCCACTTTACTGTAAGATTACATCATGCATTACAATACACTATAAAATATACTACAGCATGCCAGCCATAACCTCACAACATCTTGCTTTCCACACTATATAACATCAGACATTGCCACATCATACAAACCCCCATATTGCAAAAGCAAGTTCAACCTTTGTCCAGCAGACATCAAGCCACAGCATGCAATTACCAGATAAAAACAAATCATCACATCAGACGTCACCATGCCACATCCCATTACCGTAGTGCCCACATGTATATGAACCCACCTTCAAATACATCACCTCCAAATCCTTCCGTTCACCTTCTCCTCATCCATTTATTCATCCATCAGCGTACTCAGTCTTGCACTGCTCTCTACCTATTGACCCACCTATTGAAACACCTACTCACGCATCCATTCACTTACACGTCCACATATTTATACAATTGCTTGCATATTCATCCAACTACAAATTCACTTATCCACCAACTCACTAATCACTGCAGTACTGATTCACCAAGCACATACCATACCTATCACTCACTATTCATCCAATATCTACCTAAAATGTTCCTAGTCATGCATTCATCCATCTAATCACTCATTTGTTCAGCTTTCCACTCATCTAGCCACAAACCGATCTATTCATTCACCTACATATGTACTGATCACTATTCATCCATTTAATTTCATTTAATTTCATTTCATCCATTTCTATTTCCTTCCATATCGAGGCACCCATCAAATATAGCATATCACAACGACACTGACCACCTTCGGGTAAGTAGCAAACCTTATCGACCTGACAATGGATCAAATAAGTGAAGTAAGCTAAAGTGGCTGTTATCAAGCAGGGCAAATATCACATGGCGATTGGGAGAAAATGTGTGCTTGTATGCCGAACATTGTGCTATGCTCGTCCCTTTAATTGGTTCCTTCCTGGAGCCTGTGTAGATGCAGCTTCTCTTGAGGAGTGGTACTTTGCCTGAGAAGACGTTGAGCAGTATTTGCATGCTCCCCCAAACTGATGTGTAACTTTCTATTGATGAAGGACAATATTGCAGCCACACATGCATCCATTGAAACACAGCGCTGGCAATGACAACAATGGTGAACACTTCAATACTGGTGACTGTTGTCATGCACTGCAATTAGCAATGATTTAAGAGAATGTGTGCATGTATGCCAGGCTGCGTGCCCCACCCCCCCTTAAATAAGTGCAATGCCTTAAGGAATAACTTGAACCGCCTGCACAAAAAATAGAAGCAGAGCTGGACTGGCAGTTTGGCCACTCTGGCTTTTTCCTGATGGGCTTCACGGTAATGGTCTGGTTTCAGAGCAAGATGGCCTGCCTTGACACAACCATGCCCCAATGGCATCTCTCTGGGGCATATTCTCAAGAACGTGTGATAACCACCGCAAGTTTAGCTTAACGCAACTTTGCATATCGCAGTCTATCGCGGGAAAACAACGCTGTGTTAACGTAGTATTCCCAACCTGGCGGCACCATGCGATAGTCCCACGATAACGCGCCAAATGACCGCGTTAAAATAAACGCGACGCCACAAAAATGCAAAACACGAAAGCGAATAAAGTTGCGATGAGGCCAACCGCGATACAAAAATCAGCGATAACCAGCGACAGGCCTGCAATTCCCACGCGTCATGCGGGAAAATGCACTATAAAAGCTGAACAAGACGAACACACCATAAACAAAATAAACTGCGTAGCAACATGGATGCACCCGGAACGAGTGCCCAGGTCAAGGCGAACCCCACAAGCCCCACAGACCACCAGCAAGGAACCTCGGGGTCGGGGAAGGCCAAGGAGAAGAGGAAGAGGAAGACGGGGTACAGTCCGCATTACAACCTGATCGTCGTCACGGAGGTGACAGAGCACTAACAACAACTGTCCGTCACCTCCACCGTGTCATTGGCAACACAGACGGAAAAATGGCATTCTATCGTTAATGCAGCCGGAGTGTCATGGAGGCCAAGATGCACTGGCACGATGTGAAAAGCCAAACCAAGCAGAAACCCACTGCCAACAGGAAGGCAGCAACGGCCAATGAAGGTGGGAGTCCTGCGCCACAGGAGGAGCTGGAGCAAATGGTGGCCACAGTCATCAGTGTGGAGACGGTGCAAGGAGTCGGGAGTCCGGACACTGCTCGACATGACCTGACACAACATCAACAGGGTGAGTAACGAACAGGGACTGTGGGGACCGGGGGGACGGGCACAATGGCACACAGGCACAACGACGTGTAGCACACCGCACACCCACAATGAGCCTGGGTCATGTCCCTGATCCCCGTGGCACACTGCAGCACACATACAAACATCAAGTAGGCCCCCGTCCACCATGTGCCCAAAGGGGTCCCACTCCACACATCACCAATTCCACAACACACACATGCACCCGTGCGAAACACAGCAAAGATGCGTATGTGAGAGCCACACTGACAATGCAAGTGACACCACATGACGAGCAGCATGGCTGGAGTACAATCACCATGACATTGTGCACGCCACGAGACTGAGGTGGCTGAGTGTGGACCACATCCGGAAAGGAGCAGGTCACACTCTGACACATCCACGTGCACAAGCAACCACTGACGTCAACAATACATCTGCAGACAAACAATGCACAAGAGTACAAAAACCGTCCAAGAGCACAAATGGCCCAAGTCGCCAAAATCACAGCACCTTAAAAGCACAAAAGCCAAAGGCACACCACCTCCAAGGGATAAGGGGCAGCAAAATCACAGCTGCAGGTGCAACTCTCAGACAATGCAGCACACACACATAGCAATGACAGCACATCCACATGGACGACAATGTGGTACACAGTGCAACACTTACACTGCAGAACAGAGGACACAACTGGGTCCGCCTGTGCGTAGAAAATGGCCAATCACATCTGACATAGCAGGAAACTGTGAGATGCAAATGTACGTGTACAACCTCACCTACGTCATGTAGTCCAAATGTCCACTGTCCCGCATCAAATAGTCCGCCCCTCCCAAACAGTCACAATGTACATTGTCATGCAGTCTGTATGTAAACTTGAACAATGCGTCAACTTACATGCCAACACAATGTCAACAAGCATCTCCCCTTCACATTGCAGAGGGACAAACAACACCTCCAGCAGAGCAGACCAGACAACTCTTTGGTGATGCTGAAGAGGACCTCCACACTTCCGACGCCGACGCCCTACAACATGTCCATGGACATCTTAGGCAATCGACCTCCAGGAGCAGGGCAGCACCGCTGCATCGAGGATACCCCACCCCCTGCACAGATAACACAGCTGGACGCACCCACCACCTCTCTGCAGCCCACCGAAGCACACATCGCATTCCAAGGCCAGGTGTCAGACTGCCAGAAGGGGGTGGCCGAACATGTGCGGGTGGGGTACTACCTCATGGAAGCCGAACTAGATCACATATGTGGGTGTCTAAGTCCCATCAGGGACCACCTACACTCCCCAATGGAGACCCACACTGCGACAGAGACACTTGCCTTTGCACATTTCCAGTACTGAACCACACCCAGAGCCACGGGATAATCATCCACACCCCCACGCTGGACTGGCGTACACCGGCCCAGTTTACACCTCTTACGTATTGAGTGGGGGATGACAAAGCTACATGTGCAATGTCTCACCCGCTGCCTGCGGTGACATGGCTGCTTCCTCTGTACATGGCACAATGTAATGTTGTAGGGCCCGGGGCCCTAATGCATACATCATGAGCACACAGACACACTCAGATAGTTCGTTGAACTGGCTACGGGCACGTGCGCTCGACACCTTTATTGGCATGGTCACATGTACAGTGACGCATGTGCTGGATGTGTGTGGGGTGAGTGTAAGCCAGCCCTCATGGAGTCGTTGGTGCTGGCAACAACTTGAACAGTGATCATAATTAAAGCGGAAACAGAAAACACCAGCATAACAGAAACAACTGTGAAGCATCATGGTGGTAGCCGGAGAAAGTACAGTGTTCACCCAACATGCAAGCAGAATGGTCCATGATTTGTGGTGCACTGAGTTAGTGGCACCTGAAGAGCTGAGCAGGGTATCAAGCTGATGATGGCACCCACGACAGGTGTGAGCAACTCTGATAGTCTGACAGTAAGACACTTCCGACTCTGGCACCTGTTGTTTGGAGTTGGTCCTGGCGGTGGTGGCGTGTGCATCCTGCGGTGATGCGACGTCCGGGCAGGTCAGGACTCGATTTGATGTGTGAGCCCAGGTGGACCGCAGTTGAGGCCGGAGGCAGCGGACAGCGCAGGGCCACAGGCACATGGCCTTGATGACCCCCAGTCCATCGACCCAGAGGCCATCCAATATGCTATCAGACAGGGGCCATGACTTGAGCTGCACAGAGTTAGTGGCCCGGGATGCACTGCGGCCGGCACAGGCACACCGCCACGGGACGGTGACTTGCGGCACAGTGAGATAGGGCTACGCGAGGTGAGCGGGTCCTCGTTGATGTCGAAGGTGAATGTAGTGGAGGTTTGTGGGGGACAGTGGAAGGTGTCCTCCAGGGCATGATGCAGAGGGCAGAAGCCGGCCAGAAGCAGCAAATGGAGGAGTGGAATGCTACAGCCTCGTTTTTGCCACAAAGTCAGTATCACCGACATGATGATGAAGACAACCCCCAGTCCATAGACTCAGTCGCCACCAAAGTTCAACCAGAAAGTGTCCATGGATGTCGGGGAAGAGACTTAGTGGCACCGGAGCTGAAAGGGGATGCAGTCTGCGATGAGGCCAGTACAATGATATCAAGTCTGCCATGAATGAATCATGACTGAACTCCCAATGTGTGACCTACTCGACCGCAGTGTAGGCCGAAGGCGTAGTCATCAAGGGCCCACAGACACGTGTGGTTGGGATGCCATGCAAATACTTTGTGTCACCACATCGAAGGGAGTATAGTGATTTAAACTCTGCATTGATATGTGTACTCGGCCATTGTGTAATCAAGACTCAGTTCCAAATGTGTGACCTACTTGACCACGGTGTAGGCCCGAGGCAGCGGTCAGCAGGGGCCCACAGCCATGTGTCGTTGGCCCGCGATGCACAGAGTTAGTGACACCAGAGCAGTTGTCGGCAGTGTTCAATCACCTCCGTAACGATGATCCTTTTCTCCTCCGGACTGAACCGCGTCTTCTTCTTACTCGTCTCCTTGCGTACAATGATATGAACTCCGCCATGCAGAAATCAAGACTCAGTTCCACATGTGTGACCTACTCGACTGCAGTGTAGGCCGAAAGCAGTAGTCAGTAGTCAGCAAGGGACCACAGACAGGTGTAGTTTGAATGCTATGCACAGAGTTGGTGGCACCACATCGAAGGGAGTACAGTGATATAAACGCAGCCATAAAGTGTGTACTCTGCCATTGCATAATCAAGACTCAGTTCCAAATGTGTGACCTACTTGACTGTAGTGTAGGCCGGAGGCAGCGGTAGAGTACGTCAACGAGAAAGGAGTAAAGCGGGCCTGTGTCGCGGACGCCGTGATGGTCTGAGGAGGCTGCCAAGGTCGCGGGCATCGGGCTTGGAGCTTGCGCCGGCACGTGGTGGGTCCTCTTTGACACACGCCGGTGTCGGCAGGTGAGCAGTGAGGCCTGGCTGTGCAGGGGCGGGCATGACGGGTTCGGGGACCAGCGGCCCGGGGTGCAGCAGGCGCACAGGATTGCAGCCCACACCGCTCACGGCGTCGGCCTCGTGGCGGGGTGGGAGGCGCCGCCTGGCAGACACGTTGGGCATTCCGGAAGAGAACCACGCCCAGAGCTACGTGCTTTTATTCACACCCCTACGCTGGCCTGGCGTACGCCGGCCAGCCCACTCCGCACACGCTACAGGGGGACGTCACAAGCTACATTTCTGCGATCTTCCCCACTGGCTGGGGAGACATGGTTGCATCCACTGTCCACTACACTCCAAACACCAGCAGTGCATGTAGACATGGATATGTCTGTGGTCTGCATACTGCAGTCTGTCCAGCACATCTCCGCCACACTTGGCATTGTGTACATTCTCATTCATGGGTCACTTGCCTCCTTCGCACATGCCTGGTTCCTACCTCTCCCCACATTCCGCTATTGTGTGGCTGAGGTGCCATGCCGTTGATGGCTCATGTACATGGCTAACCAAGGTTGCCACAGTAAGTTGTGCTGTCGTGTCTGGTGGGTGGGCATGTTGTTTGGCATGTTGTATGTGATTTTGTGACGTGTGCAGTGCCAGAGTTGTGGAGTTGAGGTGTGTGGTGTGTTCATTTGGTACTTGCCAACGAGCAGTGCATTCCCATAGGTGCCATCCTGGAAGCGCTTGTTGATGTTGGACTGTCGGAAGATGAAGGGATCATGCACACTGCCTGGGTAGTTGGCGACGACATTGGTGAAGAGTCCCCTGTGGTCCACTATTGCCTGCACGTTGATGGAATGCGTGTGCTTTCTGTTGCGGTAATTGTGTGCAGTGTCAGCAGGGGGCACAAGTAGCACATGTGTGCAGTCGATTGCCCCAACACGTGCGGGAATCCAGCTATGGCATATAGTCCTTGCTTGGTCTCCACCTGTTCCTGCGCATTGTGGGGGACGTATAGGTACTGGGGTACCTAGCTGATGATGGCATCCAGGACAGGTGTGAGGAACTTGGATGGGGCAGGCTGTGAGACTCCTCCGACTCTGGGGGTTGTTGGTTGGGAGGTACCAGAGGCCAACAGGTGCAGCACAGCCATCAGCTTTGTCTGCGGAGGGATGTTGGTTGTCCGCTGTGTTGGTACCGTCAGCCTGTGGGCAATGATGTTCAGGATGCGGAGGTAGTTGTCCTTTTGAGCCTGTAGTGGGCATTGACATTGTCTGGTGTTAGGTCTGTGAGGCTGGTGCATTTCCTGAAGGTCCGCTGTCTTTGTCTGCGCTGCCTCTATGGTGGTCCGGGGGGGGGCGGGGGGGAGCGG
Source organism: Calotriton arnoldi (assembly GCA_963921515.1). NCBI lineage: Eukaryota > Metazoa > Chordata > Amphibia > Caudata > Salamandridae > Calotriton > Calotriton arnoldi. The sequence continues at coordinate 603,534 of CAWUFW010002294.1, forward strand.
GAGGGTCCGGGGGGGGTGGCGGTCCTGGGGGTGGTGGCGGTGGGTGTTGTTGCCCTCTCGGGGCTCCGGGATGCATGGTGAGTGGCTCCATGGCATCTGTTGTTCTTCATGTGTGGCTCTGGGCTGGGCTCCCTTTGATGGTGCAGGTTGTCGTCCGACTTTACACCAGGTCAGAGCAGGTGTTAATTTCCTGCTGCTAACGCGCCTTATCGCCTGTTTTGTGGTCTTATCGCCGATGTGGCTGGTCGTTGAGAATGTTGAGGTGTGGTGTTGTCGCAGATTTTTGCTCGGGAACGCCTACACTGCATCTCATTAGCGACAGTTGCCGGGGTCATCTGTGGCGATGTTTTTTGCGGATGCTTTCGCAAGTAAACTGGTGGTATCGGCTGTTAGCACCAGCTTGTGAATGGGGCGATAAATTTATCGCGACTTTGGCTGCGATAAAGTGCCGATAACTCGGCGATAGCTCCTTGAGAATATGCCCCTCTGATTCTTGCCATCTGCAGTGTGTGGCTGGTTTGGACATTTTTGCCAGGCTTATTTTCGTTTCCAATCTCACCCTGAGCGAGTCACCAGAGTATCTTCACTAATCCACATTACACACAAATCACCCATAATTACGCTTTTCACCTAAGAGCTTGCAAACAAACTTTACTAATCAGACACCAGTACAATGTGTTACCTGATACCCTGAACCACATGCCCAAAAATAAACAAGAGGGAATAGACTATCCTCACAAACCCACATCAGCCTAAATGACCCTTTGGGTGTTGAAAAAGGTCACAAGGCAAGTCCCTCTGTCAGAGTTTCTCCAATGGAACAAATCGCAACACAAATTATAGAAAGATTACATCTCTGCTGATCAACCTCACACATCACCCGGTTTGGCAAAAGGTGGCAAACACATTTCCCTCTGGAACACCATTGAGTGTGACTGCCAGAAAAGCACAGACCGACATCGACATGCAGTCATAAAAGTGGCCACAAAACAAATAATGAATTTTAAGACTGTTTCTAAGCCAAAGCACTGACTGTCGAAGCCAACCTCAACTGATGCACGCAACAGCAACGAGGAGAAGAGGAAATGGTGAATGTTGTACTACAGGAACCGGGACACATAATATGACAGATAGTTCAGGGAGAGTGGGTATTTGTTAGGCAAAAGAAAGCAAAATCGCTCTTCTTGAGAGGCCACGTAAGGCTTACGTTTTAAAGAGGAAAGAAACACATTGAAGAGCAAAGTCCTCTTCTAGTATGAGCGTCAGTCACAACGTTACTTTATCGTTTCTAGACCTTGAGCCCCCACCAATTAGAATGATATTTGTCAAGTTTCAGTGGTTTGTGTAAGATGTTTGATATTTTTTGTATTAAATATAAACCACCACAGTAAACATAGACGTCCCATGGCCAAGCTCAGGCGAGCAGCTTCAACACACTCCACTGACATTTGAAAATGTTATGTGCTTCAAAATATCTGCAGAGGAAACACAGGGCCTTTGTATAATATTTACCTCCCTGCTACAGATGTCATTTGAACCTAAGTTTATACACTATGTTCCACAAGGAATAAATTATTAAAACATTTTTCCAGAAATGTAATTTTGGTTCAGTCAATATTTAAATGGTGAATAAACTCCTTTCACGTTGAATGAAACTGTTTAAATACAAAAGTAGAAGGTTTGGCGATGGATGGCACAGAGAGTCCATTCTTCCAAGAGCCCTGGTGATTATTAAACTGTCAGGCTCTCCCATTAAACTGGCAGCTTGAAAGATGCTCAATTTAATTATGAAACATGTTGTTTCCTGTAAGGGCGGGATACAAAATTGATTAGACCAATCAACTAATAATTTCTTTTAGAGCACTAGATAGGATATATACATTGTAGATTTCGTCGATATATGAAATATAATTAAAAAGTGAGTGCAACAGAGTTAATTTAGACACATTCTCTATTAAGTTGAGCGTGCTTAAAGAGATCGTGGAACAGCTATAAATGAAGCAAACATGGTGGATGGTTCTTTACTATTTTAATGCACTGTGTGCCAGTTATTTTAAACAAATCACAGTAGCTTGAAATAGGTTTAATTTAAACTGAAGTATCGTAAGCAAAAGCCAGTGGTGGAATAGTTTCCTAAAATACACTGCCCCATGGTTAGTTATCACATGATTATTGAAGGCATTGTCCCTCTTGAACAATGTATCTGATTCAAGATATCTTCAGTATTGACAATAGCACAATATTTCAGTCGTCTAGAAACAAACCATTGTTCTATGTCTATTTGAGAAAACTCTAAGAAGAAAAGATAAGACTGCCTGTGTCAGGTCCTGTTCAGGTGGCCCCAGGGCAAATAGGGGCTTCTGGTCCTCAACAGTGGTGGTTGAGGTTGTTTGCCACCGATGTCTGGGGCTGTCCTACTATGGCTCTGCAAACTGCGCAAAATACAACCCTTTCCGCATTTGAATCTCAAGATGTCAAAGGCAAGCATTCCCAGGCTTCTCAGTGGGATGGCTTGAGGGTTAAAGCTCAGAACTAAATAGCCAACCATCAGGCACCATAAAGTATTGCCCAGCCGATTTCAAAGGAAAGTTCTTTAATCACACATAGTTATTAAATACTACACATTCCAAAAAGGATTCAATTATGTATGTGATACCTCCTACTGGATCTCATGAAATGCAGATATCCATATGATACCGACTTCTTTCGAGTGTGCCTCAGGCAAAGGTATGGGTACAGTCATAGGCTAGGCACATGTGCAAATCACAAGTGATTACCCCAAAGATTGGCCCGTAGGTCAGTTCATTTGTCTTTTGGGCCAACAAGTACATGGAAGCAAAGATTATCATTAGCAGCGTAGTTTCCCTTTGCTCGCTTCCAGGCACTGTGTCCTGGTTCATACGCACACAGTACTGTTTAAAATGCTCAGTGATACTGGTGAGTCTCAGGCAGCATCTTCACAATCTTGAGCTTTGGTAGTATAGTGGGAAACTATGGATGTTGGTCCATTCCCCTTCAGGATCATGGGTGCTGAAAAATGTGCCAGTGGACTTGTCGGTGGTCATGCCATTTAGGCCAACACTTGCAGGTGTTTGTCTTCAACAATTGCGTTACTTGTTGCTGGTAGAAGTGAACACTTGTCTTCAGTAGCCGTGGCTCTCGAGGCTGATGCAGGTGATGTTCATCTTCAGCAGTTGCAACCCTGGAGGCTGGAGCAAATGTGCACTCATCTTCAGCAGTTGCAGCCTAGGAGGCTGATGCAGGTGGGTGCTTATCTTAGGCAGATGAGGCCCAAAAGGCTGATGCAGCAGCTCCCCTTCGGTGGGCACCACGGGTGGCAGTAGCAGCACTAGGCCCTTGGGGTGGATGAGAGAACACCAAGCTGCCCAGTGACAACTTGGTTTATACTTCTTTATGCAGCTACAGGTGGGACCTGCAATGGCAGATCAGCAGACCCTGCAGAATTAGGAACAGGACTGGCTTAGTCAATGTCCAACTCCCCAGAAACTTGCTGGGATTCTCCTCCAGGACAATGTCTCCTCCTGCAGGGCCAAGCACTCTTCTTCCCTGTCTGAGCAAACAGGCAGTGATACAGGCACTCAGCTTCTTCAGCAAGTTGCAGACTTCAGGTAATGTCCCCTCAACTCTGTAAGACTGGATGTTACGCAGACACCAGCCTTAGTCACACAGCTGTTTATCAAATATGATGGGAAGCATTCCTTTCTTAGATCATGGTGAACTTGGAACTGGAACAAAGTGGGAGATTTGGATTACACTTTTATACACATTTTCCAAATAGACGATATGGATTTACTTACTCAGGCTTCAGAACCCGTTTGAATTGGTTCTCTTTCATATGTGATTTCCAGGCTGCTCTCCAGACACAAACTCGGTACAAAGTGATGGTTCTCACAGCAGGTAGTAACAGGATTGGTTCCAACCATAGCATCCAAAACATGGATACAATAAAGCATGAGTTCTCTGCAACTGGCTGTTATTACCTTTCTGAAGCAATCTTCAGAGACAGATAAAAGAGAAGGCCCTACTTAGAAACTTTCTCACCTTTAACAACAGAAACTATAGACCCACCCCTCAACCCTTACCATCTACCAAATGTCAGTCAGCAGGAAGAATTAATCAGCAGAGTTTTGCTAACAAGGCTCTCACTGTTTTTCTTAAGGTAGGCCTGCTTCCCTCCTCATTAATTCAGTGTCTGGAACGCCACAGGAATGGAGGCAATACACACCCTCGGTCTATGCAAACTATCTTCACCCTCCATCTTGTGCCATATTAAATGCTAAACCACAGGAATCCAAAATGAATACCACTGGCCCCAGTACTCAGACTCATAGAACACAGAGGCCTTCCTCCCTACAGATGGTACACACACATTGAACATACACACACAACATACACACCGAATGTGAGCCGAATGTTCCGGGTTTCACATAACATCATATATTTACACAAGTGGGGTCAGCAGACCATACTCTCACTGACAAATACTACAGATTCACAAAACTTCTCATTGTCAGGGACTAGCCTAGGTTTCTGTGCCAACACTAGGTTAGTGTGATGTCAGGGACAAAATAAAAGTCAGGATGCCAGTTTAACATGCAGTTGGACATTCAGGGCAGGGTTGCATGCCAGCTTACCATGGAGGGGAAATTCCCATAGCAGTACCTGGGTATGATACCAGAATATGAAGGTCTAAATAGTGTGTGCCAAAAATACTCTGTCTTAAATATTGTCTACAAAAATATACCCCTTTTGAGTTAATAATGTAAAATATACAGCCAATTGTGAGATAATTCTGTAAATGATATTTAGGCCACAATATTTATGTCAGAGGATATTTTCCTAATTTGCGACTCATACCGAATCACAAAATAGGAAACGCTAAAGGGGATATACAAATATTTGCTTTATGCAAATATGGATTTGTTACAGTTCAGTACTTGAAAATATCAAATTGGTAAATGTGATTCAATATGAATAATAAATTGTGAATTTCACACCTGGAGGTAATGAGGACCACATTCAGTTCAGGAAGTGTATTTCCTGGGAGCAGCAGAGCACAGTCACAGTTGTTTCCCTTCCAGTCAAGCACTTTCAATATTGAAGATGTCAAGCCAGGAGCCACAGGAGGAAGTAGTGAGGATGCACAAAAGAAAATGTAATGATGCAGATCTGGAGGTTCTGGTGGAACAGTGTGTGGGGGAGCATGACAGGATCTTTGACAGGCTCTTTGGGAAGGCTCCCCTGTTCTGGTGGAACAGTGTGTGGGGGAGCATGACAGGCTCTTTGACAGGATTTTTGGGAAGACTTCTCTGTATATTCCTGGATCAGCAAAGAAAGAAATATGGACCATGATTCAGGAATTCAGGAATGTATTAATGACAAAAAGATCAGTTGAAGAAATACAAAAGAGATGGTATGATATCTGCTTCCATAGAAAAGAGAAGGTTGCAAACCCAAAGAAGAAGGCAGCAGCTACTGGTGGTTGGAAGAGTAAAGAACCACCAACCACCCCAATGGAAGAGATGATTGAATCTATTTTGCAGTCAGAAGCCATTTTTGGAGTACCTACTATTTATACTTTTGTCCCTGCATCAGATACACAAGATTAGTTGTTTCATATTTTATCAATTAAATCTATACTCATTTTTAAAATTTCTGCTTACTTTTTACCAAATAGAGATGACAAATAATGGAGTATAATTTGGATCGAATAACTGAACAACAGTGCATTAATCGAATAAAGTTAATATTTGCTTGAAAAATTCATATCAACTTTTCATAATGCTCGATACAGTGGATTGTGGGTAATGTAGTTTATAAAACATTCTCATACCAAATAGCCATTAACATTTTCAAAATACAATTACATCACTATTAAACAAATAATTTCATTTTTCCCCCAACTTTCTACAGATCAACCTTCAAATAATAACCAAACCGAAACTCCGGATGTAGGTGAAACACCATGTTCCACTGAAACAGAAAAGGCAGAAACTGTCATTAACATGCCCACTAACACAGAAAGTAGGACAAGCAGTTCAACACAACAGCATTAGTAGAGCACATTACCACTCATGCCACTTCAGCCGACAATGAAGAGGAAAGCATGCAATCAATACCTGTAGTGAATAGAGGAAGAAAGCCTGTAAGATAGACTGTGAGGTCTAGGAGACAAGATATCCATGAGACATCACCTACTCCTGTGCAATTTCTTGTACTGGAGCAAACCAGGCTGAAAATATAATGTAAACAACAACAACAAGGTGATGGATGGAATGCTTGAATTAATTTCAGCGACTGGCAATCGCACGGGTCACATACAAATCTATCGTTTTTCACTGACCATGCCACCTCGGATTAGACCCAGCTGTATGCAAATCAGTCATTCATTTCCTTTATTTTGGTTTGTAAAAACCATAAAAGGCAACAATATTCAATCATATATTAACAAAACAGACTAAACCAAATACATGTATGTACATATAAAAAACAATATAGATTAAAAAAATGCTAAAAACAAGTTACAGCCCTCTTGACAGAGATGTGAGGAATTGAAAATATCCCTCAGGTCCTTTCTTGGACAAGAATTTTCTTGGACCTCAGATACCATATAGCTGTTAAAAATGTACCAATTGAAAAGACAACCGGACCAGTCGTATTCGTTCTGCATTCTCTCAGTGCTGTTATACTGCCATTAAAGCCCATCAATTTGCACAATGGCCTGTTCCAGCATGTACGTTGCTTTTTGTATGCCATGCAGAAGAATAAGACGTGCTCAATAGACTCTGGAATCTCACATCTCATAGGACACATGTTTGATATGCCTGACCCATTCTTCCAAAGACAGTTGAAGGAAGCTATTGGTAGTGTGCCCATTCTAAACTTGGTAAAAAGTGCTAGTATAAAGGGTTTAATTACCATATCTAAATACATGTCAAACTCGAAACCACATTTAAATGAGAGAAAAGCATCAGTCAGGCTACCCAAAACAGTCTTGGAATTTTTTTCTCCCAGCACATAGTCCCAATAGGCCACTTTGAACTTCTCAATGGCATTGCGTGGTAAATCTTGGGGGTTTGACCAAAAAACCTCTAGTCCAAGCTTATGTAGCCAGGTCTTTATGTAAGCACACCAAGGGATCCTATCGGCACACAAATCCTCTAATAAGCCTTGTAGCCATTCCCTATGGGGCTCTAGTTCTTGTGTGACCCACACCCTTAACCAATACTGGATCGGTCTCAATGCTGCAATACAAGAAAAGGGTCGCAGATTTAGATCCATACGAATGGGGAGTGTGGGAGTGCTCGATGGAATTTTTAGCGACGATTTGAGGAAACTGTTCTCTGCAGTTTCCAGCATCTCCAAGTTACAGTGGCCCCAAATATCTGCTTCGTAAAGGGCCGCCCCACGAGCTTAGCTTCTATAGATTTCTAATGGAGGAGAAATGGGAAAAGAAGGAGTGCTATTCACAAACCTTATAATAGACACTGTGAACTGTTTTAGGAACAGGGTGCTCTTCCTCAAATGAGCTGGCCACCTATGTAAGTCTTCCAAATGAACCCCCAGATAATCAAACTCAGAGACCCTCTCAAGGGCTTCCCCATCTAATAATATAGTTCTGCTTATTTTGCCCTTGCAATCCCCAAACACCATATACTTACTTGGTTTTGTTATTATTGATTTCTAACCCGTAGTCCATACAGTATAGGGAAAACCTCTCAAGCAATATGGATAAGTCTTGACCCTGCTCCAATGGGAACAGTCCAGCCTGAAATGCCTTCCCAGGTCCTCCCTGAACCAGATTACAAGCAACCTAGGACCAGTTTCACCATAATAAGGGCTCCTCAGTGAGGCATAGCTTGATTCCAGTGGCACATAGCTATGTCTGAACTGGGGTGGCAAAGTGAGCTAAAGAATGATGATGGATTCAACCCAGATCTGTGACTGGGGGTGAGTGTTTGAAAAGTTTCAGCACTCCGTCCATCATCTCCTTGTGTTTGCACAGTGAGCACAAGACCAACGTCTGGGCATACCCGTAGCACTTAGGGCATCAACTGCAACAACAACAACTAAGTGATAGATGGAGTGCTTGAATTAATCTCAGCCACTGGCAATTGCTTGGGCCACATCCAAATCCATCTTTTTCACCCACAGTGCTACCTTGGTTTTGACCTAGATATAGGCACATCAGTCTAGAGCCTGCTCCGTACGGGAACAGTCCAGCCCGAACTGCCAGGCCAGGTCCTCTCTGCTCTGTACCAGAACACAAGTAACCGAAGACTCGTTTCGCTGTTATTAGGGTTCTTCACCAGGTATAGCTTGGTTCTCTAACCATGGTCCACATCTCTTGCTACCATGATGCAAAGGTGCTTGACGTGAATTAATTTTGTGGTTATACATACTTTCACCTTTTTTTTAGAATAGTGCTACAAGATTGCTGTATGTTTCTAGACCTAAATGGGAAATACAAAGAATTTCTCAGACCTGAAAGAAAATGTCTTGTTAGACAGTAAGGTAATGTACTAATTCCAATAAGATACCTTGTCATCTAATTGATTTCTCTTTCTCACTGTTATATTGTGCTACTACAAACAAGTTAGGGATTTGTAGCGATCGCAGCTCATTTTTCCTTTTCCCAGTGGAAGAAAAATGAAACCCGGTTGATTCATTGAGGCTGGGAGCCTCAGTTCCAGTGAACACAATGGGTTGTTTCGGCCACTGGTTTCTTATTGTGATTTCCTCTTGATTAACGCTAACCTGTAATGACTAATGAGTGGAAGAACTCTACTCTGCAAATCCTAATTCTTCTTGTCCTGCATCCATTTGAACTTATACCCCTAAAACTCTAGAATTTAGTTATGCACCCTTAAAGGGCGAAATTGTAGGTCTTATTAAAAAAATGAGAGCTTCAGGAGAAATGGGCCCTGACGAAATCCCTATGACAGTTATTAAAAAAGAGCCTCTACTGTGGGCTACGTATCTTGCACCACTGTTTGATTATTGCTACCTGCAGGGAAAGATACCCCCCTCTTGGTCCGGGAGTATCCTAATTCCATTTTATAAAAAGGGTCATAGACATCATCCGGGCAATTACAGACAAATAGCCCTATTAGACGTGGTGGGGAATATATTTGCTCGCAGTATTTTAGATCATCTTACGCATTGGGTGGTGGAGGGGAAAATTCTAACCATAGAACTAGCAGATTTTAGGAAACATCATTCCACTCTGGATAATATCAACATGCTGAAACTAATAGAGGAAAGGTACACGATTTTTCGTAGTTCAAATATATATGTGGCTTTTATAGATTTTTCAACAGCCTTCAATAAGGTAGACCGGCCGTTACTGTGGAAAAAATTGCATAAAATGGGAAGGCCTACCCCTCTGTTATGATCAATTATCGCCCTGCACTCACGAACCTGGTGTCAGGTTCTAATAGGGGGAAATCAAGCCCTATCAACAATAATTCCCACAGAAAATGGACTGAAGAAAGGCTGCCTATTAGCCCTGTTACTTTTTTCTTTGTATGAAGCTGATTTACCCGAATGCTTTTCTCCTCTAGAAGGTGATGCACTAAAGATAGGCAGTCGTCCTTTTGCATGCCTCATGTATGCAGACGATATTGCAATCATGGACTTGACCCCTAATGGGCTGAATAAAAAGCTGATATCTTTGCAGAAATATACAATGGCGCAGTATCTGAAGATAAATGTTTCTAATAGTAAAGTCCTGATTATGAAATGTAGTAGAAGTAGAAAATTGGGTAATTTTAATTGGCGAATCGGTTCCGAAAAACTGGAGATGTTAGATTCTTTTCTTTATTTGGGGAAAGTAATAACGGGTAACACAAAAAATAAGCCACTTATTGAACATAGTTCTTCCAAAGCAGTAACACATGCAAATGGCTTACGCGTATTTTATAGTGCAATGGGTCGAAGAAATTAAGGCAAAAATTCCTCCCACTTTGCTATACGCTATTGAAACTAGTCCAGTAAAGGACTTGAGTTTTTAGATAAAATTGAAGGCCAGATTTTACGTAAAGTATGTAATTTTGATACTTCGGTCCCAATAGCTGCTATTAGACTGGAATTTGGTTTGATAGGTTCATTCACTCAAGGCTTAGCCAGTATATTACATCGGGGATGCCAGCTAAAGAATAGCGAGTTATACATATTAAGGGGATTTATGTGTAAGGAAATTTTTGAAGGATCAACTGATAAATATTCCTTCTCCAGTGACTTCTCCTTAGCAATGAATTACTTTAGCATAAAGGAGGAGTCAGTGACTTGTCTCCTGCCTTTAGAATTTAAATCCTTTTTAAAAAACACAAGTTGTATGTTAGTTTTCAGAGAGATGTTAAGTATTGTAGATCAAAAGAAAGGCTGAAGATGATAGCCAGGTCAAATACACCGAGAGTCCCCCAGAGATATTTATCTTGGAATTTAGAACATGGTATTCGACGTTGGCTTATATTATGCCGTATGAACCTTTTGCCATTAAATAATCTAATAAGTAATTGGTACCCCGCCACTAAAATTGGAAAAAATTGTGACTTCTGTAATCTGGGCATTCAGAATTTCGATCATATTTTGTTTGTTTGTCCAGTTTTATTGAGTTTCGTCCGCGATGGCTTCGACCAATGTTTTTGCAAAATAACATCAAAAATGTATCATCAGCTGGTGAATTCCTTTTGTTTCCCAAAAATGAAATAGTGTGTATAAATTTTCTGCCCTTTATTTATGCTGGTCCCTATTCTTATTTTCTGATTTTAACAGCTGTTGCTAAAGGAGAATGAAACGTTCATTATAAATCTACTAATCTGTTCCTTGGAACTCCGTCTGGTTTACAAGTTTCTGCTGCCTCCACGATGCACTTTATCTAAAAATTGGACCTCTTTTGCAGCTGATATTGCATACTTTTCTAATGTTTACACTTGTTTCTGCTGCTATTTAAATGCTCTTTGCACAAAATTGGGTTATATTTTGTTGTTATTCGTTGTTGCTAGCAGTTGTTAGTCACAAATGTGTCAGTTATCTTTTGGATTTACTATGAAGCTGATATTGTATAGTATTCCACCATTTACAAATTGCATATGTATTTAAATCTATCTTGCTTGTAGATTTTCTATTTTTCTGTGTTATGGAGATTTGAGAACTGGCTATGAAGGGGCACGTTTCCTAGATGATGGGCTGATTTGAATTTAACACTGCCTCTGTTATATAGTTATGGATTCTGTGTTTCAGTGAACTTTGATGCGATTTTGCTGGAATTTAATTTGTTTAATATTTTACTCTACTTACGATGGCCATGAACTGAGTTTGTATTTTAATGTGCTTTTATATAATAACTGTGCGTATTTTTTATGTGGACCTCATTGGAGATCCAAGTTCTTATTAAAATTGAATTGAATTAATGAGTGGAACTAATTTTGCAGTTTAAAGCCATACAGAGCTATGTAAAAAAGACAATAGTTGTCACCTTGACATCTTTTCATTCCTGTCTGCAACCTTTGACCTGGCTACACTTTCATTCATAGGTTCTACATCTTTCACGTTTAAGTACTCGCGCTCTCTCCACTTTCTATTTTTCCCCTCACGAGGAAATGTGGTCTATGGAACTAACATTTATTGTCTGACCTCATTGTCACACTGTCTCACATCATTGTACTCTTGAAAGCTGAAGTGCTCCTCGCTGAATCACAGCCTAGCAGTTTTGATATTGATCCCCTCCACATAATTACCTGACACTGATTAAGCTTACACGTCATCCCTTTTCCTCTAAATATGACTTAATATTGTTGCAAGGTTTTATTAATTACACAAGCAACCCCAATTGCACTTGAAATGTTTGTGTCTCTGAGTACTGTCGATCTACCTAGTAACACAACTGAGACAAACATTTTCTTTCCAAACCATATAAATAGTTTTTAGTACAAGCTTACAATACCAAACAGGTTCACTCAAGAATTCAATATAAGTCACCAATGTACAAATGTTACGTTTTCTTCAGCAAGTTAGTTGAAACAAAGACCAAGACAGTATACAGACAGGTAGTCAAAACAATAACACTTTAGAAAAATTAGAATGTAGAGGGAGGAGGCCTAAAATGAAGCATCATAGCAGAATAAAGAGCCAATCTAGCAAAGACAGAGAAGTCAAGTAGCTCGATGAGGCACAAATTGAAACGTAAATGCACCCTAATGTTCAGTGAGAGAGTAGGAATACAAAAGTTATCTGAGCATTTAAATGAAGAGTACAATTTGGAAGAAAGGCCGCTTAAGCATTGTAGCTGATCAGCACACACCCAACTGATTTTTTTTAAAGCAGACTGACCAGGAAGACGGTCACCCAGGCCCTCGTCACCAGCCGTCTGGACTACGGCATCTCCCTCTATGCCGGAACCACCGCCAAACTCCAGAGGAGACTCCAGCGGATCCAGAACACCTCAGCACGACTCATCCTGGACATCCCCCGCCGAAGCCACATCTCCGGACACCTGAGAGACCTGCACTGGCTCCCAGTCAACAAGAGAATCACCTTCCGGCTCCTCACCCACGCACACAAAGCCCTACACAACCATGGCCCAGGATACCTCAACAGCCGCCTCAACTTCTACGCTCCCAAACGCCAGCTTCGATCAACCAGCCACGCCCTCGCCGTCGTCCCCCGCATCCGAAGAGCCACCACAGGAGGAAGGTCCTTCTCCTACCTGGCCGCCAAGACCTGGAACTCCCTTCCGACCCACCTCCGCCTGACCCAAGACCACCTCGCCTTCAGGAAACAGCTCAAGACCTGGCTGTTCGAGCAGTAGCGGACCCCCTCCCCCCAGCGCCTTGAGACCCCCCGGGTGAGTAGTGCGCTATACAAATGCTTGATTGATTGATTGATTGATATATTCCAAAAATGTTTAATCGATTAGTACGTCACAGTTGTTAAAGGCAAGACATGTCATTGTGATTCACTACGTTGACGTAAAATTATGACACTCACCATTAATTTTCCTGAATATTCGGCAAAGCAGAAGAAACGTGTAACCATTATTCATTGGATATGTAACAGTAGTACAGTCCTTCTAGACACCACCATAAACCATCGATATTGCAGTCATACCATTTCAGGCATACAGGAACTGCATGAGCAAGTAGGTGGCCGTCAAAATGTCATGTATATTTAACTCAATGACAAAGAGAAACATTGCGTATTAATATATTTCCTGATTTGATTACACAATTTCACACTCAAGCAGTAGGATCTGCTTTGCCTTTATGAAAAGGACTTGGGGGCTGGTTTACGATTGGTTTGCGAGATGCTAACCAGTCACAAACTGGTTAGGGAGTGTAAAATATGTTGTTCGCGAAGTATGACGACTTTCTACATTATTGTCTCCTAACATTGCACACCACATCAACTAAATAGCGGTTTTCTATTTTAGAGATGGAAATTACTGAATCGCTAACAGCGATTTCGAAATAGCGAGTCGCTATTTTGATTTATAATACATTCACATTAAGGAAATTCATCAAAACACTGCATTTAGCATTTGCAAAATACCATAATTTGAAACAGGTGGTAACCAGGTGCAAACTATAAAAGGGGGCCCAAAATGCCTTGCAATCTTTCACAATGGCTGCACTCTATGCTGTAGTGAGGAGTATGCGTATTCTGAGAGCTCAACAAAGGATGAGGAGAAGAGAATGTATATTCAGGCAGATGGTGACTATGTTTAACCAAACTGTTGAGGAGGTGTATGTAAGATACAGGTTTACCAAATATGTTAATTTTGGACCAGAAACCCCTGCGCTGTGTAGCAATACCTACACACATTCAGGTATTGTGTAGTTTGCATCTGCTAGCTTCTGGTAGTTCCAAAGTAGTTTACGTAGGGTTTTCCTCAATTTTCTAGAGGCAATGTGTTGTACTTAGTTATGCTTGTTTGAGGTTCTTACTAGAACTCTCACATGTTGCCATAGTACCCTTGTGTGGGGTATTCTACTAATGACAGTTGGTGCCTCTCGCCTGTTGTGAGAGGAGCGGTGGCTCGTTGTTCCCACAAATAAACTACAAAAACCTACCAGCTGTGTCCTGTGGTGATATCCTGTGTTCTGGGGCACAACACCATTTTTGGCGACGAGCGGGCGAGCCACCGCAACATGTTGAAGGAAGAGGTGTCCTGTCAGACGAAAACCTGATACTGAAGCAGATTTGAATGAATTTAAAAGTCTAATTTACCTGGCATCATCATCACTGATCGAACCTCTTCCAGCGTCTGTGATTATAACTGATGAGAAGGTGATTTTTATCTCTTCTCCTGCGCCTGAAAGCGGTATCTGGAACCTTTTAAGGAAAATTCAGGCGAGGAGGTGAGCAGAAAGGGATTGTTTTTAACTGCGTGGTTAGCGGTTCAACAACTTGGGTCACGTTTGAATGACAGATGGTTTGCCTGCATTCCGATGTGTAAAAGATCGAGTGGAACAGTTGAAGGAAATCGTTGGGAGCCGGAGCTCTTTCCTCAAGCTCCGCATTGCTGCAATTGATGACGCATTAGAATCCTCAAAGAGTATTGGTGATTCAGCAGCGTAAGCGTCAGCATCATCTGTGCTTTGTACTCCTTCTGTGTATGGAAACTGATGACGCACTGACTCGCTGCAGTAAAATTGGTCCTTTTTCTTTGTTGTCAGTATTTACTTTCAGGAAATACCTTCGAGCACGGAAGGGAAAGTTAAGTGTGATTTTTAAGATAGTGGCACTAAGCGAAGAAAGCGCTTCTGAACCTGCCGGTAACTAGTAATTTTCGAGTTATTTTTCAAGTACATTTTGGATTATTCAGAAAGTAAACCCAAGTCATATCTGCATTCAGTCAAGGTTGGGACATGGTAAAGGATAGACAAAAAGGATGTTTGAATGTACAATCTACATTTTAATATGCAATTCCATGTGTGACTTTTTGGCCTGATGAATTCTATGTGCTTTATTTCTTTTTCTTCCTTTTGAATTTTAGGCATATCACATGCAGATTTGGGAGTAGCTCATATAGTTTGCTATACTTACTGTTATACACTACATGTAATGGTTTTAAAGAATTTTAAAGGTAGACATACTTTTCTATTTTGAATGTAAATATGCAATCGGTTACTCCTCCACCACCATTCTTAGAAAGTCCTGGTGCTCCTCACATTCAATGGAGGCAGTGGTTTTACGCATTTGAAACGTATTTGGGTGCTACTGGGGCTTCACATTTTAGGGCAGAAAGAAAGAAGTGTCTTCTCCTTTACTCCTTAGGTTTTGAGGGAAGAGAAGTTTTTAAACATCTCCCAGATATTGTGTTGGGGAGGGTAAAGTCATTGATGAATTTCAAGAAGCGGTTAAAAATTAGTGATCAAATTTGATGTGCAACCCAGTATTGTTGTGTTAAGGCACAAATGTTTTAAACGCACACAGCTACAAAGTGAAAATGTTGACACCTATTTAAGTGCTTTGTGCAAATTGTGTTCAGAATGTAACTTTGGGGAATATCGTGACCAGCTTGTGAGAGACCAATTCATTGCACATTGTTGGGACAAGCAGATCCAACAGAAATTACTTACTATGGGCAATCCAAGTTTGGAAGAGGTCATAAAGGTTGCTAAGAGTGTTGAACTAGCACAGTTATCGGTAAAAGAGCTTAATGTGAATTGTACAACAAAAGAATCAGTTAATGCGATTGCTGCAACTAATGTTACTAGCAAAAATGTGTGCAAAGACAAACCAAATGAGAAAGGGTTATTAAAAAAAAAAAACATTTGTTATAGATGTGGATATCCTCCACATGGTAAAGACAACAGATTTTGTCCTGGGAAAAATGCTAAGTGCCACAAATGTGGTAGAATAGGACATCTTGCTAAAGTGTGTCAGTCTAATGTTAGTAAAAATGACAAAGTTAACTGTATTATACAGGATGAACAGTTATGTGAAAATTATCTGGTCAAAAATTTTCAAGACATGATTGTGGCGGTCACGGATGAAGGGGTAGTCTCTGGTGATCCGTCTGAGTGTGTAGACCCCTATGTAGATGTGTTTGTGGGTGGAGTTTGTTTGAAGTTATTGGTAGACTCTGGTGCCCGCATAACAATGATTACGTATGATTTGTTCAAGAAATCTTGGGGGGACAGGTCTCTCTTTCCTCCTGATAGAGCGTCTCTTATGAAGGACGTAAAATTGATTTGGAAGGGTTTATTGAGGATGTGTTGGAATTTAGGGGGAGAAAGATACAGGGGAAAATGTTTGTGGCGGTCCATGGATTAAACATTCTTGGATGGTATCATCAGGGGCTATTCAGAATGGTGTTAAGACCTGGTACCAGCGAACAGGTCCTGGTTATTAAAGACAATCCTGATTCTCTCTGTTTAGAACATGAGTTTCCCAAAGTGTTTTCTGACTCACTTGGAAAGATAGTGGGGTTCAAGCACAAGATAAAAGTTAAAAAAGACGCTATACCAGTGAAGCACAAGGTCAGATCTGTGCCATTTAGCCTTATGGGAGATCTTAAGACGGAATTGGAAAAATTGCAAAGTTGTGGGGTCATTGAACATGTAGAATCTAGTTTGTGGTTAAGTCCTCTGGTCGTCGCCCGAAAACGGAACGGCGATATAAGTTTGTGCATCGACCTGAGAAGTCTTAACAAAGAAATTTGGGTAGATTCTCATCCTCTTCCTAAAATTGGGGACCTGTTGGAAGAACTGAAGGACGCAGAATGGTTTTCAAAGATATATCTTGCCTCTGCGTACCATCAAGTTTTGTTGGATGATGAATCTCGACATTATACAGCTTTTAACTCCCCTTTTGGTACTTTTCAATTTTGTAGGATGCCCCTTGGACTTGCCTCTGCGGCCTCTGTGTTCCAACGCATAATGCAGACAGTGCTTCAAGATGTAAGGGGTGTAGTCATCTTTCAAGACGATGTGCTTATTTTTTTCAAAACATTTAGATGAACATGATAAGGTCTTGAGGACAGTGCTTGGCATTTTTGAGAAGAAGGGAATTGTTGTTAAAAAGAATAAATGTGAGTTCTGGAAGAGAGAAATAGAATTTCTGGGACATCTTGTTTCTGCTAATGGTGTCAGCCCAAGGCCAGGTCTGGTGAAAGCTGTTGTCGAATGCCCATGTCCAAAAAACAAGGACGAGTTACGCTCTTTTTTGGGGTTGTGTGAGTTCTACTCACGTTTCATACCTGAGTATGCCAGTAAAATGAAGGTCCTTTCAAATATGTTAAGGACGAATGTCACCTTTAATTGGGATGTGAACTGTCAGGATACATTTGACTTGATCAAGTCAGAAATGGTTAATGCAAAAACCCTTAGTGCATATGACCCGGCTGTTCCCTGCACCATTACTGTTGACGCTAGTAATTATGGTTTAGGGGCAGTTTTGACTCAATCTTCTGGTGTGAGTGAAGTTACTATCAGTTACGCTTCCAGAGTACTGTGTGATCCAGAGCTAAATTACTCTGTGATTGAAAAGGAGCTTTTGGCGTGCTACTGGGCATGTGAAAAGTTCAGGACTTACATTTGGGGCAGGAAATTTGTCATCCAAACTGACCATAAGCCCCTTGTATACATTCTGGGGGGGGGAACGTCTCAAATATGCCACCCCTCGTATTGCACGACTGACTACTAAGCTTCTACAGTATGATTTTGTTGTTAAGCACTTCCCAGGAAAGGAAAATGTCAGAGCTGATTTGCTGTCCAGACTTCCTATAAGTGAGGATGATGAACTTGATGTGGATGAGGACATGGAGGACTGTTTTATTGCTTTTGTTGATGCGGTTGAAAATAAGGCTTGCAGTGAGAGTGAATGGAAAAAGGTGTTGTTTGAAGATTCTATTCTTGCAAGAGTAAAAGAATATATTGTGAAAGGTTGGCCTAGAGAGAGGTGTGTGTCTTCTGAAATTCAACCTTTCTGGAAGGTTGCAGACGAACTGTCCATTGAAGATGGGGTCATCATGAGGGATGGCAGGTGCATTCCACCTCTTAATGTACGCACCAAGTTGGTTGACTGTGCCCAGGATGGACATTTAGGGGCAACCATGACTAAAAGGCGTGTCAGACTGCACTATTGGTGGCCTTCTATGGACAAGGACATCGACTTAAGAGTCAAAAAGTGTGTTGTCTGTTGTGGAGCTGAAAAGGGTTTTAAAGTCGTCACACCTCCTTTACAGCCCATAGCTTTTCCGGAAAAGCCATGGCTTAAGGTGGGGATTGATTTGGCGGGTCCGTTTAATTTTCTTCCTTACAACTTACGCTTTGCGTTTGTGTTGATGGACTTTCACAGCAAGTGGCCTGAAGTCCGATTTTGTGCTTCTCCCACGGCAAGCAGTGCGATTCACTTCCTTAAAGAGATTTTTATGAGGGAAGGTTTTCCAGAAGCACTTGTTTCCGATAATGGTGTGCAGTTCGTGAATCAGGAAATGAGTGGGTTTTTTAATGATTCTGGTGTAAAGCATTTAAGAAGCTCAGTTGGACATCCTCAAACCAATGGTTTGGTTGAGAGGATGAACAGGGTTGTTGTGGAATGTATTAAATGGTCAAAACACAATGGATACGATGTGGAAGGTGCAGTCAGATCCATGCTGTGGTTTTACCGCACAACACCACATTCTCTCACTAAGGTGGCACCGTTTGTGTCACTAAGAGGTCGGGTACCCACTTCTGCTTTATACCCGGCTTGGCTTTTAAGAACTGTTTGTGACAAAGTGTCGTGCTGGGTTGATCATGTTGCATTGGAATCCAGGGTTGAAGTTGCACAGAGGAAGATGTCCGACAGGTATAATCAAAAGAAGTTGGCGAAGCCTGTTGATTTGCACCCTGGTGACATGGTTCGGTTCAGATATGCCAATTTTGTAAAAAAAGGGGATGCGTCCTTTGGTGATCCTGTTTGTGTTGAAAAAGTTTCTGGGGGTGCTGTTATGGTAAGAGGTGGACATTGGTGGAATGCATCCAAAGTAGTGAGAGTTCAAGCAGCAGCCAATAGTGACCTGGGCTCTTCGAACTGTTCTTGGAGAAATGTTGGTGTGTCCTCTTATCCTACTTCTGAATCCTCTGTGCCAAGTGAAGCGCTAAGGAGGTCTAGTCGAGTTAGACGTGTCCCTTGGAAGCTACGATAATTTATTATTGTTTACTCTTACCTGCATTTCTCATATTTCCTTGGATACTATTCATATATTCTTACTGTCATTTGTTCATACTTGTAAGTTTCCTTTCTTTTGTTATTTTTGTTTGCCTTGCTATTGTTCATCTTCTGAGCAGTGGTTCTAACAGCATCTTTTTTGTATTTTCTTGTAAAAAAAGAGGTAATATGTTGTACTTAGTTATGCTTGTTTGAGGTTCTTACTAGAACTCTCACATGTTGCCATAGTACCCTTGTGTGGGGTATTCTACTAACGACAGTTGGTGCCTCTCGCCTGTTGTGAGAGGAGCGGTGGCTCGTTGTTCCCACAAATAAACTACAAAAACCTACCAGCTGTGTCCTGTGGTGATATCCTGTGTCCTGGGGCACAACACAATGCTGTCTCAAATGAATACCATATTTGTTTCTCTAGCACCCCTGCAGAGTTACAAAGTACCAACATTTAATTTTATGCAGTAATACATTTTCCCCAAGTGTGTGGTTGTGTAGATGGTACTAATATTATATTTTGTCCCCTCTATGAGACAGAGTATGTGTATTGTAACCGTAAAAGCCAACATTCATTAAACACACAATTAGTATGTAATAGAAAAACTAGAATAACTGACCTAGTTGAGCAATACCCTGGGAGCACTCATGACTCCTATATATTTAGACACAGTGGACTGTGTCAGCGGCTATCTAGCAAAGAGTTTAGAACCGGATGGCTATTAGGTAATTTTGATTAATATGACTACTTAATTAAAAATATTGATAACTTGAGAAACACTAAATCAATTATGTTAATTTGTAGGTGACAGTGAGTACTCCGTAAGGCCTTGGATTATGACTCCATATTTACAACCTCAAACCCCTAGACAAATGAGATATAATGTTGCCCACAAACATACAAGGAGCATTGTAGAAAGAACCTTGGGCCGACTTAAAAGCAGATTTTGATGTCTGTATAAAAGTGGGGGTGCTCTGTAGTATGACCCTGTAATGTGCTGTAAGATTATTTCCATGTACAATGCTACACAACTTAGCTGCACATAGGCGCCTATTCTTGGAGTCAGCAAGTGATGATTCTGAAGATGAGAATGAAATAATTCCCTCTTAGTTGCCACCTCCAGGACTGGATTCAACAAGATCAGTTGAGGGGCATGTTCAACAAGATGATCTAACTAATAACTATTTTTAAAGTAAAGACTACAATTTGCTACACATAGTAAATAAAAGCATAACTCAAAATGTGATGCATACTGATCAGAAAATATTTTGTTTATTCACAGATTATACAGAAAATGAAGAAAATATCCACTCCATTTTTTTAGTATTAAATCTTTTTTATTGAAAGATTTGAAGCATATACAAAACAAATATACATGCAGGTATAACCATCACATCCTTTAACAGTGCTAAATCCAGAATTCGAAAAGGACAAGCTAGGTCCATCAGTGTTAAAGTGGGCTTGTGCTACTGTAAGAAAGCCTTGTATATGCTATAAATGACAAGAAAAAACAAAACAATATGAAAACCCCTAAACCCTTCCCTTCCCCTTCCCACCCACCACCTGTGTTCCAAGTCCACCACCTAAACTATCTAAGCCATTCACGACCACTAGTCCTATGTCATCTGTTCCGTATCAGAGAGGCGCAATAAGCGGAGGTATCGAGGGCAAGTGACTTCCCGAAAATCAGAGGCCAACAAGGACAAGAAGGGCTGCCACAGCTCGACATACCTGGATCCCTCCCCTGCCATAGTCAGCGTAAGCTTCTCCATACCAAGTACCTGCCATAAGCGGTGGAGCCAGCCATTGAATGTCGGGACATGCGCGGTCCGCCAATGTGAGAGTATATTTTGCATTGCTGTGCCCAGCGCAATCGCTATCAAGCGGCCTCTGCGAGAGCGCAATGGATAGGTCAAAGGATTTGGGAGGCCCAGGAGGACGTATGAGGGGAATCGTGGGATTTCTGTGTCAAAATGTGCATCTACTTCGTCCAGTACCTGTTTCCAATAGGCTTGGAGGTGAACGCAGTCCCAAAGTAGGGGTACCAATGTGCCCACCTGTCCACAGCCCCGCCAACATGTCGCTTCTCTAGTGTGGTCCATGGCATGGATACGTTCAGGAGTATAATACCAGTAGGTTGCTATCTTAGTAAGGGTGTCAGTGAGTCCCATGTGATATGCGGAATGCCGTGCTCTATAGTATATGCCTTCCCACTCCTTATGACTGAGTGTCCTGCCTAGTTCCCTTTCCCATCGTGCCCTACCGGAGCTGTAAGTGTGAGCAAATCTGGCCTGTAGCATCTTGTATAAATCGGATATTAGTTTTTTGTCTGTCTTCCGCGTAATAAGCCAGTGTTCATAGGGAAGGAGGTGTCTATCAGCCACAGGGCGGACTTGATCGCTGAGCACCCAATGTCGCGCTTGCAGATATCGAAGTCTCTCCGATTCTGGCATCCCATATTCTTGTTTAAATTGGGAGAAAGGGATAACTCCCTCTGCGGTATACATGTGATAGAGGTATCGACACCCAGAGGGTCGCCACCTCGCAAAAGCCATCGTGTCCATACCCAGAGTGAAGTCTGGGTTGTCCATCAGTGGAGTGAGTGGGGCGGGAAAGTGGTAAGTTCGTGTTTAACATTGGTTTGGTCCCATATCTCGATGGGGACCCTTGTGATATATGAGGCATATAAGTTAGGGGGCCTGTGTTGTTTGCGAAGAAATGGGACTTCCTGCAGGGGTCTGCCGGCTACCGCCTGGTCCTGGAATAACCAGTGTTTCTCTGACTCCCATCTGCTCCACTCCACCAGGAGACGCAATTGTGCAGCTTGGAAGTAGAGCAGTAAGTCGGGGAGTACGAGTCCCCCCCCTTTGGGGGAAGCGTTGCCAACCTCTGTTTCAGGCGTGGCTTCCGACCATTCCATATGAACTGAGCCAATTCTGATTGTGTTTGCCGTATCCAGCCAGAAGGTGGCCTGAGAGGGATGGTACGAAACAGATATAGGATCTGTGGAAGAATGGTCATCTTGACTGTGGCTACTTTGCCTAGCCACGGCAAAGGGTAATGTTTCCATCGCCCCAGTTCCCGCCAAATTTTCTGTCGCAGTAGGGTGTAGTTAGTGATAGCCGTTTCCGAAAGCGAGGGGGCTAACTGAATCCCCAAATATGGGATCGAGTCTGCTGCCCATTGGATAGGGAGTAAACTTTGCAAGTGTTCCCGAGTGGATTTCTCCAGAGACAGGTCTAGGGCCACCGACTTGTCCATATTTACTTTGAACCCGGCAGTTCGTGCAAAGAGATCTAGGTCCTCAAAGCACGCGGGCAGCGCATCTCGCGGGTTAGATAACGAAATCAAGGCGTCATCAGCGTAGAGACTAATCGTGTGGACGTAACCGCCAAATTTGATCCCCGTAACCAACGGGTTGAGCCTCAACCTCTGCGCCAGTGGCTCCATGTAAAGAGCGAAAAGGAGGGGCGACAAAGGGAACCCCTGCCTTGTACCTCTCTCAATAGTGAACCGGGGAGATGTGTATCCGTTGACTCGAACCGTGGCCATCGGAAACTTGTAGCAATTCAAGACGTATGTGCGAAACTTCACGCCCAACCCCACTCTCTCCAGGACTTGTTCGAGATAGGGCCAGTGGACCCTATCGAACGCCTTTTCGGCGTCGATAGCCAGCATCATGTATTCTCCCTGTGTGCGTGTAACTTTTTCGATAAGGTGCAAGGCCCGCTTAGTGTTGTCGGAGGTTTGGCGTTCCGGGATGAAGCCCGCCTGATCCGGATCAACTAGGCCATTCATGTGAGGTGCGAGGCGGGCAGCTAAAATCCCAGTGTATAATTTAAGATCTACGTTAAGAAGGGAGATAGGGCGGTATGCCCCACATTGTGACTTGTCTTTCCCTGGTTTGGGGATGACTGCTATGGAAGCCTCTAAAAGATCCCCTGGGATCGCACCGGGCTCCGAGAAGGAATTAAAAAGGCGAGTGAGGAGAGGGGCGACTCGGGCACAGAATGTCTTATAAAAGACCGCGGAGAAGCCATCTGGCCCAGGCGTTTTCGCTAGCTTGAGACGTGAGATGGCAGCGATAACTTCCTCTGGCCGAATGTCTCTATCGAGATAGTCAGCTTGTTCCTTAGTTAGAGCTGGTAGGGGGATGGAGTCAAGGAAGGCCTCCCCAATTGAGCTCTCCAATGGAGAGCTAGCGTATAGGTCGGCGTAAAAATCACGAAATGCACCAGCGATGTCGCTGTCCTCCGAGACGCGTCTACCGTCCTTCCGGAGAATCTCCTGCACTTTCTGCTGTTGTCTAGTCTCGCGCAATTTATGGGCAAGCAGGCGCCCGCACCTATCTCCCCCCATGTAATAAGCATGTCTTAGCCGCAAGGCCGCAAACTCTGCCCTGTCTTGGTCAATGGCTGCAAGTTGTTGACGCACAGCTTTAAGTTGCCTCCACACTCGAGGGGCTCCTGTTCTCTGGTGCATTTGCTCCAATTCCCTAGTCTGTTGGGTGAGTTCTTCCCGCTTGCTCCTGCGCTTGACATTGTCTGCGGCTGAGATGGCTATTAACTCCCCCCTTATGACTGCCTTCAGTGCTGCCCACTGCGTAGCAAGAGTGGTGTCAGTGTTACTGTTGTGAGAGAGATAGTCAATGATGACGTGCTGTATCCGTGTGACCACATCTTTGCGGTGCAGTAGTGTCTCTCTGAGACGCCATGTCCTAATGGGACGGTGGGTTGGTGGAAGGGAAAGAACAACTGTCACTGGGGCATGATCAGAGAGGGAGGCAACCCCCATCTCCACCTCCGTCGCCAGCGCATGTACGGGTGCCGATGCCAGCAAGTAATCCAGCCGAGCGTATGTTTTGTGCGCATTGGAATAGTTTGAGTATTCACGTCCTTGGGGGTGAAAGCTACGCCACAGGTCCCTAAATCCTAAGTCATGTAGACGGGTCAGTCCCTCTGTGGAAAGGGTGCCTGCTTGGTGTGTGCGTTGACATGATCTATCTAAGGTGTTGTCTAGAACCAGGTTTAGATCTCCCCCTAGAAGGATGTGGCGATCTGGTGTGGCGGAGGCTTCTGTAAGAGCCAAGTGAAAGAATTGCTCCTGGCCTTCATTGGGAGCATACACTGAACCAATAGTGAACGTGGAGTCGCCTATGGCAAATCTATAAGCCAACAGCCTGCCTTTTATCTCAGCCTCTTTGTGTAAGACCCTTCCCTTAAACCGCTGAGCCACCAGAATAGCAACCCCGGCCTTTTTAGTATTGCCTGAAGAAAAGAACTGTAGTGGGAACTTCCGGGACCGGAGGCGGTGGCAATCTTTCGACAAAAGGTGCGTCTCCTGCAGTAAACAGATATCTGCTTGGGTTTGCTCTAGACACAAAAGGACCGCTTTGTGCTTCACTGGGTTATTAAGACCTCTCACATTTAAGGTGAGTACTCTAAGCTCAGTAGCCGGCATTCACTCTGTTAAAATTACTAAAAGCAATGGTGGAGCGCTAATTCTGATACTATCAAGGCACAGGGTGTGTTTCCACTCTAGAGAGCCCATGTGATGTGGGCCTATGCTAGCCCTGAGAGGAAGGTGGACAAAGAACACTGGAACCCCCCCCAAAACAACCCCCCCCCAAAAAAACCACAATTCGGAAAAAAGAGAACAAAGACATATTGTCCATCATCCCCAGGTGATTGGAAGTGTAGTGGATTGGGGTAGTCCGTCAAGATCTCAAAAGCCCCCCTCCCGCCAACGGCCCGGGGGAAAAAACAAACAATCAATTGGCCTTATAATATCATGAGGTTCAGCCAGGGTGGGACGAGGTCAGCTCCGTCGATACCGCCTCCAATGCGGCTTGCTGGCCCTTCATGATTTCTGCTGCAGGAGGTTTCCTCGCACGACGCCTTCGGCCCTGTTGACGCCACCGGGGCTTGGAGTCGTCTGTTTCCACTGTATGGCTCGCCGTGTCGATCTCCTCGGCAGGAGGGTCTATGCCCAGCAGACGGCAGGCCTCCGACAGGGATCGTAGCTGATAGAGTTTATTGTCCAGTCGGAACACCAGGCGGAACGGGTGGCCCCAGCTGTAGGAGATGTTGCGTTTTTGTAAGTGAGCCATGATAGGTTTAAAGGATCTACCCTTCTGCAGGGTGAGTGCTGACAAATCCTGGTACAGGACCGGCGACTGGTCTCGAAATATCAGAGGGTGTAGCTGTCGAGCTTTTTGGAGGATCTCTTCCTTGGTGCGATAATCCTGCACACAGACCAGGATGTCTGGTGGTGGAGCCGAGGAGGTACGTGGGGGCCCCACCCTAAGTGCCCTGTCTAGACAGAGTTCCGTTTCCAGAGGCCTCCCCAAAATGTGATTGAATAGCTCCCTTGTATACCTGAAAAGGTCCTTCGTGTCGTCGTCAAGTTTCACTCCACGGATCCTTATATTATGACGCAGGGAACGGTTTTCCAGGTCCTCAAGATGGGTCTGGAGATCAACCTGCTGATCATGGATCCGAAGGACTTCCTGCTGCAGCGCTGCTATTTCAGTGTCCCTTCCATCGCTTTTGCCCTCTAGCTCGGCAACTCGCTCACCTATACCGTCCATGTCTCTGCGGACCTCCTTTATTTCCTCCGTAAATTCCTTCTTTAGCGTGTGGATGTCCTCTCTCAGTGCGGTAAACAGTGATTCCAAGAATGCCTTGGTAATCGGTTCCGTTCCATCCTCCTGCTCCGAGACGGGCTGGACAGCGCCCAAAGCCATGCTGGTGGATTGTTGGCTCGCTTGGGCCTTGGCGAACAAATCTTTCAAAGTCTTATCTTTACGTCCTCTGGACGTAGACATTTCGCGTGCCAGGCACTGAAGGAGCTGTGAGCTGAGCACAGACCCCCGGGCAGCAAGACCACCACTGCAGGGACTGACAGGGCTAGAGTGACTGTCCGTTCTGTTGCGTTTTGCGTTAGTGGGTGATTGGGAGCAATGGTCAGTGGGACCGGGTGGGCTAGAGGTTGCGCTGCCGTTCAGGGTATGGGTCCACCGCACCCCCAACTGTATGCTCCCTCCGATAGGTTGGACCCCTCGCCTTCGCTCCGGCTGACACCCAGATCCTCCGGCGGTTCACCGCTCCCATCAGCAGGCACCGTCGCCCCACACCCTCATCCCGAAGCTGCACTCACAGAGTGGCACTGCTCAAAGCGCCCGAGATTCCTGACCATCCGCTCGTGATCTCTAGTGGTCAATCCGGTTTTGAAGAGGTGTCCACAGACATGCGTCTCAGCGCGGGGGGGCCTCCCTAGGTTCCTGGGAGCCCCAGTCAGTCTCGTGTTTGTCTCACTGGCCCACCACTCTGCAAATGGACCCTGGCACTGTCCTTTCGTCCCCGACCAGGCTTTCAGCTCCCCCCATTCATGCCGTGGCCAAACGTCTATCCAGGCAGTTCCACACCTCACCAACGCCTCCAAGTCAGGTCATGCTCTTCCGCACCCAGGCGGTCACCATGTGGCAGTCAATAATCCTGCAGCTCCCCACCTCCCGGTGTCCCGCCGGAGCCCCCGGCTGCTGCACGGGGCGACTGCCCCCCTCGAGGGGAGTCCACAGCCCCCTGCTGATTGCCCCCGGCAGAGGCCTGCAGAGGTGGAACTCTCAGAGGGCTCACGTCGCACCGAGATCAGGCCGCTGCTCGCTCCTCGTGTCCCCAGAGTCCCCGGTAGCAGCCCTGGCCAGCCCCTCCTCTCTTGGGTGTTGTACCTCCTTCTCTGCTTTGCCCCGGTGAGGCCCACAAGGTCCGTCCCCCTGGCGGGCTCACATCACCCCGGGACCAGGCCGCTATGCGCTCAATCAGTTACTGGTTGTTGCTACCGGCAATAAGATGGCGGCCACCCCCCTGTCCGCCGCTCTGCCCGCCGGGTCCGCTCTCCAGCCTCCACCTTCTCTGGTGCCTCCTAGGCACAACACCCCTCCAGGCCAGTCCGGGGAGCAGGCCCAAGCTGGGGCGTGGACAGCCCCTCCCCTCGCACCCCAGTCGTGGTAGTCCGATGATCTTCGGCCACCCTACCTTCCGCCTCCCGGTGGCTCATCCGAGGCTGCAGGGATACCGCTGGGCTCACTCCGCCACTCCGTTACTGCAGGTCACCAGAGACTCCGTGGGGCCGTCACCCGCGTCCTCGCGGGCCTGTGATCTGCAGAGTCACTCTCCCAAAATGGCGGAGCGGGCACCCGACCTCTCCTCAGCTCCCCACCGGACCGCTGCCGGTGCGGCCTCGCAGCTCCGCCACCTGTGAACTCTCGTCCGGTGGGCCGGAATCCCCGATGCCAGCCACCGCCCCAACCAGGCTCTTCAGGGACCGTTTCTCCGCTGTCCGGGCCGCTCACAGCCTCGTCCGCAGTCACAGGCCTCACGGCGCGGCCCCGCCTGTGGGTCACACTGTCAGGGCTCCGCTGGTCCGTCCGGGAAATCGGCACTCCCGGGCTCCACCACTGCCCCAGCTGACAGCTCGTCAGTGCAGGAACCGAACCGGGCCCAATGCCTGGGCCGACAAAAGCTATAACGGCCAGATAGCCGGTGCTGCAGCAGGCCGTCGGCGGGAGCTTCGGAGCAGTACGTCTGCTCACGCCGCCATCTTGGCCACGCCCCCACTCCATTTTTTTAGAAGAAAAATGTTGTTTGTAATTTATTTTTTTAACGTAAAATAAAGCAATTTTTGATTAGCTCAATATAAGCCTTGTCAAAGTTTATGTGACTTTGACGTCAACTACTTTTATAGAGAATGCAGGTTGTGCCTTCCATGTCCTTCAACATTGTGGCTTTCAGTGTTCATAGATGCAGCAGGCTCACCCAGGAACATACTGCTCACACTTGAGCCCTCCTCAGTTTCCCCAACAGACCTTTGTGACCTATTTACGACATTAGCAGTTTCCATTTCTTCAAGGGTGCTGGTTTATTGTGCAAGGCTCTTTGCAGCTTCTTCAGCACTGTGGTGTCCTAACTCAACCTGCATTTTAGCTGTTCTCGTATACATTGTTGATATCACTATAGCTACCCTTTCCACAGAACATCCAAATGTTAGTAGACGATTGTTGGTGCACCTCTGTTGACGCTTGTGTAAAGCAAAGTCTTGCACCATTTCAGTAGCTATATCATTTATTGCCACAGTTAAGTCCTCAAAGCCTACTCTCATGACACCATTGCCTTCTCTCATTGCTCTGTCTAATCTTCCTACCCTTTTACTTAATTGAGATGTTTCTCTGTGCTACTTACATTGTATCTTCGAAAAACATCAAGGTGATGAATGGAATGCTTGAATTAATCTCAGCCACTGGCAATCGCTCGGGCCGCATCCCAATCCATCGTTTTTAACTCGCTGTGCATCCTCACTTTGGACCCAGCCATATGCAAATCAGTCTTGACCCAGCTCCTCATGGGAACAGTCCAGCCTGAACTGCCAGGCCAGAGCCAAACTGAACTGGAACACAAGCAAATCAGGACCAGTTTTGCCCCCATTAGGGATCTTCAGCCAGGTCTACCTTAATTCCAGTGGCACAGTGGGCCCAGGACCCATGTCTGGGCATACCCGGCGCACTTAGGGTATCAAATGCAAAAACAACAAGGTGATGAATTGAATGCTTTAGTTACTTTAGCCACTGGCAAATACTCAGAATGCATCCATCATTTTTTGCTCACCACACCACCTCAGTTTAGACCCAGCCACATGCAAATCAGTCTTGACCCTGCTCCTCATGGGAATGCCCGACCCCCTTCCCAGAGTCTATTATGGGCCAGAGGACTTCATCCCCCGGGCTTGCCTTCAATATAGGTGTAAATCGCTGGTTGTGAAGTGTGAGGCCGGATGCGGGAGACCTTGACTCTGAAGTACGGGCAATCTTTTCCTGAAGCTACCCTTGCGATGGAGACCTCTCCTGTCAATAGATGCCAAAGGAAAGATACCACTTCTGGTGAAGGAAAAGCAAATTGGCACCAAAAACCACCAGAGAACGGAATTCCAGAAGAGCAGTACTTAGTGCAGAGGGTAAAAAAAAAAACACGCCTGTAACAAAAGCAGGGAAAGGAAGTAGTTAGAGCAATAGAAACTAATTAGTAGCAAACCTGAATCCAAGAAGCAATTGTGACGCACCATTCCTCCAATATCTCACCCTTAAATACCCTTACATGACACAGAATTAAAAGAAGTGACCCAGGAATTCCTTGCTGTCATGATGGATTGGTAATACAGGGTTAAACAACATTGGCAGACAGCCATCTTGGATTGGTAATTATCAAAAGTTCCCAAGATGGTGCCCACTTCCACAGAATGCCAATGGGACCCGCAGGAGAAGGCAGGACATGTACTAGCCAGCCCACAAGAACCTCAGGCGAGTCTACCCGGTAAGTGCCTCACCGAGCCCCATATCCCAGGCACTTTGTGGACACAGAACTGAAAAGCGATGCACTTGGGATGTGGAGGCACCGCATGCCCCCTTCTCTTCTTTTTTACCTTGGCCCTGGGTTCCTCCCAGAGCCACAGGGAGGATGGCCACATGCCCCCTCCCAAAAATAAAAACAAGCATCGCTCTCCGGGTGCTGGCCCACCCGGGGACTACATTGAAACAAGTTCAGAGCCTGACGGACCTCCAATTTGCCCTAAAACTTTGGCCTCAGGCGGGCTTCCTCTGGAACCCTACCACCAGGACTAGGAGGTCAGTGTATCCCTACCCCTATGTCTTTTTTTTGCATTTTTTTTAAGATTGAGGACTGAGCCCCGAGTTCTAAGATGGCTACCCCCACTTCCTGGTTGATGTGGGGGCAGGTACTCAGATCTCAGCAGGAGATCTGTCGTATCTACGGAGGGTCTGACAGATTTCCACAAATTTGGCGAAAAGCTAGATATTAATCCAGAAAGAGGGCTTTTGTGATTTGGTAAAAATCCAATAAGTAGTTTTGAATATATTATGCCGCTGAGTCCCGACAGATCTCATGGTGCAAGGAAGTGATAGCAGCCTCCTTAGGACTCAGGACTCAGTCCAGAGTACTAAGAAAAACATGTCAAAAGACAAAAGGTGGCAGGTTGGGGAGAACATGGCGGCTGCTTGTTGAGCTGCCGCTTGCACCCGGAGCGCTCGCGTCCCGCTTCCAAGATGATTACGAGCCTTTGAAGCAAAATACACCTTACCGCTTGATTCGCCTCGTTGGTTTTGGGCCGCGGCTTGCCTCCTCCTGCGGGGGCGCGGCTGGTTTTTTCTGCTTGGCCTGGGGATGTGCCTGGGGGAGACAGTGGCCCTCGGTTCTCCCCGCTTGACTCGTTGGCTGGAGGCCGCCCTGGAGCTCAGGAGGGGCCGCAGAGCAGCGGCTCGCGGGCTCCTCCGGGTCAGTGGTGGCAGTGCCAGCACCTGTCAGCACCCCGGCGTCCCAGAGAGGAACGTTTGCGAGGAGAAAACACAGGAGGAGCTGGCTCAAACTAGAGATGCCGCCTTGGAGCCACAATTACAACAGCAGAAGCAGGTACAGGGGGCTCAGGAAGGGCACGCTAGCCCATTGCCTCAGGTGAGACCAACTATTGTTCCTGTTGTTAAGGGGATAAAAAAAGGCAAAAAGTGAGGGGGGGCGACCCTGGGGCCAGTAAAGTTAAAATCAGGAGGCAAAAACAGCAAACCGCCCCCCAAAGCGGCTGGTGGGGGGCAGTGGTGAGAGCCAGGGAACCAGGAGCCCCCCAACGTGAAAGTGGCCACCAGTAGCTCCGCCTTTCAGTCATATGAGGTCAAAGCTAGGAGCATTAAGGCAGGAAGAGCCAAAAGCAATTCCCTTGATTCCAAAGTTAGAATCACCCCTTCCTTGAGGTCATACTTCAAAGTTCAACCAGCGGTACTCGATATTGTTAAACAGGGAGAGGCTCTTAGAAGGAAATCAGCAGGGCAATTAGCCCTGATATCACCTCCCGATAGCATGGAGGGCGCGGGCGGCTCCCTGCCCCTGGACGTAACCCCAACTTTTCTCACTGAGAGCGGTATAACGGGGGGTCCAGATAAAACGGTAGAATCAGCTGAGCAGACGGCCTTGGCACCAGTAGCTGGCCACGACGAAGGGATAAAGGTTCCAAGGACCATGAAGCAAGGGGACCCTCAGTGGCTTCTTTGGAGGTTCTTTTTTCTACATTGTCGGAGGACATTAAGAAGGGGTTTTCGGTCTCCGCTGCAAATCAGGGAGAGATTAGGAACTTCTGCGAGTCGTTGGAGAAAAAAGTGGATCTCTTGAATACAAGAACTGAGACTTTAGAGAACACTGTTGGAGAGCTAAAAGACCATCTCGGGCCGCCAAAGCAGATATCCAGTCCCTCAAGAGGGAGGAAGTGGCCTTTCGTGACAGGTTGGAGCTGTTGGAGAACAGCTCTCGAAGGAACAACTTGCGTATCCTGAATGTTCCGGAGGGGAGTGAAAGGACTGATCCCAAGTCTTACATGGTCTCACTGCTGAAAGAATCCTTGCAGTTTGAAGAATCGGATGAGGTTTCGAGCAGCGATATCCAGAGAATTCATAGGGACCCTTTTCGCAGAAATCCGAACAGAATAAAGCCGAGGAAAATTCTTATCAATTTTCAGACGTATTCTTTAAAGGAAAAGATCCTAAATTTGGCCTTAAAGGTGAAATCGTTGAAGGCCAGGGATTCTCTTTTGAAATCCGCTCTGACCTTGCCAGAGTTACCCTTGATAGACAATGGGAATTGGGCAGGAAGCTCGATGACTTTAAAAAACTCGGCGCCGTCGCCCAGCTTAAATTCCCAGCAACTCTGAAAATTATGCATAAGAATAAAATGCATAATATAAGGTCAGTCCAGGAAGCGGATGAGTTGCTTGAAATCTTGGGGAAAGGGGTACCTTAATGGGCGAATCTACCCCCCCCGAGGCCTGGCAATTTCTCACCTGACTTGTATATCGTCTGTTAGGGCAGCACACAGTAGTGGATTTCTAAACTTTTGCCCTCTTCTTTCCCCCTCAAGTTATCCTATGCCATGATAGTAATGTCCAGTAATAACTAGTAATAACTAGTAATAACTATCTAGTCGCTCATCCATTTAGCTTTTTCTCTTTCTTAGTTTGCCTCACTTTTTTCTTTTCTTTACACTTAGAGGGACGGGGTGGGCTGGTACGGGAGGCAGCATCTGGACTACATTTGTCCAGGTAAATGGGGGGGGTTCTCCAAGGGGGGGCGTTCTGGAAGAGGGGGAGGGGGTTGAGGGTTTGGGAGGGGGAGGGGGTTGGGGGTTTGGGGGGGGAGCACAGGGGTATAAATCACAAAATTTCCTCACTCACCTTAGTGCCTATTCAGATGGGCATGGTTAGGAAGCGATTGGTCTGGTGCTGGCTCTTTCCGCGTCTCGACCGTGTTAGAGATCTCGGGTCTAAATCTCCATGAAAACAATTCAGTTCCTGTCCTGGAATGTTAATGGCTTGTGCGTGAGGTCTAGAAGGGAAAAGATTTTGCAATATTTGAAAGACTCCCCCGCGCAGGTCATTATCCTCCAGGAAACTCACCTTCTTAAGGAAGAGATTACCGAGATATTTAAAAATAAAAAATGGGTGGACTCTCTCGTCTGCTAAAATTAGTCAGCTAACATTAGGGGTGTTGCTATACTCTTTAAAAAACAAGCTAATGCCCGTGTCATACACTTTTTGACCGACCCAGGTGGCAGATGGGTAATCCTGAAGGTGACTATCACGGGCTTCCTCCTCACCTTGGTCGGCTATTATGGCCCAAACCAAGATGACCCTTCCTTTCTCAAAACTATTTTTTCGCAACTCCTAGACTATCCAGACCCAGTTATTATGGCCGGGGACTTTAACATTGTCCTCAACCCTAAACTCGATAAGTCGTCAAGTAGCAGAGCCATGGTTCCTTCTAAGTCCCGGACGTACCTGCAGTCCATGATGGCGCAAACCGGTCTCTCTGATATTTGGAGAGAAAGATCGGGCCATCAGCTAGGAGTCTCATACTGTAATAGTAAATATCGACACAAGTCGAGAATCGACTATATTTTGGTCGTCCAATGTTTGAGGGGCAAGGTTAAGGACATCGGATACCTGCCATCGCATTTGTCCGATCATTCAGGGATAGTGTTGGTCCTCGACTTGGAGCAGGCCCAGCATCTCAGAGCCTGGACTTTCAACCGAACTTTACTATTAGAGGCGGAAGAGTTGTCTTATCTATCTAATGAGACTGAATATTTTCTGAAAGTGAATCTAGGCTCTGCTACGACTGCTGTGGTTTGGGACTCCCTAAAGACTTTTTTGAGGGGTCTAATCACGAGTAGGGTGAGCTTTAGGAATAAAAAATACAGAGGGGAGGTGGCACTCATGGAGGCGGAAATGAAGGCAATAGAGTTAGATCTGAATAGGGGGGTCGGCTCGGAGAGACAGCATGAGGATATGGCCAAACTCAGCAAGTTAAGAGAGCAGTTGGACACTATTCTCCAATCGAAGGTTATGAGAAGATGGGAGGCAAGCAAGTTGGCCCTTTTTGAGTATGGGGAAGGGGCAGGTAAGCTATTGGCATGGAAGGCCAAGTCCGATAGGCTTCGAAACCAGATTAAACAAATTGATGGTGATGATGGGGTAACTCCTCTGTCTTCGGACAAAGAAATAGGAGAGGCTTTTTTTGACTTCTTCCAGGATTTATATCAAGAAGATCGAATTGTAGCTAAGACGGAGGCCAGGGAGTGGTTGGGCAGGACCACTCTTATCCCCCTGAGCTTCATGCAGCAGGAAGAATTAGAGCAGGGTATCACACAGGAAGAGGTGAAAAAAAGCTATTTTTGCTTGTAAGGGAGGGAAAGCCGCAGGGCCCGACGGGCTCCCATCAGAGCTCTATAGATCTCTTGCTATGGTGATAGCTCCTTCCTTAACTCAGTTATTTAATGAGATCCTATATGATGGCCTTAAGCTTCCAGGGTCTTGGGGTGAAGCCAAAACCATCCTGATTTTGAAACCCGGTAAGAATCCAGCGAGGGGTGAGTCTTATAGGTCTAACCAGTCACTTGGCGCCCTATGGCGTCCTATACACAAGTAAAATATATTGAACCTCTCGTTGGGAAGCCCTATTTAAAGGACGGAATCCCATCACTCACCAAGGTGACATGCTTCATCATCTGGGATCTCCTCCGGCTGTAAATCCTAGTACAGCCGAGGGCTACACCCCTCACTATGAGGGAGGAGCTCAGGGATGTTTTCAGTGTTCAAAGCGATATACTAAAATCCACCAGATGAAGAGCTAGAGTTCAGTCACTAGGTGATGGGTGCAGTGCTCAGTGAAAAACCGTGAAGGTGTACTAAAACTAACTACCAGAAGAAAAAAAAGGTTTAATATGTATCTCATGGTGTCAGGATTAAAAACAGTGCTAGCGCAGTTTTAAAGAATAACTGCGACTATTAAGTTAGAGGGTCGGTCTACATGTTTCTGCTATCATGACCTACAGAGTGTCTAGCATTCCTCAGGACCTAAAGTGTAGCTACTGCATATAGTGCGAAAAAGATGAAAAATATGTATAGAAAATATCTATACGCAGGTGAAACTGCTCAATGGAACAGATCCAACCATACACACCAAACCTCTGTATTCTAGGTCGTGTAGTGTCAGACCTGCGTGAAAGAGATGCAAATATAGATGCAATTAGATACTTGTGTAAATAAAGTAACCGAAAATGAGTAAACATACTCAATACTT
Organism: Calotriton arnoldi; assembly: GCA_963921515.1. Lineage (NCBI taxonomy): Eukaryota > Metazoa > Chordata > Amphibia > Caudata > Salamandridae > Calotriton > Calotriton arnoldi. Next base: position 638,393 of record CAWUFW010002294.1, read on the forward strand.
CAACTAATAGTCTCATTTAGTATATAAAAGAAATTAAGTGTACATTACGGGTAAGTTTCTAATGTACACTTAATTTCTTTTATATACTAAATGAGACTATTAGTTGAACTATTGAGTATGTTTACTCATTTTCAGTTACTTTATTTACACAAGTATCTAATTGCATCTATATTTGCATCTCTTTTCTCGCAGGTCTGACAACTACACGGGCCTAGAATACAGAGGTTTGGTGTGTATGGTTGTATCTGTTCCATTGAGCAGTTTCACCTGCGCTGTAGATATTTTCTATACATATTTTTTCATCTTTTTCGCACTATATGCTGTAGCTTACACTTTTAGGTCCTGAGGAATGCTAGACACTCTGTAGGTCATGATAGCAGAAACATGTAGACCGACCCTCTAACTTAATAGTCACAGTTATTCTTTAAAACTGCGCTAGCACTGTTTTTAATCCTGACACCAGGAGATACATATTAAACTTTTTTTTTTCTTCTGGTAGTTAGTTTTAGTACACCTTCACGGTTTTTCACTGAGCACTGCACCCATCACCTAGTAACGAACTCTAGCTCTTCATCTGGTGGATTTTAGTATATCCTTTTGAACACTGAAAACATCCCTGAGCTCCTCCCTCATAGTGAGGGGGTTGTAGCCCTCGGCTGTACTAGGATTTACAGCCGGGAGGAGATCCCAGATGATGAAGCATGTCACCTTTGGTGAGTGATGGGATTCCGTCCTTTAAATAGGGCTTCCCAACGAGAGGTTCAATATATTTTACTTGTGTATAGGACGCCATAGGGCGCCAAGTGACTGGTTAGACCCACAGAGAATTCAGTCTGTCTTACGGTTTTCATAGGGAACATATCTGTGCTGGTCTTTAAATTTTCCCACGGACCCTCCTATCCCCGGTTGAGTATTTTTGTGAGTCTTATAGGCCCATCTCGCTGTTGAACACAGATTATAAAATCTTTGCCGGGATCCTGGCGGCAAGACTGGGCCTTGTGGCAGGTGACATTCTACATTCTGATCAGAAGGGGTTTGTTAAAGGTAGGAATTTATTTGACCTCACCTATGATTTTATGGGAGCAATCAACATCGCGTCTACCCACTCACTTCCTCTCGCAGCCATGACACTCGATGCCACTAAGGCGTTCGACAGGGTCAATTGAGTGTACCTGTCGGCAGTCATGGAGAAATTCAATCTGGGTAGGAAGTTTCGTTGAGCAATCCAGCTGATTTATCAAGAACCGTCAGCTAGACTTCTGGTTAATGGAAACCTGACCAGATCTTTTAATATTACTAGGGGGACCAGGCAGGGCTGCCCTCTTTCCCCTCTCCTCTTTGACCTATACATCGAGCCCTTTGCTCAGCGGCTGAGGGAGGAGTCAAGCATCTTGCCTTTCAAGCATGGGGCCTGGGAGAGGAAGGTGGCCCTGTATGCAGATGACATTTTGATTCTTTCTGCGGACCTTGCCACGACATTCCGTGTTGTAATCAGATTGGCACAGGACTTCGGGCAGGTATCAGGCTACGAGGTCAATGCCGGGAAAACCGAGGTCATGACATGGAATCTTGAGGGGCCCCAGCATCAGACCATATGCGCTATCTGGGAGTCAGAATTGTTCAGGACATTGCCAAGATTACAGAGGTCAATTTGGAGGCTGTCTCTAGGGAGTGCCAGAAACTGATGAAAGTTTGGGCCCATCTCCCTTTAACCATTCTTGGGAGGGTCAATTTGGTTAAGATGGTGGTACTCCCTAAGATAACCTTCCTTTTTAATTCTATCCCCCTGCACTTTGACAAACCTGCCATTGACAAGGTCCAGCAGGCTATTAACTCTTTTGTCTGGGTATACAGGTTTACTAGAATCGCCTGGAAGAAGCTGAGGCATAGGAGGAGAAGGGTGGACTTGCTTTGCCTGACTTGCAATACTATGCATGGGCTTTCCAGCTGTCGCATTCTAGGATGCTCCTAAAAACTCCAGTAAGCACAGGGGTGGGGGCCATGTTCTCTGCAATGCTAAAGGGGGTCAGCCTATCCAAGGTGTGTTTCCTGTTTAAATTTGGAGAACCGAAATTCTTTAAGAAGGTCAAGCTTAAAGTTCTCCAGGCAATGGCCAGATCGTGGGCCAGTCTTAAGCGCCTTACTGGTCTTAATTACTTTAGCCTTGCCCCTCTTTGGGACTCACCAGGCACACCAGAGTGCCTAAAGGATAGGTTGGCATTACCTCTTAGAGCAGCAGGTCTAAAGGTGTGGGGGGACTTGGCCCATGAGGGCACTCTTATTTCCTGGGCATCACTCTGCGAAAGGGTTGGAGTTGGCCTTTCAAGGTTCAAGTACATTCAGCTGCAGAGCTGGGCCCAATCTCTGAAAGCCCCCATAGGTAGCGGCCATAACTTGGAATATCAGCTAGTGGCAAGACCAGTTGGAGGGAAGGAGGTTTCTTTTTGGTACTGGACCATCGAGGAGGCTGTTGACGGAGAATTCAAACTGGCCGAAGAACTGTGGGGGGATCTTATACCAAATGAACAGTGGGAGTATTTGTGGCAAACCTCGTTTAAGACCTTATTCGCCATTGTAAAACCAGCTTGGTTTAAGAGGAACCACTTGTTTACAGTACACAGGGCCTATCTATCACCGCTGAGGTTGACTAAAATGTCGAGGGGGTCTCCAGTTAGCTGTAGGAAATGTGGTCTGGCGGAGCTTCAGATATACATATGTTCAAGGATTGCCCGGTCATAGCAGATTTTTGGGAAGGAGTAGGAAATTCTGTGGCGGATATTCTAGGCCTCCCAATCCAAATAAATTTTACTTGATAATTTTTGGTCTATCTAAGAGAATTACAGGTTCTTCTAGATCCTTTCTATTTTATGCTATATTATTAGCTAGGAGACAAATATATAAAAGATCGATAGATCCTACACCCCCCTTGTATTCTGAATGGTTGACCTCGCTCTTTGAGACATCTAAGATGGATCTGTCAAGAACTCTGGGCAGACAAAATACAGCCTTCTGGGATCTTCTGTTAAAATGGCCTGGGGCTCAGTCAGGTGTTAGGGACTAGGGAGTTAAATAATGATTTAAGTATCTTCAAAACAATCTTTGGGTCCTATGATTATGCCTCATCGGCACTCTTCTGACTATGTTGGGCATCCCCGGTTCCCCTGACAGGCCAACAATAATAGTCGCCAGGCTCACCCGGGCCGAGTGGAAGAGTGACCTCTCCCCCGTTACCCGGGGTTATGGACATCTCAGCCTGGTCCTAAGCTAATAGCCTTCTTTTTTCCATCATTGGGCTTTGGTACGGACGACTCGTTTGTCTAGTGAGGTCGGAGGTGAATGAGGACAAAAACAAAAAAAAAAGAAAAGAAAAGGTGGCAGGTTAGGAATACCCTGACAGCTAGTCTTAGTGGTGGGGTCCAGAGGGACACCGCCTGTGGCCAACAATGTTCCTTTTTAAGGTTTTGCCTCAAATTCACGATCTGCGCATTTCAGAAAAATACCCCTGGGGTGGGCCAGCACCCAGGGTGGTGGCACAAAAGGTATTTGGGGGAGTGGGCACTTGGTCCCTCTCCCCAAGTCTCTAAGAGTCCCGGAGGACCCCAACCATGTGGACGATATCTTATTAAAGGAGAGGGGGGCACACAGTCCCCCCCCCAAGCCTAAAAAGACCCTGGGGAGGTGAGGGGGATATGCAGCTCGCCTTCTTGAGTCATAATAGGCCCTGGGGACCTCATCCCCCAGGACTGAATATGTTAAAAAAGGGGAGGAGCCGTGCAGCCCACTCCCCAAGCCTTAATAGGCCCCAGGAATCCCATCACCCGTGGCTGGATGTCATAAATAAGGTGAGTGTGTTGCGGCCCCCTCCCTGAGACTCTAAGGGCATCAAGGACTCCATTCTCTGGGGCTGGCTAACAGACTGTTTCCCAGGGGGGGCACCCCTGGGACACATTAGTTTCCCAGCCAACATTAGTGTAGGCAGGTAAACATACGTTTGCTCCCACCTGGCGGGAGCATTGCTAAAGCTCCTGCCAGGTGGGAGCAAGCATGCCTTCCATGACTGCAGGAATATGGGCAGGGAAGGCATATCTTCTCTCACTTAGTGAAGGTTTTAAAAATGCTCCCATCGAATTCAAGCAGACTTCTGTTTCCTTGCCCACCATTTTATGGGCAGGGAAACAAAGATTGCTCCCGCCCAGAGGGAGCAAGGAAAAAACATCTGTTCCCGCTGGACGAGAGCAATGTCGGCTCCCGCAGCATGCGTGGAGCCCCCTGGGTCCATGGGGGCCCTGGGGCTTCCACCACGGCGCCCAATGTATTGTTTGGTGGGTGTCCCAGGTGGGCACCGGGGCACATACACAGAATGTGCAGTGGCCCAAGGGATGGGCTTGGCTCATGGAGCGGGGCAGTGCAGCCATCCTCCCCTTTTTTAATAGATTTGGCCCCAGGGAATGGGGTCCCAGGGACTATTAATGCTCAGGAAAGGGGTCTGTGTGACCCCCTTCCCTCTGGAATTCAGCTCCAGCAGATGTGGTCCCGGAGCCTATTACGGCTCAGGGAGAGGGGCTGTGCACATCCTCCCCTTTTTAAAGGAATTTGATACCAAGGGATTGGGTCCGCAGGGCCTATTAAGGCTCCATAAGGGGGGGGGGCTGTATGCCTCTCTCCCCTTAGTAAAGGGATTCAGCCCCAGGGGATGAGGTCCCCTGGTCTGTTAAGGCTAAGGAAGGAGGGCAGTGAATCCCCTCCCCTTATTATAGGAATTTGGTCCTGGGGAATGGGGTTCCTGGGGCCTATTAAGGCTTGTGAGGAGGGTAGCCCACATTCCTCTCCTTATTAATGGAATTCAGCCCTAGGGGGTGGGCTGCACCAGGGCCCTTGGTGGCTTGGGGAGGTGGGCCATGTGCCCCCTTAATAAAAAAACAAAGGCCCCAGGGGATGGGGTCCTCAGGCTCAAAGTGCAGTTGGAGTAATCTATTCCCCCCTTTTGATAAGACATAAGTGGCTCATGTTCTATTTTCTACTTCTCTAATAGAAAAGAATCAAAAAGTTACAAAAAGAGTTTTATTTACTCTGATTATTTGTGTTATTATTTTTTAATATAGGGTCATGATTTGTTTTTCATTCAATCACTATATGCAGTACTCATTTCAATTTGTTTAGCTTTTTTATTGGCTCTGGTTATTTGCAGCTAATAGATTTTCTATTCAGTAGAAGATCTTTGTAGCAGGTTGTGACTGTATATGTAAAAATTAAAGTATTGATTTTCTGTATTACATATTTTGTTGTTGTTCTATTTTTCCTACAGTGTAAAATATTTTGTTACTTTTTGAAAAGCACGTTTATTTGTTTTTACATTTATTATTTTACTAGTACTTCTTGGAGTGAAAGTTTGATTGGTTAGCTTGGTTTGATTCAGTACTATGTTTTATGTCCTTTAATATGATATTTCCTGTTTATTTATTAGTTTGCTCATGATACTATATGTTTCTTTCCTTCAGATTGCTTTTGAATAATTTGATTGTTGAAATGTGATTGGATGCTAATATTTTGTTCAGCATACAGTTGTAAGAGGTATACCTCTGTATGTAGAAATATGAGAGGAAAACAAACTGGAGAAATATTTTAAATTAGTGTATCACTTAACTATCATTACTACATCTGTTTCGATGTGTTTATATGTTTTTGCATGTACTTGCCCTTTTGTTTGGGTAGCTGTAATGGTTGGGTTGTGACACGGTCTCAGAGCTCGATTCAAAGCTTGTGTTCTTCTGAGAGATCTTCTCATGGGTACCTACAAAACGGGTGTAACTTTATATAGATTTATCAAAGATTCATTGTTTTTAGTATAAACATTCTTTTTTTAATCAGTTTAAATTGCTATTCAAATACATGAGTGAAATGCATTTTTTATTTAACTTTGTAAATTTCTTGTTTTGAGGTGCATAATTTGGTATGTTATTGTTGTCATCTTGGTTGGGGCCATAGGCACAAAGTGACTGCATCAGGCTACAGCTACTAGTATATATTTAGCTTAAATTTCTGGCAGTAGACATATAAGAATATCATAAACTACCTCAAATGGGACGGCTGCTTTTGTAAAAAGAACATAGATGGTAGCCATGCAACCATGGATGGTTTTATTAGTTGGGTTATAGTACACAGTAGTACACATTATCTGGTTGTTTTGCCATCATTGGCCACTAGCAGCATTGATGAACCTTTTGAAAAGTGTCTGGGACTCTGCCATTAGCAGAAACTATAACTTCATGAGCTGCTTTGATTAAATCAAGATGAACATACTCATTTTGTATGTTCATCTACTCCCAGTACTGTGACTTTAGGGAGCCCATATAGTCTCAAGAAATAAACATATTTCTCTAGGAAGTAGGGAGGCCTCACTTTGTTATTTCATGATGCTATACCAATGAAGTTATGCCTGGATCAATTTCAGTTTACAGCCTTGTTAATACTACTATTTTGCTAAACTGAATTGTAGATGTTGCATCTAGGTCAGCAACTAAATTAATTTTAGAATTGATTGCTTCAATCTAGTGTGCCAGTGTATGCTATCTGTCCACCAATGGAAACTGATGGCCTGATTACGACTTCAGTGGTAAGAGAACTGCTGTCACTTTTCAGCGGTCTGACCGCCTGTTTCATTATAAAGTGAGCAGGAACACTGCCTCCAGACCGCCGCCTCCGCCGATATCAGTGCTTCCGTGGCGGGAGAGACAGAGGCGGCCCATGGAGGTGGTGCAGGCATTGTTCCCGCATTGCAAAATGTGACCTGCTTTTCTGCCGACCTTTTCCTGGCAGGGACACTGCCATGCGAGCGTCATTGAAAAGGCAGGTAATGAGGGGAAAACTGCCTCTAGGACGAATGTGCCCTTGTGAAATGTAACTGGTGCTCATGTTTTGACATCCAATGCCTTTGGGTCGGGTGCGCGCACTGTTTCTCTTGCACAATGTATTACAAGGAGGCAGTGCTCCCGACTGGCTGGAGGCAATGTTTCATGGCCGGCAAAGGCTTCAGGCTCATTAACAGAGCTGAAGCATACACCACCATGACTTTACTTCCCACACACCGCCGGTCCAGCAGTTAAGTCATGATATGGCGGGTGGAATACTGCCAGCGTTTTCTGAACCACAGCCTGGGCGGGCTGGCGGTAAAACCACCAAAGTCGTAATCTGCCCCTGACTCTTGTATGCAGCTATTTCTATCCAAAGCTGCTCAGCTTTTATTATTGTCCTTTTCAAATCTTTGTAACATTTGAACTCCCAATGGTTTAAACTCTTCATTATACACTTGCTGCATGGCACAAGGTGTATGGAGGTGTAGGAAGTGCTCCTTTACATGGCAGCTTGTGCTGTGGCCCAGAAAAAGGGCCAGAGCACAAGCCGTAATGTAAAGGAGCACTTTGCAACCGCCAGCCCGACGGTCACATCGTAATGCGGCGGTCGGACCTTTAACTGCTTGTCAGGTGGTCTCCTGACCACCGCAATAGTGGTCAGCGGTCCAACCAATATCGTAATAAGGCCCTGTGTATGTTGTACATTTTTCAGGTTATTTTCTATTGTTTAATATTGTTTTAACATTAATTCAGTTGTTTCATATACATATTCTTAACATCATTTCTACTTAATTTTCTTTAGTATATATTAGATAATTGTTTATTTCTTATATTAATATTTAATTTATACATTACATTTTTTTCATTTTTAATATGTTTAAAAAGTTTTATATTTTTTTACAATTGAAAAAATAATTTTTTAACATTTTTAACTTATTTTTCTTTTAATTTCTAAGGAGAGATAGTCTTTTTTTTTTGTTACATTAAGCAGGATTTTTTTTTTACAGCTACCTTCTGTTGTGTAGTCTTTCAAGTTTAGTCTATTTTAGGGATCAAGGTCTCAGAAAGGTGCTGCTATTCATCGGAACGGGTAAGCCCTTTTTAAAAACATATTTTAGCGTTGTTAGGGTAGGGTTAAGGGACTTCTAGAGGTTAGTAATAGTGTTGTTTGTGGATTTTCAGTACATTTAGTGGCTCATTACAATGTCGGGCAGAAAGCCTCCTCCTGACAGTCGGAATCTCCTCGACCGCGTCGGAGCCCTACCAACCGACTCGGTCGGTTTACATTCCAACCGCCCGATTAAGATGTTCGCGGTCGAAATGTAAACCGCGTGGTCATTCCAAATCGGTTCCGAGCGACTCGTGGAGTATTCGTGTCGGTCGGAACCGCATCGTACACCCCTATGGACAGCATTTTCACCCTCGGGAATACGATGTTGCTTCCCAACAGCCTTCCCTCGTTGGCATGTCTGACATGAAAAGGCTGTAGAAAAGTAACTTTGGGGGCCCCTGGCAGGGCGCCCTAGGCCCCACGGCCTACGGTTGGTGGCCGAGGGGGTACCCAAGGTACCCCCCTGTAAAACCCTGCACTGTGTGGCAGGGACCGTGGGGTGCCTGCGACAGGGTGCAGGGTTTTCCGCAAACACCCCATTTCCCCATAGGAGCTTGTGTTATGGCCTGTTGTCGAGCAGAACATGAGCTCCCATAGGAAACAATGGAAATCCGACTGAACAGTGTTCGGTCGCATTGTAATCCAGCGGTCTAACCGCCGACCGCAAATCGGTCGGTCCCGAATCTGAGTTGGTGTCGGTCGGCTTTCCGCCCAACATTGCAATGAGCCCCTAAGTTGTGTGTTGGTTTAGGTTTTCGGACAGTGTTTTAGTAAATTATCTATATGTTATGTTATATTGTTTTATGTTACTTGCTTTTTGATGATTAAGTGTTATGTATTTTCGGGTGAATTTTCTGTTTTACTTTGCAGGATTTTCTTTACAAATGTGTCCTATGGGCATTTGCATTTAGTATGTGTGTGTTTTTTAAAGGAAATTTTTTGGGTTTCTAATAAACCAATATTTTTTACTTTGATTTCCTTTTTTGGGGGTTTCCAGGAGTGTTTCTATTTGTTAACACTTTTTTAGTTTTTTGTGGTTCCTTGATACTTTTACTTGCTTAGATGGATGTCTATTGGATTGGTTTTATTTTTGCATTTGTTTTGGCCTTTTTGGAAATTAATTTTTCCTGTATTTGGTCGATTATACATATTGACAACGTGGCTACAGAGGATGATCTGCAGGTACAGAACAGTATGTCACATTTAATTTATTTATTTTTGGTGGGCAATGTTATATTTTATCATTTAAGTAAGTGTTAATAGACTGTTATTTGGCATTATGTATTTTACATCTTATAATTATTTTATACAATGGATTGAGTTTGTTGTTTGAGGTTTTTGGCTGATGAGGTTTAGATTTTTTTATATAAATTATTTATATTATTTTCCTATATCAGTCTTATTTAAATATATATATATTTAAAATTGGAGTTTTATTTAATGTTTTGACTGCTGTAATCAAATGTTATGTTTATTATTTATATAAAAAATCATTTGCAATGTTTGTTAAGAATATGCTATACCTTTTAGAGTTTTCTAGGTTAGTATTTATTTTATATTTTGTTTTTGGCTATTATTGCTAAGTAATCTACTCCTTTGTTGTTTATGAAGATTTCTACTCTAAATTTTAGCATGTCGTGCAATTTGGGTTACAGATTGCTTCAATCATAGTTGTTGGTAGCTTCACTCTTTTTGTAGGGCTTCTATAAAATTATAAAATTGTAGAATGTAGGTTGGAGTCTGCCTAGTGTGGATTGGAGGGCATTTTGCCTTCCTTCTACTTTCTTGTTTCTTTTGGCTTCCTGTGCCAAGGTGCTGTCATAGACATTCCACCATGATATTTGGAATTTGGGTTGGCATCTGTGTCAAGAGGGGTGTTGTCTTTCAACACAAGTAACTTTGAAAGAATCCATAAGGGAACTTAGCTTGTGTTTGTTTTGTTGGTAGAAAGGGCTTTCTATTAGTAAATTGTAGCGGATAGCTAACCCAGTGACAGAGACATAGGCTAGTGCTAGTTTTTTTATTTTAAAGGCAAACTAACTGTTTGTAGCATATTCCACACTTAGGGCCTTATTATGATGAGGGTCAGACCACACGACGACAGACTGCCTACAGCCCTTTGGTCCGACCTCTGGATTACAATCCCGGCGGTCGGACCCACAGAGGTCAGGGGGAAGACCACCACCACCTCCACCAGGATCAGTGATCCCTACGTGGTGGCGGTTGGAGTAGTAGTGCCGAGGCTGGCACCGCCGTTGGGATTATGATATCCCTTTCCGGACCCCTTTTCATGTTTGGAAGACCACCATGAAAAGGCTGTCGAAAATAAAATTCAGGGGGCCCAAACAGGGCCCCCATCCATTATGGACCACTGTAAAGTGGCCCTGGGGGCACATGTAGTGCCCCCACTCACCAGCATGCAACTGCATGTGCCCAAAATCTTTTTATTTGGGGTGATTTATAATTATTTTGGTGATGTAATATAGTTTATTTTTATCTGTGAAACCATGTTTATATGTTGTTTAATGTTTATTAGCATGTTTGTGTAACGTAAAAAGTGGTTATATTTATGTTTATTAATGATAATTTTGTGATTTTATTGATATTATTTCCATCAATGTTCGATGAAGTGATATTTTTGAATATCAAATTATTATTTAAAGGGAACGATATTTATGGTTCCAATATTTTTGTTTTTGCTACAAGTAAAAAACAATATTTTTAACAGCAATATTCGTGGGTTTATTAGTTAAGTATAGGAAGGCAATATTTTTGTTTTTCATTCCTGATGTTTTTGTATATCGATATTGTGTGCATCGATTTTGTGTCATTGAACCATGCTGTGTATGGTAAACAGCCTGATGATATTGGAGAAACTCTTCTCCTCAGTGTTTGGTCACAATCAAACTATATGACTCAACCTTTCTGAGTGGTGACCCACTGCATTCATCTAATGTGTGGGTTTCTAGAATTGGGCATGCAACCTGTTGATGCTGCTTCTAGTGTTGGTATCTGCAATACAATGATAAACTTTTTGCACTGTGCTGAGAGTCTTTCTTGATTATAGCAGCTTGCTCTGCAGTTAGAATTTCCGGTGGTGGGCAGATAAAAAGGGCATTACAGCATCCACCCTAATTAGGGTGGATGCTGTAATGCTCTTCCTCTGGAGTCCCTAATTCCTTTACGCTGTCAGAGGAAATATTTGCACGGCAGAGGCAAAGGGGGATCCATTGATGCAATACTTAAGATCCACCTATCTCAGGAGAGCAGACTGAGGGCCATATTTATGACATTAGTGGTGGTAGGCAGTGCAGAAAGTCACCTTGCTGCACTGCCCAGCATCACAGGGAAAGGACAGGAATGTGCCATACTTTTCCAATACAGTGCATTCCTGTCTTTCCCCTTGCACTAGCGCCGTTTTGGCAGCCTAGAGCCAGCGCAGGCACCCTTGCAAATGGTGCAAGGGTGGCTATGCTGTAGGCAGGATTGTTTTAGTGAATGAAGGGACACCTTTCTGCCCAAAAACTATCCTGAGAGGCTTTTTCCTCTTCCTATGTGTACTGCAGAATGAAGCACACATAGAACTAGGAAAAAACAGGGAGAAATAAAAATATCTTTCCCAGTTACACGTCCCCTGGGGAGGTGTACCTTTCTGGTACATTCCCAGGTTTCCGAGGTCTTGTACATCTGGGAATGTATCAAAAACCATGCGAGTTGCGTTGAAACCTCCACGTAACGCCTATGGAACCCCTACCCAGGGAAAAGTAACACACCACAGCGATTTGCTTTATATTGCATTACTCCATATTTTTTGAGCCACTCAGAGCCATGCAAAGTGGTTTTGCGTGGCTTCAAAAATATGGCTTAAGGTTTGCATCGCTCTTGCAGCATGTTGCATGGTGCAAGAGCGACGCAAACTTGGTCAAAAATACGGCCCTGAGGGTTTAGTGACGAACATACTCCATCTCATTGGCAACATAGTACCCTGTTTACTAAAGTCTAAATTGGTCCCCATGTATTTAAAACTTCACAGACTCGGGCCACCCAGATCATAATCACTTGATTAAATTTGTAGCCTCATGTTTTCAAATATGCAAAATACAATCACAATAAAGTCAGACTTTAGATCCTAAAGGCAGTGATATTAGTCCAGCTGGACTAATATCACTGCCTTTAGGATCTAAAATCTGACTTTATTGGGATTGTATTTTCCACACAAGAAATAGTACCAAATCTTTTCCCAGTACTTAAGTCACACATCACATCTCCCAAATGACAAAGGGACTTCCTTTAGGATCTAAAGTCTGATTTTATTGTGATCGTATGTCCTTTTCTACTTGACCCTAACTTTGGAAGATCCCTGTGACCTTCAGCGGATCAAATTCTTCGCCCTGGTGAAGCCTTTGTAGGTGAAACGCGTTGGCTGCGCTGTTTTTGGAAACATACAATAAAAAGATAAAAGTCTACTGATGATCAAGTTCCACGAGCTTTTGCTCTAGTCTAGTGTAACATGTGTTTGTTGCCTCTCTTTTTTGTTGTAAAATTTTGTATCTAATGTGGCCAATGTGCAGCTGGCCTTTGAGGTGGGCAATGGTTTTTCAACTGATTTAGTGACCACTCCAGGTGGTGCGGCTGGAAGCTCCTAGGCTGCCTTCTCTTTTGTTAACCATGTTTCATTGTAATTCCTGTAGGATACCAGAGTGATCCTTGGGCCACTTTTTCCCTACAAAAGTGGGATTGATCAATTCATATAGATAGTTAACCCATGAAGCATTTGTTAGATATGTACAGCCACAATTTAAGAACCATATCAAACCTTGCAGCTTTTAAACAGTATTAGTGGGTTAAAGTGTAGCACAATTCTCTAGGAATTCAAGCACTAGTCCTTTTCCTTAACTAGACAACTCCTAGTCAAAAGAGATCACAATTAGAAAGCTAATTCTGAAATGTATTTTGTATTTTGAAATATAGTGACAATGTTGCAGCTGCTCATTCTAATTATCATCAGTTATATATATGTCATCAACATATGACATTGTAGCAGTAGCATGCCAAGAAGACCCTTGGACAATAGCGTAACAAAGGCACCCGCAGCCCCTGCAGTGCGGGGGGAGCGAACTTCAGGAGGCCCCCTCAGTACAGTACCCTGGCCTGAGAGCTCCTGAGTGACAACGGAATAGGGCCCCTCCATGTACTTTGCAGGGGGGCCCCCCTAAAGTGTCCTTATGGCAGTGCCCTTGGACTGTTCCAATAGACTGGAGGAAAGTATTGTGACAAAGGTGCCATAGTTTTGTGCAAAAAATCCATTAGCCACGTCAGTGGATCAATGGCATAATATCAATGCATACAATATTGAAACAGAAAAATATTGTAAATTAAATATTGATAACAAAAATATCAGCTTCCTATACTTAATATATTGAAATTATAAAAGCACAAATATCAAGAACACAAAAATCATTGTTAAAAATATCGATTTTTACCTATATCAAAAACAAAAATATTGGTTACCTTTAATAAAACATATAATATGTCACAAATGTCCATTCACACAATATTGACTATATTATTATCACCAAAATATTGAAATAATCATTAATAAATATTAAAAAAACACTTTTTGCATAAAATGATTTCAAATAAAACCCAAAATGTTATAGACATATTTAAATTAAATATAAATGTATTACATCAACATCTTTACCATACACCCCAAAATGTATATAATTAAAATAATAACAATGCAACCCCAAAAATATATGAGCATTAACTACACACAATGAAACAGCAACTTAATTATTAATAAATATATATATAAATATAAATATATATATTATATATCTATATATATATATAAATGTATATTCCAAACTATATATCATAAATTAAAAATAATACCTAAATTAAGGAGTTATTCTGATGTCGAGCAGTCAAACCACCGTATTACGATTTGACTGCCAGGCTGGTGGTGGGAAAGGCGTCGGTACCATGGTGGGGTCATGCAGCAGCCTTAGAAATGGGGCTGCAGCGACTGCCTCCACCGTGCAGATCCTCCTGCATGTCCGTGCACTGTGTGCCATGCACCATGTCGTGCATGGCATACGGTCCATAGAGGTGAGTGAGGGCACTACATTTGCCCCCAGGGCCACTTTTCGGTGGCCTATGACGGCAGGGGGCCCTTTTTGGGACCCCCCATATCCCTTTCTGACAACCTTTTCATGGCGTAATTCCCTGCCTCTGCACCGCCGCCATTCAGGGATGCTGCTCCAACCGCTGCCCTATCGGGATCTATGATCCTGGCAGAGCCAGTGGTCTTGCATCCGACACTTTAGGGTCCGAACGCAAGTATCAGAATACGGCGGTCGGACTGAAGGGCTGTCAGTGGTTGGACCGCAACCAACGGCCTGTATATGCCCTACTGCCAAATAAACGAAGCAGCACCTAATACGACCTCCTAAACCATATTAAACATAAAACAAACTACTAACCCCAAAATATTATCATAGACTTTGAGCAAGCCATGTTTCAAACCATTCTAAAAATTTACCCTCACACAGCCATGCAAGGCTGTTACTATCATTTCAATCAAAGTATATGGAGACTCTTTCAAAAACCTGCACTAAATGTAGAATATTCTACAAACAGCCAATTTGCCTTTGAAAGTAAAAACAATAATAACACTAGCATATGTCACTGTCACAGAGGCAGCCAACCACTAAGATTTACTAAAAGAAAGCCCTTTCTACAAACAAAATTAAAACAAACTAAGCCTCCTAATGGACTATTTCGAAGACACTTTCATTGGCAGTTAGCATCGTTCCGGACACAGACGCCAACCCAAATTCCAAATACCATGGTGCAATGTCTATGACAGCACCTCAGCACAGGAAGCCAAAACAAACAACACAATGGAAGGATGGCACAATGCCTTTCAATTCATACCAGGAAGAATCCAACCCTGTACTCTATACAGTTATAGAGGCATTAGAAAAAGAACAAAGCGGCTGATTACGATGGCGTCGTAGGCACCTCCGCGGTGCTGGCGGAAAACGCCATTTAGTTACTCCTGCGGCGGTTTTCGCGACCGCCATATTACAATGGGCAAAGATAGCCCTTTTTCCGTCTGTCATGGTGTTTCTGGATCTGCCAGAAATATCGTTCCGTAACGGTGCCGGAGGGAGCCAATAGAGAGAGCCCGCCGTGCGGAATGATGTCCCGACCGCCTATCAGATCACGATGTGTGAAACAGCCCATCAGAACGCGGCAGAAAAACCAGCTCATCAGAGATGGCGGAAGCACAACTGCGGAGATAGAAACTCGAGTCTGAGACACCTCTACAAGTTCCTGGCCGTCATGGATCCTGCTCTACAAGCCCTGCCGCAGCTGTACCTGATCCACTACCAGCAGATAAGACGCCGTCGCGGTCAACTCCACAGGTAAGTTCACAACATATCCCCGCATACAACCCCTGTACAGCAACAACACACAACTGTCGCTCTGAAATACATGTCCTGTCTACATCAGACACCCTGGTAGAGACAGGAACATATATCACAGTTAATACCCATGTCTTGCATGTAGGTAAATTGTCACCTCTGCATCGGGGCACTCATCTCCATAGAAATGACGGCATCTAGCCCGGTCGTGGTGGTCACGTCAACGCAGCGGTGAAGCGGCGGTAACACTTGCCCACAATGTTGTAGGAGTCCAGCACATTGTCCCAGGCAAGCAAGATCCTCATTACAACCTCCACCCCGCAAATCTTCAAAAAGAGGCACCACTCAGCACAACATATCTGCAGCAAGAAGTCATGTGCAGGCACACTGTCTATAGTGAAATATCATCAGGATCATCAGCAATTGTATAGCAAAAGGAGTGAGGGAGGAGGCATGAGTCCCTTCAAAAGGACAATAGTCATCATTGCAGCCAAATAAGGCTCAGTCCACATACAATGTGGAACAGAGGAGGGCAGAGCAACCAGGTTGTGCATGTGTACATCACAGTAGTCCAACAAGGTGTTGCATGAGTCAGAGAGCCAAGGTAGATGACATATGCTTTGAGACACCACTGCCACATAATCACAGTTCAGCACACACCCCAAGCAGACATTGGTAGGCTCATCACATACAATGGCAGACCATACCACATAATGACAGCCCATACAATGCAACACTGTACAAATTTTCTGACTCAAACAGCAAGCGCAAAGTAAGCACCAGTGTGCATTTGACTCACTTGTGTACTGCTGCACTAAATGACACCGTGTGAGTATATCCTGTACATCAACAACACTGACTACACTGCCACTTCACGGAACACCTCCACACCATAACTCCACATCAACGAAGGTAGCACCAACTATAAAGTATTGAATAAATGCCAAAGTGTTAGGAAGAGTCCATCTTGACAGCAGTAAACTCTGACCTGAGACTCATGACAACCCTCCTCTTCCTCCCACCTGCCTTCCATTCATGTGAATAAAAGTGAGTAATTGAAGAAATGAAGAGTCACTGTGCAGATTAACAACCTTGGAAATGGTCAGTCTGCATGTTAAGTCCTTGATACAGCTCACACACTCTTACTCTGCCTCATACACAAACCATAAGTCAGCAGCACTATATGATAACAAGTAAACTATTCTAAAGTGGAGGGCACAGTGCAGGAAAAGCATGGAGAAATAACTGGTACCATATGTACATGGAATTCAAGAGGTACCACATATGACACTACACTTAGGACATCAAATAAAACATGGGTGGCACAGAGATAAACATTGCATGAAAGTAACATCTGTGCAGTATCCCTGTGATACAGCAATGCTAGTAATGCATTGGACCTGAATGAGATAAACTGTCATAAGGCATACAGTGACCAGCCCCTCATCTGTATCAACTAATATGACATGTGTTAAAGTTTTGGGTTGCGCTCACCCCCAAGTTGGCAGTAAAAAATCTTGGGGTTTGGCTGGATGCCACTCTCAGCTTTCAGGAGCACACCAAGAAAATAGCAGGTACATGCTTTGGCCTACTCCAGGGATTGAGGCCCTTGCTGGGGTTCTTTGACCCATCTACCCGCCAGATGATAGTACAGGCGACCATCCTGTCCAGATTGGACTATGCTAATTTGCTCCTGCTAGGGGCAAATAAGGCAGAAATGACTCGTCTGCAGCGTGTTCAGAACGCAGCAGCCCGAGTCCTGCTGAGGCTTCCTAGAACCTGCTCTGCGACGAGGGCGATTCGTCACCTACATTGGCTGCCTATGACCAAAAGGATCGAATTTAAAACCCTATGTCTGACTTTTAAAATCTTAAAATTTTCTTCCCCTGAGATCCTGTCCAATTTGCTGGTACCTTACGTACCCACGCGCCAGCTACGATCAGCTGGGCAATATCTGGCTACGGTCCCTCGAGTGAAGCGTCTCCGAGCTGGAGGACGATCTTTTCACTGCTTAGCGGCTAAGCTGTGGAATTCCCTGCCTACGCAGATTCGCTGTCTGGATAGCCTGCTGTCCTTTCATAAGGCTGCCAAAACCTACTTGTTTCCTGTGGCTTAGTCCCATGTTTCCTTATTGACACTGCTATTAGCGCCGGGACGCTTCTTCGCTGAGGCAGCTGTGCGCTATATAAAAAGAATTAACATAACATAACATGTGTATGCCCCCAGCACAACACTCATGGCTCACGGTGACATTCCCTGACTGTCAAACTCAACTATGACCTTCACACATACCCCTCATCTACCCATCTTCCACCTTCACTGCTATACACTTGTGACAAACTGTGATAAAGGTGAGAATAAGGTCCTATGAGTTCCCTGATACCCAATGCTACACCCTAGTGTGTATGTAAAAATGTCTGAGGTCCACTCAGGGATGTCTGACCCAATGCTGACCTCAAAAAATTGCCAAATACATGTATCACAAACCACACCAAAAGAAGTCCAACAAGCATGGCCATGTGCAGCAAAAGAGTGGATAGCCAATGTGATCCCAGACCACCCTGGAACAGATAACATTTCTCCTCTGGCCAACTTCCCAGACAGCATAATCCCAACTAATCAAAAAATACATGAACAAATTAGAAATATAACCACAAACTGTGTGCATCCAGACAAATCTGCCTAGACAGCCATAGACACTCCACCGGTTACAAAGTGAGCATGGTGTCAGTGTGTTGCACAAGCATTCACATGCACAATCCTGAAAAGTGACTGTTCAAATATAGGAGGCCATAGCACAATTGTGCACAAAAAACAAGCTAATAAACAAGACTCCACATTGATGTATGTGACATGCACATAGGAAATGCACAGTACAAATTCAACACACATCTGAATGCATTCAAATACACAAACTCCTCACACACGTCATGCTAAAAAAACATTACACACACATTGACCTGTCAGTAGAAAGAGCCAACACAGGACAAAGACTGCATCCCTCAACAACAAATTCATAACATATGCACATCCAAACACATTACATAGCAATCTCAGCTGGACATCAGGGGGACTCACACCTGGCAAGGACAATGCAACATCCACTGACAGCAGTGCATGCACAGTAAGCAGTGTGTGAACACCACCAAAACCAGTATCACACATATCTGATTTCACCACCATGAACTTTAACATCACAAATCATCACAGCACACAGAACACTTCACCCTCAAAATGGGTAGCAGTACCTCAGGAAACACCTACACACTTTAGCTATCACCTACTGCTGCACAACTCAGGCAAACACATATGCATGGAACCTGACTAGAGGACTGTGCTGGAAACTCATCTGTACTGTACATGAGCAACCATGACTGCAATCAAGTAGAAGAAAATAGCATATAACAAATTGTGAAACAGTGCTGAGGGGCACAATGGCTCTGGGCACAGATCATCCTCCCACAGTATAGTGTCACACTATGGAGTGGTGGGGAGGGTCAAACACTGGCAAGGCATGGGGTGGAACATATTTGACTGAAGTGGTGGATACAGTACTATTGTACAGGTGAGGAGTGTACAGAGCAAAAACACATAGAGGAATAACTCACAATGTGTAGGCATCAAATAGTCTTCTTGGGGACAGGTGAGGAGTGTACAGAGCAAAAACACATAGAGGAGTAACTCACAATGTGTAGGCATCAAATAGTCTTCTTGGGGCTGGTATGACTCTGAATACCACATAGTGGAGTAAATAAAGTGTAAAGTGACATCAATGTGTGTGAAAAATCGCATATAATGTTTGTTTGCCAGAGCCAGTCAGCACAGTGAGAACAAAGGTAAGCAAGAGCCATGGTTGATCCCAAAACTCACAACACATACATTGCAGTGACACACTCTGCATACTCACAAATGATGTGGACAACAAGTAGGTGTACCCTAGGACTGCAAGGTCACACCGACACACCGCACATTGCTCTGTAAACAACTCCTACATGTGCCCAAAAACTCCAGCAGGTGTCTGATCATTTAAACAAACAGGCACTCATCAACTGGATCATACATGTGTGAAAGGGTCATACTCAACGGTACATACACATCAATACTTCAGCTAATGACAGGACAATCACACTGTATGAGTACTCAAGTGCACACATTCGAATGTACCCATGTGACTATGAAGCCATACCTACCCAAGATGATTACACATCCACCCTGGTATGTACATATCAACATAGAACCCACAGATATGATGGACCCTGTCCTCCCCTGAAGTCATCATGTAAATAGAAATAGCTGCTGTTGATGTACAGCATCCAAATATGACATGTGTACAAAAGTAGAGCCCCAACAAAACAAAGAAAGGGACAAGAGTTGACCATCACGGACAAGCATCATGGACCCATGAAGCCTTTGTGTCAATAAGCACATTAGTTTCTGTAACCTCTGGGAACCTCTGCAAAAGCAAAGAAAGTACATACCAATGTGAATGTGGCATTCAGAGCATGGAACAGAGAAACATGTACACATACATTGTACTGCATCATTAGTAAGTCCAGCGACAAAGATCACAACATAAATAATATTTTTATTACATAAACTCCATATCTGCATCAAAAGTGCAAAACATCAAGGGCAACGGCCAGTCCAATTTGTGAGTCCGCACATGTGTGCATTAAAACTTGCAGAACAAACTTGCAACACAGTCCACTGCCATGGGAATCTCAGCAGGATAGGGGCATCAAATGGGCAGTCCAGGCACCGCTCAGGGAGGAATGGGGTGGGAAGGGGGACTTAGCTTCAACATTGTGGAGAAGTGGAACTGGGTGGGGGATGACTGTCTGGCCCAGTCGGAGAAATGGAACTGGGAGGGAGAGAACTGGCTGAGGTAGAGGGATCTGTGGATGTGCTACTCTGAGGGCTGGCTGGACCTAGTGGAGTAGTTGCACGGGGAGGCAGAGAAATGCTGGAGGTAGTCTCAGTGGCTGATGGTGCATGTGGAGGGCTGGGTCTCAATTGTTTGGGGATCGGATATCCACCAAGTGTCTTTCCCCAAGTGACAAGTGAGGTAGCACCAACAGCCTCCCTCTTCCCCGAAAGTGTAGCAGGTGGTGGTTCTTCCCGGGGAAATTTGCCGGACCTGGTGGTACGCTGGGGTGTTGGTGGCCTTTTCCCCTGCCTACCCTGTTGTGGAGGTACATTCCCATCTTTGCTACCTTCTCCATGCTTCACAGGGGTGGTGGTGGAAGTGGATGTCTTTGCCAAACAAGCCCTCTGAAGGGGAGTGGTGCCAGTTGTGGCAGGCACCAGGTCCACGACAGCCAGGGTAAGTGTTTGGGTGGATTTTGGATCATGTGTGGGGAGGGGATGGCGCTTGGAGGGTGAGGAATGTGAGGTATGTAATGTGAATGCATGTTTTTTATCCTTATGTTTCTGAGTGTCCTGTGATGTGCTGGTTGTGGTGCGTTCGTGTGTGCTTTTAGTGTGCTGTGGGATGGCGTATGGTGTCTTTGTCGCTTGGAGTGCTGTTGTTGTGTGCTGCGTGTGGATGACTGGGTGCCTGAGTGCTCTGGTGTGTGTGTGCTCTGGTCAGGTGGGGGCACTGGGAGTGTGGTACCGGAAGGGACAGGAGCAGGACTGGGAGATTGGGACTGCAGAATGACTGTCGTCACTGTGGAGGACAAAGACTGAACAGTTCTATGCAGGCCACCCACGTCCGAATGAATGCCCTCCATGAACGCAACTACCTGTGACAACTTGTTGCCATGTTCCTGGAGGGCATTCAGGAGCGCAGTCTGACCCACACACAGCTGCCGCAAGATGTCTATGGCCTCCACACTGAGGGCAGCAGGGGAGACAGGGTCAGCGGTGCCTGGTGGGAAGGAGACTCTGCCCTTCTTAGGGCTTCGGGCCCGGATACCACTTGGGGGAGCATCAGGGAGGGTGGACACAGGACGGGGTGTGGCAGACGAAGAAGCAGATGTTGAACTTCCTGTGCCCGCCAACACTGAGGAGTCACCGCTGGAGTCTGAAGATGTGGATGTAGGTGTTTCAGGACACGACTCCTCCAGGGCACTCCTGTCACCCTCCGAGGCACTGGTCCCCTCAGTGTTGCTGTGCTCCTGGGAACCAGTAATGCCAGTAGCTTCCCCTAAGGTGTCGGACCCCTCTCCTTCCCTGCCCTCGGCAGATGCTGCAAGAGACAGAGACATAGGTTGAGTAAAGTGGGCTGCTCACAAACATGATTTGCTCTACAGATAGAAACACTTGCACTGAAAGTCCCACATCCAAATTATCCATGTACTGTATGCATAATCCCAATTCCTGGCCTGATCAGCTGATGCACATAAACATGCTTAGTGGATAGTCATGCTCCATGTTGCATTGACACTGCCAAAGTTCTGTGCGTGTGTCTATATCTCAACATCACATCCAATCGTCTGTAGGCACACCTACATGCCTGCAGTTAAGAGAGCTAAACATCCTAATATGTTGTGTTTCTCACACTTGAAGTATGAGTTCACTGAACCCCACAAATACAAACAGAAACCTAGACATTGTTAAGTGACATTACCTCCTTACATCCACTATGTTTGCCAATGATGCACAACTACTGTTTAACAATGCTAACCACTTTGTAAATGTATAAATTAGATGGAAGTCCACACACCAAATCTCGCAATGCACCCTAGCATGATGCTCACTTCTTTTCACTGCCAGTTGATGTCTCTGAGACTCACACTGCTGCATATGTCACATAGACACATATTTTGTGGGGATGAAGTGCTACTAAGCCCCCTGTACTAATGTTGCCACAAAGACAATGCACAATAGCATGATTAGGGCAATGTGATGCAAGGCCTTTGTGTGTTGTGACATGTCACATACCAACACCATTCCAATTGCCTGACAAGACGTCAATGATCCAAGGCATGAGAGAGTCTTCTGTAGATGAAGGTATGAGTGGCCTCCATAAGGACAGCTAATGTGTGCTAATACATAGGCTCTGGCATCTAACATCCCTATGTTTTTCTGACTGATGACATCCATTGCACATCAATGTCCCAAGAAATAACTCACTGATTGAAAGCAGTAGCCACAACTTCACCATGCACTGAAGCATATGGACACCAATCCACAATGAACACACACTGAGGACTGACACTCTGAGTAACATTTGTTTTTTCCATCAAAAGTTACAGTCCAACACCTCACTCACATCACAATTTGCCATACCCACTGATCACATCCAACCATGTTAAGCCCTAGTGCCAAAACAATCTCACAACAGCCACGTTTAGCTGCATTGCATCAAACTTCCACTGTCTAACCATCCCAGACATGTTGCCATGTGCACAATTAGCAAATGCAGATCAGCCAATGCATCACTGCAATCATCACCATCTATACCATCAGCACCTGTGTGCACTTGCTGTCACTGTTGCAGGGAATTACTTCATGTGATGCCATGCTGCAGATATTTGGCAAAATGTTTCACAGTGATGCTATCATCTGTATCATTTAGAAAAACAACCCATGTGACAGATGTGACCTTTGCTAACTCACTGCATCCTGAGTCCACATTTCTGCATGTCTCTAGCCACTTACACATCATCACATGAGCACACTATTGTGGGAGCCACACAGCACACACAAGGCTGACAAGTGTACTGAGCTAAACACTTCACATAACGTCTTCTCCTGTGGAGGAATATCTCAGTTCAGACAACATTCACCAGATGGTAGATGAAAACATGTCAAGAAGAATTGCTATGACACCGTTCATGTATTTCCCACATGAGAATCAAAACCTTGTACACATGCAGAACCACTGCACTCGCCTCTGAGGCTACTTAGAAGCCATTGCATCACAATAGAGACATCACAGAGGTCCTGCCTAGCCCTGGGCTAGGATTAATGCAGTCACTCATGCGCAAAATCACACTTAGCACAATACTCACCCCCAACTTGCTGCTGTTGGGCCCTCAAGCGTCCATCCAGCTCTGGCTGTGTCACTGCCAGGATGAGGACCATTAGTGGAGTCATTGTCCTGCGCGCCAACCTGCCACTTCGAGGGACCAGCCCCAGCGTCATTTTTGCGACGTTTTTGCTGAGGCGGCAGATGTCATCCAAACCACTTGTGGCAGTGTGAATGGCATTGGTTTAAGACCCCCAGGGACCGCACCCTGCGGGCAATGGCCCTCCATATGGCCTTACACTGATGGACCTTGAGCTGTAGGCATGGGAGACAAGAAGAGGAATATTTTTTAACACTGTGTTGTGTACCACTGTGTGCCAGCCCAGGAAAATGTAAACACATAGCACACAGATACATCAATGGAAAGCAGAGGCCATAGACCATGTCACATAGTACACTTGGAGCAAGCCATCTTATTACAATGTTGGCATCTTTGATGATGGTCACACTACCTGAGTATACAAATCAATGAAAGAATTATAACCTGCACACCTCCAATGTTCAACTTTACCGGTTAAACAATTTACCTAATGGTGCTGCCTTGTTACCCTGACCAGCTCCTGTCAGGTACAACTAATCACAATAACATGAGACACAAATATGTCGCATGAGTACAAGGTGCACTATTCACAAGCCCAAGTGGCATTAACTTTCTACAATTATTACAGAAAAATATATTGATGTGGTACACATGTTACACAAATAACATCTAATCCACAAGCTTTAAAGAATGTGTCTCAAGTGGACTCCCACAATCAATGAACTCCACAAAATTTCTCCAAATTAAAGATACATGAATTTCTTTTTATTGTACAATGAATCTATATGCACATGCAATCTTCAAATCCAGACTCCATGTTGTGTTACATTTCCCATGTAGTGTTACATATCCCAATGCATTTCGGGAAGACCCTTCGTCAGGGGAACACTGGAAATAACAAAAATGAATTTTATGAGCAAAAAATTGATTTCTTTAAGCAACTAAGTTTTCTTAAAAAACGTGCATATTTAACATAATATCATTTAAAGGCTTATCAGAAATATCCCGTGTCCCACAGATAATTGGATGGTGATAAGAAGAGGCTAAGAAAAATGCATATGGACATTCAAGCTTGTCACCGGAGTGATTGTATACAAAAATTATGAGATGCGCCTCGAGTTGTGTGTAAAAAAAGAGTGCAGCAACAGTATGCACCAATGATAACTCAGCCACTATGAAAACTATGATGATGCATGAAAGACTCGTTATAACCCGAAGTGCGCAGAGTGTCTCAACAAATTCCCTACTGGCTCACCTATCCAGGAGTGAGACACTCATATGTTGAACTTACTGCAAACACAAAAAGAAAGGAAAAGACAAAGAGCACATGAATGAAACTACCGCATTTACATACTGCATCCCATCTCATTACTATCCAACGCTCATATTACTTGGGTGGCCTCAAGAGTGTAACTCACGTGAAAAGGAGACGCTCCTACTGATATGTATAGCCCGTTGTCCTGGTAACAGCTACCAGACCGTAAAGTTAATATCGAAGATCCAATTGCTGACTGAGTCGCTCCAAAGCTATAAACAATTGTGGTAAAACTACCGTTACTGACCAATACTTTACTGCCACTGCCCTTCAATATTTCACCACCCGAGTCAAAAGGTTATCTCATGAATTCTATGTGCCGGATTCAACGGAGCTTTATTGTCGACTCCCAACTAAAAGTAAACAACATGAAAAAGGAACCATTACAACCAGAAACTTCTGAAACCTCGAGAGTATTATTAAGTGTTCTAACATGTGCCAACTTACTGCGGTATCAACACCGATGCCTCTATATCCTCTCACCTCCTCTGCATGAACCGTCTGCGTTCTGCCCATTATACTGCAGTCTATTTAAACGCGGAAGTGGCGCGAAAGTCCAATGCGCCTGATCCAGTGGATATGGAAAACAGACTATCTGATTCCTACCATTCAGGAATGTTAAAGCACATGAATTTGAAAAAATGCATCGCAAATGGAAAGTAACTTAGAAAAATGAAAAATAAAGTAAGAGCATGATGCTATACCGAAAACCAACCGTTTTACAATTAAAACACAAAAAATTGAAAATAAAATAAAGAAGTGCATATAGGCCACTCGAACCCCAGCAGCATAAGTATCCATCTGGTCAACCAACCCAGTAAGCTAACTTCATTTTGCTTTCTATCAGTCGGAAGAACCTCATATCCACCTGTGTGCCTCATCACGTGCATGACCGCTTCACCCCTATATAAAGGGTATTGTCAAGCCAGAACTGTTCATAATGAATGTGTGTTATCATTCTAACTGATATGAAAAATATGGTAATCTTAAGTCAAAATCGTCCATTGTGGAAAACCAAATGTGAGAGTATACTCTGTGAAAAGCTTAAAAACTTCCGTGATACATTATTCTTTTACAAAAACAGTACACGTTAAAAACAAAGTGATCCATAAATGAAACACTCATCAAAGTAGTCAACATAGTTTATAAGAAACACACCATTTCTATCTTGTCATTCAGGCCGAATGGTATAAGAGTGTTAAGCGTGCGTATCCAATATGTTTCTCTTTGTGCCAGATGTTTATGTGCATCCATGTGGGGTGCCACTGTAATTTTCTCAAGTATAGTGAAACGCAACTGTGGTATTGTATGTTTTTGTTCAATCCAATGTGCTGCTAAACTTGATTTCATGTTAGCAGTCCTAATAGTGCTTTTATGCTCGGTAAACCTGACCTTTATTTTACGAGAGGTATGTCCTACATAAACCAACCCTCAGGGGCATTTAATGACATAAATCACCATATCGGAATTGCAATCAGCAGTGTGCCTCAATTTTATTGCTTTACCCGTGTGCGGGTGAGCAAATTAATTTCCTGTAATCACGTTCCCACAGTGTCCACAATTGTAACACTTACCCATCCCTACATTTTTTGTTTGTGGTTGGACAACCCTACATTTCTTCAATAGTTCACGCAAGTTTTTTGATCTAGAGTATGCAAACATTGGTTGAGCAACAAACACTTCCTTAAAATCATGTTCTTGTTCGATGATTTCCCATCTTTTCAGGATACTTCTTTTAATGGTTGATGCTACCGTAGAGTATTTGATGACGCACACTTCTCTCTTTGTCTTTGTTTTCATGGTTTTCTTCAGCAAGTCTTCTCATTGTAAATGTGATACTTTCTGTCTGGCTGTTGCCAAGATTTCACCCGGTATCCCCTTTGTTCAAATTGCTGCGACATATCTTCAATATCTTTATTACTTGTTGCGTCATCAGAAGTTATGCGTTTGATTCTAATGAACTGTGACAGGTAGGTGATTTTTCAGAGATGGAGAGTGGAAACTTTTAAAATGCAGCGCGTTATTTCGATCAGTGGGTTTCCTGTACACCCGTAACTCTATGTCAATATCCAAGTAGTTGATATTTGATTTGCTGATTGTATAAGTGAATTTGATACGAGGGTGATGTGTATTCAATATTCTGATGTTTTCTTTGAGGTGTTCTTTTTGACCCTTCCATAATAGAAGAATGTCATCAATGTATTGCAGATATAGCATTAAATGGTCTGTCCAAGACTGATCATTCAATATATGTGTGTCCTCATATTTCGCCATAAAAATATTCGCATAAGTGGGTGCCCCGTAAAGCCCCTTGATGTCCCTGTGCGTTGCAAGAAGAACTGATCCTTCCACGAGAAGTAGCTGTGGTAAAGACTAAACTGTAACAGCTCGAGTAGGAAGATGTTCTGAGATTCCTCATAATTGCTCCTCAATAACATCCACTCCACCGCTTCTACACCTTCAGAGTGCGGTATCGATGTATATAGAGCTACAACGTCGATTGTGCATAGCCACATGTCTTCTACATCCCGAACTTCCACATGCTTCAGTTTATTCAAACAATCAGTGGTGTCTTGCACATAAGATACCCAACCCTGTACAAGAGGTTGCAAAAAGTGATCGATGTATCTTCCTATTGGTTCATGTATCGAACTACATCCCGCAACGATTGGGCGAAAAGGTGGATCACTTGGGTTCTTGTGCATTTTGGGCAACATGTAAATGTGTGGGCGCGTTGGAAATTCAGATGTTAAGTATTGCCGGGTGCTTTTATTTATCCATCCTAGCTCCACTGCTCTTTGGAGAATCTCTGCCAATATTTTTTGAAAATCAAGCGTGGGATCAGAATCCAGTAGAATATAAGTGTCACTGTCCATCACGTGTGCCTGCACTTTGTCTTCATAATAGGTGGTATTCATTACGACAAGGGTGCCCCCTTTATCTGCAGGCTGAAATGTGAGCTTCTCATTCTCTGCCAATTTTCGTAGAGCCAACGACTCTGCTTTAGTTAAATTCTTTCGTGTTGTAGCTGTCATTTGTGTTTTCTCCAGATCTTTCTTGACCAGAAGTTCAAAGAGATCCAATGATTTGTGCGAAATAGGAGACAAAACAGTACTCTTAGGTTTGAAAACGTTTTCCTCTGTTATTGTTGGTGTGACATCCTCCTTAGAAAGCTGATGAAAAAACTAGCGTAATCGTAACTTGCGCATGAATTTAAATAATGCCACCATATAGGTTGGAATGAATGTCATGCCTTTGTTCAATATAGACAGTTCGGGTAATGACAAAGTAACATCAGATATGTTCATTACTAAGTTCTTTTCGGGTTCCGCCTGGGATTTTCCGGGTTTTTTCTTCTGTCCCCTCCTTGGTCGCTTGTTTTCCCTGCAGCTTGTTCTTCTGGCGGATGGTTGGAAGATTGGCCTGCCTCTAAAAAAGATTTCTTAGTTGTCCCACTCGGTCCAGATGTTTCAGAAGAAGATTCTGATAAATTGATGACACTTGTAGCTGGCGGACGTGTTAATGTAGTGTCCTGCTCAGTAGCTACACTCTCCTCAGATGTAGATGCATCAGGTTTCTTGAAAATTCGACGTTGGGCATACATATCAGCCCAAGTATTCACCTCATCGAGTTTATAGTCTATTGTATCGCGTTTAAATTTACGCAATTTGCGTTCATGCACCTCCTTTGCGTGCTCATCGATTCTTTCATTAATTTCATTCAGTGTTTGTGTGAGTGTATCCGCCGTCATCATTTGTTCTACACTGGTTTTCAAATCATGGATCTCTGTTGCCAATTCCTTTAGAATGCTAGATAGTTCTTCGACAATCAAGAGAATGAGATCTAATGAACATTTATTCAATATAGCGAACCATCTCAGCATAAAAGGTTTGTTAAATTTAAAAAGCATGGGACGCAAAGCTATCCTCAGTCCTCTGGGTATGCGTTTGACCTTATGGTACTGAATAAGTGTCGTGGCGTGAAGCCTCTGATTCACCTCTTTTCTTAACGTGTACTCCAACTGTTTTGCTACTTGATTTACAGACCCGGGTTTTACCTGAAAAGCCCTGGTGTCTTGTATGAGTGAGTATATGACTCAGCTTCTTCGGCTGTGTAACCTTTAGTGTCAGCTTGATTCATGGTTAAATGTGCAATGTCCTCAAAAGACATGATCAGTGGGTGCTGGTTATGTAATGGAACTGCAAAAGTATACAAATCAATGAAAGAATTATAACCTGCACACCTCCAATGTTCAACTTTACCGGTTAAACAATTTACCTAATGGTGCTGCCTTGTTACCCTGACCAGCTCCTGTCAGGTACAACTAATCACAATAACATGAGACACAAATATGTCGCATGAGTACAAGGTGCACTATTCACAAGCCCAAGTGGCATTAACTTTCTACAATTATTACAGAAAAATATATTGATGTGGTACACAAGTTACACAAATAACATCTAATCCACAAGCTTTAAAGAATGTGTCTCAAGTGGACTCCCACAATCAATGAACTCCACAAAATTTCTCCAAATTAAAGATACATGAATTTCTTTTTATTGTACAATGAATCTATATGCACATGCAATCTTCAAATACAGACTCCATGTTGTGTTACATTTCCCATATAGTGTTACATATCCCAATGCATTTCGGGAAGACCCTTCATCAGGGGAACACTGGAAATAACAAAAATAAATTTTATGAGCAAAAAAAGGATTTCTTTAAGCAACTAAGTTTTCTTAAACTTAGTTGCTGCAGTATAATGGGCAGAACGCAGACGGTTCATGCAGAGGAGGCGAGAGGATATAGAGGCATCGGTGTTGATACCGCAGTAAGTTGGCACATGTTAGAACACTTAATAATACTCTCGAGGTTTCAGAAGTTTCTGGTTGTAATGGTTCCTTTTTCATGTTGTTTACTTTTAGTTGGGAGTCGACAATAAAGCTCCGTTGAATCCGGCACATAGAATTCATGAGGTAACCTTTTGACTCGGGTGGTGAAATATTGAAGGGCAGTGGCAGTAAAGTATTGGTCAGTAACGGTAGTTTTACCACAATTGTTTATAGCTTTGGAGCGACTCAGTCAGCAATTGGATCTTCGATATTAACTTTACGGTCTGGTAGCTGTTACCAGGATAACGGGCTATACATATCAGTGGGAGCGTCTCCTTTTCACGTGAGTTACACTCTTGAGGCCACCCAAGTAATATGAGCGTTGGATAGTAATGAGATGGGATGCAGTATGTAAATGCGGTAGTTTCATTCATGTGCTCTTTGTCTTTTTCTTTCTTTTTGTGTTTGCAGTAAGTTCAACATATGAGTGTCTCACTCCTGGATAGGTGAGCCAGTAGGGAATTTGTTGAGACACTCTGCGCACTTCGGGTTATAAGGAGTCTTTCATGCATCATCATAGTTTTCATAGTGGCTGAGTTATCATTGGTGCATACTGTTGCTGCACTCTTTTTTTACACACAACTCGAGGCGCATCTCATAATTTTTGTATACAATCACTCCGGTGACAAGCTTGAATGTCCATATGCATTTTTCTTAGCCTCTTCTTATCACCATCCAATTATCTGTGGGACGTGGGATATTTCTGATAAGCCTTTAAATGACATTATGTTACATATGCACGTTTTTTAAGAAAACTTAGTTGCTTAAAGAAATCCATTTTTTGCTCATAATATTAATTTTTGTTATTTCCAGTGTTCCCCTGATGAAGGGTCTTCCCGAAATGCATTGGGATATGTAACACTATGGGGCCGATTCCAATTCGGGACGGAAATCTCTCCGACCGAGCCGGACCCGGAGAGATTTCCAACCGAATCAGACCCGTGCAGCCCGACCGAACGAGTACGATGCGTCCGTATGCTATCGTACTCGAGTCGGTGGGACTCCCATTGAAGTCAATGGGAGCCGGTCGTACAACGCGTACGCGGGCTCCCATTGCCTCAATGGGTGCGAGGCGAACAAGGGCGCCCCCTACAGCGTGTACGCGGTGAAGCGACTCGCGCCGTACACGCACAGGTAGGGGGGACCCATGGGTCCCCCCTGTGTGCGACTCGCGCGGCTACGTGTACAGGGGGTCCGACACGGACCCCGAGTACGGCTCCGACTGCTCTTTCGAGCCGGGCGGCGCGTGTCGGTCGGACTCGCTCGCGGCGCGCATCGTACTTACCCGGCCGGGGAACGTCTCCATTGCGCGGTGCGAGTCGTGTCCGAGCGAGTCGGTCGGTGCGGTTCGACCCGGGAACGTGTCGGTCGGAGCGGTTGGGATGCCCGAACGAGTCGGTCGGCGATTTCGCATCGTACTCGCTCGTCCGGACGCACGTACGAATCGGTCGGGAAATAGGGCTCCGAATCGGATCCGGTTAAGCCGAATCCGATTCGGAGCCCTACCGGCCGAGATCGGAATCGGCCCCTATATTGGAAATGTAACACAACATGGAGTCTGGATTTGAAGATTGCATGTGCATATAGATTCATTGTACAATAAAAAGAAATTCATGTATCTTTAATTTGGAGAAAGTTTGTGGAGTTCATTGATTGTGGGAGTCCACTTGAGACACATTCTTTAAAGCTTGTGGATTAGATGTTATTTGTGTGACATGTGTACCACATCAATATATTTTTCTGTAATAATTGTAGAAAGTTAATGCCACTTGGGCTTGTGAATAGTGCACCTTGTACTCATGCAACATATTTGTGTCTCATGTTATTGGGACACACTACCTGCCCATCTCATACACATGCAGAGTGCCAGTACAGAAATCAAGGTGAAACTGGGCCTCATCTGTGATGCACTATGTGAGTGAGCATGACATACGATACACTGTAAATGATGTGTAGTGGTCAAGACTCACTGTGTCTTACACTACACACCCCTTAATGTCCTTGACCATTACATAGCTACACGTGTCATGGAGGTCACAGTTAGGTACCTGATCTTACATTCTCCCACTCTTGTCACAAGGTGTAGGCCTGTCCTGTGTACTCCTCAGGCCTCTAATTGCTGCTTCATAAATAGGAGGGTGGACAACACATATGCCTTTCTAAGTCATTTTAGTGATGAGGCCTTGATACATTGTGCATTTACTTGACTGGCCTGAGGGCTTTTCACTGACGAAAATAGTGGTTCATCACAAGAATCACATGCATGTACAATGAGAATGATGACACAGTGTGCATACACATGTTAGACTCTACACATAATGGAACCAAAAGAAGGATGACATGTCCACTGTACATGTAGCAGATGTGTGAGAGGTGAGATGCCACCAATATAGACAGATACAGGCCTTGTACTCCTGTGCAGACTGGCCACATCTCCATAGGGTCACTATCAAAGCAGTACACACATTAATCAGTACCTTCTGGCCATTGTACATTTTGCATCTCACAAATGATTATATGCACACTTAATGAACTATCACATGACATGGCACAGGGAATGTGTGTTAAGAGTTCGAGTTCCTCAAATCAGCAGTGTAACTGTACAACTGCCAAACCACGGGATGTCCATGTCATTATTGCATGCAGTCATGGATCTGGGGGAATAAGGCTATACACCTCATTGACGTGAAGTCATTATGCTAGGCAGTGAATCACACATTTACATGACCCATTCTCAAAATAACATGTGTGACGTTTGGCTTTAATAGAGCTCCACCAGTGTCTATGGTGCCATCCCCCCACATACTCAAGTTTAAAAACGTCTACGTCATGTATGGTCCATGCTGATAGCAAAATCGGAATGCATTAACATTGGCTTGCACTCACAGGCACATCCTACTGTACAGTAACATAATGTGAGCATTCAGAGCACTCTAAAAGTTTTACTCATACACTTACCAGTACCTCTGGAGCACCATATAGCCACCCGTACTGGCCAAGGACCTCGTCCACCAGGACCTCCAGCTCCTCTGTGGTGAAGGGACGGGCCCTGAGGTCCTCAGTATGAGCCGTGACTGGGTCCAGAGATGAGGTACAGCAGCAGTTGGTGGTGATGAATGGCAGGCAGCAGTGTCTGTATGCAATTGACAGGTGTGGCTATCTCACAGACATTTATAGGCCCCTAGGGTTGTTCCAGTGGTACTCTGCAGATGCAATTGGTCCGCCCGGTTCGCATCTTTCAATTGTGGCCAATGCCTGTCACCGCAGTGGCGTAGCACGCCTACTGCGATGTTTAAACTGAAAGGCACTACCGCGATGATGGTTCCCATTGGCTGCAATGACATTCGCATAGGCGGTGTCACACCGCGGGGGTCAGGATGTCTCTACCGCAATCCGGCATCATTCAATTGTGGCCAATGCCTGTCACCGCAGTGGCGGAGCACACCTACTGCGATGTTTAAACTGAAAGGCACTACTGCAATGGCGATTCCCATTGGCTGCAATGGCATTCACATAGGCGGTGTCACACCGCGGGGGTCAGGATGTCTCGATTGCAATCTGGCATCATTCAATTGTCGCCAATGCCTGTCACCGCAGTGGCGGTGCACGCCTACTGTGATGTTTGAACTGAAAGGCACTACCGCGATGGCGGTTCCCTTTGGCTGCAAAGACATTCGCATAGGCGGTGTCACACCGCAGGGGTCAGGATGTCTCTACCGCAATCCGGCATCATTCAATTGTGGCCAATGCCTGTGACTGCAGTGGCGGAGCACGCCTACCCCGATGTTTAAACTGAAAGGCAATTTCCGCGATGGCGGTTCCCATTGGCTGCAATGACATTCTCATAGGCGGTGTCACACCGCGGGGTCAGGATGTCTCTATCGCAATACGGCATCATTTTATTGTGGCCAATGCCTGTCACCGCAGTGGCGGAGCACACCTTCAGCGATGTTTAAACTGAAAGGCACCACCGGGATGGCGGTTCCGATTGGCTGCAATGACATTCGCATAGGCGGTGTCACACCGCGGGGTCAGGATGTCTCTACCGCAATATGGCGTCATTCAATTGTGGCCAATGCCTGTCACCGCAGTGGCGGAGCACGCCTACCATGCCTGTAAACACATTGTGCATTAGCATTCTCGTTTTGCTAATTGCATCACTGATCACAACACATTTACCAAAACTAATTACAGCTTGTTGTAAAGTGAATTGAGAGTGTGACATTTAACTTATGTATGCCCACACATGTCATGGCAGTACACGTGATTGAATGCATTGGTATGTCCGTACTCACATGTCAGATTTCATCCATGTGGGCATGTATACAGATTTCAGGTTGAATTGGCTATCATTTTTGTGAACATGCCAATGTGTGTAATGCAAACTCCTCCTACAGTCATGATGGACTGACCACATAATGTGCATATATGTCTGTACACAGTGCTGTATTTATATTGATAGTTGTCCAGCTTACACTCACTGGGCTCATTTTGTAATGATGCTGTGCTTAGTGTGACTAATGCTTGAGGTTGTGCAGTAACAGCAGCTACATAGAACTCAGCATTGATGCTGTTAGCCAAATGTGCTGTGTCAGCTAAACACAGGGCTGGGGACACATGATGTAGTAGTGTACCATAGAACATACACATAGTCAGATTTAGATTTAACAGTAGTTATTATGTACATCCTGGCTACATGAATGACTACAGGAGATCAAGGTGTCTATGCATGTCACTTGTGCATTAAGCTGTTTTTACAGTCCTGTCAATGTTGTGGTTGTTTTAGTCATTATGTAAGCTGTTACCCACATCTTATCTCTGACTCAGTTTTACATGTGTCCCCTGCCAGAATAGGTAGGAGACGACCACCTGTGTATCGGCCTTTCCCCGAGCTGGAGACAATGGAGGATACCGACATCATTAAGAAATTCCATCTGAATTGCCTTACACTTCAAGAGCTATGTGCTCAGTTGGAGCCTTATTTAAGACCTGACAGAATATATCCAACAGCTGAGACACCAACAGTAAAGGTGATGGCTGCCCTGCATTTCTTTGCCACTGAGTCGTTTCAGTACACGGTGGCTATCGCAGGTGGGATGTCTCAACCTATGTTCAGCATGGTGTTGCGTGATGTCCTGTCCGCATTGTTGACCTACAAGGACAGCTACATTCATTTTCCAAGGAGACCTGAATTGGCAGATGTGAAGGGGAAATTTTATGACCTTGGTCACGTACCTAATGTTGTTGGAGCCACTCACATTGGCCTTGTTCCACCACAGGCATGTGAGCACATCTACCGTAACAGGAAGCATTACCATTCAATAAATATGCAAGTGGTATGCCAAGCAGATCTGATTATCTCCCACATATGTGCCAAATTTCCGGGTTCTGCACATGACTCCTACATACTGGGTAACAGCGTCATCCCACACTTGATGGAAAATCTGCATCCGGAGCGTGCGTGGCTTGTTGGTGAGTGAGCTGTGTCATGTAGTGTGCTGTATGTGTGACATGCTGGTCTCCTCAAATATTTCTATTACAAACTTTGTCTGTGTTTCTCACAACTAGGTGACTGCGTATCCCAACAGGCCTTGGTTGCTGAGCCCACTGGGGAATCCAAGGACACCGGGGGAAGTTCGCTTTAATGATGCCCATGGGAGGACACGTCGTGTTGTGGAGCGTGCTTTTGGACTTCTGAAGGCTAGATGTCGGTGTCTGGACAAGAGTGGTGGTGCACTACTCTACTCTCCCCAAAAGGTGGTCAGATCATAGTCGCATGCTGCATGCTCCACAACCTGGCCTTGGGCAAAGAGATCCCCCTGATTTTGGACGATGATGATCAGCAGATGCCCCCTGCTGCAAATCCACACATGCCCAGTGATGATGATAGTGGTGATGAGTAAGGTCTTGATGTGCATCAACAGCTCATCACCAACTACTTCCCGTGAGTGTAAGTTACCATTGAGCAACTATGACTGTGTCTGTTTGCTTTGCTGTTAGTGCTGAACCATAGATGATGTGTTGGGATGCTGGTTGTTGTTGGCACACTGCTAAGGGCTAATGTGTGTGGCACAGTGTTTTTATTTCAACTTACCTCATGTCTATGTTGATGGTGTTGGTCAGTGTTATGTGGGATGAATAATGTACGGTGTAGACTAGTGGTGTGTTGTTGCTGTAATGCCATCATATGACAACTCAATGTAATCTTCTTGTGTCTTCCTAGGTTCCTCGTCCCATCAATGTCTCGTCACAATCAAAGCATGTGGTACATTGGAATCAGAGTTAATATTGTACATACTGTGATAAACATGCAACTGACACAAAGGCATAGGTGTGTAAATTGTGTTTATTTTCTACTAGATTGTGTTAAATTGAAAGTGAATGAAAAGTTAGTTGTGCATGCTGAGTGTATGAGTTGTCAGTGATGGTAACAGAGACAAATAGAGTAGTCACCACAATAATGGAATTACACAGTCCAACAAACTCATGCCATCAACATGGCGATGTGGGATTGGTAATCAACAAAGCTAATGTTCAGTGCAACACTGGTGACATCATGGTGGCTCAGCGACTTGGCTTTGGTTGGTGCTTTGCCATGTGATCCTCCTGTGGTATTTCTCAGATGTCCCCTCTTGCGTTTGGCAGGGAGGGCCTCTGCTGCAGGCTCAGAGGTGTCTGAGGAGTCATTGTCTTGCAGCTCACCCCTCTCTGTGGCCGCAGCTGAGGTGTTGGGAGTATCAGCAGGCTGGCCACTGGAGGGTGGATGAGCCGTCAATTGAGCAGCATGTATGTCCCTCAGAACACCCACAAGCTGGCCCATGAGATCTGCAAGTTGTCCCATTCAGGTGTCCATGGACCTCTGCAGCAGGCGGAGCTCACACAGTTCCTCTACAACCTGGCCCATCTGTCCCTGGTACTGTTGGTACGCACCAAGGACTCTTGCGACGGTGGCCAGGGCTTCTGTCTCAGTGTCCTCATGTGATTGTCCCCCAGTTGCCTTCTCACCTGCCCTGCTGACACGGACCTGTGGCGTTGGCTGTACACGCACCCGCACACTGTTCCCGGCATCCTTTGCTTAGGTGGTGGTGTTGGTAACCACTGAGCCAGGGACAGTGTTGCAGGCAGCGGTGGTGATGGTGGAGGTGGCTGCAGCACAGGTCGTTGAAGCAGGGGTCAGCATAGTTGTTGTCGCTGCTGTGTTGCTAGTTGTGGTGGAGACAAAAAGGCCGTGAGAAGGAGTGCGCCCTGGCAGTCCTGAGGGGCCAGGTTGTTGCTCCTCAACCGAGAAACGTAGAGAATCAGCATCAGAGAGTTCACGTTCCGGGGGGGGGGGGGAGACTGGCTCTGCTGGTTGGTGGTGTTCTCTCAAGCTGTTGATTGTGAATCTCCTGTTGAACAGAGGTTAGATTGTCAGTTAAGTACACTCCACAACCTTGGTGACCCCAGTTTTGGATGTTTTAGTTGATACGCCAAACTTTGTACATTGCAATCACTTGGTATTGGTAAAAGATTAACAGCATCATGACATGATGTAGAGGTACAAACATTACTTGTTATTAGTGTGACATGTGAATACCAACCCTTTGACATGTACAGATAGTGTGTTTACAAGGACATGTCACCATCTACCAACTTAGAGCACATCCACTTTGATTTAAGCTGGGATAGTGTAGACTTATCAGAGAATCTGTTTCAGCTATGCCAGAACTTCCTAATTTCAGTTTGTCATTTTTGTTTGAAATCATGTGGTTTTGTTTTTTGACAGATTGACCATGCATGTGTTGTGTTCATATGAGCCTTTATGCTTTGAAACAATGTGACTCACACATTGCATTGTGTGCTTTGCATGATTGGGCCCTCAATTTATTTGCATGGGACTTTGTGATTCAAAGTGTGATTTATGTGACATTTACACTGGCTTAGCTGTGTGCGCACTGGATGTGACATATGGATCTGTACAGAGTTGGCTAAAAAGTGAGGGATGTGGTGGTCATATGGCTCCATGCACTTTGAGAAGGATGACAGGGTGCATCGCTGACTACCTACCTGTTAGGTGGCACTGTAGAGAGAGATGGCTGCCACATGGTTCTGAGTGGGGGGAGTGTTCCATCCTGCTCAGCTGTGAGGCAAGGGGCCTGGTGGGAGTTGTAGTGCTGGCTGCCTGTACACCCCCCTGTTGAGAAGGCTACCCACCTGTAAGGTGAAGCATGGCAATGAAATGGCTGCCACATGGCTCTTGGGTGGGGGGAGTGTTCCATTCTGGTCAGCTGTGAGGCAAGGGGGCCTGGTGTGAGTTGTAGTGCTGGCTCCCTGTACACACACACCCCTACCTACCTGTAAGGTGAAGCATAGAAATGAAATGGCTGCCACATGGCTCTTGGGTGGGAGAGAGTGTTCCATCCGGCTCAGTTGTGAGGCAAGGGGGCCTGGTGGGAGTTGTAGTGCTGGCTGCCTGTACACACACACCCCTCCCTGTTGAGAAGGCTACCTACCTGTACGGTGAAGCATAGCAATGAAATGGCTGCCACACGGCTCTTGGGTGGGGGGAGTGTTCCATGATGTTTGGGAGGGAGGCCAGAGGGCCTTGCGGGAGTTGCGGTGTTGTTGTCAGGTCCAACAACCCCCTCCCTAGTGAGCTGACTACCTAACTGTTAGGAGGCACTGTGGAAGGAGATGGATGCCACATGGTTCTGGGTGGGGGGAGTGTTCCATCCTGCTCAGCTGTGAGGCAAAGGGGCCTGGTGGGAGTTGTGTTGCTGGCTCCCTGTATATACCCCCCTCCCTGTTGAGAAGGCTATTTCCCTGTGAAGTGGATCAGAGGAAGGTGATAGGTTACACATGGCTTTTAGGTGGGGAGAGTGTTCCATCCTGCTCAGCTGTGAGGCAAGGGGGCCTGGTGGGAGCTGTAGTGCTGGCTGCCTGTACACACAAACCCCTCCCTGTTGAGAATGCTACCTACCTGTAAGGTGAAGCATAGCAATGAAATGGCTGTCAAATGGCTCTTGGGTGGGGGGAGTGTTCCATCCTGCTCAGCTATGAGGCAAGGGGGCCTGGTGTGAGTTGTAGTGCTGGCTCCCTGTATACACACACCCCTCCCTGTTGAGAAGGCTACCTACCTGTTAGGAGGAACTGTGGATGGAGATGGCTGCCACATGGTTCTGGGTGGGGGGGTGTTCCATCCTGCTCAGCTGGAGGTAAGGGGGCCTGGTGGGAGTTGTAGTGCTGGCTCCCTATACACACACCCCACTCCCTGTTGAGAAGGCTACCTCCCTGTGAAGTGGAGCAGAGGAAGGTAATAGGTTACACAGGGCTTTTGGGTGGGGGGAGTGTTCCATCCTGCTCAGCTGTGAGGCAAGGGGGCCTGGTGTGAGTTGTAGTGCCGTCTCCCTGTACACACACACACACCTCCCTGTTGAGAAGGCTACCTACCTGTAAGGTGAAGCATTGCAATGAAATGGATGCCATACTGTTGGCATGGTATTTCACCCTGGTCTTTAGGTCATCCTACCTCTTCTTGATGTCACGCAGTGTGCGCAGGGTGGTCCCTACTGCATTGACTTTGTTGACTATCCTTTCCCACATTTGATTTTTTCTGACTAGTGGGGTCTGTTGGACCATGCTTTCAAACAAATGTGGTTCTACTCTAATTATCTCGTCTACTATCACTGACAATTCATTGTCTGTGAATTTAGGCATTTTTTTCTGTGACATGGTGTGTGATATGCAAAAAAGTGACAAGTGCAGGTAGGAAGGTGGTGGTGGAGATGTGTGAGGTGTGTGTTGGAAGTGTTGGAGTGGGTGGTTGTGATGGTGTGTTGTGTGATGATTTGCTTCTCCTTTCAGCTATGGTGTCTGGCCCTTCACTGCTGGAGTTGTGCAAAGGATGATGGTCAGGGAAGGGGTTAGTTTTATACTCACCTATGTGGGTGTATATAAATGAGGACTGCCTGTCAGGTGTATTTTCCATGTTGACTAGGGTTTTCATTGGTTTTCAATATGTTGGGGTTGTGTCATTGGGGCATGTCAGATGTGTTTGAGGGCAGCGGAGAGAACAGGCACACTTCGAGGCCTTGTTGTGTAGTTGCATTCGACCGCCATTCGTGTTTTCGCGCGACCGTGGTGTCGTAACGCAATGATCGTTACACCAGCTCCGCCATCTCATCATAATTTCACTTGCGGTCCTTCCGCTTGAGGATCGGCCTTTGATGCATTCCGCAGCTTTTCCATCCGCCGCAGTCGGGATTTCTGTTTTTTTGGACGTGGCGGACGATTTTTTGTGAAATCTGACCGCCACGGTTGGATTCTACAGTCATCGCATCGTAATGTCACCGCCGGTTTTTCCACGGAACATGCAGAGAATGCATGACATGCTACAATTTAAAGTAAAACTCTTCATAAATAGCAAAGGAGTACATTACTTAGCAATGATAGCTAAAAGCATATTTTAAAATAAATGATGACCTACCAAAGTCCTCATAAACTATCACAAAATCTAAACCATCATAACAAATCTTATGTTTTAAATGATAAATATAATATTGCATTACATCATTCAAAAAATAATTACAATTACAATGTTAATGAAGACTGATATAATGAAATGATATAAAAATTATTTATTAAAAAATGTAGCCGTCACCAACCAAGAAATCAAAAAACAATCTCAACCAATCATATAAATTAATTACAACACATAAGCAAAACAATTGCAAACAGGAATAACATAATTACAAACAATAAAAGATGACATTTCCCACCTCAAAGAAATTAAATTAAAAACTTACTGTTTTGTAGCTGCAGATCTTTCTCTGTATCCACGTAATCATAAATAATAATCCACAAAAATATTACACAAAAAGCCCAAAAACTAAATGCAAAAATACAACGAATCCAATAGAAATCCCTTGAAGCAATCCAAAGTATCTTGGAACCATAAAAAACATTAAAAAAGTGTTTAAAAAATGAAACACTCCAGGAAACCCAAAAATCTAAGTAAAAAGCATTGGTTTATTGTAAACCAAAAATAATTTCCTTTATAAAATAAAAACAGTAAACTCCCAATGCCCATTGGACACGTTTGTAGACAAAAAACTCTAAAGTACATCAGAAAACTAACCCGTAAAACAAATTACATTCATAAAAATACATACATATCACAGTTTATAATCAAATATAATTAACATAACACAACTTAAAATAATGACATATTACAAAAATAGTTTATGAAAACTCAAAACTACAAACAAGTGAAAAACACTAACACAAATACATCTAAATGTACAAAGAACCCACAAACACCACTATGAGTAACTTCTAGACCTCCCTCTGAACCTTCCTACCCTAAAAACCCTTACAAAATCCTTAAAAAAGACATACCTGTTCCGATGAAGAGCAGCACCTTACTGCGACCTGATTTCAGGACAATAGACTAAAATATAAACAAATAGATTACAAAATAGAAGGCAGCTGTAAAAAAAATGGACACTAAATTAAACTAAGAAAAAGACTACCTCCCCATAGAAAAGAATTGGTAATATTCTAAAAATGTTGAATAAATGTATAAAAAATAAATAAAATTACATGTGAAAAAATGTTTAAAAATTGTAAAGTTTAAATTAAATAATAGTATAAAATATTTACAATTATTGAATATATACAGACAAAACTTATGTTAGAAATATGTATATAACAATTTAAGAAATGTTAAAACACTGTTAAACAATGGAACATTTAAAGTGAAAATGTGCAGCATACAATAGTCTTTAAATATAATTTACAGTTTTTTGTAATAATAAAAATTATTTAATAAATGTTGTATTTACTTATTTTATATGCATATTTATTTTTTATTAAAATATACATGATTACAAATATAAAAATTTACAATAAATAAACTTTGAAAATATAAATCAAAGGAGGAAAATGTGTGACATCTTTATTCTATAAGAAAATGTAATTAATGATATTATTGGTTACAAACATACAGCTAATTAATTTTTTATTATATTTTCAATCACCAACAATACTAATAAAATAAGACAAACTATTTATACTACATACAAATAAAATTAAAAGAAAAGATTTCAGACTAAATGTATAAAATTAAATATTCACATTCCAACATAAATCATTTTTTAAAAGTGTTAGACACTAAAGGGGTGACATTTATTATGCCCACTCCACTATGACCATACTGGGGGTAGGTGCTTAACACTAAAGTGGTGATATTTACTATTCCCACTCCAATCTAATCCCATTTGAAGAAGGCATTTGACACTAAAGGGATGACAACACTATTCTCACTCTAATCCAAACCAATTTGGGGAAGGTGTTGGACACTAATGGGGTGATATTTACTATTCCCACATCTATCTAAATCAATTTGACGAAGGTGTTGGACACTATGGGCCTGATTACGATGGCGGTCGGACTGCAACCGACGGCTCGTCGGTTGCGGTCTGACCGCCATCTGCTGCTGTGGTCCGACCGATGCATTACAATGCGTGCGGTCGGAGGCGGCAGTCGGAGGGACCTTCCGACACTTTCCAACAGCCTCAAGGAGCCCAATCGGTGTGTCGAAAGCAGTTCATAATCCCTTAATGACGGCAGCTCCGCCGTCAGGATTATGATGTCGGTTTCCGACAGCCATTCCATGTAGGCCTTTGCGACATGGAAAGGCTATCAGAAAGCGACATTGGGGACCCCTAGCATGGCCCCCTTTCCTTCTGCACCCTCCACATTTGGGCTTGGGGGGTACCTATGGTGCCCCCCTAAACACCTCACGGTGCCTGCCACACGGTGCAGGGATGTTTGAAAACATAAATTTTTCAATGGAAGCTTGTGCTGCGGGCCTTTTCAGCCCGCCGCACAAGCTTTCATTGAAAGATGGATGTTTCCGACCCCCCTATGGGAGGTCGCATCCAAATAATGCATACGGAACCGCCAACCTGAGGTCGGGCGGTTCCCAATCTGCAACGGTGTAACGTCCGCCCGACGTTGTAATTAGCACCTAAAGGGGTGACATGTACTATGCCCACTCCAATCTAAGCAGATTGGGGGAAGGTGTTTGACACTAAATGGGTTACATTTACTATTCCCACTCCAATCTAAACCAATTTGGGGAATGCGTTGGACACTAAAGGGATGACATTGACTATTTCCACTCAAATATAACCAGATTGGGGTAGCTGTTAGACATTAAAGGGGTGGCATTGATTATTCCCACTCCAAGCTAAACCAATTTGGGAAAGGTGTTCAACACTAAAAGAGGTGGAATTTACTATTCCCACTCCAATCTAACCATATTGTAGGGAGTTGTTGGAAAATAAAGGGGCGGCATTTACTGATACAACTCCAATTGAAATCAATTTGAGGAAAGACGTGGACACAAAAGCAGTGACATTTACTATTCTCACTCCAGGCTAACCATATGGGGGGAAGGTGTTGGACATTAAAGGGGTGACATTTAATACTCCCACTCCAATCAAAACCAATTTAGGGAAAGTGTTGGACACTAAAGGGTGACATTTAATATTCCTATTCCAATCTAAACCTATTTGGGGAAGGTGTTGGACACTAAAGGGGTGACATTGACTATTTCCACTCCAATCTAAGCCAATTTGGGGAAGTTGTTGGACACTAAAGAGAGGTGACATTTACTATTGTCACTCCAATCTAACCATATTGGAGGAAGGTGTTGGACAATAAAGGGATGACATTTACTATTCCCACTCCAATCTAAACCAATTTGAGGAAGGTCTTGGACATTAAAGCAGTGACATTTACTATTCCCACTCCAAGCTAACCATATTGGGGGAAGGCATTGGACACAATATGGGTGACATTTAATATACCCACTCCAGTCTAACCCAATTTGGGAAAGGTGTTGGACACTAAAGGGGTGACATTTACTATTCCCACTCCAATAGAAACCAATTTGAGGAAGGTGTTGGACACTAAAGGGGTGACATTAACTATCCCCACTCCAATCTAACCATTCTGGGGAAGGTGTTGGACACTAAGGGCCTGATTATGAGTTTGGCGGACGGGTTACTCCATCACAAGCGTGACGGATATCCTGTCTGCCGTGTTACGAGTTCCATTATGTTCCATTGGATACAATAGAACTCGTAATACAGCGGACGGGCTATCCGTCACATTTGTGAGGGAGCAACCTGTCCACCTAGCTTGTAATCAGGCCCTAAAAGTGTGACATTTACTATTCCCACTCCAATCTAAAGCAACTTGGGGAAGGCTTTGGACACTAAAGGGATGACATTTACTATTCCCACTCCAATCTAAACCAATTTGGGGAAGGCATTGTGTACTAAAAGGGTGACATTTACTATTTCCACTCCAATATAATGCTACTTAAGAAAGAAGTTCAGTGCTAAAGAGAGGATATTGACAACATCCACTTCAATATAAAATATTTTAAATACGATAATACAAATTAAGCATTTTAAATACACAATTAATACTCCATACTCACACAATTTTTTTAATTATAAAATTAAATAAACTTTGATTTAAAAACACACTAGCCAAAACTACAAACCTATATATAGATATTAAAATATTAAAATATGAACAAATATTTTTTATGATTAATACATAACATATTTTTAAAAATATTCACAAACATTCCTAAACTTTAAACCATAAAATAAAAATTAAAATCATTATCCAAAATAAACAACATTAATATGAAATTATGTACATACATTTTATATTTAAAAAGATTAAAAATATACATTTTTAACATAATATTACAATTTTAAACCAAAAATGTAAAATATCATTTTACAAAAATGCAAAATAATATACGTTTTATATAAAAATATTTCTAAATATTTTACTTTATTAAAATGATTTGTGATCAATTTTAAATGTTTAAAATGTCTTCTTTAAATTTACAAAAAATTAATTTAATGCCAGTATATATTTTATTTACTATCAAGTTCAAAATTATAAAACATATAAAATTTAAAATGCTAAGGGGCCCATTACCATACCCGGCGTAAAAAAATCCGCCAGGCATGGAAGCGGCAAAAATCCGCCCGCACACACCGCCTGAACACCGACCACGCCATTACGATTACACAAACCGAAAACCGCCATCGGCGGAAAAATCACACAAAATACCGCCCGCCAACGTCCGAGTCGGAGTCAAACCGCCCGCCACGGACGGAAACACGCACGACAACACAAAACCGCCCGCCCTCACGGCCGACACACCGCACGTGAAA
This sequence comes from Calotriton arnoldi, assembly GCA_963921515.1. Lineage (NCBI taxonomy): Eukaryota > Metazoa > Chordata > Amphibia > Caudata > Salamandridae > Calotriton > Calotriton arnoldi. Next base: position 683,264 of record CAWUFW010002294.1, read on the forward strand.
TTACGATCGCACCGACATGAGCGCGGAAAAACCACAAATATACCGCCCGCCAGCGCAAACAACGCCGATGAGAATCGACACGGCAGAAGCCATGGCGCCAACGTACCTGCACAGAAACCATCCGCACACAAAACCAATAGCACACAACATGGCCAACAAGTCCACACAGCAAGGCACGCACAAATACACAAGCACAGTACACATCCCGAAAACACCCCCCGGACAAACAAAAAATACAAAGGCCAGAACCCCAGACACAACACACCTGAAAACAACAGACCATGAGGACACACCCACATAGGTGAGTACAAAAGCAGCACTCCCACAGACCACAACCCCTTGCTACATTGCAAACCAGAGAGGAGAGGAGAGGACACAGTGACACAGCAAGGACAGCAGCACACCACAGAAACGCACACATCACAACCACCACCACCACCACCACCACCAAACACCACCACCACCACCACCACCACCAAACACCGGCACCACAAACCCCCTGCACATTACACAACACACACCGCACCAGCACCACAAACACCATGGCACCACAAAGAATGCCCAAGTTCACGCCCATTGAGCTGACGGTCATGGTCGACGAGATCATCAAGGTGTACCCACAAATCTATGGGAACATGGTCCAGCACACACCACTAGCCACCAGAAACAGAATGTGGAACCGGATCGTAGACCAGGTCAATGCAGTCGGGACCCTGCCCAGGAACAGAGGTGAAATAAACAAACATTGGAATGACGTAAAGAGCCTGGTCAAGAAGAAGGAGGGCAAAAACAGAGAGCTGGCTGCCGTCACTGGCGGAGGGAATCCCACGCTCTTTAAGACCTTCAAAGCGTGGGAGGAGAAGGTGCGAGTCGTAATACATCCGGAGATCCTCGCCGGATTAGCAGGGGAGTGGAGGCTGGTAAGTACAAACTAATGTATACCAGCACACCGCTATGTACTCACATGCGCAACCACCATGCCACAGCTCCCAGGGACAAACACCCCCATGTCCAGCACACAATACACAACACATCACACACACATGCAACAGACACCACCACACACAGCCCAAACCGAACAACTGTAACATACGTGGGGACATGTGTACACTCAGCCAGCCACGTAACCACCAACAGGTCCCCAAATATGCCAGAAGCGCCACAACGAGCACCCACCACACCCATGTGTCCGCCACAGCTGCACTAACCGACAAGTAACAGGTAAGTGGCAGGAACACAAAGTGCAGTGGGTGGGAGGGTGGACAGCCCAAGTACAACACACACCAGGCCCCAGTCCCACAGCACAGCAAGGAGGAGCATCCCCCACACCCCACAGCCACGTGTCAGCCACCGCAGTGCACAACGACAGCCGAAAGGCAGACATCACGGTCCACAGCAATCGGTGTCAGTGGGTGTCCAGCCACCCCCACGACCCACAACACCCCCCACCCCCACAGACCTGCAACATGGAGCACCCCCGCTTAGAGCCATGTGGCATCCAGTACAGTGCACGCACGAACAACTTGCAGGTGGGAAACTGGACAGGGCTGGATTACTGGAGGCATGAGGACCATAACACGACCAACACATGGGACATGTCACGTAGCAGACGAACACGCAGCACCGCCCACCGTCACGAACAAGTGAACAATGTGCACACGGACATGAACAACAGACTCACACCCCACATGACCCATCACATACATAGCAACACCCAAGGAGCCACGTCTGCATGCACAAGCCACACTTAATATAGTACCACACGGCAGCCACTGTGCAACTCATCACACACAACCGAAACACCATTGAAGTCCTGTCCATGTAGCCCCTACTGCCTGTCAACCACACACCCCACAACTACACCTATGTAAGACAAACAACACTAGACGCAACAGAGCGGAACAACATATATGCACACGAACACCACTGAACCCATCAAACACACAGACACACCATGCACATACAACATACCATCCATCCGTCAGCCCCAGTCTCATGAAAGGCATGTCATCCGCACAGCTGCCACACATACAGCAGTCACGCTAAGATACATGCCCATGACCAACCATGTACCAGAAGTCAATGAAGCGCACGACACACTGTGAGCAACAACACACAACATGGGCCACACCCCCCCGAGCACTGCAGTGATGCACATGGCACAGGGCAGCACGCACACCAAGGAGATGGGACAACTGCAATGCGTTGGCTGGCACACAACCATCACTCACTCATAACGATGCGTCCAATGCCATGTCCAGTAATCACAACAGACAGCAAATATGCAGGCCATGTCAAGCATGCACACACCTCAAACCATGCACTGTCATGCTGCCACAACACATGTCACGTTCGGCACCCATGGCTCACAGCATATACCCCAAAAGCATATCCCCTCCCAAATGCGAATCTGGGGCATGGCCCCCATGTTGCCATATGCGTTCCTAAGCGTTCCATTTGAACCCCAAAAGCATATTCCCTCCCAAATGCGAATCTGGGGCATGGCCCCCATGTTGCCATATGCGTTCCTAAGCGTCCCATCTGAACACCAAAAGCAAAGTACAAACCAGACCCAGGATGGGCCAGGAGCCCGCATACACCAGAGTCACAATAAGTAGGGGCACAGCAACACACCCATCGGCATGGCCAATCCGTCCCATGCCACATGTGCACAGCACACAGTCCCATTGCCAAGCACACACAACTACAAATGCTACAGCCACACACACGCCTCCGGGAAACCCATGTACGAGATTGCACGAACTGTTAATGTCAGACGACAACTACATACTTCGCCAGGTGCAACACAATAACAAATCTCATTCTCTCCACAGGTGACGAACTGCTGGATGCTGGGGATGGAGCCAGCAGCCAGCACAGCCAGCCTACAAGCCCCCAACGAGGACACACGGATCTGGAGGATCTGTCCTCCTCTTCGGACACGGACCACCAAGCAGGCCCATCTGGTGTGGCAGGGCCCAGCCGCTCCCCAGGACCCCTCCTACCCACCAACCCATCATCCAGGGCTGCTGAACATTCCCAGCCCCCTGCTGCCACTGTCGTTGCGGCCACACCCACGGTCATTGCGGCCACACCCACGGTCATTGCGGCCACTACCATTGCCGCAACCGCCACCATCGCCGCACCGACCACCACCGCCGCCACCACCACCACGTCTTCGCTGGCACCAGCCCCAGCGCAGGTGGTGGCCCGGCCGACTGGATCCACCCTGGGAGCCACAGCGAGGACCGTGGTGAGCAATGTGGCTAGTGGGCAGGCCGGTGGCAGCAGGACTGGTAGGAGGAGCAGGGTCAGGGAAACGCCAGCCTCCCTGGGAGCCATGCCCTGCCTCAAATGGCCAGAGTCCTTGGGGCCTATGAAGAGGCCCAAGGACAATGGGTCCGGTCTGCTTCAGACACGCGTGAGGTGCTGGGGGTGCTGAGGTCCATGGACGCCCGTATGGGCCAACTCGTGGACCTCATGGGCCAGCTGGTGGTGGCGGTGAGGTCACTGCCAGGGACAGCAGCTCCCCTCCGCCACAACCTGCCGGGGCGCAGGGTGGAGCAGCAGTGTCCAGTTCCCCTGCGTCCACAGCCAGTGAGCACACCTCAACCACCAGCATGTCGCAAGCAGGCACCCCCTCGCAAACGTGGAAGGGGCCGTCCGGAGTGGAAACAGATCTCCCGGGAGGACTTCGCACGCTCCAAACGCAAGTGAGGCAGCCAGCCAGCCTTCCGCCAGCCTTCCTTGACCAGCCACTGCATTGACTTGGACTACGATCCCACTCCACACAGCCATCTGGATGGCATGTGTGTGTTGGACTATGGACATAGAACCAGTGGGTACACCCTGATCATCACGCAGCCATGACCGACAGCTCATTGTCACAGCACGCACCACTTTTGTCATCACCTTACACACAATCACATGTCACAGTTTGTAATAAATGCACCTTTTTCACTAACTGCTGTTTGTGCCCTGTGTTTTATTTGTACGGAATACAACGGCCACCTTGGGCGGAAAGGCACCTGATGCGTGGCATGGCAATTGAATCCGGAGGGCCTGTAGGGACCTAGGGGTGGGAGACAGAACAGGAGCACATTCAATGAGTGTGTCACACACCCATCACACAGTACATGTCAACAACTACAAGCAATGTACACACATCGCACAGAGCAATAGGGCACAATGCCACAGCGACCAACAGTGGCATACTACCCTGGCCATGGAGCGTTGACACACAGCACGCAGTGAACAAACGGCCGCCCTGACACAGCACACACACACCTGCACAGATACAGCCACATCAGCCGTCGTACATGGACACTCACCGTCAAGTGAAGTAGCGGGCGATGAGCTGCTGCCGCACATTACCAGCTTCCTCCTCTCCGCTGTCCTCCTCACTCGAGCTGTCCTGGTCTGCGGGCTGGGGCCCTGGTTGATCTCCGTCATCCACGATGAGGGGGATCTGCTTCCGAATGGCCAGATTGTGCAGCATGCAGCACGCCACCACTATCTGGCACACCTTCTGTGGGGAGTACGCCAGCGCACTCCCGGTGCGGTCCAGGCACCTGAACCTGGACTTGAGGAGGCCAAAGGTACGCTCGACCACACGTCTGGTCCTCCCATGTGCCTCATTGTAGCGATCGTCTGCTGGGGTGCGAGGATTCCTCAATGGACTGAGCAGCCATGCCCCATTCGGGTACGCAGAGTCACCTGGGTGTGAGGGACACAGAGAACCGTTGCTATTCCAACTGGACAGGGGACAGCATCGCACAACCAGCACGCTACACCACTCCACATACTCACCGACAATACAGCCACGATCCTGTTGCAGATTGGACATCAGTCGTGGCAAGATGCTGTTGCGCATTATGTGTGCATCATGGGCCGAGCCTGGGAACTTTGCACACACGTGGGTGATCACCATGTCCGCAAGGCACACCACTTGCACATTCAGGGAGTGCGTGTGCTTCCTGTTGCGGTACAGGTGCTCAGTGGCCTGTGGTGGAACAAGGCCGACATGTGTGCAGTCAATGGCTCCAACGACGTGTGGGATTCTGCCAAGGGCATAGAATGCACCCTTCACTGCCGCCAATTCACGAGCCCTGGGGAAGCGGATGTACCTGTTTCGGTACAGCATCATGGCTGCCAGTACATCCCTCAGCACCTTGCTGAACATGGGCTGGGACATCCCTCCTCCAATGCCCACTGTGTGCTGGAATGACCCAGTGGCGAAGAAATGCATGGCGGCCATCACCTTAGCCGTGGGGGTGACAGCAGTTGGATACACCCTGCGAGGACGGAGATGGGGTTCTAACATGGCACACAGTCGATGCAGGGTTGGCCTGTCCAGCCGAAACTTCCTAATAACCTCTGTATCGTCCATGTCCACCAGCAATTGGTATGGGCGGTCAATGTTCGGTCTCCGCCTAGGGACAATGGCAGAGGACACATGTCAAAGCAACACGACACATAGCAATTTCGCATACACATCACTGACATGACTGAGCAAGCACATGAGCCACAGCCCAGCTGTCAAGCTGGGACGGCACGGCCACAATACACTTACACAGGTCTCCCAACAATGGCAATGGCTAGTGATACAAACCACTGCCATGTGCATGCACATGGGGATCTAGGCCCCAATGACTTGCGGGGCGTGCTGATGGGGACTGACTGCATATCCGTCAAGCGGCAACGCCACGGCAACATGAATGTCTGCTGAGCATGGAACTGCTTCCGCGGCTGGATGAGTAGGGCACACGACGACGACGATGTGGGCACAGGCTGAGCGGCCAAAACAAGTGGGACCTGTGACACGAGGGGATATGAGACAGTAGTAGGTGTCAGCACTGCACCCTATGTACAGCACTGTACGGATCACACCTCCCGAAACATTGACAGGTGTCCACATTGACAGCCCCATGCCAAGACGGCTGTGTGCTTGCAGTCACACGTCACAGGTGAGAGGTTACATTGCATGTGCCAGGTGGCAGACGTACATAGTGGGAGCTGGCATGTGTGTGCATGTGTCTCCTGTTCAGGATCCACCAGATGGGCGCTGACTCTGTACTGACCATTGGACACAGCATGTTCCGTGGAAGGCTTGTGTGTGTGGGATGGTGGCACTGGATGTGCCTCCGTTGGGTGGGGGCCATGCACAGGGCGGGTACGTCGATGATTGCGCATTGTTGGTCACGGTGGGTGCACCAACTAAGATGTGTTGCCCTGTGTTCAATTCCTATGTCCGCATGATGATGGACTGTAGATGTGGGCAGACTACACATTGGTCGATGTGCTGTCTATATGCATGTGCCTTCACACCAGGCACAGCTGCCCCTGCACATGTGACCCCTGCTGGACTCGCTGCTGGGTCTGTGGAGCTGATGCACCTTCTGCGCGTGGGGCGGACAGCTCTCCTCACTTCCCTCATTGCGCATGTCATGACTTTGCCGCAGATGACATGGATCATGGAGGGCCCACATGTACGCGTGGGTAGGCTACACATGATTGTACACTGGTCGCCACCCCCAGTCAGTGTTTCGAATGGGAAGGTTGTCGTGCTGGTGGTATGTTCGATGTGGCGGATGGGCGGGCCTAGGTGCGGGCTTACATTCCGGACATGGGGGTAGTTGGATTGGCGACTAGTTGCAGTACACACGGGACACGTCTCTTCCTTTCCACATCTGGGTCATCCCTTGTACTAACTGACAGTGATACAGTCATCTTCGCCCCAGCCCTCATGTCCTCCCCTCGCTCCCCCAATATGCATGCTCACCTGCGAGGCTAGCGCTTGCACAGGCAGCCCCAAGCTCGCACCAGAGAGGGCAAGGAGTGTATGTGTGGGTCCAGTTGCACGAGTGGGCTGTCTCAGGGTATGATGTGTTGCGGGACGCCGTCCACCTGCGTGGTGCCCCAAATGGAGACCCGGCCTGCATGGACTATGCATCACAGTCTTCGCCTTCCGGATCCGCCACCTGCGACACCCAGTGGCTGTGGCTGCCCTTGCGGCCAGGCCACGTCCGTCTGTGACTGATGGCCCACACATTCACTCTTTGGCCTCTCTGGGGAGGGCTCGGGGTGGTGGCGCACGCGCTTGCACTTAGTCGCAATGGCATGTGGCGTGGTTGGTATGATGGGCAATGGATGGGATGGTGCGAGCCACCTCCCGTGACCTCAGTGCTGCTCGTGCTGTGGTGCGTCCCCCTACACTTCCATTTGACTTGTGCCATGCTAGACGTTGAGGTTCTATTGCCTGCGTGATATGACCAGGAGGAGCGCGAGGAGACCTCTCACACACCATGCTCCACTGCCATCCCGTGCCCTGTATCGCCTGTGCGGATTGACTATGTTGGGGTTACACCTGGTCGACTGGGGCTGTGTGTGCCTTGTCAAGGGGCATGGCGGGCGCACAACAGGATCCAGCTTGTCCACAGAGGGTGGGCTGAGGTGCGCCTGGTACCGCTTTGTACGTGTGCCCGGCTGCTGTGCACACACGTGTTCACTCCCCCGACAGGTGTCCTCTCACAATGCCCAGGGAAGCGGTGGTGTACTGTTCATGACCCCTCCCAACACGGCGTGCTCCAACTTGGCATGTGCGCATCTACCCGTCGCACCCACCCACCTGAGCACTGCGTCCATACGACTTCACACGACACATGTGTGTCTTCCACAGTAGTGCTACTCATTTGCGTTGACATCCAATACCAGTGGACTACATGGTCATGTCACGACTGCTGTGTACTTCACATACTCTCATCCTCTCTCATTCGTACTTGTGAAATGAGTCAGCGGAGACAGTTTTGGTTTCAAACATTATATTGAGTCTTCTGTCCTCTGTGATGCAGTATAGTGGACACTACTGGCAGCGGAATACATGTTGAGGATATACTGAGCATGATTGCAAATGGGATAGGGTGTGGGGTTACATGTGATTGGCTGTTGCATGTGGGATGTGGGCTTCAGAGTGACATCTGCTTGGCCAAGGCTGTGCTAATGTACATTTACGTATAGCTGCGGAGCTGCGGACTTTGACACAGACGGTATACATGTAGCCTACCAGACCGCTTGGCATCATGGGCACAGTCCATCTCAGTTCCATGTGACAGGTTTGCTGCGGTTGTTCCTCATGCACGCGTGCATGTGAGATGACATCAGGGCATGTGCTTGCGTGCATGCAGCGGCGTGCCACTTGTTGTTGCACTGTGGTGGTTACTGGACATGTCACAGTCACTGGGGTCGTGTTGTTGTTGTATGCACTTGTCGTCCATGCAAAGGTCCTGGTATGGGATTCCCGGGGCGGGGGTGGGAGGGGTGCAGCACCCACAGACTCCAGGCGACCTATTCATGTCCACTGAGCGGTGTGTGTGTCCATGTGCGCTGGATCCATGTCGTGTATGGTTGTTCGTGCAGTTCCGTCCATGTGGGTGCGATACACAGAGCCCATGCCACTGCCTCCCACGATGCATGCGGTGTTCCTGGATGTGATGGGGAACAGTGTGCATGTCCCGGTCATATCCGATGTCATGGCGATGTCGTTGATGGTGTGGTTACAGTTGCCGGTCGTTTGGTATGGCTGTTGTGGTGGTGACTGGCCAGTCCGTGCGGAAGCTAAGCATGGGTGCGGGGTTGGACATCATAGGTCACTCGGGGAACCTGCGTTGTGGTCCGACGAATTGACAGGTTGTCAGGTATGCGATGCCGTCCAGCAGGGCTTCCATGTCATTGGTGGTGTACATGTTTGCCAGCCAATGTAGCGGATGGTGGCTGTCAAGGTGTTGTTCGTAAGTTGTCCCTTGGAGGACCATGATGGGGCATGCTGGGTGACATTCGATGTAGCTGTTCTCGATGATCCGTCGTGTGGAGGCACAGTGGTCCCATTTCAGTGCGGGTGCGATGTTGGCCACATACGCCATGCCCCCATAGGCAGAGCAGGCCCTGTCGTGTGCGTCCAGAGGGAGGAGTAGTGGTAGCAGGTCCGCCTTCAGACATGCCGGGTTGGAGAGGCATATCTCGACGGGATGCTGGTATGGACACCTCCGACAGTAGAAGACGGGCATGACGCAGCTGAACAATGTGATGCGGTAAGTCAGTCGGTAACTTACGTTCAGCAGGGACAGGAGATCGCATCCCAATGTATGGAACAGGTTGGTTTTGTACAGCTTGAGCTGTTCGGCGTAGTTGGGTAGGTGTGTTGCGGTTGCCATTTCCCAGCGGTGCGTTGTGGTGGCGTGCTCCGGCTGTGTGTGCAGTCTGCAATGTGCACGCTCCGAGGTTGCTGTGAGCTCTGTGTAGTCGTAGGGAGACAGGACTTGTGTTCTGTTTGCTTGTTTGGAGGACACGGGCCCTCTTCCCACATGCTTCTCAGACAGTTCAAGGTCAGTGATGTGTGACTCCTTCCAATTAACTTGCATGTGGCCGACATGGGGGAGTGTTTTCTTCTTTCTTCCCCGTCCGTTGTGTGCTTCTGTGATATGCGCTATCTGCCCTGTGGTCGGTCTCCTCGGCATGCCTGTGTTGGTCTATTCTTGGACAATGGCTGTATTCACCGGCTTCTGTCGTAGGGCTGTGGTTTCGGAGTTGGAATGGAAGGTCATTCAGTGCTGTCTGCTCTCCCTTGTGTGGGCGGCAGGCTGCCTTTCCGCTCTGCGTTGGGCCTTGTGTGTGAATGTTATTCTTGGGCCACCTGTTGTCGGTCCCCGGGCTCTTTGGTGTTCTGTTTTATATGTCTTGTTCATATGTGCAGGGTGGTATGGGTGTTTCAGTGTGGTACTGGCGTTCCTCTTCCCGAAGGGGCCCTGCTTCTCCTAGTTGGTGTTGCCGCCGCTGTGTGCTACGCCATGTTTGTTACACGGGGGTGTGTCCTGCTGTTGCGTGACTTCACTGACATGTGTGCGTCGGTTGTGTGGCGTTGGGTGTTGTCCGTGAATTGGGCGTTGGGGACATGTCTGTGGCAGGCCTGTCACGTGTCATGTGCGTTCGGGGTGGGGCTGATGTGTGTGCTGCTTGGTTGTGTCCCTGTGTCTGTGTGCGACGCATGCATGGCGCTGCGGTTGGCCTCTGCGTTGTGCGCATGTGTGGCGGCGTCATCGGCGCTTTGGGGCCGTGACGGGGTGGTTGGTTCCTAGTCCCAGGTGGTGTGTACACATGTGTTCCGCGATGTTTCGATTTGGCCTGTGTGTCATATGTGGATGCAATGGTGGATGTGTAGTGTACACGCGCTGGTGGGGGTTGTCCGCTTTTCCGCCCTTGCACTGTGTGCGCTGTTTGCGTGCACTTGTTGTGTGTGTGCCTACCTGCGTCTCCGCGGTACGTTGCGTCCTTGGTGGTGCATCAGCAGAAGCATGGGGAGGGCCTGCAGTGCTGGATTCATGCTCGGGGAGCCGCTTCTTCGTTGTCCGTGCTCGGCATCCATGTTACCGCTTCGGTTTGTCGTACGGTATCTCTTGGCCGTGGGAGCCGTTTGTTTGCGGCATCGTAATTTATGCGCCGGGCGGGACGTGTTTCGTCGGACGGTGTGTGTCAGTTAGGCTGCGCCGCTACGTGTACGGGCGCACTTTGATGGCGGACGGTGTTGCTGGCTTGCCGGCGGTGTTTGGCCTACTTTTCGCATCGTAATTGGACGGGCGTGTGGACTGCTGCGTGCCGGCGGTAACTGGTGCTTTTTGCATCCGCCAGCACGGCGGTGGTGCTTCCGCCCGCCATCGTAATGTGCCCCTAAGATATTAATTTGTATATCATTAAAATTATTAGCATTAAATATGATTTAAAATATTAACTTTTTACAATCCTCCCCACCTTTATCTCCTAAAACCCCAATATACTGCTACTAAAAAAGGAATCCTAACTTTACTACTCCTAAATGCCTGATTTTTCTCAGTTTAGGAAAACTGGACTGAGTGGCAGGTATTAATAATTTTTAATGTACATTGAATTATCAAACATTCTTGTTGTGCTCAACTTAGAATTAGACAAATAGTATCACCATGTGGTGGACTGTCATTAGTGATGGTGTGGAGACTTGTCAGTGCCGGCAAATACTGGCTCAAATTAAGCCCTTGTTGCAGAATTCCACTGAACACAATGCTTTCAGCCAAAGCATTGGGAAACCCTAATGGGTGTTACTTTTGAAACACCATTAGGATAGAAACCAAACCTTTGCAAGGGCTTTCTTTTCCTCATAAGACAGCCACTGAAAATATAGAGCAATAAAGAATAGAAAATTCCCTTATTCCTCAAAAATGCAAGCTAGTATGTTCTCTTGTCTCACCTAGACTAGAAGCAAACCTTCCCCAGACTAGTCCACCCTTCAACATGAAGACTTGTAAATTGCATTTTTGGTCACTCCAAAATCAGCAATTTTTTGGGCCTTCTGGATGGTAAGGGACCATGTGAAATACCTCTAGTGGAGTTTCTCTTGATAGAGGAAAAGGGCCGCTGAACAAGCCGCAATACTACAGAGCATTTTTCAAACATCCATGCACCATGTGCCAGGCATCATATGGTGCCTGGCACACGGTACATGAAGGTTTGTGGGAGCACCACATAGTGAAGGCCCACGGGGGACCTGCTAGGGCCCCCAAAGTCCCTTTCCGACAGACTTTCCATGGCAGTCGGACCACCATGGAAAGGTTGTCGGAAAGGACATCGTAATCCCTACGGTGGTGCCTGTGCAGGCACCACCTTCATTGTAGGGATTACTATCCGACTGACGCTCCGATGGGCTCCTTGTGCTTGTCGGAAGCATCTGTCGGTCCCTCCGACTGATGCACTTCGACCGCCGGTAACCTAATCCGGCGGTCGGACTGCAACCTCAGATGTAGGTCAGACTGCCACCGATGGCCTGTCAGTGGCGATCCACCCAACATCATAATGAGGCCCTAAGAGTCAAATGGCTTGGTCGTGTGACTCAACCAATGGAATACTATCAGAGTTCTTACTACAGAGGGAAACATGTCCCGATTGTCTTATATGCCCTCTTTTGGCTTAGGGGCTGATTATAAGTTTAGCAGTCCCACTGCCGTGGTCACGTCGGCGTCGGATTAACCACCACCGACTAAGCGGTCAACCTGCCGTATTACAATGTTGTCAGGTTTCAGAATGAACGACTGCCAGAGCACTGCCGCCACCGCCAGCCATTTGCCAATTGCTGCGGCGTCAGACGGAGGGAAGCAGCTGGCATAGGGTGGTACAGAGACGTTTCTCCGCTATCCGAATTACGAGTTGGCTTTCCAAAGAGCCGGCCATGGCAGTGGGACACCTGCTTCGAGTCTTCGGAAACGAAGGATTTGTGGTGCATCCTCACCCATTTCCTTTTTTTCCCTTCAGTCTCTGACATGGATCCCTTCCTCCAGGTCTCCCCTTCAAAGCAGCATCTTGACCCTGAAGAAAATTGCCCTTCTGGCGCCAAAATACGGGTAAGACTGTTTTCTAGTATTTACCCACTGACAGGATCAGGCACATATGGCCCACACTTCAGCAATGGGTAGTAGGTTTTTTTTCACGTGTCATGCATATGTGTACATTCAACACTTGGGCAGTCAGAATATACACACATGCATCGACAAATATGAAAAAACATTCATCTCTGTTGGAAAACCACTGCTGGCCCATCGGAGACAAGCAAAACGGCAGGCCGGAGACCGCTGCTGTGGGTGTCTTCTTTGGACCTTCGTCGCGGCGGTATGGTGGTCGGACCGCCAAACACATAATCAGGCCCTTATTGCTGGAATCTTTTGTTGCATAAATGCAAGATTAAAAATCTCTGGGACTACTCATGGTGGTTCAGAATAGAAAATTCTACCTTATAAAGGCGATGCTTGGGTATTTATGGTTGATGCAAAGGTTTCCTTGGGCTTTGGTCTATTTAATTCAGAATTTTAATACATGTGAAAATTGTTTATGAGGTAACTATAGCTTGTGCCCTTGCCAAGCACTGCTTATGAGTTCACATATTACATTGCTCATGACATGTTCTATGACATCATTAATAACATTACTGTGCATGGCGGGGGTGCATGTTATAGTAACGAGTGAACTGTAACTGGTGAATTTCAGCAGTTTTTTTCAAATAGAAAATGCATCTATATGTATAATCACCTAAACAAAATGCTTAGTATACATTCTCCCTTCCTTATTTCTCTTCTTCTTTATTTCAAATAACTTGGTCCCTGATTTTGAGTGGGTCAGAGTTTTTTAACTCCTACGCAAACCATAATTTCCAGGTTCCGTGCAGTTTACCATTAGATATAAGTGCGATAAAGTTTCCACCATTTATTAAATTTCACCTGGTGAAACGTACCAGAATGTAACAGGGGAATAGATCATGCTATATACTGTGAAATGCAAATTGTGGGACAGAAAGTTCCAAAATCTGCATGTTATTACCCAAAAACTCAGAATAGGAGCCCTTTTTCATGGTCAGGATCCTGGTGCCCTCGTGGTATGCTGGGGATCCTCATGGGATTCTCTCATGTCTGGTCGTTTTTACCCCTTCCCTTTGACCTTGTGGGAATAAATATCCTCCTGACATGGGGGGGGGAGGGGGGCAGCGGGGGGGGGGGATTTTAACCCTCTGCGCACTTTCACCAATAGTCTTTCAGTTCCTTCCTCATCATAGAGAATAGGACTGGCCTCCCTACAACCCGCTTTTTGACTATGCACTAGTTCATACCCTTTACGTTGTTCGACATTTTTCTACATATTATACATAAGAATTGATTTTCCTTGACAACTAAAGCTGTTGTGCGCCAGGATCATTTCCCTTTGACAATATTAAAATCATTTCACCGCGCTCCTATGTCTTTTGCCCAGGTCTATCTGGCCAAACAGGTGCACTCGAGCACACCTCGCCTCGCTCCACATCTGTCTTCCTACTATTTATTCACCTTTCTGGAATCCATATTTATTTTTATTGCGCAGCGCTGTTTTCATAGTTTGAAATGTCACCCACCATGTCGTGCCTTCTGTTTCAAATGTCAGCCTTTATTTACATCCATATTCACTCCCGCTCTCTGCATGCAAGCGGTGCACGGATTAATTTGCAAACTTTGAAAACCCAATGCGTTTTCTTAAATTCAGGAATCCCCCGCCTTCAGCCATGCTAGAAAGTACCCCTCCTCAACTAATTGTATTTCTTGAAGACTGTATATTCTATTAGATGTTTATCATATCATCGATGAGGGCATATCTTCTTTTCAACCTGAACTAGCACAGTCTTCTTATCAGTTGTCTCCTACCCGGGCTCTTGGCTCATTTAAACTCTCTTTCTGTCAGGAGAAATGAGAATTAATATTTTTTCTGATCATTTTTCAGGTTTACTTTTTACAGAATATGAGGGTTGTTATTAAAAAACTGGACTGATGATGCGAAATACCACGAGCCAGGATTTATATTACTGCTGGTAGAAACATAAAACAAAGCATGAAGTAATGTTACTATCTTAAGAATGGCAAAGAACTTTCTTCCCCTGCTTTCTGTCTCTCACAGAAAGACCATTGTCCAAGCTCTGGTAATCTCGAGATTGGATTACGTCAACTCTTTGTACTTGGGACTTCCCAGTTACTTAATTGCCCGCTTGCAGGTGATTCAAAACACGGCTGCTAGGGCCATCTTCTTGGCAGGCCCTAGGACTCATTCGTCCCCTCTCTTGTTATCCCTGCATTGGCTCCCTGTTCAGAAAAGAATCCATTTTAAAGCGCTGATTTTGGTTTTTAAAGCTTTTAATCGGATTGGAGCTCCTTATCTCAGACAAAGATTTCCCCATTACACTCCCCAACGTACTCTGAGGTCCTCAACTCAACTCTTGATTCCTGTTCCTAAAGTTTCACTTGCTCGGGTCGGAGGTCGATCTTTTCAAGTGGTCGCCTCCCACCTATGGAACAGCCTTCCTTGGCCCTCAGACAGGTTCAGGACCTACTCACCTTCAGAAAAAAACTTAAGACGTGGCTTTTCCAACTTTAACCCGTTTTGCAGGTTTTGCCTTAGGTTCTCTTCTCTGCGGCTGTTTATGTGGTTTTTGCTTAGCGCCGGGACACTCCTGGGAGTAGCCGTGCGCTTTATAAATACCAAATTAAAAAATAAATAAATAAATAACTACTATAAAGAATTGCTCAAAAAGATGACCAAAGTGCTAAATACTTGAGTGATGCTATTATTTGTGTGCATACCGTGTATTATGAAAATGCCTATAAGTATTTTCTCTCAGAGAAATTATAAGGGCCTTATTACGACTATGGCGGTCCAGAGGACCGCTGTAGTCACAGTGGCGGTCCATGGTCCGCCAGACTGGTGGTCCACCCTCCTATTACGACTTGGGTGGTTGGACAGCCACAAGACCGCTGCAACCGCCGGTGATCTGTGATCCCGTGGTGACTGCGCAGCGGTCAGGGCAGCAACATGCTGGCTGTGCTGCTTTGGCACCGCCAAGCATATTAGGAGTTGCCTCACTGCCATCATTTCCATGGCGGTGAGCCCGCCATGGAAAGGATGGTGGTGAGGTAGGCCCCCTGTTGCCTCTGGGCCTGAGAATGCATGTACGGGGGAACACGTATTGCCCCCTGTATTTTTGCATCCCCTGTTCCTGCACAGATTGAAATGCACAACATTGTGCATTTCTTTCCGTGCAGAAACGGGCTTTGGCGCTCCCATTGCGGTGTCTCTCTAAGGCTCAAATATGAGCCTTTGAAAGGCACTGCCTGGGACCGCCAAAGCACTGCCCACCAGACCATGAATGAACTTTCAATCTGGCCGGCGGTGTGCAGATGACTTTGGCAATGTGTGCTGCCACACCGCCAAACTCGTAATCGTCTATATTCATGTTGCGCATTTTTACCTTTTTTTAGGAGAAACGTGCATAGTTATTTTTGGTTTTGTGGGCACTATTTATACTATTTCTATAGTGCTGTGCAATCATGGCTATTTTGGAGAAGAAAGTGCACCGAGGTAAAAGTAATGGATAGACATATGTAACACTTGCAATAAAAATAAAGTAATCCATGGTGAAGGTTGGTACGGTGCTTATTCACTTTTTTTTAACACATCATTTCCTTGAGAAGTCACACTGATCATTTTAGCTAGGGGGCATTTAGTTAACTTAGTCAATAGATTTCTTTATTGCTTTCTTTATAGTATTCATCTTCTCTTCCTTAATCTTGTAAAGTGTTTCAGCCCCAGGCCCTTATTATTGGACATTCATCAGGTTGGTGCCGGACCAGGTTTGTTGATTACTCAAAGCATTTTATTGGTGGATGCCAACTGATATTAGTGGAATGTATTTTCCATTCTATGTGTTCTGTAGGTGAATATTCAAGGCAATATACTGCAACTTGAGACACTTTTGTTCCTGCGATATGATTCGAAATAAGTTTCCTTGGCAAAAAGGAAGATACAGTGATTAATGTTGATTCATTTCTGGAGTTGCCATTGCTAGGTTAATCTGCAGTATGTTTTTGTTTTATTAATGCTGGTATGTGTTATGATGTCTGTGGTTTAAGGGGGATAGATTAACTCTGATACGATTGTCAGTTGTTGGCTGCTCTCATTACAACTTATCTGTTTTCCCAATTCATATATGTGATGGGCTATTAAATGTAACTTTTGCCTGAATCAGAAACAGGTGAAGTAAATAAAGTGATTCAAGCTAATATTGTGAAACAGACATTTCTGTTGTATCGATTACTCATAGCATATCTATTACAAGATTTAAAGCATGGTTCATATGCTTATTTGCCCAAAAAGGAATGTTCACATATTTTAACACTCCCAGGGCCTATAAAGAATCGAGCACCTTCTTATGGACAAATATAAATTGCAAGCTCCTTCCAGCTGACACAAGATTGTCTAACCATTAAACACATGTGTAAGGGACAAGTTGGAGCATATTATAGTGTGATAATATATGCTCTAATACTTTACTTCTAAAGGGACCCACTAGTCAAAATATGTGGTGGAAGTTAAGAGATCTGACATGTATAGGCTTGATGTTCTAGACTGTCACAGTAAACAGAGATATCAAGAATGTGCATGGCCTCGTGGCTCAGCGCCGAATAGATATACATTGGACATTCACTAGGGCCCTGGTGGACCTGGCCTTTTTGCATGGTTATCTCCAAACATTTTGCCTTCCTCCGCCTATTTTTCTACCTTCTTTTTGTTGGCTTTACGACTCTGGTCCCTTTACTACTGCTAATCAGTGCTGAAGTGCATGTGCTCCCCCCAAAACATGGTATGATTGGTTTACAGCTGTTTGGCATATTTAATTCACATGTAAGTTCCTTGTACAGTGGTATCCCATATACCCAGGGACTGTAAATTAAATGCTACTAGTGGGCCTGCTGCAGTGCTTGTGCCACCCTCTGACATAGCCTTTCAAACCTGTCTCAGGCCTTCCACTGCAGGACCTGTGTGTACAGTTATCTGCCACTTTGCAGTGGCATTTAAAACTACTTGCCAAGCCTTACAACTCCCCTTTTATTATACATAGGTCACCCCTAAGGTGGGCCCTAGTGAGCCCTATGGGCAGGGTGCTGTTTAAGTGAAATGTAGGACATGTGCCTTTATTGTGTGGCATGTCCTGGAAGTAAAAAATGCTCCATTTTGTTTCTCACTGAAGTGAGCCCTACTCCTCTTATAGGCTAGCATTGGGAATTCCCTTATATACTTTTAAGTGGTAATTCCTAATTTGAAAAGAGTAGCATTGCCATGTTTGGTATGGTTAGAATAGTAGTGATAAATCCTTCTTACTGATGGAGTTGGATTTTACATTACTATTTCGAAATGCCACTTTTAGAAAGTGGGCATTTCTCTGTGCTTATGACTCTTTGTGCTTTGCAGCCTGACTCCAATCCACGTCTGGAGCTGCGTGACAGCTATGCTTTGTGCATACTTTCCAGACAGCCACCACACACTAATGGTTGGGTGTGACAGGGTTACATCTGCATTCATCTGCATACTGATGGTCTTCCTGGGCTGGGAGAGAGAGGGGCATTCACACTTTACATTTGTATAGGCTGTGCCCTGCCCTCACACAAAGGGCTGATTTACCCCCCTAGTGATGTCTGGAGCCAGGGCTGGGGTTGAAAGGGAGTACTGTTCACTTCTATGGTTTCCTTTGAAGTTCCCCCTTGAAAAAAGATAATTTTGAGTATAAGTACAGGGGCTCTAACCCAATGTTTTCAGAGCACTTTTGGACCTGGAACCAAACCTCTGTCAGAAGGACTGCTGCGCTGCTCAAAGGACTCATCTGGACTTCTCTTCTGCTGTTGCACTGCTGCCTGCTACTTGCTGCGTGGCCTAAATGACTCACTGGATTGTTTTTCTGCAGTTGCTTGCTGCCAGCTACTTTATGACTCTGTTCTGCCAAGGCACTGTGGTGCTGCCAGGAGAGATCGCAATTAGAACTACTGCATTTGTGCTGATCTGCCTGCCTACTGCTCCCTGCTTTGTGCTCCTCTCAAGTGTTCTACTGGGCTGCCCCAGAATTGTCCGTGGGACTATGAGTCTGGCCCTTGCAGTCCTTACAACTAGCGCATGGTGGGCACTTCATCTTCTCTCAAGCTTTGACGGTGACCGCCTCTGGGGCAAATTCCTAGACCCGGCGTGTGATTGCCTAGTGCCATCGCCTCAAAGGTACCCCCTATGGGAAGCCGCTTCCGGCATCTGTGCCACCGTGCTGTGGAGGAGAGCTGCGTGTGTTCTTCTCATGCCACTATGCTTCTGGAAGGAGAACCCGGCATCCAGGACCCTGGCCAGCCATAGCGAGGACAGAGCGAGCCACCAGAAGGAAGCCAAGGAGGTCTTCCCTGCCCGCATTCGGCCATACTGTCTGCACCTGCAGCAGGTGCCCTGCACATTAGCGGGCCACTGCCCTGCTTCATGCCTACGGGGGACCACATGGCATCTCCCTGCCATCATCTAAAGGGTGCCCCCCCATTGTGACATACCTTGGGGGGAATTTGCCGTAGCAGCGTGACAGGGAGTAACCTCGACGGAGGTCCCAATCACAGTCCAAACCCTCGCCGAAATCAGGAAGGAGCTGTGGGGATGTCTACTAGAACTACAGCAATACTTCCAATGGGTGCAGAGGTGCCCCTGAGCCCTAGGAATATTCATCCCGATTTAGGGGCCGATTCCGATCTCGGCCGGTAGGGCTCCGAATCGGATTCGGCTTCCTGGATCCGATTCGGAGCCCTATTTCCCGACCGATTCGTACGCGCATCCGGGCGAGCGAGTACGATGCGAAATCGCCGACCGACTCGTCCGGGCGTCCCAACCGCTCTGACTGACTCGTTCTCGGGTCTAACCGCACCGACCGACTCGCTCGGACTCGACTCGCACCACGCAATGGAGACGTTCCCCGGCCGGGTAAGTACGATGCGTGCCGCGAGCAGTCCGACCGACACGCGCCGTCCGGCTCGAAAGAGCAGTCGGAGCCGTACTTCGGGGGTCCGTGTCGGACCCCCCTGTACGCGTAGCCGCGCGAGTCACACACAGGGGTGACACATGGGTCCCCCCTACACGTGCATGTACAGCGCGACCCGCATCAACGCGCACACGCTGTAGGGGGCACCCTTGTTCGCGTCGTGCCCATTGAGTCAATGGGAGCCCGTGTACGCGTCGTACGACTTGCTCCCATTGACTTCAATGGGAGTCCGACCGAATCGAGTCCGATAGCATACGTGCGCATCGTACTCGTTCGGTCGGACTTCTAGAGTCAGATTCGGTCGGAAATCTCTCCGGGTCCGGCTCGGTCAGAGAGATTTCCGGCCCGAATCGGAATCGGCCCCTTAGTGTATCGCCATATGGGCTTATCCTCGGCATTGCTTATATCATTTCAGTTGTTTTGCCCTACTTCATGTCATTGGTCAGATGAGTTATTCAATTGCATTACTGGTATTGGCTATATAATTCCTGTTGTGTTGCCGCCTAAGAGCCACTTCACTATACCTGCACAACTTGCAAAGTATGGCATAATGTATATCACTTTGATTCTTGAATTATCAGACTACTGAGTTTTTTTAGAGTAGTTTTGCTTTTTTGAGCACAATATTTATGATTTATATTGTTCTGGTCTTATGATATATACAATATAGAGACGCATATTTTTTTCATATAATCACCTGTTAAGTCTCTTTTGTGGTGTATTCATTGTGTTTCTGTGTGAGTGTGTTGTGCAAATGCTTTACACATTGCCTCTGATGATAAACCTGCCTGCTCTGCTCCAAGCTACCAGAGGGTGAGCACAGGTTACTTTAATGTGTAATTTGCCTGCCCTAACTAGAGTGGTGGGTTCTGCCTGGCTTAGGTGCATACCCTAGCCCTCCAAAGAGAGTGGGTGATATGGTTCTGCTGGTGAGGATTTCCATAAAGGAGAGCTCTGTACAAAGTATGGACCTGGTGGCTGACTGTTTAAATCCAGGTGGCTGCAGTACACTTCACTGGCTCTCTCTATGGGGTATTTAACAAAGAGTGTTCTGGTATTATGACCATCCAACTAACCCAAGTCAATCATTTGGAACTCTTTCTGAGCAGCAAGAATAATGTCTTTCATATGTTCCATATGAATGAGTCATTGTGGTGAAGCATCTGATGCTGAGCTGCCTGGTGTGATCCACGTTTGGCCAATAAAATAAAGAGCACTTTACATGAACACCAGTTACGTTACAGACGGACACATTCATTTTTGGTAGGCACAGGGAGATTAAGTGATTTGCCCAGAATCACAGGATGTTGAGTGTTCCTGCCGAGACTCGAACCCGGTTCCCCAGCTTTGAGGTCGACCGCTTTAGCCGTTATGCCACATCCATCAGAATGAGCATGCTTTTAGCCAAGATACGTTTGGGTGGGGTGCCCTTTGTACATGGTACCTCTAAGAGCCCTCCCAATCCCACCACACCTTGCATACCATGAAGTCCTAGACACATTTCCCTGATGCCTTCTGCGAAGGGCAGGATAAACTTCCTGTAGACTAACAAAACTTATGCAAGGATTTGAGAGGGATGTTGGTCTTTTTGAAGGCATCCTTCATTGCATTTAGTCCACATCAGGGGTGGAACTTTTGTTGGGACCACCCAGGAGTCAGGGATGAGCCATCTGATTTTGCTCTATAACCTCACCCCTACCACTTGTCTCTTCACCTACTCCTCCCTCTATGAGTTTTTCAATTTACCTCCATATCCTTTCGGAGGTCACTGGGAGCCCATTTGCACTGGGCATTTTCCGCAAGAAGGTCTTAAAGCTCATCAACAAAGATGTCGTGGAGAGATGTCGAGGTCATGAAACTTTTGAGAATAGTTATTTCTTTCTTGGGCAAGTTTTGTACATAGACTTCATTTTTCAGTCATTTCTTATTTAGGTCTAATTTAGATTTTGCTCTGAGGGCATTTTCTTGGACATTTGTTATGCTGATTTCCTTCTCTTCAGCTCAAATTCAGAAGGAATGAGGCCAGTATGGTTTTGAGATATGATTCCCCAGTCACTGTTCACCCACACCTTTTTATACAGCTGAAATATAATTTTGGTTTTGGTAACATAAAGCTTTCTGGTGTCCTTTTTCAGTATTAGGCTAGATATGAAGTGCTGAATGGTTTCCAAAGTTAGAATTTTGTTATAATGCAATATTTCTTTGAATGTTTGCTGCACATGTATGCCGTGCACATGCATGTTTGTGGAAAATATGCTGGGCATGAAACTTTAGGTCAGGGAAGGGTATGAAAGAGGAGTATAACATGTTTAGTGGATACATATCATTAAATAAGCTGTAACACAATATATAACAGTGCTGGAAATTGTAAGGTTAATAGTCGACTCAAATCATGGACTTTTCATCTTCTAAACATTATTTTTAGATGTGTCAGTTCAGTTGGAAAGAATGTATATATCTATCAAAATAAATGCATCCTATTGGATCTGTCGGTGGCTTTCGCCATGGTAAACCATGACATCCTAACTGACTGACTTTTCGAGTTTGGAATAAAAGGCACTGCTCTTAAACTACTTAAATCCTTCCTGTCAGATAGGGTACAACACATAGTAATGGGACCCTTTTCCCCTGATCAATTTAGATTGCCATATGGGGTACCACAGGGCTCCTCACTGAGCGCTACCCTGGGTAACCTATACGTTACCCCACTGGCTAGGCTCATTAAATCCTGTGGTTTCTCAGTCATGTCAGACGCTGATGATCAGTGAGTGGATGAAGATCAACTGTTTAAAACTTAATTCCGAGAAGAATGAGGGTCTACTCCTGGGTAATGACATCTCGTTCTGGTCACCCAGCCGTTGGCTGACTGACCTGGGCACTCTTACCTCTCCTGTGATAATGGTGAAGAATTTAGGGGTTATCTACAATGACAGATTAACTTTTAAAGATAAGATCAATGCCTTGGTATCATCAGGGTTTTTCATCTTAAAAATGATCAGGAAGATTTGCCCTTTCATCCCCCCCAGACCTTCAGAAGACAGTGGTCACTGCATTACCTTTGTCCTAACTGGATTATGTGAATGCCTTATTCCTTAATATTCAAAAAAGATTCCTGTAGAAACTGCAGATGCTCCAAAATGCTGCTGCACGACTGCTTCTGGGTGTTCTTAAGCACCAATCTGTTTCTCAAGGTCTGGCCAAGCTGCATTGGCTCCCAATTTGCAAAAGGATCGAGTTTAAATCTTTATGTTTAGCCTTTGAGTCTCCACACAATAGTGGTCCAGAATATTTGAAAAAACGCTTTATCTGGTACTTCCCCTCTAGACACCTAAGAACATCAAAATGCAAAGTTTCTGGTGGTTCCTAAGAGCAAAAGAGACCAGCAGGGCGGAAGAAGCTTCATTGTAGGAACAGCCAAACTCTAGAACTCTCGCCCTCTAAAACTAAGAGACAGTCCCTATATTCTGTCCTTTAAAACTTGGCTCTTTAACAACTAGTTCTCTGTATGTAGAGCATATTGCATTGATTTCTGACTTGAAGCAGCACCAAGATGCCCCAGTCAATCAATCAATCAATCAATCAGGGATTTGAATAGCGCAGCTACTCACCCGTGAGGGTCTCAAGGCGCTGGTCTCAAGGCCCTAGGGCATTTGAGTGCTATAAATACTGTAAAATCAAAATAAATTCCAGGGGAGGAGAAGTGCCTCATTGGTAGCATGGTGGCCTTAGTGTGTATGTGTGTGTGTGTGTGTGTGTGTGTGTGCGTACATTCATGTGTGCATGTGTATGTGCGCGCATTCGTGTGTGTGTGTGTGTATTTACTGGAACAAAGGTCAAAGTGACATTATAGTTAAGTGTGGAAGTAACACAAAAGGTAAAAAAACACTGAAATTTACCAGTTAGAATTCACTAAGCTAACTTTAGCCTGCACCCCCACTATGCACTGCTTATGACCTCACATATTACATCAATCATGACATGATAAATGGCATCATTGATGACTTCACTGATGGCATCTCAAATGACAACATTGATGACATTACTGTTGACATCATACAATCATTGTGACACCGTCCTATACGGTTTGTGGACTTGAGGTAATTCAACACAATTTTCAATTCGCCTTAAAGAGATTACCCACTTAAAGACTTCACATGAACTGCTCATTTAAGTCACAAGCTTGAAAGGTATACATTTGCCACTAAAAGGTCACCTTCTGCAAGGCCCTATGGACAACTCCCATAGTTTAGTATAATATATTGCACACATTCCTAAGATGGGCACAGGGGCATACAAACTTAGAGCCATGTTTACAGCACCATTGTAAGATAAACCATGTCCAAATGGGACACACCTACTTTGTATAGTGTTCTACAATCTGCAATGCATGAAAATCTTTAGTAAAGTTAATGAAATAAACTTCCACATCTTATAAACACCCTCCTTAAATAGAATTTGTGTATACCACCATATTGTATCTATTTAACATGGGAATGTGGCGAAATACTCACTGGTGGATAATCTATTGTTAATAGCAGCTTTAGCCTGTCTCAACGATTTTTGGAACAGGCTTCGGCTTTAAGCCACAACTGACTTTCAATCATAACTGTACAATTTACATCATGTGTGCAGAAACTTTACCTTGTTAAACTGAGAGCACTGCAACAAACTTTAGTGATTTGTGCACCATAAAACTTTCAATATGCACAATTTTATAATGGCCTCCACGACTTACACTATTTCAATGCTATGGAGCCACACATTTACTTTCAGTAACTCTATGATGCAAATGGTGATTGTATTATCAGTGATTTCATCAGCGATGTCATCAATGATGTCATTTAACATGCCATGCATGGTGTAATATGTGAGGTAATAAGCAGTGTATGGTGGGTGCAAGTTATAGACAGTTAGCTCAGAAAACTATAACTTGTGAATTTAAGTCTTTTATGTTTTTTAAATGTTAGTTTTATATCAGTTCAAAACCTAACTATATTGTCACTTTAACCTATTTTAGATGGATAGATAGATAAATAGATAGATAGTTAGATAGATAGACAGACAGACATACAGACAGACAGACAGTCAGACAGACAGACAGACAAATGTACAGACAGACATACAGACAGACCACGCAGGGGGGGCTAGGGCAAAGCATCAACTAAGTCAGATTTATCAAGCCACGCAAGGCTACCTTGTGTGGCCCTGCATGGCTTGATAAATCAAGAGTAACTCAATGTAACGCAATGCAGCACAAATCACTGCATTGTTTTACTCTGCCCCAGGGAGGTGTTCCATGGGTGTTCCCATGTATCCACCCACGGATTTTGCCGCATTTTCAGATTTACTATTACTGGTAGACCTGCGAATATGTCAGAAGGCTACCCCTCCCCAGATGAGGCGTAACGAGCAGAAACTTTTTTTTCTCCTCATTATTTCCTCTTTCTATGTGCGCTGGATTTTGCAGCACACATAGAAAGAGGAAAATGCCTCTGAGAATTGTTTCTGTGCAGGAAGTTGACCCTTGCTGCACAAAACAATCCTGCATGCAACGGAGGCACTCTTGCACAACAGTGCAAGGGTGCCTGCATTGGTGCTAGGCAAAACATTGTGCGCCAGTGCAAGGAAAGAACAGAAATGTGCCGTATAATGTTAAATAAGGCACATTCCTACCCTTTCCCGTTCATGCAGTGCAGCAAGGTGGCTTGCTGCGTTGCGTGAAAGCTTGATAAATGTGCGCCAGATAAATTGCAATTCGCCTACTCTAATGTGGATATGTACTTTATATAAGTATCTTACTTCATAAAGTTCTCCTTGAATTTCCCTAACCCATCCTATTTAGTAGTAACTATTCCCCATTTTCCCACCACTCAGCCTTCTCCTTCCCATATTTACTCTAAAATATATAACTACAAGTGCGGAGATCTCCGCTACTGGGACAGAGATCTCTGCACAGAAACTATGGGAGCTGCAGAGATGGAGATCTCGGGATGTAAATTTGTGAATAAGAATTTGCAGTATGTGCTGTAATACTACTTTATTTACTGGAAAATGCCCTTTGAGAATTAGACCCTATGTCTTTGAGCTGCCTTGGTTCTTGGTAAACTTGCAGTGTTTCCTCTTCTTTCTGCAGTGAACTGATGGGCAGACTCACAATTCAGAGTAATTGTATGCATGCAAATAGAGGTTAAATAACTTGGCGTCATCTTTGCCGCAAGTCTTATCTTTTTAACTTAAAAGGCTAATGATTTATTCAGTACACTACAGTATTATTCTATTGTTTGTATTTTTGTCTGTTTTCCGAGTCGTCCTGTATATTCACCAATTTATACATAATACATATGTATGAACTGGAAAGTAATATAGTTAACACGTCTTTTTCAATAAATAAAGAGATTTATTGGTGGTACATATATTCTGGAGAAAATGTAGTGAAAACTGTAGAATTGTGAGCTTTGACTGCAGTTCTCTTGAAGATAACTAATGAGCTTTAAATCTTAAATTAAATTCAAGACTCTGCAAGAAAACCCCTGGGCACTATTATAATTGCATGCTTATGGAAGTCAAACATTTTGAATAACTTCTAGGAAATATGTAATAATTTGCTTTGACCAGATTTTCTTACTCAAACATCACTAGATTAAAACTAAAAAACTCATGAATATCAAATATTACTGAGCACTGCACACCATGTCACAGTTTTCGAGCTCAAATCTCAAAGGTATCTGCACACAGGAGTAAGTCAGACAAACTCAAAGTTTGTGCGTATTACAAATCTTTTTCAAATCGTTTCCCAACCTAAAATAATTTACTCCAAGTCTTCACTTAGGTCAAGGTTAGGAGTAAATCTATTTTTAAGGTAGAAAAGGCGATGGAAAACCTAAAAAATGATAAGGGTGTAGAAGAAGTGTTTCTCTGTGGGGAAAAAAATCATCATGGTATAACATAAATTAAAAAGTGCAAACGCACTTATACGTTACATTTGCTCATGCAGAAATATAAAGTGAGTGAGCATTCAAGGAAAAGGTGACTGTTGACTGTCCTAGATTTTCAGGATTGCTGGTGAAATTATTTGAAAATTCCAAAAAAAGACAGACATTTGTAGAATACACTTAAAAGAATAGATTTTCAACTTTCTATGTGAACTGAGCCCTCTGCTTTTTATACTGAATGGTCCAAAGAACATAGGGTTGAATACCACCACATGGGTTGTGTGGTGTGTGCATGCACATCAAATCATGTATGAACAAGCAACAGACAAGGATCAACAACAAACCACCAGGACACAAGGCAGACAGCAACACCCAGTGATTTATTGGCACAGAAATACAAGAAGTCAGGAGCACACAGCCTGCAGTACACCCAAACCAAAATTGGCATCATCCCCCAGTAAATTCTGGATCCGATAGTGCCTCACAACAGTATTAGAGGACGCCCAAGTAGCAGCCCTACAGATCTTAGACAGGGAAACCCCCTGAACCTCAGCCCAGGAGGCCACCATCCCCCGGGTAGAACGCCCCTGCACACCCGCCGGAGGAGGGGAACCCGAAAGAGAGTAGGCCAACATAATGACCTGCTTCAGCCAGCGACCAATGGAAGAAGAAGAAGCCTTCCCTCCACAAGAGGAAACCCCAAAGGACACAAACAGGGACTCAGACTTCCTAAAAGGACATGTGTGATCTAGATAGATACGCAAAGCCCGGCAAACATTAAGCAAAGACCAAGGAAGGTCATCGCCAGACAGGCAACACCAACTCCTGGGAATGATGGAACTGAGAAGGCACTTTGGATACAAAAGAGGAATCCAACCGGAGGACCACCCCATCCTCTGAAAAAGACAAAAATGGCTCCCGAGCCATCAGAGCCCCCAACTCCCCAAGGCGCCTGGCCGAAGTAATGGCCACCAAAAAAAAACACCTTCAACGTCACAACCTTGATGTCCACCTCAGCCAAAGGTTCAGAGGGAGAAGCCACCAGAGCGCGCAACACCAGGGGAAGGTCCCAAAAAGGAAATGACAGCCGCACCACAGGACGGGCTAAAGAAAAACTCTTCCGCAACCGAGAGACCAAGTCATCCACATCCAACAAATTCCCCCAAGGGGAACAAAATGCCTTAATCACGGCCCATTAAGCCCGCAAAGTGGAAACAGACAACCTCTTCTCAAACCCCTCCCAGAGAAATTACAGCACCCCAGGTAGACAGCAATTCAGGGTTGACAACTCCAGAGCACACCATCGTTGGAAATTCCCCCAATGCCATTCATAGGACCTGAGAAAAGAAGGCTTCCGAGACTGTTGCAGAGCCAAGGATAAATGCTTGGGGAAACCCTGATGCCGCCACCCCTGCCTCTCAACCTCCAAACCGACAGCCGCAGCTGCGGGAGAGACAACATTGAAGATGACTGCAGGGGAGATGGAAAGCAGGGGAGCAACCAGGGACCCTGAACCACCAACAGTTGCAGAGTTGGAAACCAAGACCGAGAAGCCAAAATGGCACAACCACCACCACCTCCCGGGACTCCAGCACCAGGGTAGCCAAAAACTGGGGGATCAGTGCAAGGGTTGGGAGGGCATACAACAGGTGCGATGGCCAAGGAATGGTCTGAGCATCCACCCCCCAGGCCCTCTCCTGACTGACACGGGAGCAGAACCTAGGCAGCTGAGCATTGTGCCGGAAAGAAAATAGGTCAAGAAAGGAAAGACCAAACCTCCTGCACACAAGCCAAAAGGCCTCCGGAGTCAGAGGCAACTCCTGGGAGGCGGTGAAATAACAACTGAGGGCATCCGCCACCCCATTGTCCACTCCCCGAATATGAACATCCGCCAGAGACAACAGATGCCCCTCCGCCCAAAGAAAAAAAGGGAATCACCACCGCATTCAGAGACTTGGACCTGGCCCCCCCCCCTGATGATTCAGGTAGGCTACTGTCACCATGTTGTTGGAACGCACCACCACATTGCGCCCCAACAACTGACTGCGGAAGCCCATGACAGCCCGGGACACCACCGTCAACTCCCGCCAATTTGAAGAACACCTCCTTTCCAGAAGGGACCAATGACCCTGAAGCGAGCCGGACTCCAATGTCGCCCTTCACCCGAAAGCACTGGCATCCGTCATCAGGACCGCTGGAGGAGAGGGCTGCAACGGCAGACCCATTGAAAGATTGGTCCACACTGTCCACCAGCGCAGGGCAGGGAGGATGGAAGGAGACACCGGAACCAGAAGGGCCAAATTGTGAGACAAAGGATCCCAATGGGCCAACAGATGCAACCACAGAGGCCAGAGATGAAACCACGCCCAAGGCACCGTGAATACTGCCGTTGCCATGAGACCCAAAAGTCTCAACCAGAGACGGCCCGGGAAGAAGAACCCCCTCAATAACTCCAGAGCAAGGGAACCCAAGGTCACCACCCGAGAGAGAGGCAGGGACACCCTGCTCAAATCGGTGCGAAAGCGAGCCCCGATGAAAGTCAAGTCCTGAGAGGGATCCAGTTGACACTTGGGAAGGTTAGGCAGAAACCCATGAGCCCTCAAAGCAGAACACACCAACTTCCGATCTATCAACAACTGATCCCGAGATGGAGCAAGGATCAGCCAATCATCGAGGTATGGGTAGATGAGGACACCCTGAAGATGGAATGAGGCCACCAATGGAACCACCACCTTGGTAAACACCCTCGGGGCAGACCTCAGGCCAAAGGGTAGGACCTGAAGCTGAAAATGATGTTCCAAAGGCAAAACCTCAGGAACCTGCGAGAGCTGGGGTAAACCGGGACATGATAGTATGCGTCCTGCTGATCTAGGGTGCACAAGAAATGGCTCGGGAGAACCATCGGAATCACCCTCTGAAGAGTCTCCATCTTAAAGGGCAGATGAACCACAAACTTGTTCAGGGGGTTCAAGTCCAGCACCACACGGAATCCCCCTGTCACATTGGGAACAAGAAAAATCAAGGAGTAAAACCCCCTCCCCATCTCCAGAGGAGGAACCTCCTGAATCGTCCCCTTAGCCAAGCGGGACTCGAACCCCAGAGACAGCTCGGACCTCCTGGTCTGACAGGATGGCCAAGGAGTCAGACGAACCCCTGAATCCGGAGGAGGCACTGAAAACTCAATGCGATACCCCAGTCGAACAATATCCAGCACCCACACATCGAAACGTGACTGCAACTAGGCCGGAAGAAAGAGCTGAAGCTGACCTCCGACCAACGACCCTGAATCGGCAGCCATATAATCAGGGATGAGGTTTCGGTGGGGAAGACTTCGCTTTCCTGTCCCGACCCCTGCCAGAAGAAAACGTCCCATGACCTCTAGAAAACTGCTCCTGAGAGGGTGGATGAAAGAGGGATTTAGGCTTAGATGAAACAACCTCAGTGGAAAACTGCTTAAAAGAAGAAGAGTGCTTTTCCTCCTTAAAAAGTTTGTGCAATTTGCCCTCCAACTCTTCCCCAAACATCATAGTCTCCTGAAAAGGCAAGCGTAGGGCAGAAGCCTTCTGATCGGAATCAGTCTTCCAATCCTTCAAAACCAGATTGCGGCGAGCCGCCACACCAGCCCCCCAGAAAGGGCTGAGGCCCGGTACCACGTCAAAGGACACATCGGAAAGGAATTCCACTTGCCGCTCCATATGCTCCAAAAGTCCTCAACAGTCAGACGTATCATCAGAGACTGTGCAACATAAGTACCATAAATGCCAGCCGGCTGGGCCAAATGGGAACCTGAGTAAACCTTCCGAAGGGAAGCATCCACCTTCTTATCCACAGGATCCCTAATAACCGCATCCTCAGCCAACGAAGTCCAACCCACCAGACAAGCCACAAAAGAATCAATCGGGATGGAGTCTGGCAAGTCTTTTGACATGTCCTGAAGAGGATACAGTTTGGCCATGAACCTGGGAACCAATGATACGATCAGGGTCCTTCCAGTCCAGTTTCAACACCTCATGGATGTAGGGATGGACAGGCACATCCACCATCGCTGAACTCTGAAATTGGCGCAGCAATGAACCACCAGATGCGCTGGGAGCTGTCTCGCCAGGAAAACCCATGTTGGACTTGACATGTTTCAGCAAGTTCGGCAACATGTCCTTATCAATGTATTTTCCCTTATGCTCCTCACCCCCATCCAATCCTCCTCAGAATCAGAAGAATGAGAGGGTTGAACTGGAAAAGAGCCCTTGGGCTGCCTCCCCACCCCCTACCCCCCACCCCCCGCCAGAACCTGAGGGAACTTCTGGAGATAGTGGACTTGAATGAGTACATTAAAGTAGAAACTGTAGACACCAGGGTTAGTACTCCACAAAAGTTATATGAAATAACACTCCGGATGGAGGGAGACAAACCTAGACAAACCTAGACAGGTGAAAGCACTTTTTTGGGAAAGACTATCAAAGGGCTATGACATACTTCTAGCAGAAAAGGACTGGCCACCACAATTTGTCAGGGAGTGCCCACATGGCGAGGACATTATTATGCCTGCCTTCTCCAACCATATTCCAATAAACCTAAAATATACATATGCCAGGAAATGGGCAGTGGCCCAGGCCCCAGCATTATATAAAAATCATGTAGGATGGGATGAGGACTCACCTCAACATAAAATACATCTGAAACATGAACCAACTGCACAACGGCAGTACCCAATAAAGCAAGAAGCTAATAAACAGGTCAGGAGATCTTAGATCAACTTGAATATCAAGGGGTGATTGAAACATGCACCTCCTCAATGAACAATCCTTTGTTTCCTGTCTCCAAACCAGACAATACATATCGTCTAGTTTTGGATTACAGACACTTAAACACTTGTTCTAAAACTTTTGCAGTGCAAAATGCACATAGCACAGCATTAATGAATAACATTGTGCGTAAAAAATATAAAACCACATTAGACATCTCAAATGGTTTCTTTTGTCAAAACATAGCACCTGAAAGCAGGTACTTAACAGCATTCTCCATAATGGGGACCCAGCGTCACTTTTGTCGTCTCCCACAAGGGTTCAAAAACAGCCCAGGTTTATTCTCAGCGAGGGTAACGGAGTTACTACAAATTTATGACAATGAGGCATTGTCCTATGTCGATGACATATATCTGACAGACGATGACCTGAACAAACACTTGAACAGGGTGAGCACCATTATACTGGGTTTCGCCTCTGAGGGCTACAAGTTCAACTTTAAAAAGTCCAGAATTGCCCATCTCAATGTCCTATTTTTAGGATATGAGCTTTCAAGTGAAGGCAAGAGCTTGGCAGCTAACTTTTTAGAAAAGTGTGCGCTGCTCCAACCTCCAATAACGCTAAAAAACTTACAATCCATCCTGGGTTTCCTAAATTTTGGAAGAACATACATTCTAAATTATGCAGAAAGGGTTAAACCTCTCTACGCATTAATCAAACCTGATTTTTCAATCAAAAACTGGACACAGGAACACACAGAAATTTTGCGTTCACTCCAGGCTAACATGTTAGCAACAAATCACTTACAAACACGTGTAAGTCAACGTAATTTGGTGATCCGAATAATTTCGGGTCAATGTGGATTCACCTATTTAACCTTCAATGAGGGTGACAAAATACCAATAGCATACAAATCTCATTTGTACACACAAGCGGAAATGCGCTTCAGTTCAACTGAAAAAATTCTGACAGCAGTTCAAACCGCTGTAGCAAAAGAAAGAGCCTTAGCCCAAGGGAAACGCATTATTGTCGTAACCCCAGTACCGGCTTTAGAAGCGGTCACAAAGCGAGCATTCCAAATGCTAAAGCATTACATCCAAGATGGATACAATGGGTTAATTCTCTTGCTGCAACAGATGTTGAATATGTTTTTGATCCAGATTTAAAAACACAAGCATTCCTACAATATGAACAAGAATGTCCTCTGCCTACTGAAATTCTGCCTCTTGATCAGTACGAATTTATAATTTACACTGACGGATCCGCACAACCCGCAATAGGGGGTAAGCAAGCTTACAGTGCAGCGTGTGCAATCGTTAAAGGTCGCATGCGAGATGGCATCTTCAGACCTATGGTCACTAAAACACAATCTCTAGGGGATTGTACAGCTCAGCGAGCTGAACTACAAGCATTCAAACTGCCACTTGAAAGTACAGATCGAGAATTCCCCACACTAATAGTGTGCGATTCCTTTTACTGTGTTCAGTCGTATAATGAATATATACAAAACTGGCTTGAAAATGGTTTCAAAGATGCGAAAGGTGGCACAATAAAGCACAAATTGCTTTGGGAACAAGTAGTTCAGTTGAAAAATGAACTACCAAAGGCTCACGTGATACACACACTGAGTCATCAACGTGATGGCGTTCACGTTGCAGGAATTCATTGGCTGACGAAGCCGCAAAGGGGCTGTGCAAACGGCTTCCGTAGCTGCGATCACTCGTTCAAAAACAAAAATAGACGGTGAGATAATGTTGGCTGTCAATGCATCAAGCAAAGGCAGCAGTGCAGCGTTACCAAAAAAGTTTCCACTCAAGTACTCTTATGTAATTGATGCGAACAACGTTCCTTTTGCTCGAATCCCTGGAGTGGGGGATAGGGTAATTCCAAACAAGGAATGAAGATTAGGACTAATCCTAGCAGCACACGAAGGGATAGCTTCTGCCCATGCAGGTGTTTCTGCAACAGTATCTTTACTCAAGCAAAGATATTGGTGGCCTGGCATTAGAAAACA
Organism: Calotriton arnoldi; assembly: GCA_963921515.1. NCBI lineage: Eukaryota > Metazoa > Chordata > Amphibia > Caudata > Salamandridae > Calotriton > Calotriton arnoldi. Next base: position 716,375 of record CAWUFW010002294.1, read on the forward strand.
AACAAAGAACTATGTTTTAGAATGTGATATATGCCAACAGATGAAAGTCTCCACAGTGAAACGTCCTGAGCAGACACCACTGTTAATTTCAGATAAACCATTAGCTTGTGTTTACCTTGACCACTGCGGTCCCCTGCAAAGGGACAGTAACTATAAATACATCTTGGTTGCAGTGGATTCATGCTCTAGGTTCCTATGGTTATGGCCTCAGTGCTCGGCTGACGCTCGAACTGTTATAAAAGATTTGCGAGTCTTTATCGGCACATACGCAATAGGCACGCTACATTCGGACCAGGGTCCTGCGTTTAGCTCTAGGGCTTACAAAGAAGCCATGGTCAGTCTGGGCGTTGCATTGCGGTACTCCTCTCCATTCCATCCTGAGGGAAATTCGGTTGTGGAAAGGAAAAACCGGGACATAAAGCAGTCTATAACAGCTAGGGTATTAGGTTCGGGTGATGGGTGGGTCAAACACCTTAGTGGCGTACAGCGCGCAATAAACAATCTGCAAAGAAATTCTCTAGGGGGGGTCACTCCATATGAGATCCTATTTGGGACAAGAATGTGGGTACCAGTCCTAGAACACGTAGGCACAGTGGTGGAAAATGAACCATTTGATATCAAAGATCGTTTGGCTGTTTTACAGGACTTAAACAAATTAAGAACGAAACAAAGCAACGTATTCCTACAGTCAACCACCACTGGGGATCAACCGGCTGTCCCAGCAAGGCCTGTCTGGATTCCGAAAGTTGGGGATCTAGTCAGAGAAAAAATTGCGGTCAAGAAGGAATTTGGACCTTCTTACAGACAAACAGTACCTGTCCTAGAAGTTCAAGGAACAAGAACAGTACTTCTGCCGCCCCTTGCTGGAAGAAAGGAGCAAAGATTTGTGTCCATCGACCTGATCAAACCACAGTATGTGGCCAATACTAAATAGTAGGCCTCGTGGACTCCGACCTAGTAGCAGACGCACTCCTCTCACTACTATCCAAGAGGTTCAGACTGGAAGACTGATAACGATCGAGAATTCAGCTGTAACAGATGGAGGCCTATGCAACAACGCTATGGAACTCATCCCTCTTGAACACCAAGTAACAGTTCGTCCAAATACACCTGTCTACACCAACGTGGCAAGTGATGAACTGGTTCCAGTGATTTCTACAAATCCTGATGCAATTCCAACAATTGACAGAACTGCTTCTGGCTATTTCATTAACTTTGATACGTTCTCAGAAGATCCAAGTGAACCTGAAACGACGCCAGTGTCATTGCAATTCAAGCAGCAAGTACAAGACTTTCTTCATTTTGTGAAAAAGACTTATTTGGTTTCTCCATGGATTGAACTCTGGATTACATCTGGACTTTTTGTTTTCCTGCTCTGGCTAGCTTTGGTAACAACTGTAAGCGTGCTTATAAGTGGCAGATACATCCATGTGAACACTGAAGGAAAAGACGTAAACGTACTTTTGAAACCTCATAAATCTTCCCATCGTGAAGCAAGAGACTTATCATCAGTGAACATCACAGCTGTTCCTATACAGGATGGTATAGTGTGGGACAAAACAGATTAGGATATCTTCGGCCCGAATGAACAATTGAACATTCCACATTTGTTTAAAATTTCACTAAGTGATCAAATTACGTCCAGTACCTATTCAGATGATTGGGACTTTGAGACTGTAAACGACATAATGTTTGACCTAGAAAAATCTGCTGCATTTTCTAAACATGAATATTTAGAGGGTTCATCAGACTATGAACAAATGTATTGTTTTAATCACTATGGTCATCATTATTTGCATAAATCTGCATATCCAAGAAATGTGTTTATGTTTAACCAATGGGAGCATTGTCCTACACCACCTAAAGGTAGTTCAAAAACATTTGCTAGTAAGTTTCCATATTTTTCAGGTTACAACACATCTGATCCAGAAATGTTTTACTATAAAAATGTAAACAAGACAGGGCTGAAAATTATGTTAACAAATACAAAACAGATTTATTCTGCGTTTTTTAATGCCCAACTGTCTAGACAGGGTTTCAACTTTTGGAAAGATACAATTGACACAAAAACTGTGTGGGGTACTAAAGATTGGCAAGTGCAGGGGATAGAAGCTTTATTTAGAGCCTGCATCATCCCAGAACAAATAATGTTTTTGAATGAAACTATCCAACAAACATCTTGTCTTGGATTAGCCAAGATAAAAGAGATGAACACACCTTCTGTACCAACACCTGCCAGGGAAAATAATACAAAGGCAGTGGTGACAGTTGACAATATACTACAACTCAACAGATCTAATCCTACTTGGAAAAAATGGTTGATCTGGCCCACAGACACGAATAACTGTCAGGAAAGATTCCTGAATAAAACTCAGGGTTTTACTATTCATAGGCCAGACCCAAGATACGTCCAAAGACAACATCCGGGGGTAGTAACAACAGACAGTGTAGGTAAATTATGCCTCGATTGGCTGCATAAGTCTACACTACAGGATGTGAAACAACACTTAACCTTACTTAAAAAGGACGCAGACCTTAGGGAATTCTTGCTTGGACCAAGAAAACCGCGTCAAAAACGTTTCATATATGCCGGCATTTATACTGCTTATAATGAAGCTTGGAAGGTATCACAGATAGAGGCCGCAGAACGAATACGTGAACTTGATCGTATTAATTTAGAGAAAACACTCTCTGTGGTCGACAATGGGTTAACAACTTTGTCCTCCAGAATATATTCATTGGATGGCATTGTATCCTCTGCTATCGACATACTAGAACAAGATTTGGTGATGTTACAACAAGGCCAATCTCAATTACGTTCTATTATGTTATTAAGCTGGACGCTGCAATCTTTGCGAGCGGGCTATGTGCCTTGGCGTTTCATCAACACAACGGCTCTGTTTGCAGAATACAATCTCACTGATAAACAGATCGAATTGGCACAAAGAGGAGCAAAGTATACAGTGCTGAGCATTGAAAAACTGGAAAAATTACCATTCACTGTGGCAGAAAAACCAGCTACAGAATGGCTTATTCATGGCAAAATAACATTACCTGTGAGTACTTTTCAGTTTCAGTATTGCCTCAGACAAATGCAAGCAGGCAAATATGAAAGGTTGGGTAATGAATACATTAAGACATCGTGGGATTTACCGTATACATATGGATGTTGGAGTGGGGATCGTGAAGTGTTTTTGAGCGGTTCAAACTGTAAACTTGCACTGAGTGGTTCACTTATATGTCAAGACATTTCCTTGCACGGGGCTTGTAATGGTTCAGTGGAAAATTTGTCTTGCCATCAGCAGGGTACTCCAGCTGCTGTGATTAATCCAACGTTTGGACAACTTTCTAATGGGAGTTACCTCATGTTGAATGATCAGAGCTGCTGCGGAATGCTGCCAGGCATCCCATATCTAGTAACGGTCAACTCCAGGGTCACTTGCTGTATGCAAGTATTGTTTCCCCCAATAGACACAGTCAGGGAGTCGCCTCTATGGCCTTCGCTGAACGTCTCTTTTATAAGATTTGATACTTTAAGCAGAATGAAAGCCATGCTTTTACAGCAAACAGTGCCTTTGACCTCGGCCAAAGAAACCTATGATCTACAAATAGCAAGGACATCGGCTGAGATACAGACTTTAATACGTACAAACTGCCCTATACATTTCGTAGAAATGATATCACGTATCTTCAACATGTCTGATACAACCGGAATTGTACATGTATTTAAGAGCATCTGCTCAGGTCTGTTAGCACCTTTCCAGGCAATACTCGGAATCATCCCGAACTTTGCACATTTGGTGTTTGGTGGCATACCTTTAATTCTAGCACTTGTTGCCGGAATTCTATTTCTCTTCCTGCTATTGCGCAATGGCCAGCCTATTCGCAGACATCACTCCGAGCGAACTGGAGAAAGCTCTCCTTGAACGAAAGTGCCGTGAGCAAATAGTAAAGCTTTTGGGCATGACTAGTCTACGGGACCTTAATACAACTTGGTTCCTGTCATTCAGACAAATCTGGCAAGATTGCATCTTACCTGTTCTACGATGCCTGCTATGCGGTGAAGAATGCGTGTTGGACACCTGTCTAACATTTCCATCAGCAACGCCAACGGATGTCGATACTCTGCTGGACCCGATAACGGCCCATGCTCTGTGTTGTCCCCAGAGGCTTCCTATCCTGCTGTCAGCATTCATTGAGATCTCACAGACGCTTCCGGCTGCTGCTGAGGTACGAGAAAGAACTCCAGGCACACAGGTAACAACGGACGTGAACATTGCAGAGGCAACCTATGCTGGAAGCAATGCTTCCCATCTCTGTGCAATTAATCTACTACACGAGGTGTTCCAACTGACACCAACAACAGTGGATGATGTTTTGTCTATTGAAATAGATGATCTCATGTTTACACCAGACCCGTGAACTAACTCTGATTCGGCATACAGTGCTCCAGAGCTGCAGTGACAATTTGGCCTTCATTTTTAAACAACTTGGAACTCTACCAAAATTGAACTTTTTCCCATTTTTTTAACGAAAATGGCACATCGATCTGCTTAAAGTAGAACTAGCCTTATAATACAGACTTCTAGGTACTTCTAGGTACTTCCACGGACACTTAGTCATCTTGTGTGTCTAAAACAGTTCATTAATTTTCTTGACATGAAATGACTTTGATTTTTGAGAAACTTATCGATCATTTTTTGTCACATGTAAATATTACTGCTTATTTCATTCCGATTGCATTTATTTTCGAACTTTATGCCTGTAATGAAAAGCAATGCTTCAAATGTACAGTACCTTTTGCATTCTAATAGGTTTTTTAAATGCCTTTTTTAAATGGTTTTATGAAAAATTTTAGAAATATGCGGTACTCCATTTTAATGTTTAGCATTTTAAATGTTTAGCATTTTAGTATTATTGTACACACGAAAGAGGAGTGGGTGTTGTATTCGTCTTAGGGTATCCATAAACGGGCTTTCCAGTATCATGACCTTATATAGGCACAATTCGCCCTGCCCTTATATAGGCATAAAATCCCAGCCCTTATTTAGGCATTAAACCATGCACTCCAAATACAGGCATGGTCTCTGACATCCGTCCACCCTAACGTCACAACGAGTTCATGAAGAACAGACCCTTAGGCTGCGGGAGTTTCCCTAGTCCATGACTATTGATTTCTTCAAGGACTCATATATTATGCATGAACCATTATTCCTTAGGGGGTTCATTCATGACGTCTTTCGCTGTCCAACTCACGTCAATGCTAACATTCTTAGGTGCTCTCAGGTATAAATATACCTTCCCTAGCCCCTGTAAACCAGAGGAGACCTCGACTTCAGAGGAGCCCGTTTCCCGGCCTGACGCACTGAGAGGACGCTGCCTTCCCTGCACGCAGATAGCCCAGCTTCCAGTGATCTGACTTCCCTTGCGGGGTGTTGGAGTTCGAGTCTGGCAAAGAGATTCCTACCTCTCTCATTCTTCAGGTATGGAGCTGACTAGAACCTAGAGGGACTCTTGGCATACTAGGCATACTAGACTTAACATACTCTTAGTATACCATAGTAAGGAATACTTCACCTACTTCTTCCCTCTTCCTACACCTAGGTTAGGTTAGGTACATTGGGGTAGAACTAGCTTAGCAACGCATCGTATGAGTACTCGCATTTTTAGTCTGTGTTATTTATGTAACAGCATATGTACTAAAAGATAATGCTATCGCAGTATTATTTATTTCTACTGCTCACCCTGTACATTATTTATCTCGCATACTGTCTTGTGATCGTAACAGCACATTTAACTTACACCAGAAACAAGACTGTTCAATAAATCCTTTATTGAAACGCCCGTCTATTTCTTTCTGTGTAACTTGGAGAAAACTAAGCATGCACGACTGAGCTGAGTGAAATAGTTATCTATTGTTTCCACGACTCTGGGACACGTTCTGATTCTAAAGGGAAACACAGTGGTCATGTTTTGCGGCTGCCAGAAACTACTCCCTTCTTGTTGTCAAGGAGTTTCTAGTGGCCTCTGAGCTAGCTGGCACAAGTAATTAAGTTTAATATACTCGATAGAGACATACTGACCTTAGTCCTATGTCAAACCTATAGGATATATTATTCCAATGCGCAGAGCCTATTAGGGAAATAGGAGCTACACTACAGTTCCCACAAGGAACAGGGTCAAGACTGATTTGCATATGGCTGGGTCCAAACTGGGGTGGTGTGGTGAGCAAAAGAATGATGGATTAAACCCAGATCCTTGTGACTGGGGATGAATGTTTGCATTGTCCAGCATTCCGTCCAACAATTGCTTCGTTTTCAACGGACACCACCGGCAGCAACACTGACAGTCACTGACCAGGAGGAACCCAGCATGTCTCCCTGCAAGCCCGGCAGGGAGGGAGACACGAACACCAGCAACGTCTCCAACACCCGGCAGCAGAGACATGAGTACATCAGAAACCCACCAGCTCCTGACCCGCCCCATTTTGTCAGCAGACAGAAAAAAAGAATAGAGGGAATTCTGGGTAAGGTACGTTTATGTACTCCCGGTGGGAGGTGGGTGGTTTAGGGTCAGCATTCCTTCTTTCTTTTTTTCTGTTGGTGAGATAGGATTATCTCACTTGTTTATGAATAGGACAAAGACAGCAGGGATGTGGGGGTAATGTGATATTGTTCAAATGATTAGCATTCTAAACAGAATACAGAGGAGTCCAGTGTAAGGTATAACTTGTATTGAGTGCACAGACCATAGTAGTGGCCCACTGCTTATGTGTGATATTATCATTAAAGACGATAAAAGACAAGACTTGTCATGTAGGTTACACTGCCTTGATTTTTATGAGGATTTCATTCTAATTAAGTGTCTCCATAATTACAAGGACTGAATTGCTGGTGCAGTTTTGCACTTACATTTCCCCAGCATGAGATGTGTAACAAGCAGTGGCAAAGCCAGTAGATGTCAGCTCTAAAATACCAAGCTACTGTTTCTTCTGAATAATTTTTTGCATTGGCATTGACTAATGCAAAAATGGTTGACAGTGTCCCTCAACGCATGTGAATACATTATTATTATGCAAGGTTTGTAGTGCGCACAGCTACCCTGAGGGGTCTCCCAGCGCAGGACAAGACAGCAGATGAAAGCCACGGCGGACAGCTAAAAAAGCCATGTCTTCAAATTCTTACGAAAAGTAAGTAAGGAGTAGCAGTTCTTAAGAGCGACCGGAAGAGAGTTCCAGAGTTTCAGGCCCAGATAGGCAAACGAGTGTCCCATCATACCGGCAAGGCCATACCTGGGCGTTGCAAACAGAGAGAGGTTGGATGACCTCAACTGTCGGGTAGGCACATAGGGTGTCACCAGATCTTGAATGTATGAGGGGGCCAAGCCATGTCGGGCCCTGAACATGTAGCACAAAGCTTTGAATTTAATACGCTTATCAATCTTAAGCCAATGCAGTTCATGAAGCAGAGGAGAGGCCGAGGCATGACTAGGCAGCCGGAAAAGTAGGCAAGCTGCCACGTTCTGAATGATTTGTAGGCGACGAATCGAAGATTTGTCAGTGCCCAAGTACAGTACATTGCCGTAATCCAGTCTATATATGACCAGAGCTTGCATCACGGTTCTTTGAGTGGCTGGAGGAATTAGCCAGAGGATCTTTTTAAACCACTTGAGAACAGAGAAGCATGTGGTAGTAACCTTGGTCACCTGTGGTTTTAGGGAGAGCTTGTTGTCGAGAATAAAGCCAAGATTCTTAACCTTGGTTGCTGGAGTTGGTATGGGCCCAAGTGAATCCGGCCAATGATTGGTTCCCCAGAACTCCGGTTTGCTTCTCAGAACCAGGGAACCGTTGAGCTTCAGTGAGTTTTTATTCATCCAAGGGGAAACATTCCTCAGGCCCAGATGGAGTAAGGAGGGATCTTGATGTTGATCAGCTGATAATGAAAAGATAATCTGGGTGTCATTAGCGTAAGAAAAGAGAGTGAGCCCGAACATCTCAACAACATCTGCCAGCAGACGAACATAAATGTTGAAGAGCAGTGGGCTCAAGATGGATCCCTAAGGAACACCCGAGGACAGAGCACAAGTCTTAGATCTAATATTGGCTGAGAAGACCTGGAAGGTGCGATCTCTTAAGAAGGAGGTCACCCACCTCAAGGCTGAGGCTTTAACGCCCAAGGCATCAAGTCTACCTGCCAGAATGTAATGCGACACTGTATCAAATGCTGCACTTAAATCAAGTAAGATGAGAGCGGCCGTAACGCCAGAATCGAGCTGTTGCCCGAAGACATTCTGTGACCCCCAAGGAGAGTGGATTCGGTGTTGTGTGCAGCCCTAAAGCCAGACTGCGACGGTGTAGCAACTGATAATACTCAACAAATGAGGAGAGTTGGGTATTAACATGCGTTTCCAAGATCTTTGAAAAACCAAAAAGAAGGGAAATCAGACAGAAATTAGACCAACAGGAGGGGTCCAGATCAGCTTTTTTTTAGCAAGGGGAGAACAAGGGCATGTTTCCAGTTCTGGGGGACATATCCTTCACACAAGGAAGTGTAGAGGGGTTTAAGAATAACAGTTAGGGCAACATTGTCAAGAAGTCTGAGTTTAGCAGGAGGAAGGGGATCTAACAGGGAGCCGGACTTTATAGAATTTGATACAGTTCTTAGAGTTGCCATGTCCAAAGATGACCATGTCCTAATTTTAGAGGACTCCACTGGCTTATTAAGCGCAGGGTTCACTTCCTGGTGACCTTCCGACGGGGCAGCAAGCTGCAAAAGGATCACCAAGTTTGCGGCATCAGCAGCTAGTTGACGGTGAATGGTATCAACTTTGCTTTGAAAGCATACTTTGTAGATACATACCGTCACTTGTCACTGCTGCGAATTGTTGTTGGGTAGTTTTTCTTTGTTGAAGTAGTTTTTCTTTCCGCAATATCGGTATTCTGATATTAATGTATGATGATGCACACAAATATGGCCTGGGTGAGTAAACCCAGATACATCACACATGCCGAACTGTAATCTTGCTAGTAGCTCGATGGGCAGATCATGAGAATTGTAAACTGTATATTGTGAAAATTGTTGTGTCAAATAACGCAGTAGTATAATAAAAATAAGTTTTTTTTTAAAAACAACAACTTTGCATTGAAAGAACATAGTTAACTCGCAACACTGATATTGAAAAGAGTAGATGAGGCAGAGTGTTACTAGCCATCGAGAGCTCATTGACTACTTTAAAAAGAGTCTTCTGACAATGTTGGGAGCTTGTAATTTTCTCCGTGAAGTAAGTCGCACATGCCGATTTACAAAGGGCATGATATATTTTCAGTGCTGCCACATATTTGGACTTAGCCTCAGTCGCATAACATTTCCTCCATTGTCATTCCAGGATTTTACAATGTTTCTTTTCAAGCCTGAGGGACTCGATAAACCAAGGAACAGGAGGATGTGTTCTGCACGTCAATTTAGATGTGGGAGGCAGGATGGAATCAGTGGCCTCCATGAGCCATTGGTGTACGGAGATTTGGTCTGGGTCAGGTTGAGAGGGTGGGCATTGTATTAAAAAGCTGCTTATTTAACTCTGAAATGCTGAGTTTGGACCAGTTCCTGGATCTAGGTTTAGGAACAGGCCGAAAAGGAGGGGTAGAAATGGCCCTAATACTAAAAGGCACTGCAAAGTGATCCGACCAACAAAGTGGGAAAGGAGGTGCGACGAACAAGGCTTTGAAATTAGAAAAAATAGCGTCCAGAAGGTGCCCTGCGATGTGAGTGGGTGCAGAGTTAAGGAGGGCAAGATTGAGAGAACCCAGATCATCAATAAAGGCTGAAGCTAAATTGTCTTCGCCATCTTCAAGATGAAGGTTGATGTCGCCAAGCACAGTAAAATTGACTAACCGCAGAATATGAGGGACTAATGTAAAAATGGTTGGGATTGTCCCTCAACGCATGTGAATGCATGTACCCGGACACTTTCATATGCATGTGGATGCTTGGTTGGCCAACTTGGAATAGGTTTCAATTAAAGTAAAAACATTCAAAGTTGCATGATACATGTTATCCAGCATCAGCGGTATAAATATTTTAAGTTTAACTTTCAATTCACTTCTTACTCATCTATCCCTCTAACTGCACTGGGCCCTCTACAGCTAGATGGATTACAGCATTACCTTCACCACAGAGGCGAATGGTCCTCTGATGGATCTTAGGATGTCCAAAACACAATGTTAGTCACCCAATGAGGACTATTAATAGGTGACTAACTCACAAATTTGAAATAAGGTTCAAATGCACTTCTCTCAGGACCATGCTGTAAAAGTAAAGTATCACAATGGGGAGACCCAATCTCCTAAAGAAATTAAGTCTAACCAGAATTATACAAACTTTTTTTATTTTTTTTTATTGAGAGTTCAGCTCAAAATACAATACGAAAATACAGAATAAAGTGCATAGTGCATAGTGCTAAGTGCATAGGTGCTCAAGATATCTTCCAATTAACGGCATTGCATAGTATATAAATATGTCAATTTAAAAACATTCAACTGTTATGATTCTTGGAAGCATAGACGATCCATAGAAAATAGTAAATTATAAAGTTACAGAAAACACAAGACACACATATTAAAGTGCATAGGTGCTCAATACGGCATAGAGTTAGCCACATAGTATAACCTGAAGACGCATAAAGCGATCTTTACTAAAAATAACTATTGTGCTTTAAAATCCCAAAACTTTTATTCCAAAACCCAAACATTGGAGATTATGCCAGCAGTCTTTTCACCCAGACCCCGGACTAATTTCCTATAGAGCTCCAACGTTTCTCGAACTTCCTAGATGATCCTGATCTCAATGCATATCTTCTCTCAAATTCTTTAACTTTAATAAGTTTTGCTCTCCATGCTTGAAAGGAAGGTACCTTATTACTACGCCAGTTTTGAAGGATTAAAGATCTTGCTACAGAGGCGGATATAAATAGGCATTCTTCTTGCATATTGCTTAATGTCATGTTTGGGGAGCATCCCAGGGCTTCAATATATTTATCAATGGAAATAGAGTGGTCTATGGTAATTCTAAGATATTTTTCAATTTCTTCCCAGAAATTCCCGATTTTGGGAAAGTCCCAAACAATGTGTGACCAAGTGCCCCCTCCTTCTTTAGCACAACGAAAACACCTATCCTCAATTTGTGGATAGATATTATGCAAAAAAATGGTGTCCTATAGATTAACCATTTTGTATAAAATTGCATACGTTTAAAATTAGCGCCTCTTATTACTGTAGCATTCAGTTTGTTAATTCTGTTCCATGTTATTCTTGGAAGCTGCAGGCCTTCTTTTTTCCACCATCTGTCCCGTATTTTTTCGTAAATGGAGAGAGATTTATTGTCATTGAAAATTTTCACCCATGCGCTAACTGACCGTTTTACCGGGGCTTCGAAAGCTTCACTTATACCTGAACTTGTTGTTATAATTCTAGCATCAATATTTTCCAGAAAGTGCCTTACTTTAATGAATTGTAATTGTAATTGTAATTCGCATTTATAGAGCGCATTATCACCGTCAGGTCTCTAAGCGCTGTGAAGAGAGCACCTGCCCTAGCACGTGAGGAGATGTTTAATAATTAGGTTGTGCCCCAGGCTTCCGCAAAAAGGACTGTTTTTAACTTCCTCCTGAAGGGGAGCAGGGCGTGTTCCTTGCGAACATTCTCCGGCAACTTGTTCCAGAGTTGAGGAATGGAGGTTGAAAAGGCTCTTCCTCCTTTAGAGGTCAAGCTAAAGCGGGGGCAGGCCAGCAAGCCGGCCTCCGTGGACCGTAGCACCCTGCTAGGAATATAGTTGACTAAACCATCTTTGATGTACGTTGGAGCTTGGCCATAGATGGCTTTATGCGCGATGCAGAGGCCCTTGAACTTGGTTCTCTGCCTCACCGGGAGCCAATGCAGCTGACGTAGGAGGGGGGTGGCGTGAGCCCTCCTAGGCACTCTAAAAATTAATCTGGCGGCATCATTCATAATGACCTGTAATCTGGCCAACAGATTTCCTGGGAGGCCGATGTACAGGGAGTTCCCGTAATCTAAACGTGACAGTATCATAGCCGATACCGCCATTCTAAGTGTGGCAAACGTGAGGAGGGGGGCGAGTTTTCGTAGCTGTCTCAGCATGCCGATACATGTTCCCACTACTGCCGACACCTGCTGGGTCATCGAAAGCTTGGCATCAATTTTGATACCCAAGCTCTTTACGGCCACGGCCGGTTCAGGATTTGTGCCCAGTTCTTGTGGCCAAAAAAGGTCGCTCCAGGGGTTGGCGTCTGTGGTGACGGCCAGAACCTCGGTTTTATCAGGATTAATTTTGAGGGAGTTGGCCGTCATCCAGTTGACAGTGAATTTTAGAATGTTTTGCATTCTAGTGTGGGCGGCCGGGGAGCTGTCTATCTGGATGATAACTTGCGTGTCGTCAGCGTAGTTATAAATCTGACACTCCATGAGATTCAGTGCAGCTATCAGGGGCTGGAGGTAGACATTGAATAGGAGAGGTGACAGCGCTGAACCCTGTGGTACCCCGCACGGGAAGCTTGCCGGAGTCGGACACATGGTCGGACAGCTGTATTCTCTGGGATCGATCCTTGAGGAAAGATGTAAGCCACATTAGGGCCGTGCCCTGGATGCCTAATTCTGAAATCCGCGACAGAAGTTGGTCATGGTTGACCGTATCAAATGCCGCGGATAGGTCCAGCAAAACCAGGGCACAAGGCTTTTTCTTATCGGCCCTTAACCTGAGTTCATCCAGCACTGACAGTAATACCGTTTCAGTGCTGTGATGAGCCCTAAACCCTGCCTGGTTGTATTGTAGAAGATGGTTTTCTTCTATGTGGTGTGACAGGGATTTCAACACGTGCTGTTCCAGCACTTTCGCCAGGAATGGGAGTTGGGAGATTGGCCTAACATTTTTTAGGTTTTTCACGTCTGCCCCTGTTTTTTTTAGAAGCGGGATGACACGAGCTTCCTTGAAGTTGGCGGGGACGTGGCCCGATTCTAGGGATTGATTTAGTTGCGAGAGAACCTCGCTTTCTATCCCTGGTAGTGCCACCTTAAACATCCTCGGTGGACAGGGGTCCGCAGGTGACCCTGACTTGATCCGCCCCATTAGGGGAGACAGGGAGTCGCGGGTAAGCATGGGGAAGGCAGTGAGTGGTTTATCATATGAGGGGGGCAGAGGTTCTGATGCTAAGGGACAGTGGACAGTAGGAGTAAAGTGAATTTCCGTCAGTAGGTCCTTCACTTTCTTTAAGAAGAAGGACTGGAACTTATTGCAATCTTCCAGGCAGAAGGCGGGCTTCTGTTCCTGAGCTTGTCTCAGCTCTTTTAGAATCCGGAAGGTTTCTTTTTGCGTATTGTCAGCTGCCGAAATCCTAGCTTTGTAGAATTCCGCTTTCCTTGTTAAAATTGCCTTTTTATAGATTGCAAACATAGAGTGATATTCTAGCCGGGCACCTGGGTCATAGGCTTTACGCCAGGCTCTCTCGCGCTGGCGGAGGCTTTGTTTCATGTTTCTTAAAGCATCGTTGAACCAGGGGACCCCTTTGCCTTTGTCCCTTACTCTTTCCCTACGCATTGGGGCTACCATGTCGATGGCGTTCTTCAGCCTTGTGGACAGGGTAGCACTTTCTACATCAAGATTACCCTGTGTTGGGCTTAGGGTAGCAGATTTATGTAGGATATTAACCAAGTCGTCTGCTCTAATTTTATTCCAACCCCGTAGCACTTTCCACTCCGGGGGGGGGGCGGGCTGCTTGTTTTTGTGGGTGGGAACCAGCCTCTAATTAGATGATGATCAGACCAGGCGCAGGGACTGATGTCTATTGTGCTGGTAAATGGATGGGACGTCCAAACCAGATCAAGTATATGGCCCATCTCATGAGTGGGACCATTCACTAACTGTCGGAGTTCTAAAGAGGTCAGTGCCTCATCCAACTGTTTAGGCTGGCTATCTTTAGGAATCTGATCCCAGTGGAAGTTGAAATCCCCCATCACCAGGATACGTTGATACCGTGAGCGGATATCGTTAACTAGTTCCGTAAAGAGCTCGACAAACCTAGGTGGCATTCGTGGGGGACGGTACACTATCAAAATAACAAGACAGGTGGTCTGGGAGCAGATCTTAGCCCCCAACACATCCGCCCCCTCAATGCTTTCTGCGCATAGAGTCTCTGTCCTTAGTTGATTATTGTACAGGATCGCGACTGAATGAATGTCCATTTAAGCGCATCTTTTGAGGAAAGAAGCCCAATTTCTATCTCGGGCCATTTTTTCCAAGAGTTGGAATTAACAAAATCTCTAACTTGCGTGTATCCGTTCTCCTCCCACTTTCTTAAGTGCCAGTTTGTAATAATTTCTTCTCCCCAGGATAGAGATAAGACAGCATTGTTGATCCATTTATCCTGGGGATGCTATAAAATACTAACAGTTGGGTTTTTTGTTTAAAAATCCATTGGAGAACCTTATACTGTACTTTCTTAGGATATTTAACTATTCTCGTTGGATCTGAAATTTTATATTCTATTAAGATTTTAGTCATAAAAAAATTATCTATATCCAGAGGGTCAGACTGAGAAAAAAATCTGTGACTGTTGTGTGTAAAATTTGCATAGTAGTACTCTCTTATATTTGGAAGGGACAGCCCTCCCTCTTCAATAGGGTAATTTAAGTGCTAAGTGCCAGTCTAGGTGCTTTATTGGCCCATAAAAAAGAGGAGAACAAACTGTATATCTCCTTAAAAAAAGACGATTGTAATGCGCACAGAGCAGCTGCGAATAAAAAGTTATACAAACTTGAAGTTCTGCTACTGCGACACAGAATAAAAGAAACAGAACTTGATATTCTGATAAGATTTGCTGAATTTCCCTAGAAAACATTTAAATTAAAAGAGTAATTCAATACAGTTTCAGATAAAGAATACCAAGACGCAATAATAGATTCAGGCAATTTAGATAGCTAGTTATTATATTAATGTTCCAAAATTGATACAAATAAGCAATTTCTTAAGCATCTCAGTCAAGAATACTAAAGCATGCAGCACTAGACCACACATTTATTCAGAAGTTCAAATCCAAAGAGATATGAGACTGCAGGCTTCTACCACCATTAGAGGCAGAAGAATAGTTCAGTCCTATTTACGATTCAAAGCAAAGGGGTAAAGGAATCAATTTTAAAGTCCTCTAAGGGCGAGTCCATGAGTATTGGCAAAAACAAAATATGAAGCAAAAATCAATTAGTTCGGCAAAGAAGGATTCCGGGTCGACTGCATGAATGCAGCAGCATTAGCAAACAGGCAGTCAAAGATAGTATTTAAAGGATGATTATAAAATCATAGCAAAAGAGTTCCATTCTCTCCAAAGGAAAGGAAATAAAACAATGGGTTGTCCCAAAAAAATATTAGCGATGCCTTGTCAGAAGGGAAAAAGTTATGGCCTTGCCCCTCCTTTGGGGTTTCTTCTTTTATAGTCCTTATGACACCTTAATGACATGGTGTCACTCCACTAGTCAATCCATTGTATGATTAATTTACGTATGTAGTCACAAAATACATTTAGTTACTCCTGCATTCTTTCCCAAGCACTTCATGTGAACAACTTAGCTTTCCGAGCCTCACTTAGTCAACAGTAGAAAATATACAATGTAACACACTATGGCATCGGGTGAGAGTTGATTTTGCCACCAAGCCATTCCACCATGAACTTCAAAAAAATGTCTTTTGTATGTATACTGAAACATGCACAGAACAAATAAAGCAACATTTGTAAAAATGTCAATGAATTATAATGCTTGCTAAGGGAAAATGGCAGCTGAAGAAAGAACATGTTTAAAGCTTAAAATGCATACATCAGGTTAAAATGAATTAAACTTAACTGGAATTAAATATGCAGTATCAAATCATTATTTCATAATAAAAGAAGGAGAATAAATGTTTCATCAATGTATTATTGTTCGAAATTGATTAGTGTTAGCTATGTTCTACTGCCACAATTTTTCAAAATCCATACATGTAAATTATTCTTAAAAAACATTTTACTAAAATCGTTTCCTATTTTTAAAAATCATTAGGGTCTCTAGTATCCCATCTGCAAGTTTCTACTTCCTAGCTAATTTTATTGCATTATTGCACCACAATCTAATTTTAATGTATTTGCATTGTAAGGCAATAGAACTGTTAGGCCTGATCATTAGATTAATTAGTTTTCATCAGTGCGTGAATAATAAAACATAATTTCATGAGTAATCTTGTAAATGAAAATCTATTAATAAGCATTGTAACTATTTAGCAATGTATTTTCGCTTTTTTTGACTCTTTCAAGCATGCTTTTATGGTGCTATTTCTTCACTTGTCTAAATTGTTGTATCCCTTTGTGTATTTTGTGCAATGTGCACATTTAGGTTTGTTGTCTGAATCAGTAAAGTCGGTAATGTGGTTTTGTACTATTTCGCTTCATCACATGCATGCGCCTGAAGTTCTACCAATCATTGAGAAGACTATGCTCCGCTTCCCTATCACTTGCCCTTACTTCCTGCATCTACCGAGGCAGAAGTGGAGGATGCTCCTTCTCTCACATCGCAGCAATGACCTGGAATAGCCTCCCCACGTAACGCCGGACCATCACCTTACTTCTGGAATTCCGAAGGGCCCTCAAGACCTGGCTGATTGGATGAGCCTCCTAGACCAACAAGCACAAGGATACCCTATCAGGTGATTAGCAACACTTTATAAATCCTGATTGATTGATTGATGAAATCATTTTAAGATGGCAGCTGATGCATATGAATGTATATGCATGTGTCATGATGCATTCAGGTGCATGGTTATGATGCACTAGCGTACATTTTGGCATTTTAAATTTACTGTTCCAATGTAGCCGAAGCAAACAAGTGCATGTTTGGTAGCACCTTGCAGATGCGAACTAAATGTGTATATATATATATATAGTCCCCCGCGAGTGCTGTACTTTGTGTACAACGGAGCCGCGATATATATATATATATATTATCTACTGGCGGTCGCCAGTAGATAGTTATAGTTAGGACCTATTATCCATAGGAAATTCGTAACATTCTATTCCCAATAACTTTGGCGACGTTTGACGAATCATCGCAAAATTTTCAAAACTAGTGGGGCGCTCCGGTCCGCTCCTGTCTTGAAAGTTTCGGGGTGATTCATCAAGTGGGGGCTGAGAAAAAAGGGGGGTCCCAAAACATGTTTTCTCCATGTTAATTCCCATAGGAAATTTTAGACACGGCTAAAGCCCGAACTGCTAAACGGAATTACACCAAATTTTGCAAAAAGGTAGCGCTTGGTTCAGAAAGCGACCTTTTTTTTAAATGGTGTAAATCCGTTCAGTAGTTGCGGAGAAATTCAAAAAATAAGAGTGAAAAAATCAATTTCCCATAGGAAACTTTATGCAAGGCTACAGCAAAAACTGCTGAACGGAATTACACCAAATTTGGCAAAAAGGTAGTGCTTGGTTCAGAAAGCACCCTTTTTAAACATGGTGTAAATCCGTTCAGTAGTTGCTGAGAAAATCCAAAATAAAAATTTTGATATTTATGGCCGCGGTGGATCCGCGCACCCTCACGACCACGAGCTGCATGCTAATTGGCTGTCAACACTCCAAACCAGGAAGTGTTGGCAGCCATCTTGTTCCTCGGTAGAACCGAGGCAAAAGAAACAAGTGCGCAAAACATACAAAGGGGGCAGGGTAGAAACACCCTGACCCCCTAGGTCTGCTCAGGGGGTCCCACAAGGACCCCCTGGGCAGAAAAAAAGCATTTTTTTTTTTAAATCGGCGGGATGCGCTTAGGGTGCGCGGATCCCGCCGAGAAAAAAAAAAATCGAAGCGCGGTCTCCCGCTCTTCGAGGCTATTTTGCCCCCGGGTGGGCCACGTCCCGGGGGCATGCGGGGGTTTATTTATATTTTATAGGGGGGCCTCCACCCCCCGGGGCTTTAAAAAAAATGGTACGGGAGGGCTCTCCGCCCTCCCGCAGCCCCGGGAACCGCCACCCCCCGGGGCTTCTTTTTTTAAATTTAATTCACCTGTGTGGGGGCCCCCACACACCCCGGGGACCGCCACCTCCCCGGGGCTTTACTAATGAAGGGAGGGGGGCCGCGTGACCCCCCTCCTGGAGCCCTCCATGGCCCTGGGCCAGCTCCTGCAGTGTCCCAGGGTGCCAACCCCCGGGACACTGCTAAACCTACTAAATCATCCATTCAGACAATTATACACCCACTCATTCTTCAATACGCCTTTCCCTATATATATTAAACATATTTAAACTTTACAGAAACACACACTCACTGGATGATGTCATCAGTGATGTCATTTGAGATGTCATCAGTGATGTCATCAGTGATGTCACTGACCATGTCATGAGTGATGTAATATGTGACGTCATCAGCAGTGCATTGCGGGGGCGCGAGTTATAGTTAGCTGAACTAACTATAACGGGGGAATTTCACGGGTTTTGTACGAGTGCAATGTCCAACTAACTATAACTTTCCCTAAAACCTATGGTTTTTTCAGTGAATATATATATATATATATTCTACCAATCCTGGCATCCATGAAAGACAGGCGCTGACTCCGTGGGAATATGTCAAAGAAAGTATTTATTCCACAATGACGACCTAGACGCGTTTCGACGGCGAACCGCCTTGATCACTACAGGTATAGATATATATATAGATATATATCTATATATTTATAGATATCTATCTATCTATATATATCTATCTATATATCTATCTATCATATATATATATATATATATATATATATATATATATATATATATATATATATATTACCTACTGGCGGTCGCCAGTAGGTAGTTATAGTAAGGACCTTGTTTCTATTCAAAAAGCGTTTTTCTTTTGACAATATCTTTGGTGCCGTTTGACGAATCTTCGCGAACTTTTCAAAACTAATGGGGCACTCCGGTCAGCTCCTGTCTTGAACGTTTCAGGGTGATTCGTCAAGCGAGGGCCGAGAAAAAAGGGGGGTCCCAAAACGTGTTTTCCACATGTTAATTTCCATAGGAAACTTTAGACAAAGCTACAGCCTGAACTGCTGAACGGAATTACACCAAATTTGGCAAAAAAGGTAGCTCTTGGTTCAAAAAGCGTCCTTTTTTTCAAATGGTGTAAATCCGTTCAGCAGTTTTTTAAATATTTAAGGAAAAAGAAATTTATATATCTGGGCGGAGCCTAACCACACATCTCATCGTGAGATCTGATTGGCTGTCAGCACTTCATCCAAGAAGTGTTTGCAGCCATCTTGGGACCAATATACATGATAGCACTCCATTAAAATGCATTGTAGTGAATGGAAGGTTTTGAGGGTCACCAAAAGGAGAACGTATAAAGGGTGATAAGACTTTAGTTACATTATAAATCATTTGTTGATGGTACCATACTAATTTTAGGAATTGTGGTGTGTTCTAAGGTGATTTTACCCTGTGAAAAAGCCTTCTGCTGGGATATCATGAATCATGTTTGAGAGAAAACTATTTTCTCATACTTTTCCCATAGAGGTTTGGAAGATGATCTAGAAGCTAAAATGAGAGCATATTTTCTGTAAATTCACATTATCTTTCTCAGTCATGTGAGAATGAAATCTGACATTCTCAGTAAAACATGTACATCCAACAAGGGCAGAGACTGTCAGTTGATTTCTTTGTGTTCTACTGCAGCTTCCCAGAGTGTTCTAAAGAACAACTAGAGCTCTAACAGTCTTACTGACAAAAGTATGGCACACCTGAAGCCATCTTGATTGGAATAAAGTGGTAACACTTAAAACATTTAATTTAAAAAGGAACAAAATGAGGGGTTCATTTTGCCATAGAAATTATGATTAGTGCTGCAGAAAGAAAAATGAGGGCACATTTTGAGTGACTTCTCAAATCCTCTTCTATTTCATTAAAATATTCTGACATGCAGACTGAAACATGCCCTTTCAATACCAGCAGCAGACTTCCCTGGTGAGCAGTAGCTTTACTACAGTGATCTAATGAGCAACTAGAGTGCTAACATTCTGAATTTATGGCAAATGTGTGACACATCTGAATGCCTTCTTGATGGAATCAAAGTAAAAAACTGAAAGTGTTTCCTACTGAGGATACTGTAGTAAATGAGGAAATTAGGAAACTTCATAACAAATAAGTCTCCCAAGATGGCCACCAGAGACAAAAGAGCCCAAATGTAGCACAAATATCACCCAGATGTAGCCCACGTATAGCCCAATGACAGAATGTCATAGAGTGTTCTAAAGAACAACTAGAGCGCTAACAGTCTTACTTATGACAAAAGTATGGCACACCTGAAGCCATCTTGATTGGAATAAACTGGTAACACTTAAAACATTTTATATAAAAAGGAACAAACTGAGGGGGTTCATTTTGCCATAGAAATTATGATTAGTGCTGAAGAAAGAAAAATTAGGGCACATTTTGAGTGACTTCTCAAATCCTCTTCTATTTCATTAAAAAATTCTGACATGCAGACTGAAACATGCACTTTCAATACCAGCAGCAGACTTCCCTAGTGAGCAGTAGCTTTACTACAGTGATCTAATGAGCAACTAGAGTGCTAACATTCAGAATTTATAGCGAATGTGTGACACATCTGAATGCCTTCTTGATGGAATCAAAGTAAAAAACTGAAAGCATTTCCTACTGAGGAGACTGCAGTAAATGAGGAAATTAGGAAACTTCATAACAAATAAATCTCCCAATATGGCCACCAGAGACAAAAGAGCCCAAATGTAGTACAAATATCACCCAGATGTAGCCCACGTATAGCCCCATGACAGAAGTGTGCAAAACACTTTTTATTTTTTGTTTTTTTTGCAGTTTTATATAGTGCAGACTGGTCAGGTATTGGAGTGCTTTACATGAGCATTGGTTACATCACACAAGGACAAATTCATGTTGGTTGTAGACATGGGGAGATTAAATGATTTGACCAGAATCACAGAATGTCGAGCTGAAGCAGAAACTCCAACCTGGTTCCCCAGTTGCAAAGTCTGCAGCTCTGGAAGTAATACCACATCCTCTCCCTAAGTGCAACATTTAATCAAGTGGTCAACTGGATAAAAAAACATAAAGGTAGCAAATAATTTAAAAATGCTTTGTCGCTATTTGAAAACTCAGAAAATATGTCCTCATTTTAGTTTTTTAGAGCACTAACCATAATCTTGATGCAAATAAGACCCTCTCATTTCTGTAATTTCTAAAGGAAATGCTCTAGGTAATACAGTTTTGATTACATCAAGATGACGTCAGTCGTGCCACACTTTTGTAATAAATATAGAATGTTAGCAATCTAGTTGTTCATTAGGATACTGTTGAGAGGCAGAAGCCAGGGGCACGAACTCAGAAAATTGAAGGCAGGTAGGAGGGTGCAGAGGCAACAATTTGACCACACTGGGCAGGCAGGAAGGGCAGTGGCAGCACAACAAACAATATATAAACATATTCTCCCTTGACGGAAAGAAGGTGAGCCGCACTCGTAACTTGCTGTTTATAGAACTTTATTTCTTAATTGGTGAAGCAGCATGGCAGTCCTGTCGCGTTTCGGTCTCCAAAGACCTTTATCAAAGGTAAACCTGCACCATACACATCGCTGGTGTCAACAGCCTAATGTCCTAATTTAAATCTTGATCCTCCAATGGATAACTTTTATGCTTGCATTCTGGGACATGTGGTCCAACCGGCAGTGTTACTTTAATTCCCTCCAGTGGGCGGTGCTTTTGTTTGCTGTTTCCATAAGGCATGTGCTCATATAAGTATTCCATGAATATATATATATATATAGCCTTGAAAATGGGCTGAAATGGAGCAAATTCGGTACACAAATGTGCAAAACTTAATGGACAGCAATATTCCAGGTACTACCCACTGGAGGGTTTAATTGTGACAATTTTCCATGCAAACCACAAGTCCCAGAATGCTCTACTTCGCATCCACGGGGGAGGTCCAATGAGGGCCAATATTTTAAAGCCAGCTAACGGATGAGTGGTTTGTTAGGAGGTCAATGCTGGACTATGCCTTTGAAAAAGTTCGCAAAGAACGAAACGCGTCAGGCTGCTTGTCCATGTGTAAATAAACAGCAATTAATCACCGATTTGCGAGTGCGCCTTCCTTCTTGGTTGAGGGAGTTTTGTGGATATATATATATATATATATATATATATATATATATATATATATTATCTACTGGCGGTCGCCAGTAGATAGTTATAGTTAGGACCTATTTTCCATAGGAAATTCGCAACATTCTATTTCCAATACCTCTGGCGCCGGTTGACGAATCTTCGCAAAATTTTCAAAACTCGTATATATATATATATATATATATACTGCTCTTCATCTGAAACTTGGGAACTAGCCCGGGTTGCCTCCTCTTTTCTTCTTCTTTTAAAAAAAAATAATTTATGTTGCACACTAAGCCTTAAAGGGCATTTATTATATATAGAATGCCCCTTTTATGGCTCAATACATTAAAAATTTAAATATTAAATGAAGACAGCCCATGGTTTAGCTAAATGTTATATGCGACGATGAAGTCGACTCTACCCCATGTTTTGTGCAATAATTTATTGACATGTTAGGCACAAACTCCCTCTTTAACTTACAGAGCAGCTATCCAATTTTTATTTCCCCCCTGTATTTCTGACCCCTTGTACTACTCTGTGGATACTGCTTTCCCTATTCTGTGGATGTTGTTTTTTTTCCCCCCAAACTCGCGGTAGTTTCGACCCCACCTAAACTCACTGATTTTCCACGAGCTGCCCCCTTCGTTGGCACGCACCGTGTGATACGTGTCACATGGCAATACACCTGCATTATCAGCGCATCGCCTCACGCCGCACACTAGCAGCTGCTCGGAGGGACATTACATCTACTAGTATACCATACAGTTCCATAGAACCCCTTCGTATGCTAAGATTGTTAATCATTTCGAAGAAACCATTGCCTACATATATGTGTAACTATATAGATATTACGCACATTAAGAACTGCTGCATTCTTTTCGTGGCTGAAGCAAAAAAATATCCCGTGGTCAGCATGTGTAGGGGAACAGAAGGCACACCATGCCTGCATCAAAGAAGCAGAAGGCGAAAAAAACACCCACACTTTTTGCAGTAGAACATTATTTTCAACAGGGGCTTTTAATTATTTTTGATAAAGTTTTGTATTCTAAATTTCTGCCTCCATTGTGAATTGGGAGTAGGGTGTGCATTTGGTGTTTTACACACAACTCATTCATTCTTTGTAAAATGTACTTGTGTTTCTTCTAGCTTTCGGTTGTTTGTCTTTCTGCCTGTCTTTTTCTTTATTTCTAAGAGTGTTTTTTGCTATTCGCTTCCCACCGGTCTTTCTGTTATCATCTCAGTCTGGTTTCACTCCATTTCCCTTTTATGCTAGTATCTGTCTCCTTCTGCCATCCACTAGCTGCAAACGTTTTTCAATCTATGTATTTTTCTATTTGCCCTCCCCTCTATCTAGAAGCCTGTCTTATGCTTTTTAAGTCTTTCAACCGACCTATCTTTCCCCCTTTTATCATCCGCTGCACATCAGTAGCGCTTGTCTTTTCAACATTTTCTATCTGCTTTTCTTGTTTTCTCTCTGTCTGCCCGACTCTCCTATGTTCAAACTGTGCATGTCTGCCTGAATGTGTGGTTGCTATTTTCTGTCTGAGTTCCCATCCGCTTGTCATTCCATTTGTCTTTTGCCGAATTTCTTTTTTACCCTGTTGTGTCTGTGTGCCATTTGCTCATTCTCTGTCCTACTGCTTAATGGTTGTTCTACTTTTCAGTCTGTCTTTCGTCATTTTTTTATTCGTCTCTCTGCCTGGTTAAACCTATTTTTTGGCTTTTTTTAACAGCCTGTTTTTTTTATATTTTTGTATCTGTCCCTTATCCTGCCTTTCTTCATTTTCCCCTCTTGGTTTACTTGTGTGTATCCCTTCTTTAACTGTCTGCCTCCCTTGTTGTCATTCTCTGTTTGCTTTTACTTTTTCCATAGCTAGCTTTTCTCCACCTTTTATCTGCCTTCCTGTGTCTCTTTGCTGCGTGGCAGCTGTCCGTCTGAATATTCGTTCATCCTTTTGCCTTTTTTCTATCTGCCTACCTCCGCTTTAGCCAAAGCTCACTGTAACTGTCTCTTTGTTGTGATTTTAATTTTTTTTATCTGCGTGTTTCCCTTGTTACCTTTGTTTCTGTCTGTCTTGTCTCATTTTCTATCCATCTTAATCTTTTCTGCCTGCCTTTTGTGACAGTTGACCACTCTGTCTCTTTCCCCTCCTGCCCCTCTGCCCATCTTTTCCCATTTTCTATGTGTGCATCTTCTCTGTTTTCTACTTTACTTGGCTTTATTCGAACACTCCAACTGTCAGCCTCCTCACGCCCCCTTGCCTTTTCTATATGTTCCTGTTTTATTCTCATTATATATATTTTTTTTTCTAATTCACCCACTTGTTTTGCACCTAACTCTAAACATTTGTGAAGTCATGCCATCTTGTCCCCGAGCTCTTTCAATCAATCAATCAATCATGTCACTTATAAAGCGCACTACATACCGCGAGGGTCTCAAGGCGCTGGGGGAAGAGGGGGGTGGTGCTGCTACTGATCGAAGAGCCAGGTCTTGAGGAGTCTTCTGAAGGCCAGTAGGTCTTGGGTCTGTCGGAGGTTGGTGGGGAGGGTGTTCCAGGTCTTGGCGGCGAGGTGGGAGAAGGATCTGCCGCCGGCGGTCGTTTTCTGGATGCGAGGGACTGTGGCGAGGGCGAGGCTGGTCGAGCGGAGCTGGCGGGTGGGGGTGTAGAAGCTGAGTCGTCTGTTGAGGTAGGCTGGTCCGGAGTTGTGGAGTGCTTTGTGTGCGTGGGTGAGGAGCTTGAAGGTTATCCTCTTGTTGACAGGGAGCCAGTGCAGGTCTCTCAGGTGGGGTGTGATGTGGCTGCGTCGCGGGATGTCGAGGATAAGACGTGCAGAGGCGTTCTGGATGCGTTGCAGCCGTCTCAGGAGCTTAGCCGTCGTTCCTGCGTAGAGGGCGTTTCCGTAGTCCAGCCTGCTGGTGACGAGGGCCTGGGTGACTGTTTTTCTTGTTTCGGTGGGGATCCACTTGAAGATCCTGCGGAGCATTCGGAGGATGTTGAAGCAGGATGAGGAAACGGCGTTGACCTGCTTAGTCATGGAGAGGGTGGGGTCGAGGATGACCCCTAGGTTGCGTACGTGGTTGGTGGGTGGCGGGGCTGTTCCCAGTGATGTATGTAGATGCTTAGCAAGTGACAGTACCACAGGACAGGCTTCTGCAACGGTTTACAAGGCTCACGTCATGGGTCAGAGGGACCTGAAGACAGACCGGCATTTCACAGCGCATATGTGCCCACACAGCGTACCTCTCCACTCCCTGCAGCAAGCACACCAGTGGTGGACCCTAAGATTCTAGAGAAGCAAATGGTACTGCGTGGATCAATATGTCATAAGCCTCTTTTTGCACCTCTGCTGGTTCTTTCTGCACTTCACCTCTTTTGCAAATTTCTGCATCCCTCTTGCCTATTTCTGCACCCCTCTTCCCTTTTTGTCCACCTCTCTTGCTTCTTTCTGCACTTCTCTTGCTTCTTTCTGCACTGCTCTTGCTTCTTTCTGCACCTCTCTTGCAAATTTCTGTATCCCTCTTGCCTCTTTCTGCACCCCTGCACCCCTGTTCCCTCTTTCTGCACCTTTCTTGCCTGCTTCTGCACTTGTCTTGACTCTTTCTGCACCTCTGTTGCTTCTTTCTGCACTTCTCTTGCCTCTTTCTGCACACCTCTTGCCTCTTTCAGCACCTCTGTTGCTTCTTTCTGCACCCCTCTTGCCTCTTTCTGTACCCCTCTTGCCTCTTTACGCACCTCTCTTGCCTCATTCTGCACCTCTCTTGCCTTTTCATGCAGTTCTCTTGCCTCTTTCTGCACCTCTTTTACTTCGTTATGCACTTTACTTGCTCTTTCTGTCCCCCTCTTGCCTCTTTCTGCACCTCTGTTGGTTCTTTCTGCACTTCTCTTGCTTCTTTCTGCACCTCTCTCCCAAATTTCTGCACCCCTCTTGCCTCTTTCTGCACCCCTCTTCCCTCTTTCTGCACCTCTCTTGCCTCAGTCTGCCCACCTGTTCCCTCTTTCTGCACCCCTTTTGTCTATTTCTGCAACTCTCTTGCCTCTTCCTGCAGTTCTCTTGCTCCCTTCTGCACCTCACTTGCCTCTTTCTGCACCTCTGTTGGTTCTTTTGCACTGCTCTTGCTTCTTTCTGCACCTCTCTTGCAAATTTCTGTACCCATCTTGCCTCTTTCTGCACCCCTCTTACCTCTTTCTGCACCTCTCTTGCCTCTATCTGCACCCCTGTTCCCTTTTTTTGTACCTCTTTTGCCTGTTTCTGCAAGTCTCTTGCCTCTTTCTGCAGTTCTCTTGCCTCCTTCTGCACCTCTGTCGCTTCTTTCTGCACTTCTCTTGCCTCTTTCTGCACCCCCATTGCTTCATTCTGCACTTCTCATGCTTCTTTCTACACCTGTCTTGCCTCTTTTTGCACCTCTGTTGGTTCTTTCTGCACTGCTCTTGCTTCTTTCTGCACCTCTGTTCCAAATTTCTGTATCCCTCTTGCTGCTTTCTGCACCCCTCTTCCTTCTTTCTGCACCTCTCTTGCCTCAGTCTGCCCACCTGTTCCCTGTTTCTGTACCCCTTTTGCCTGTTTCTGCAACTCTCTTCCCTCTTTCTGCAGTTCTCTTGTCTCCTTCCGCACCTCTGTTGCTTCTTTCTGCACCTTTCTTACAAATTTCAGCACCCCTCTTGCCTCTTTCTGCACCCCTCTTGCCTCCTTCTGCACCTCTGTTGGCTCTTTCTGCACTGCTCTTGCTTCTTTCTGCACCTCTTTTGCCTGTTTCTGTACTTCTCTTGCCTCCTTCTGTACTCAAATGGGAAGTGCAAGCTGTCAAGTTTAAAGGTCTGCGTGCTCTCGTGACTGAGGTATATGTCTACTTGTATATGTATTCTTACATGTGTTATGCATCTGAAGATGGTAGCTTAAAAAGCGGGTAACTTCTCCAATAGGTGGTCAAATCTTCTCAGTTCTGCTCTGTCATTCGGTTGCACAGGCAGACATGCCTTATGTATACATGTGTTATAGAGCCCCTCAAATATACTATTGAATACCCATGTGCCCTGTATTGTGAGCAGAAAGAAATGCATACACCTTCTTTTATACAAATTTACAGAGTATGCTGTTTGAAACACAGGTATTTAAGTGTTTGCATGTTTATTTTAATTTAACAGGTCACGAGGTAAAAGCATAGACACGCATGCATACCTTCACAAACTTGGTCAGACTTACAACAGTGATATGCTTAGGATTGCTGTTTTATATTTGGTGGGCCTAACATTCTGAGCAGTCGATTAATAGTGAACCTTCAAGAGAAAAGTGAGGTTTAAGACATCTTCGGAGAAGGATTAGTGGTTAGGGTACTTTGTATGAGTCTATTGTAAGGTACAGTCAAAATAGGCCTCTTTCTGCACCTCTGTTGGTTCTTTCTGCACATCTCTTGGTTCTTTCTGCACCTTTCTTCCTCTTTCTGGACTTCTGTTGCCTCTTTCTGCACTTCTCTTGCTTCTTTCTGCGCCTTTCTTCATCTTTCTGCACTTGTCCTACCTATGTAGGCATATTTAGAAATTAGAATTTAAAAACCTTACAAATTCACTGAAAAAACCAGAGGTTTCATGGACGTTATAGTTAGGAATTAGCAATTAAAAAACCTTTGAAATTCACTGAAAAAAACAGAGACTTCAGGGACGTTATAATTAGAAATTAGCATTTAAAAACCTCAGAAATTCACTGAAAAAACCACAGGTTTCAGGGACGTTATAGTTAGTTGGACATTTCACTCGTACAAAACCAGAGAAATTCGGCCGTTATAGTTAGTTGAGCTAACTATAACTCATGCCCCCGCAATGCACTGCTGATGACGTCACATATTACATCCCTCATGACATGGTCAGTGACATCACTGATGACATCTCAAATGACATCACTCATGACTGAGACTTAAAAGTATTCCCGTGAGCCATTGAGCTGACGAGCTCGTGGAAGAAGCACCCGCGCGCCAGTGAGAGGTACTTGACCTGATGAAATGTTTGGCAGCCTACTCAGCAAACCCCAAATCTGAAGTCTGTAATCTCTACTGATGACGGTTAAAGAATCAGAAACACGTGTCTAGAGATCAGCACTATCTGCGCCAACTCTGGCGAAACACTCGTAATACTATAGAAAAGCAAGCAACATGAGACTGCATTTACCAGAATGCCAGGGGCGAACCTTGCTGAGGGGTGAAGCGGTGTGCTCCCATCCCTGTTCCTGTTTAAAAGTACTCCCGTGAGTCATATAGCTGACGAGCTCGTGGAAGAAGCACCCGCGCGCCAGTGAGAGGTACTTGACCTGATGTAATGTTTGGCAGCCTACTCAGCAAACCCCAAATCTGAAGTCTGTAATCTCTACTGATGACGGTTAAAGAACCAGAAACACGTGTCTAGAGATCAGCACTATCTGCACCAACTCTGGCGAAACACTCGTAATACTATAGAAAAGCAAGCAACATGAGACTGCATTTACCAGAATGTCAGGGGCGAACCTTGCTGGGGGGTGAAGCGGTGTGCTCCCACCCCTGTTCCTGTTTAAAAGTACTCCCGTGAGTCATTGAGCTGACGAGCTCGTGGAAGAAGCACCCACGCGCCAGTGAGAGGTACTTGACCTGATGTAATGTTTGGCAGCCTACTCAGCAAACCCCAAATCTGAAGTCTGTAATCTCTACTGATGACGGTTAAAGAACCAGAAACACGTGTCTAGAGATCAGCATTATCTGCGCCAACTCTGGCGAAACACTCGCAATACTATAGAAAAGCAAGCAACATGAGACTACATTTACCAGAATGCCAGGGGCAAACCTTGCTGGGGGGTGAAGCGGTGTGCTCCCACCCCTGTTCCTATATATATATATATATATATTTATACCCAATATTCCTTCACAACAAAGGATGACAATGCTGCGTGTGGTTGCTCATAGTTTTATTAATGTCTAGCCACCATCGTACGGGTTTCGGCAGTAACCAGCCTTGTTTGCCACCGCAGACTCAAGCGGTCCGAGGGGCAGAGAAATGGAGCCCTTGATGGAACCTCCAGCAATTTTATTTCACAGAGACAATCTGGGTAATGCGTTTTATTGCTGGAGACTATATTTACCTATTTCAGGATTAATTAATTTTATTAAAATGCTGTGAACTCTTGATCCCATAATGTATCACTCAGAAAACTGCTATGATGCTCACTGGAGCTTAATTGGTAGTATGCAAATGAGGGGCTTGAAAAGCGCGGCAGCTTTGGAGTATCTATTGATGGCCCGTGACCAAGAACTATGGGAGTTCGAAACGCATTGGGCCCGAGTACAGCTATTGGATCTGGATTGCTGTGATAATTTAATAAAAGACGCTGTGAAGGGGAGTGCGTCTCTGTTCTCTTTCACAGAGGTGTGGATCTTATTATATATATATATATGGCAGGCACTAGCCTGAACTACATTATGTGCCGTGATTTGATTAAAGCACTTTTTTTCATTTAAAATCTCAACGTTTGGCGGTCCGTACCTTGTGTGTCTCACCGGATCCATGGTGGGCTAGGATTACTTACATATATATATATATATATATATATATATATATATATATATATATATATATATATATATATATATATATATATATATATATATATATATATATGTATGTATATATATATATATATATATTGGGTGTAGGAATATTGGGTATACATATATATATATATATATATATATATATATATATGTATACCCAATATTCCTTCACAACAAAGGATGACAACGCTGCGTGTGGTTGCTCATAGTTTTATTAATGTCTAGCCACCAACCAAGTGAACAAGGCTGGTTACTGCCGAAACATGTACGATGGTGGCCAGACATTAATAAAACTGTGAACAACCACACGCAGCATCCTCATCCTTTGTTTTGAAGGTATATCGGGCATTTAACGGACTGTTGTGCTGTGTTCGAAGAGACGACGCGTCCTTCATTCTGGTGCATGGTGGCAGTCATCAAGAACACATTGAATAAGGAATATATACATATATATATATACTCACTGAAAAAACCATAGGTTTTAGGGATAGTTATAGTTAGTTGGACATTTCACTCGTACAAAACCCGTGAAATTCCCCGTTATAGTTAGTTCAGCTAACTATAACTCGCGCCCCGCAATGCACTGCTGATGACGTCACATATTACATCACTCATGACATGGTCAGTGACATCACTGATGACATCACTGATGACATCTCAAATGACATCACTGATGACATCATCCAGTGACTGTGTGTTTCTATAAAGTTTAAATATGTTTAATATATATGCCAAGGTGTATTGAAGAGTGAGTGGGTGTATAAGTGTCTGGATGGATGATTTAGTAGGTGCGTGACTGACTCTATAAGTGAGTGATTAAACGTATCTTACTGAATGCATGGGTTAGTGACTAAACTGTGTGAATGTCTGTATCCGTCTGTCTGTTGGTGTGTAAGCGGTTGCATGGGTTTGCGAATAGCTACATGAGTGTCTACATGGGTTATTGATTGGTTGTCTGAGTATCTGTATGGGTGCCTGAGTGTTTGTGTGGGTGGGGTGTGTGTGAGTGCGCATAGATGTGTGAGTGGGTGATTCACTGGGTGCATGGTTTCAAGAGTGCATCTGTGATGGACTGTATGGGTGGGTGAGTGTGTGTATGGGTGTGTTAGTGAGTGAATGTATATCTTAGTGGTACATGTGTGAGTAACTAATATGTCAAAGGCAGTATATATGTGTGTTGGAGTATATAAATGGCTATAAGTGAGAGTGTGTGATTGTGAGAGTGGCTGTATGGATGAGTGTGTACTTGTATCAGTGATTGTATAAGAGCGTAAGAATGTGCTAGTATTTGTATGAGTAAGTGAGCTGGTGTGTGTATAACTGTATAGGTGAGTAAATGGCAGTGTGATTAATTATTTGCATGACTGACTAGGTGTGTGAGTACCTCTATGGATGAGTGGTGGTGTGTGAGTGTCTATGTAGGTGTATAAGTGCATATGAAAGTCCTGTACTGAGTGACCGTAAGTATCAGTGACTGTAGAGGTGAGTGAGTGGATGTGTGTGTAGACCTAAGAATCAGTGAGTGTGTATGTAGTTATTGGTGTTGGAGTGTCTATGGTTTTGACAATGGCAGTCTGTAATTTACAGTGGGTGTATCAAAAGTTATATTAGGGTGTGAGAAGATGCATCAAATTATCACATGGATGATGTCATCAGTGATGTCATTTGAGATGTCATCAGTGATGTCATCAGTAATGTCACTGACCATGTCATGAGTGATGTAATATGTGACGTCATCAGCAGTGCATTGCGGGGCGTGAGTTATAGTTAGCTGAACTAACTATAACGGGGGAATTTCACGGGTTTTGTACGAGTGAAATGTCCAACTAACTATAACTTTCCCTAAAACCTATGGTTTTTTCAGTGAATTTCTAAGGTTTTTTAAATGCTAATTTAACTATAACGTGCCTGAAACCTATGGTTTTTTCAGTGAATTTCAAAGGTTTTTAAATGCTAATTTTTTTAAATGCTAACTTCTAACTATAACATGCCTGAAACCTATGGTTTTTTCAGTAAATTTCAAAGGTTTTTTAAATGCTAATTTGTAACTATGCCTACAGAGGTAGGACATGTGAAGAAAGAAGAAAAAACGCACAGAAAGAAGCAAAAGAAATGCACAAACAAGCAACAGAAGTCCACAAAGACGAAGAAAAGTGCAGGAAGAAGCAAGACATGCAGAAAGAACCAACAGAGGAGCAGAAAGAGGCCTTGTTGCAAAATCATCCTGTGCCCACAACTTTTTCAGATGGGTACTGGTGTTAACTGGCTCTGACTAACCAGGCCTAGAGCCAGTGCTACGCTAAAAGACACTTAGAATACAGTGAAAACACCTACATACACTAGGGAACACTATGCGTTGGGGTACCCCTGTGATTAGCATGCCCTCCTCTGTAAGTCCCTAGTACATACAGGGCAGGGGGATTAAAACTAACTAACTAACTTGTCACATCACGCCCCGCCCCCCCCTTCACCACTGTGCAAACGCGCCCCGTGGCGCATTTTAAAATGGGGGATTAAGTCCCCTTGAATCATGAGGGTCCCTGGGGTCCAACTAGCCCACCCTGTACCTCCAGTATGCGCTAGGGAGCTGCGTTGCAGAGATGTGTTCAGAGGCCACGCCCCTTTTTACACCTCTCTGCAACGCAGCTCTGTGGCGCTTTCTGGACGTACCTGGTGGGCTAGTTGGCCCCCAGGGACCCTCCGGATTGAAGGGGATTTAATTCCCCATCTTAAAACGCGCCATGGGGCCTGTTTGCACACATGTCACCTGAAGCCCCGCCCCCTCCCTTCACCACTGTGCAAACGCGCCCCGTGGCGTGTTTT
The DNA here is from genome assembly GCA_963921515.1 of Calotriton arnoldi. Classification (NCBI taxonomy): domain Eukaryota; kingdom Metazoa; phylum Chordata; class Amphibia; order Caudata; family Salamandridae; genus Calotriton; species Calotriton arnoldi. Next base: position 748,960 of record CAWUFW010002294.1, read on the forward strand.
AAGTTGGGGGATTAAGACCCCTTGAATCCTGAGGGTCCCTGGAGTCCAACTAGCCCACCATGTACCTCCAAAAAGCACCACAGAGCTGCGTTGCAGAGAGGTGTAAAAAGGGGTGTGGCCTCTGAACACCTCTCTGCAACGCAGCTCCCTGGCGCATACTGGAGGTTCCTGGTGGGCTAGTTGGCCCCCAGGGACCCCCAGTATTCAAGAAGAATTACTTCCCCTTCTTACAACGCGCCAGGGGGTGCATTTGCAGACTGCTGCAGGGAGGGTGCGGGCCTCCGGCACGATGCCGGTCTTTTTTTTTTTTCCTTTCCTTTTTTTTTTAAGGGAGGGGGGCTGCGTGGCCCCCCTTCCCTCAGCCACTTTTGGCCCCGGGGACCCCATCCCCCGGGGCCTGAGGATTTTCTTTTTTTTTTTTAAACGGGAAGGGGGCCGCGTGGCCCTCCTTCCCTGGGCCTCTATTGGCCCTGGGGACCCATCGCCCGGGGCATGCCCTCTTTTTAAAAAAATATATATATTTGGAGGGGGGCTGCGTGGCCCCCCTCCTCAGGCCATTTAAGGCCCCGGGGACCCCATCCCCCGGGCCGGCCTTTACGTTTTTTTTTTAAATTTTCTTTTTGGGGAGGGGGCCACACAGCCCCCTCCCGAGCCACTAATGGCCCCGGGGACCCCATCCCCTGGGGCCTGGCCACTCGTTGGGGACCGTGGGGGTCCCCAATCCCCGCACGGTCCCGCCGGCTCCCCGCGTGCTGCGGGAGCCGGCATTGCTTTTCCATAAGGGGAGCTGCTGACATGCAGCTCCCCTTATGGAAAAGCAATCTGCTTTGCTTCATTGAAGCGAGAGCAGATTTCCCTGCTCTCGCTTCAATGAAGCAAAGCAAGTTTGCAATGACAGGGCGGGAGCCGCGCGGCTCCCGCCCTGCCATTGCAAACAGCAGTGTTCCGGGGGTAGGCACCCCGGGACACTGCAGGAGCCGGCCCTGGGGGGTGGCGGTCCCCAGGGCCATGGAGGGCTCCAGGAGGGGAGCTGTGCAGCCCCCCTCCCTTCATTAGTAAAGCCCCAGGGAGGTGGTGGTCCCCGGGGCTTCGGGGGTCCGAAACCCCCACATTTCTTTTGTTAGTGCCCCGGGGAGGTGGCGGTCCCCGGGGCATGTGGGGGGGCTGGAGCCCCCCGCACGATTTAAAATTCAAAGCCCCGGGGGGTGGCAGTCCCCGGGGCTTGGGGGGGCCTTAGAGGCCCCCAAACCATTTTATTATTAACCCCCGCATGCCCCCGGGACTTGGCCCACCCGGGGGCCAAATAACAACGAAGCGCGGGAGCCCGCGCTTCGTTTTTTTTTTCACGGCAGGATCCGCGCACCCTGCACGCATCCCGCCAATTTAAAAAAAATAATAATTTTTTGGGGCCCTGAGCAGGCCTAGGGGGTCAGGGTGTTTCTACCCTGCCCCCTTTTTGCGTTTTGCGCACTTGTTTCTTGTGCCTCGGTTCTACCGAGGAACAAGATGGCTGCCAACACTTCCTGGTTTGGAGTGTTGACAGCCAATTAGCATACAGCTCGTGATCGGGAAGGTGCGCTCAGGGTGCGCGGACCCTCCGGGCCATAGATATATATGTGGTTTTACTTTTGATTTTCTCAGGATCTACTGAACGGATTTACACCATTTAACCAAAAGGCATGACTCTGAACCAAGGGCTACCTTTGTGCCAAATTTGGTGTAATTCCGTTCAGCAGTTCGGGCTGTAGCTGCGACTAAAGGTTCCTATGGAAAATTGCATGGGGAAAACACGTTTTGGGACCCCCCTTTTTTCTCGGCTCCCACTTGACGAATCACCCCGAAACTTTCAAGATAGGAGCGGACCGGAGAGGGCCATAAGTTTTGAAAATTTCGCGAAGATTCGTCAACCGGCGCCAAAGTTATTGGGAATAGAATGTTGCGGATTTCCTATGGAAAATAGGTCCTAACTATAACTATCTACTGGCGACCGCCAGTAGATAATACATATATATATAACCCGGAAATGAGACTAGTGTGACTTAGTGTACTTGGTTTTACCTGGTTTTATCCATTTTATGGATTTTAACTGGGTTTTGCTTGGTTTTACTGGGTTTTACGAAATCTTATGAGGGTTGGGGTCTGGTTTTTTAACTACTTTTATAATTACTGGTTTTCGTGTTCTTAATATTAGTTGCTAATAGCAGGGTGATACACATCTGGTATTTGGATGACAATTTAGAATTTGAAGGACATATATATTCTTTATTCTTTATCCTTTATTCATTGATTTCTCCTTTTTCCATCACTGTCTAAATGTTTATTTTAGTATTATAGGTTGTTATGAAGGTGGGATATATTAGAGTCTCTTGTATCCCCATCTCCCATTCCTAGGTCTGTCTATTATAAGTGCACTTGCACTTTATTTTGTTTGTTTGTTTGTTTATTTAAGGAAAGGGTGCAACTGATATACTACAGTACCCAATATAAGTGTTATCCCCTCTGAATTCATTTGGTATATGCACTTGCACTTTAAATGTATTTATTAGTGAGCATCTAGGCCTCCATGAATTTTAAGTAGGCTGTCGACTATGATTTTAATAGTCGGCAACACAGTATTTTTATGAAGCACTAGCACTTTTTTGATTCAACGTCCTCTCCTCGGTTCATGTGTTTGACATATGTCTACACGTGCTTTTTTATATATGGGGAATTTTTCCTTGCTTAATCTATTCAGTTCAAGTGTTTTATACCAGATTTACTGTTTATCTTAACAGGTTGGATATATTCAACATTATGAATGGTTACATCTTTTACTGTGTGGACATTATGGGGTTTAATATGTCTAAGCAACTATTAGTTCATAGTATGTTTTCCTTGTTTACTGGAGGGGAGGAGTTGGATATGCACTGTGTCACTTTAAAAATGTTCAATGTTCAATGCGATTGAGCGTGTCGTGTGATCAAGCTTGCGGAAACGCAGGTGAAACGCGTAATGCTGGGCACTTGCCACATTCATCTTTGATGCACTGATATCACCGAATTAAAGCACTTTTAAATCCATGGATTTGCCCTGTGTGGTCCGTACCTGCTGTGCTGCTGTGTAGTTGGCGCTTCAAGGACTTTGGTATATATATATATATATATATATATATATATATATATATATATATATATATATATATATATATATATATATATATATATATATATATATATATTATCTACTGGCGGTCGCCAGTAGATAGTTATAGTTAGGACCTATTATCCATAGGAAATCCGCGACATTCTATTTGCAATAACGTTGGCGCCGGTTGACGAATCTTCGCGAAAGCTTCCAACTTGTTGAGGCGCTCCGGTCCGCTCCTACCCTGAAAGTCTCGGGGTGATACGTCAAGCGGGGGCCGAGAAAAGGGGGGTCCCAAAACGCGTTTTCCCCATTCATTTTTCCATAGGAACCTTTAGTCGCAGCTTACAGCCCGAACTGCTGAACGGAATTACCCCAAATTTGGCAAAGAGGTAGCCCTTGGTTCAGACTGGTGCCTTTTGCTAAAATGGTGTAAATCCGTTCAGTAGTTCCTGAGAAATTCACAATTAAAATCACATATATATCTATGGGCGCGTCGGATCCGCGTACCCTCCCGATCCACGAGCTGCATGCTAATTGGCTGTCAACACTCCAAATCAAGAAGTGTTGGCAGCCATTTCTATCCTTCGGTAGAACCGAGGGACAGAAACAAGTGCGCAAAGCGCAAAAGGGGAGCAGGGTAGAAACACCCTGACCCCCTAGGTCTGCTCAGGGGTCCCACAAGGACCCCCTGGGCAGAAAAAGATTATTTTTTTAAAAATCGGCAGGATGCGCTTAGGGTGCGCGGATCCCGCCGAGAAAAAAAAAAGAAACAAGTGCGCAAAACGCACAAAGGGGGCAGGATAGAAACACCCTAACCCCCTAGGCCTGCTCAGGGGTCCCACAAGGACCCCTGGGCAAAAAAGCATTTTTAAAAAAAAAATCGGCAGGATGCGCTCAGGGTGCGCGAATCCTGCCAGAACATCGAGCGCGGTCTCCCGCGCTTCGATGTTAATTGGCCCCCGGGTGGCCCAAGTCCCGGGGGCATGGTGAGGGGGAATAATTTAATGTGTGGGGGCCTCAAAGGGCCCCCAAGCCCGAGGACCGCCACCTCCCGGGGCTTTTAAAAAAATGGTGCGGGAGGGCTCTGAGCCCTCCCGCAGCCCGGGAACCACCACCTCCCGGGGCTTTTTTTATTAATTTAACAACCTGTGTGGGGGCTCCAGCCCCCACATGCCCGGGGACCACCACCTCCCGGGGCACTAACAAATTAAAATGGGGGTCCGTTTTGGACCCCGAAGCCCAGGGAACACCACCTCCCGGGGCTGTGCTGATGTAGGGAGGGGGCCGCGCGGCCCCCTCCTGGAGCCCTTGATGGCCCTGGGGACCGCCACCCCCAGGGCCGGCTCCGGCAGTGTCCCGAGGTGCCTACCCCGGGACACTGTAGTTTGCTATGGCAGGACGGGAGCCTCGCGGCTCCCGTCCTGCCATAGCAAACTGCTTGGATATTGGAAGAGAGAGCAGGAAGCCTGCTCTCTCTTCCAATATCCAAAGCACATTGCTTTTCCACATGGGGAGCAGCATGTCAGCTGCTCCCCATGTGGAAAAGCAATGCCGGCTCCCAAGGGATGTGGGGAGCCGGCGGGACTGTGGGGATTGGGGACCCCCACAGTCCCCAGCGGAGAGGAGCCAGCCCCGGGGATGGGGTCCCCGGGGCAAGTAGTGGCCCAAGAGGGGGCCACGCGGCCCCCTCCCCAAAAAAGAAAAAGAAAAAAAATTAAAAAAATGGAAAGGCCGGCCCGGGGATGGGGTCCCGGGGCCTTAAATGGCCAGAGGAGGGGGCCACGCAGCCCCCTCCAAAGAATAAAAATAAAGGCCATGCCCCGGGGATGGGGTCCCCGGGGCCAATACAGGCCCAGGGAAGGGGGCCACGCGGCCCCCTTCCCGTTTTTTTTTAATTAAAAAAAAGGGGTAAGGCCCTGGGGGATGGGGTCCCCAGGGCATAAAACAGGAAAAAGGAAGGGGGGCCACACATCCCCCCTTCAGGGGACAAAAAAAATAATTTTTTTTTAAAAACGATCGGGCCCGCAGGCCCCGCCCCCTTCCTTCACCCCTCTGCAAACGCGCCCCTGGCGCGTTTGCAGAGAGAACAATTCCCTTGAATACTGGGGGTCCCTGGGGCCAACTAGCCCACCAGGAAACTCCAATATGCGCCAGGGGCTGCGTTGCAGAGACGTGTAGAGAGGCCACACCCTTTTTACACCTCTCTGCAACGCAGCTCTGTGGCGCTTTTGGAGGTATATGGTGGGCTAGTTGGACTCCGAGACCCTCAGGATTCAAGGGGACTAATCCCCAACTTAAAACGCGCCACGGGCGCGTTTGCACAGTGGTGAAGGGAGGGGCGGGGCTTCAGGTGACATGTGTGCAAACAGGCCCCGTGGCGCGTTTTAAGATGGGGAATTAAATCCCTTCAATCCTGAGGGTCCCTGGGGGCCAACTAGCCCAACAGGTACATCCAGAAAGCGCCACAGAGCTGCGTTGCAGAGAGGTGTAAAGGAGTGTGGCCTCTCTACACGTCTCTGCAACGCAGCCCCTGGCGCATATTGGAGGTTCCTGGTGGGCTAGTTGGCCCCTAAGGACCCTCAGGATTCAAGGGGACTTAATCCCCCAACTTAAAACACGCCACGGGGCGCGTTTGCACAGATGTCACTTCAGGCCCCGCCCCCTCCCTTCACCATTGTGCAAATATTCCTCTAAAATCAGCCGAAATACGAATTCCGATTTACTCACCTGTTATCAGGAGAGACCTCAGTGCTGTATCTTTCAGCCCAGTACTGGTCCTGAAAAGTAATTCTAACCATACTTACCAGTAACTTGAATTTCCTTCCATAGGCTAACATTGACTGGTTTCACTTGGAAATTCTTCTAAGTGTGGAGTTTTGGAACTTTAAAATATTCCTCTAAAATCAGCCGAAATACGAATTCCGATTTACTCACCTGTTATCAGGAGAGACCTCAGTGCTGCATCTTTCAGCCCAGTACTGGTCCTGAAAAGTAATTTTAACCGTACTTACCGGTAACTTGAATTTCCTTCATAGGCTAACATTGACTGGTTTCACTTGGAAATTCTTCTAAGTGTGGAGTTTTGGAACTTTAAAATATTCCTCTAAAATCAACCGAAATACGAATTCCGATTTACTCACCTGTTATCAGGAGAGACCTCAGTGCTGCATCTTTCAGCCCAGTACTGATCCTCAAAAGTAATTTTAACCGTACTTACCAGTAACTTGAATTTCCTTCCATAGGATATCATTGCCTGCTTTTTGCTGAAAAAGTTTCTAAGTGTTGATTTTTGAAACATACAAATATTCCTGTAAAATCAGCCGAAATACGAATTCCGATTTACTCACCTGTTATAAGGAGAGACCTCAGTGCTGTATCTTTCAGCCCAGTACTGGTCCTGAAAAGTAATTTTAACCGTACTTACCAGTAACTTGAATTTCCTTCCATAGGCTAACATTGACTGGTTTCACTTGGAAATTCTTCTAAGTGTGGAGTTTTGGAACTTTAAAATATTCCTCTAAAATCAGCCGAAATACGAATTCCGATTTACTCACCTGTTATCAGGAGAGACCTCAGTGCTGCATCTTTCAGCCCAGTACTGGTCCTGAAAAGTAATTTTAACCGTACTTACCGGTAACTTGAATTTCCTTCATAGGCTAAGATTGACTGGTTTTCAGCAAAAAAGTTTCAAAGTGTTGATTTTCACAAACTACAAATATTCCTTAAAAATCGCCTGTATGACTTAAACGCATTCTTTCAACTGTTTACAGGAGATGCACCAGTGCTGGATCCAGGATCCAACACTGAGTAAGAGAAAGTAACGATAACAGTTTTTACCTGCTAAGTGAATTTCCTTCCATAGGATAACATTGGTGATTCTATGAGAAAAAGTTTCTAAGTGTCAACTTTTAAAATACAATAATATTCCTTAAAAATCACGACTGTAACCAAAACGCTTTTACTCAACTGTACAGGAGATGTACCAGGACTGAATCTAGGATCCAGTCCTGTGGTTACAAAAGTAATCCATAAAGTAACTAATTGCATTTAACTAGAAATTCACATTGAGCTGAATGTTGCATTGTGTTTGAAAATGTGTTGCCCATTGCAACAACTGTAACTACTGTACTTAAAAGTCTATTGCCTATCTGCAAAGTATTTAAACTAAAGTAATTCATTCTGAGAAAGTATTTTTTGTAATGTAATGTATAATGTAATTACAATGTAATTTAAAAAATAAAATATGTAAAAAAAAATTGTTTCTAAAAATGTAGTAAATCAGTATGAAAAAAATTAATATAACAATTAATACATTTAAAAATTGTCATTTACAAAACCTTTGAAATTCACTGAAAAAACCGTAGGTTTCAGGCACGTTATAGTTAGAAATTAGCATTTAAAAAACCTTTGAAATTCACTGAAAAAACCATAGGTTTCAGACACGTTATAGTTACAAATTAGCATTTAAAAAACCTTTGAAATTCACTGAAAAAACCATAGGTTTCAGACACGTTATAGTTACAAATTAGCATTTAAAAACCTTTGAAATTCACTGAAAAAACCATAGGTTTTAGGGACAGTTATAGTTACTTGGACATTGCACTCGTACAAAACCCGTGAAATTCCCCCGTTATAGTTAGTTCAACTAACTATAACTCGCGCCCCACAATGCGCTGCTGATGACGTCACATATTACATCACTCATGACATGGTCAGTGACATCACTGATGACATCACTGATGACATCTCAAATGACATCACTGATGACATCATCCACGTGATAATCTGATGCACCTCCTCACACCCTAATATAACCTTTGATACACCCACTCTAAATTACAGACTGCCATTCGCAAAACCATAGACACTCCAACACCAATAACTACATACCCACTCACTGATTCTTAGGTCTACACACACACATCCACTCACTCACCCGCTACAGTCACTCATACTTACGGTCACTCAGTACAGGACTATCATATGCACTCTTACTCCTATATAGACACTCAAACAACGCCACTCATCCATAGAGATACTCACACACCTAGTCAGTCATGCAAATAATTAAACACACTGCCATTTACTCACCTATACAGTTATACACACACCAGCTCACTTACTCATACAAATAGTAGCACATTGTTACGCTCTTATACAATCACTGATACAAGCACACACTCATCCATACAGCCACTATCACAATCACTCACTCTTGCTTATAGCTATTTATATACTCCAACACACATATATACTGCCTTTCACATATGTAGTTACTCACACATGTACCACTGGGACATACATTCACTCACTAACACACTCTTACACACACTTACCCACCCATACAGTCTATCACAGATGCACTCTTGAAACCATCCACCCAGTGAATCACCCACTCACACATCTATGCACAGAGTTCCACACACCCCTCCCACACAAACACTCAGGCACCCATACAGATACTCAGACAAGCATTCAATAACTCATATAGACACTCATGTAGCTATTCACAAACACATGCAGCCACTTACACAGCAACAGACAGACGGATACAGACATTCATCCAGTTTAGTCACTAACCCATGCATTCAGTAAGATACGTTAAATCACTCACTTATAGAGTCAGTCACGCACCTACTAAATCATCCATACAGACACTTACACACCCACTCATTCTTCAATACGTCTTTTCCTATATATATTAAAAATATTTAAACTTTACAGAAACACACAGTCACTGGATGATGTCATCAGTGATGTCATCAGTGATGTCATCAGTGATGTCATTTGAGATGTCATCAGTGATGTCATCAGTGATGTCACTGACCATGTCATGAGTGATGTAATATGTGACGTCATCAGCAGTGCATTGCGGGGCGCGAGTTATAGTTAGCTGAACTAACTATAACAGGGGAATTTCACGGGTTTTGTACGAGTGCAATGTCCAAGTAACTATAACTGTCCCTAAAACCTATGGTTTTTTTCAGTGAATATATATATATATATATATATATATATATATATATATATATATATATATATATACGCTTTCTCCGCGAGGCTAGAAGTACCGTAGCACATGAGGCAATGTATGCCCATTTGGGTATTTGAGCAGTTTAATTATAGAAATTTTGAAATTAATAATTAAGAAATGAATTTATGATGCTCAATGTGTATATCATAGCGTTATTTAGCATTTTAATATTTGATCATTTGTTTCCACGTTCGTGGGGATTGCCTTGTATTCAAAAACTACGAGTCTGTTGTCTAATCCACTGCATCTGTAGTTTTCACGTGATTGAGTCACATGCACAGCATAAAAATGACGGTCTCTGGCAAAACAAAGTTGGTGAACAAGCCTGCTGGTTCAGGCGAAACGCGTCCGACACAGCCGCTGATTAAACCCTGTTTTGAACTGTCAAGACATTGCGTCGTCGTTCCTTTCGTGGGGAGGAGTTTGTGTATATCATTACGGACCGAGCCTGGGAGGTCCAGCTGACAACGCGCCCGCTGATCAGGAGTGCGGCGGTTGTGCGCAGGCAACTTAGAAAAGGATTTTGCTGCCGCCGCCCCCCCTTCACGTGTGGAATATTGGCAAGAAATCAACGAGGAAGCCAGCCAGGGTACCGGCGGTCCGGGCGAGTCGGAGGACCAGCGGAAGCATCGTGTTCCCAGGTGAGCAGTGTTGAATGTACGTGAAGGGAAGCGGGAAAACCAGTGAAAGAAGCGTGTTTAGCTTCCATTGAGGGAAGCGACTGCTGGCGGTTCTTGACACGAGTGATTGAGGGTTCAAGATGTCGGCTGCAGAAATGAAGGAAAGAGAAGATGCAGCCCTGGTGATCTTTGATGATAACAAACAGGTCACCAAGAAAGGAGGTGCAGGAAGCGTGATGCACAATGATAAAGTGTCGGATGTACTGGCTAGATTAAAACGGCTTGAAAAATTGAAACGTAGTGAACTCTCAAAATGGTGGGAAGCAAAGTCTCTGCAAAGATACTTAGAAGTTAAAAGAATTCCAAGGGGTCTGAGAATTTTGGTAGCCCCGACATACGAAGATCCTAATCCCAACATGTTATGCGAGTGGGCTGACAACAATCAAGAGTCCTCGCATAGGATGCTCGCAATTCTGATTAAATATGCAGATATCGACCGGACTAAAATAATGGAGGAAAGTGGACAAATAACTGACATGTTGGAGAAGGAGACAGACCAAGAGTTGGTAAGCAAATTTATGAAAGATATGGCGGAGCGTTTACGCAAATTAGAAGTTTCAATCAAAGAACGTAAAGCGGAGAAATTTATGAGAGACAAAGGCGACTACGAAAGGGGGCAAATCTATACATTCGCCAAAAAATTCGAAAATGTACGCAGGCAGAAAATGAATCCTGGAATTAAAACAACAGGAGAGGCACAGTCGGGCTTCAGCAGCGTACAAAGTTCAGAAATTGAAACTTCAGCGGATGAAGGGTCTAATGCTCTTGTGGGAAACCAGATACCCTCAGTGTTGGAGGAGTTTGTTTTTTTACAAGAGGAAAGGAGGTTCAACCTCCGACCAAGAACAATAACCAATTACGTAGGATCCGGAAGGGGAAGAGGCAAAGGAAACAGAGGCGCAAAGGGGCCAAACAACGATACAGGAGATGGGAAAGGCAAGAAAAAGTAAATGAGGAAACGTGTGCTGCAAATCAAACAGCAGTAATCAATCTGACGTCCATTCCCTTATCTGAAAAAGAAGAGAAGATCTTACAATTGGGCTTGTCATTCTGTCCACCTGGAGACTTTGATTATGTGTCTACAAGAATTGATACATTCAAATATACTCGGATGTTGACATTAAAAAAGCATTTTGCATTAAATCCAGGCAAATATAGAGTACCCACTATACAGAGAGGCACTATGGTACAAGAAGGATTGAGGAACTTACAGGTTCATGATATGGATTTAATGATGGAATTGGAACAAATGGACACTGGCCAAGTAAGTGAAGAATCTTTGACATCTCAAGACAGACCCCGGAATACAGAGGAGATTGCAATGGAGCAAGGTATCAACATCGGTGACAGTGAAACTACCAGCTTTAGACCTCGTTCAAGATTCATTCCCATGACTATGAGAGACTCAGTAGATGTCTTTAATGAATTGGTAGTAAATGATTTAAAAAATCTGGAGAAATGCACTGGGTTAAAACATAAAAAATGGTCACAGCAGCAAAGAGAGTGTATGGACCTTATTAAGAAATTGTCATCAAATAATGACTGTATTGTGCAAAATGCTGACAAAGGGGGAACATAGTCCTATGGGGCAGGCAAAAATATTTGGATGAAGCTTACAAACAGCTTAATAACAAAAATAATTATGCTAAAGTTCCCAGTGATGCAATGACAGCTAGCCATCATTTGTACAATACTCAATTACAACAGTGGTATCAACAGGGTCTGTTAACTCATGATGAGCTGCGGTATCTAGAGATCAAAAACCCGGTTGTTCCAGTCTTTTACCTAATACCCAAGGTTCATAAAGATTTGAACAACCCACCCGGGAGACCGATTATATCAGCCATTGGGAGTGCTTTAGAAAATACCTCCAGATTTGTTGACTCGTTTTTATGTCCAATGGTGAAGTCATTACCCTCGTTCATTTTGGACACGGGTGATTTTTTAAAAGGCATCTACGATCTGCCTTGGGAAGATGATATGCTTTTAATGACCATTGATGTAACCACGCTCTACACTAGCATCAGACATGAGGATGGGCTCAATGCCATTAAATATTATCTAGGAATAAGACCGATTTCATTATGGTCTCATACACAAATGTTGTCCAACATGGTGCGAAACCTGTTTAAAAAACAATTTTTTTCTCTTTAACGGGGAATTGTTCCATCAGCTATGCGGTACTGCGATGGGCACCTGCTTCGCCCCCAGCTATGCAAATTTGCATATGGGCTGGTGGGAGGAGCAGGTGGTCCGGAAGCAGTACCAGGAGGAGTGGCAGAATAATATCCTCCATTGGAGCCGGTTCATAGACGACTTATTTGTCGTCTGGAGAGGGACTGAATTAGCAGCCAGACAATTTGTCCAAAAACTCCAAACAAATAGTCTTAATTTGAAATTCACAAGTACTATCAGTGCTAGTGAAGTGAATTTTCTTGACCTTACAGTCTATGTTAAAAATGCTAATTTGCATACCAAGATTTATCGGAAACCAACGGCTGGAAACACGTTGCTGCATGCAACTAGTTTCCACCCCAGTAACCTGATTAAAAGCATCCCCTATGGGGAATGCTTGAGAACGGTACGTAATTGCAGTGAACCTGCCACTACAGAGGCAGAATTGAAGATCTTACATTCTCGTTTTAAAACACGTGGTTATGATGAGGAATGTATCCAGGGTGCAATCCATAAGGTCAAGCAAAAAACAAGAGAAGAAATCCTGTTCCAACAATCTGAAACCAGTAAACGTGTGCAGAATAAAGCAGATGGTATGAATGATTGTAGAATGATAACAACATATAATAGACAACATGGCCAAGTCAGAAACATTCTAGCGAAACATTGGCACTTAATTAGGAATGATCCAGTGTTAAGTAAAATTGTACCTAAAAACCTTTGGTAACGTTTCGCAGAGCAAAATCATTCAAGCAAATGCTTGTGAGTAACATGGCACCTCAATCCAAGATACAGCCAATTAAACAATCTTGGTTGCAACGAAAAAATGGGTTTATTAAATGTATGAAGTGCAAGGCATGCCAGCATGGTAAAAACACAACAAAATTTTTGACTGGATGCTCGAAAATTGAGAAGAACATCAGAGGCCAATTTGATTGTAAAACTGAATTTGCTGTGTACGTGTTGACTTGCCCGTGCAATCTTCAATACGTGGGCAGCACAATTCTTCCAGTTCACAGAAGGGTGCTTCAACATCTCAGAGCTATTAAGCATGCAGACAAAACATACCCTGTGGCCCGCCACTTTGCTACATGTCATGAAGGCAGTGTGGCTGGGCTTACGTACTTTGTCATTGATGCAATCGCTCCCAGTGTAAGAGGGGGTGACAGACAAAAATGTTTGAGAAAATTAGAATCACGCTATATTGTAGAGCTTAATACCAAAACACCAATGGGCCTCAATATGGAGGAAGACCTGCATACACATTTATAACACAGCAGAAAAGGGCTCTCAACAGTAATCTGTACTGTGTAATATAACTAATATGTAAACTTTCCTGAATTTCCGTTTTAATTTAATTTATATTTTAGGTTTTGTTAGATTGTTTTAATGTAGGTAAAAGCACTTTTTTGCACTTTATCGTGAAAAGTTACATGATCGTGAATGGTATTGGACAACAAAAGTGATATGCCCACTGGGGCTAAATTAGAAGTACCGTAGCACATGAGGCAATGTATGCCCATTTGGGTATTTGAGCAGTTTAATTATAGAAATTTTGAAATTAATAATTAAGAAATGAATTTATGATGCTCAATGTGTATATAATAGCGTTATTTAGCATTTTATTATTTGATCATTTGTTTCCACGTTTGTGGGTATTGCCCTGTATTCAAAAACTATGAGTCTGTTGTCTAATCCACTGCATCTGTAGTTTTCACGTGATTGAGTCACATGCACAGCATAAAAATGACGGTCTCTGGCAAAACAAAGTTGGTGAACAAGCCTGCTGGTTCAGGCGAAACGCGTCCGACACAGCCGCTGATTAAACCCTGTTTTGAACTGTCAAGACATTGCGTCGTCGTTCCTTTCGTGGGGAGGAGTTTGTGTATATATATATATATATATATATCGCTTTCTCCGCAGGCTCCTCAGCTCCCTCTCGCCACACACGGACACGGACCATGAAGTTAGTGCAATTTTAAGTGTTTATTTTTGATGCCGCCATAACGCATTTCAACTCGTTAAGAGTCTTGGTCACATGGTAACGTTGTGGTTATGTTTTTCATTTTTAAAGTGACATAGTGCTATAGTGATTGGTGCAAAAGTGCACATGTTCATGGACATAGTAAAATTACTATCAACTTCATTTTATCATTGCAGAAATGCTTAAATCGATTTGCCATATTATTATAAACTGTACCTTGGTTCATAAAAAATATATATATCATTATATTGCACAGCCATCCATATTAATATATACATATGTCCTTTGAATGATAAAAAAAGTACAATGTAAAAATATATATAGAGATAAACAGAAACAGTCCCCATTGAGACTGCATAATTGATTTAGTTGCACATTCACTTGTTATGGGGCACGGTACTGCAATAGTATCAAGATAATCTATTTTTTTACATGTTGTTGACTAAATAATTGCTTAAATGCAAAAAGTCAAATACAGACAGATCATCTATCCTTTGGATAATGTGCAAAATACAATATTTAAACATTTATCGATTTATTCCAAGGTGATTGATAATGTTCTATAGGTAAATCATACAGATATATTTTATCACTAGTCCTGGTGTGCAAATAAGTGCAAAATAAAGTGTCAGTGCTTGGTGTTATAAAAAAACTTCTTCCTTCTTATTGGATACTTGAATTTTCTCCATTGTTTTTCTACTAGTATTATGTCATTAATACTATTTCAACATTGATTGCCCTTTATATATCTTTCATTTTACTTATTGGGTAATTTCATAAATTTTTTTGACACAATTCATATAACTGTGGAGTGCCTTACAAATCACAATTAAATTCTCAGTTTCTTTTTCTTCGATTCATTGTTTGATTTTTATATATATAGCAGTTTGATTTCATGTAAATTAGGTCACATATTTTTAGACATTAAGTATTAAATATATAAATATATATAAATATATATATATGTATACCCAATATTCCTTCACAACAAAGGATGACAATGCTGCGTGTGGTTGCTCATAGTTTTATTAATGTCTAGCCATCAACCAAGTGAACAAGGCTGGTTACTGCCGAAACATGTACGATGGTGGCCAGTCATTAATAAAACTGTGAACAACCACACGCAGCATCCTCATCCTTTGTTGTGAAGGTATAATGGGCATTTAACGGACTTCTCGCGAGGAATGCGCATGCACGGGCGCCCGCGCATGCGCAGTTTTCAAGAAGAAGGCGCAATGGAGGAAGAGGGAAGCCCGGGGACGCCGCCGATAAGGTAAGGTGTTTTAAATTGTTCTTTTTTAACGTTTTAATAGTGCGGGCGGGAGGCGGGCGGCGCGTAGCGGAGCTACGCAGAGTGTGCGGAGATTGGTTCCATCTCCGCGGCACTCCGCGTAGCCCCGCTACGCCCACTACGCCCACCCCTAGTAATGTGTGTATTTTTAAGTTAACATTTGTGAATGTAGTGGTGGTTGTTGAATGTCTGCTTATGTTTTGCGAATTTCTGAAAATTAAACAATTATATATTTAACAAGAAAATGAACAAAATTTGGGCGCTTGGGTGACTCTGACAAGAGCTTTTGTGTTGAGAGTGTGTACAAAACAGTTACGGATAAGACTGTATGCAGAGTTTCAGGTTGCTTAGAAACACCCTGTTCCCTTCGTCTGTAAAGTGAACTCCATCAGTGCTACACATTTCATGCATGTGAAACGCAGATTATTGTTGTAGATCGAGCCCATGTTATGGTCTATGAGGAAATCAGAAACAATTTTACTAACATGTTTACTGGCTTTGTCAATCAGTGGACAGAACTCATTAGACCACTTCCATTTCTGTCTTTGGCATATGTTAGAGTAAACCAAGACATGGTGAGGGAAAAGCATCATCAATTAAGCACAGGTATCCTTGATTAGGGTTTCCAGTCCTCTTCCATGTAATGTGCCTAGGTCATTGCCACCAGAGTGCACAATCATGAGGTCAGGGGCTGGTGAGTCCACAATGGTTTCAACCAAAGGCAGCAATTGAAGAAACTTTAATCCTCTCTGCCCAATCCAAGTAATGTCCACATTAACCAAACCCAGGTCTCTGGGAATATGTCTCTTTCCTGCAGCCTCAGCAGCCCAATAGACTTAGCTGTGGCCCACAATCTACACTCGAAGCATTTTGAAGGAGTAGCACACAGGACAGGGCTGTAGCTAAATATCATAGCTGATATTAAGAAAAAACAAGAGCGACCCATATGTCCTTGTGAACTGGGTGTTGCAGTTAAGCAAAAAAACAATGTTCACAAGGAACTCATTTGTCAGAGATAATACAATTCTGCAAGAGAAATTTAGCTTGCTTGAATTAATCAAGAACAGAAACACATTTATGCAGATAAGACCTTTAGTTGAGTTCAGTCAAAACAATAAATCTTATGTCTAAAAAACCCACACAGCAGTCTAATCAAAATACTCACTTCAGCCGAAGTGAGTATAGTTTATTTTTTAATCACAATAATTACCACAAGCAGTATTTCCTAAAGTATAAGATATTTACAGTATAAACATTCTATATGTGATTTAGTGAGCCCCAGTGAGTGACCATAACCTAGCATGGTGTAAATTGGAGTGAAAAGAAGGTGAAAAAAAGGGGCGAGGTTATTGGTAATAAAGAGGAGCTTTTCACAAGTAAGTATGATTTGTGTGTTGATTTTCGTTAGGCTCTCTCTTAGTAACAGTCGACGACGTTTCGACCCTCTCAAGATACGGGTCTCTTCAGGACAGGAATTCTGGGGACTAATGGAGGGAGAAAGTTAGGATGTGCTAGGGAATACAATTGAAGAGAAAGACGTGGGCATTTTTAGCAATTGCAATGGCGCGCAGTGGCTTACCATTGATAGCACAGAGTGTGCCTGGGTATCTCAGGGGTAATTGCTGGAGTTCTCAAAGTAGTACCTGTAGATGATACATATGGTGGCATTAGGGTTGAAGCCAAGGTGGAGGAGGTGACTGTGTCGGATCTGGTAAGGAGAATGGCTTACCAGGATTCAACAACGATTAGGTCAGTAAATACTGATTCCTATGATTCTAAATTCGTGAGAAGTATCTGTTTCCTCATAGTGCCTCCTGGATTTCTAAAATAAACAGGGGTATAACATTTACTATTAATTCCGCGTTTAAAAAGGGGACGATTTACAAGAACAATTCGTAATGACCAGGGTTTGACTCACCCGTGGGAGGAGCGGTGATCAGTCAATGAATCACTAGCGTTCTGTCACAAACTGCTGGGTTAAAATAAATAAATCAGGGTGAGAATAACTCAAGCCTATTGCTGGCGCTCATTTAAAAAAAAAAAAATGGACGTGAATCTGCCTCACTTACTTAATAAGTCGTGCAGCGGTGCGAATTCGAAACCATCTAAGCGTGTGGACGCACAGTAATGACTGTGGATATAGCCGCATGTACCGGGACCTGTAGTTTGACCGGCGCATGCGCATTCAAGATACTGCTCAGTGGTGTTAGAGTGGCACATGCGCATACGGAATGTGGCTCCGTGACGTGAGATCTATTCTGGCGGCCATCATAGAGGGGTAATGATGGATAGTGCAGTAAATAGAACGGCTGATACCAGGCAGTTATGGTTAATGTGGTGCTTGAGGCACAGTTAGGCATAATGGCGGAATTGTGGGAGTAATGTACAGCGCCCGCAATGTTAAGGAGTAATTTAGGCATATACATCAGAAATTGAAAAAAGTTTAGAAATTGAAAAAAGTTTAAGCAGCAGTGCACCATAATATGAAATAGGAGCAGTTATTTACAAGAACATATTTAGAAAGGTGAAACAACAGTGCACCATAATGTATGGATAAGGCTCATACAGTGAAGTGGAGCAGTTATTTACAGGAGCTCATCACATAGATAAGGCCTGGTTGTTAAGAAGCATACATAATTTCATTACAGCGATACAGTATACATATATACAAGGAGTGATTATGAATAGTCACTCAAATATCCGCAAAATAGTATAGGGATACTTTCAATGTGAATTACAGTAACACAACATGGCTGCTTATAGCTGTAGTCAAGTATATGTCGTGTAATAACAGTTGGTGGGAGCTGATCCTCTTCGACATTCAGAATCTACACCTAGTCGTACATTTGTGGAGTAAGAGGCATAAGTAATTACATTGCACAGATAATGTATACATATATACATGAAGTGATTACAATCAGTCACTCCAATATCCACAGATTGTATCAGGATACTAACAATGTGAGTTACGGTAACACTACATATCTGCTTATAGGTGTAGTTATGTATATGTCTTGTGTTAACAGTTGGTGGGAGCTGGTCTGCTTGGACATTCAGAATCTACACTTATTCGTACATTTGTAACTTAAGGTGTTGACATGATTCGAATATAGAAGTGTTCTAAGTGGTAGCGGACCAGCAGGATCAGTGAGGGTCTCACAGGGCACTATAACCATTTAATGTAGGCTAATGAATCTCCTCCATTCCTCAAGGCTGTTTAAGCCATTTCTGATTGAGTCACATTTTTCGATCCATTTACACTCTAGGGACTGTAAAATGAGCGAAATGTCGGCACAAATGTCCTACCCCACAGCATTCCTCTCTGTCTCCCGAGTAAAATGATACCTCACTTGTGTAGGCGTCTAATGCAGAATTGGCTAAAAACGTATTTTAAAAAAAATGTAGCGCTTTGAATTCTTGGTGCTATACCCTTAATCCCTATTTTTTGGCTCTTCCCAGTCACAGGCCCTTGCCCCACCCACACAAGTGAGGTATCATTCTACTCAGGAGACTGAGGGGAACACTGTGGGGTAGGACATTTGTGCCGACACAGTGATTCCACACACAAATATGTGGAAAATGTGTTTTTTCCAGCTAAATTTGAGGTGTGCAGGTGATTCTGGGTAGGAAAATGTTGGGGGATCCATGCAAGCCATACCTCGTTGGACTCCCCCGGGTGTCTAGCTTTCAGAAATGTGTTGGTTTGGTAGTTTCCCAAGATGGCCGCCGAGCCCGGGGCCAAAAACCCAGGTGACCCCCCCTTGCAAAACCAGGTTGTTTTGTGATAGGTAATTTTGTTGTCTTCTCAATACGTTTTTGGCCCTTGGCTGTCGCGGATACTTGACCCACCCACACGAATGAGGTACCATTTTTATCGGGAGACCTGGGGAAACACTGGTTGGTAGGAAATTTGTGGATCCACGTAGATTCCAGAACTTTCCCACACAGAAATGTGAGAAAAGTGTGATTTCTTTCAGCTAAATTTGAGGTTTGCAGGGGATTCTGGGTAGGAAAATGTTAGGGGGTGCAAGCCATACCTCGCTGGACTCCCCCGGGTGTCTAGTTTTCAGAAATGTGTGGGTTTGGTAGGTTTCCCAATATGGCCGCCGAGCCCGGGGCCAAAAACCCAGGTGACCCCCCTTGCAAAACCAGGTTGTTTTGTGATAGGTAATTTTGATGTCTCCACAATACGTTTTGGGCCCTTGCCTGTGGCGGGTACGTGACCCACCCACGCAAGTGAGGTACCATTTTTATCGGGAGACCTGGGGGAATTCTGGGTGGTAGGAAATTTGTGGATCCATGCAGATTCCAGAACTTTTCCACACAGAAAGGTGAGAAAAGTGTGATTTTTTCAGCTAAATTTGAGGTTTGCAGGGGATTCTGGTTAGGAAAACATTGGGGGGCCCATGCAAGCCATACCTCGCTGTACTCCCCTGGGTGTCTAGTTTTCAGAAATGTGTGGGTTTTGTAGGTTTCCCAAGATGGCTGCCGATCCCAGGACCAAAAACCCAGGTGACCCCCCTTGCAAAACCAGGTTGTTTTGTGATAGGTAATTTTGATGTCGCTTCAATAAGTTTTGGGCCCTTGCCTGTCACGGGTACTTGACCCACCCACGCGAGTGAGGTACCATTTTTATCGGGAGACCTGGGGGAACGCTGGGTGGTAGGAAATTTGTGTCAGCCCAGTGATCCCACAACTTTTCCACCCAGAAAGTTGAGAAAAATTTGTTTTTTTCAGCTAAATTTGAGGTTTGCAGGGGATTCTGGGTAGGAAAATGTTGGGGGGTCCACGCAAGCCATACCTCGCTGGACTCCCCAGGGTGTATAGTTTTCAGAAATGTGTGGGTTTGGTAGGTTTCCCAAGATGGCTGCCGAGCCCGGGGCCTAAAACCTGGGTGACCCCCCGTGCAAAACCAGGTTGTTTTGTGATAGGTAATTTTGATGTTGCCTCAATACATTTTGGGCCCTTGCCTGTCGCGGGTACCTGACCCACCCACGCGAGTGAGGTACCATTTTTATCGGGAGACCTTAGGGGATTTTTGGATTGTAGGAAAATTGTGTTTTTTCTGACACCAGAATATTATGACACAGTAATGCAAGGAAAATGCGTACCTATAGTCACATTTTGAGATGTGCATGGCATTGTGAGTAAAAAATCTTGTTGAGATCCATGAGAGGCACACCACCCAGCACTCCCCATTTTTTTTGCTTTACAGAAATATCTAAAGTTGGTAAATTTTCTCTAGAGACTGACTACACCTTAGCACAGAAAGACAGATGAGACAAACATGACTGCCTATCCATCTGCTCCTCAAGTACACACACATACTGGTTGGATTTGGCACAAGGGTGAGTGAAAGGTTCAAATGTATTATTATTTTATTAACAAGAGATTTCACAAGGAAATGCACTGTTAATAATTAAAAAGTTAAAAACCTGAACCAATGACTCACAGCTCGTGAGCTGTAAAGCCACGACAAGGCATCAACCTCTTTACAGGCCATTCACACACCTTTCATACTTGACACACACTTTCACACCACCGGCTGCGGTCCTAGCACATTACAACACTCACATCCACAGACAATGTACACCCTGTCAGAGAGAGACAGAAAAGACAAATATTACTTCAAAATGAACAGTTCCTTAAGTACTCACACACACTGGTTGGATTTGGCACGAGGGTGAGTGAAGGTTCAGAGCGTAAAATTCTATTAACAAGGGATTTCACAAAAAGTAAATGCACTGTTAATATTTAAAAGGTTAAAAACCTGAACCAATGACTCACAGCTCATGAGCTCTACAGCCATGGGAAGGCACCAACCTCTTTACAGGCCATTCACACACCTTTCATACATGACGCACAAGACCATTCACACCGCCAGCCGCGGGCCCAGCACATTACAACATTCACATCAACAGACAGCGCCATTCAAGGGCCCATCACTTTCATACGCCCACGTGACTGACACAGCAATCACACCGGCTGGTGGTTGACATAGTGTCTGCAGTGGCATTTGACTAGCAGAGTGTGTAATGACCAGCAGCAAGTCACTACTCACACACTGCCTGCCAAATGCCAGCCCACGCACACCGCCAGCCAAGCACCAGCCCACCCACACCGCCAGCCAACGCATACCACCAGCCAAGCGCCAGCCCACACACACTGCCAGCCAAGCACCAGCCCACGCATACCTCTTCGCAAACAGACTCTACATCTCTTACAGGGATTGGTTTTTTTAGGCGTGGGAGGAATTAAATCAGGAAAGTGGCGATCTTTCAATCTAGCCACATCCTCCACCACTCCAACTCTAGGAACACTTGCCTGTTCCACTACAACAAGGCTGCCTATCACAGACTCCTGAAACTGAACAAAAGTCATCTTTGATGCAGGAGAACACTCCTTGACACAACTAAAGCATTCAAAGTTGCTAAATTGAAGAGATGGATGGCCAACTTCTTATACCAAATGTAAGCCTTACGAACAGCAGTGTAAGGTTCCAACCTCTGATCTACTCTATCAACACCCCCCATGTGCTTATTGTAGTCTACAATGCACACAGGTTTACGCACTTCAGCAACCTGACCCCAAACAGTCACAGGTGAAGTACTGTCATCATGGATGGTAGTCAGCATGTACACATCTCTCCGGTCCACAAATTTCACAGCTAGCAGTTCCTCACTACGCAAGGCACTGCACTGTCACCTCTGAAGCTTTTTGCAAATAAGCTCTTTTGGGTAACCTTTACGGTTAGAGCAGATTTTGCCACAAGCAAAAGTGTCCACTTTGAACAATTCCTTAAACAATTGCACAGCAGTGTAGAAGTTATCAAGGTACAAATGGTGACCTCTGTTAAACAGTCCTCTAGCAAGTTCCCACACAGTTTTCTCTGAAACTCCAAAAGTGGACGGACAACCAGGGGGGTTAATAGTGGAATCCCTACTAGTGTACACCCGGAAATTATAGACATATCCTGTCCTACTCTCAGACAACATATATATCTTAATTCCATAACGTGCCCTCAAGCTAGGAATGTACTGCCTAAAAACCAAACGGCCCTTGAACAGGACCAAAGACTCATCAACAGCTATTTCTTTCCCTGGAGTATAGATCTCTGAAAATCGATCCACAAAGTGATCAAGAACAGGCTGAATCTTAAAAAGACGGTCACAGTCAGGGTGATTTCGTGGCAACGCCAAAGCATTATCAACAAAATGCAGCATCCGAAGCAAAAGTAAATACCGATCACAACTCATAATTGCAGGAAATATGGCTGTTGTTATCAAGGGACTGGTAGACCAATATGAAGCCAGGGACGGCTTCCTTATCAAGCCCATCAAAAAAGTCAAACCCAAAAACTTCTTCATCTCATCCAGATTTGTGGGAGTCCACCGGGTAGCTCTAGAGCGGGGCCTAAGTCTGGCCCTGTTGTCCCTCAAAAACTGTTCATCATACAAATTAGTCTGCTCAACAATCTCAGCCAAAAATACATCATCCATAAACAACTGAAAAAACTGTATAGGCAAAAAAAGTCACAATCCACTCTACACCCTGCATCACCACTAAAGGCAGGCAACACCAGCTGCACCATGTTTGGATCAACCCAGAGCCCAGCAGTTCCAGTAGGAAGCCTTGCAGCCTCAGGCTGCAATCCCGATGTCTCTTGCTGCACCATCGACACATCAGTGTCCTCCTCTAAAACAGGCACTTCATCCGCACTGAGAGTAGCTTCATCCGCACTGAGAGTAGCTTCATCATCAGATGATTCCTCGTGGACAGAAAACTCACTGCCAGAATCTTGCACTCCCTCCTCTCCCTCTGACGCACTGTCAGTCTCATAATCCTGCTCAGAGGAAGATTAAAAAATCATACCAACCACCTGCTGAGCAGTAATTCTACCGCTAGCCATAATCCTTACTAATAAAGGTAACTTGTCAAACAAGTCAACAACAACAAACACTTTGTAAAATAAGTAATAAACAAAATGTGGCTTTATCACAAAGACCTATATACTCCAAAACTATACCACTCACTTGCCAGAAGCAGCTAGACTCACCACCACCTACTCTGCACAGACACAGTAAGAACCAACAATATCCCACTAAAAAAGAAAAAGAAAAGAAAATTACACATAAGACAACGTAAAACACATCGCAAAGAATTTCATGCTCAAAACACTGACTAAATATGCTGCTATTATGCATGAAAAAATTCATTCATGCATGACAATAATACTCATTTGGAGTAAACACAACAAAAATGTTTTCCTTACCAAAAAAAAGCAACTACGCAAAACTGCAGATCAACCACTGCCGAAACCGCAAACAAGAATCAAAAGCTTTGCACTAGAATAAAAAGTAGAAATAAAACATTACAATCACATATGCAAATAATGCGCTAGTCCACACACTATCCACCAGCCAAGCAAAGGTGGTAGGTGGGCCTAAAAACATAAGGCCGATCTGCCCCCAAGGGAAGCAGAAACAGCCAAAAAATTCACACTCATAAAGGGGGAGTGACCCTTGCCCAAGGGGTCACTCCCCAACACCAACATTTAAAAAACCCTGTTGTCTAGTGGCTTCTGCCCCCCCCTGGGGACAGATGGGCCCGAAAACATATGGCCGATCTGCCCCTAAAGGGGGCAGAAACGGCCACAATAATCACCCCATAAAGGGGAGTGACCCTTGCCCAAGGGGCCACTCCCCAACAACACAAATACAATCCCTGGTGTCTAATGGGTTCTGCTCCCGTTAGGGGCAGATGGGCCAAATAACACCAACATTTAAAAAACCCTGGTGTCTAGTGGCTTCTGCCCCCCTGGGGACAGATGGGCCTGAAAACATATGGCCGATCTGCCCCAAGGGGGGCAGAAACTGCAAAAATATTCACCCCCATATAGGGGAGCGACCCTTACCCAAGGGGCCACTACCAACAACACTAAAACAATCCCTGGTGTCTAATGGCTTCTGCCCCCCTTGGGGGAAGATGGGCCTAGAATCGTAAGGCCAATCTGCCCGCAAGGGGGGCAGAAATGGCCAAAATAAATTATCCCCAAAGGGGAGCGACCCTTGCCTAAGGGGCCGCTCCCCACAAACATATTTTTTTTAAAAACAAGATCCCTGGTGGCCTAGTGGGCACACAATAACATTAATAGTTTACTTGGGCTGATCTGCCCTCCCAGGTATGCAGAAATGGCCCAAATAAATGCTCTCCGAAGGGGAGCGGCCCTTGCCTATGGGGCCGCTCCCCAAAAACATATTTTTTTTTAAAAAATCCCTGGTGGCCTAGTGGCCACACAGCTAGATTTTTTTTAGTTTTTTTAATCCGATCTCAGACCCAGCCAAACAAATTGCTCCCCCAAGGGGAGTGACCCTTGCCCAAGGGGCCGCTCCCCGACACAAAGGGCATTTAAAAAAAAAAACACGGACATTCCTGCTGCACGATTGTGCCCCATGCTCGATCGTGCAGCAGGAATGCTTAAAGAGACATCGGAGGAAAGGAAAACCCTTTCCTTTCCTCCGATGCCTCTTTTTAAACACCCCCCACCCTCCCCAAGGAGAAACTTACCTCCTATCCTGCGGGCGCGCTGGAAGCAAATGGCTTCCAGCGCGTCCGGTATCCTCTAATGACATCAGCGCGCCTTGCGCGCTGACGTCATTAGATGATGTGGGGGGGCAGCGGAAGGGCTTCCCCTGCCTTCCCCGGTGGGGGCAGCTTGAAGGGGGGCCCACGGGGGGAGCGCCAGTGCTTCCCCCATGGGTGGGTGCTAGGACGGCTGGGAGCCGTCCGACGCACACGCCCACCATGATGTCAGACGGCTCCCGGCCGTCCGACGCACGCAAAGGGTTAAAAAACGAAACATTTGATTGGGTGGAGGAAATATGCAAGTGAAAAAAAGTAGCTAGCATTTGCAAATGATTAGTAAATAAATGTTTGATTGGGTCTGGTAAATAGAAATAATTGTAATAGAGAGTTGGATATGCTTTACAGTATGTGCAGTAAACCACACCTGCTGTAGTCCATGTTGTAACTAGTATGGCCCTTCTGGAATATGTTGTGAACTTGTGACCTACTGGTTCAAGTGGGTTCCTATGGAGAATTTGCAGAGAATGCATTAGGGAAGGGTGTTAAAGAAACAAGTATTCATTTTTTCAAATTGGAGAGGTTTAGGTTTAATGTTTTAGAAGATAAGTAAGATTACCTAGCAAGGATTTTTCAGAAAGTGTAGTATAGTGTTAAAAATATAAAACTATAAAGGAAAGTAGTTTTTCCAACTCCCGTTTTTTTCATGAATTCATCAAATTTTTGGGAAACTGTTCTTATTGACAAATGCATTGAGGAAAATAAACTTAAACCAATATGTTACTAAACAGGTATAGTCAAACTTTATGTAAATATGTCTATAAATGCGTTTAACACTTTGTGAAAAACAAGCGGTCTTTGTGACCACCGATGTCATTGCAAATTCCGCTGTTGCCGCGAATACAGAAAATGTATTTAAGATGCACATTTTCAACAAATGTATACACAGAGGGAAAAGGGGGGAAAGTTAAATCAATATCTTACTAAACAGCTCCCTTCAAACTTTAAATAAAACATGTCTATATGTGTTTCATGCTTTGTCAAAAACACGTGGTATTCGCGACCACCGACATCATCGTGACTGTCCGGTGTCACCGTGAGCAAGGAAAATGCTTTTCAGATACACTTTTTTCAACAAATGTATACAAAGGGTAAAGTTTAATCAACATCTCACTTAACAGCTAGACTCAAATTTTATGTAAAATATGTCTATATATGTGTTTTAAACTTTGTCAAAAACACACGGTATTCGCTGTGTGTCCTCGGCAATCGCGATGTTGTCGTAAAATCCAAAAATATTTTGAAATAAGATGATTAATGTACTTTTTAAATAAATAGATGACAAATACAACAATAAGTGGTGCACGATGCATATGTCATGTTCAATATATATTTATAGAAAAAAATACAAGAAAGTTACAGTTATGAAATAGAATTTAAAAAAGCTTAGAAATTCATTGAAAAAAACAAAGGTTACAGGGATGTTATAGTTAGGAAATAGATTTTAAAAAAACAAAGAAATTCACTGAAAAAAAACAAAGGTTACAGGGATGTTATAGTTAGGAAATAGAAATTAAAAAACCTTAGAAATTCACTGAAAAAAACCAAAGGTTACAGGGACGTTATAGTTAGGCTGACATTTCACTCATACAAAACCAGAGAAATTCAGCAGTTATAGTTACCTGAGATAACTATAACTCGTGTCCCCACAATGCACTGCTTATGACCTCACATATTATATCACTCATGACATGGTCAGTGACATCACTCATGACATCGTTGATGACATCTCTAAAAACATCACTGATGACATCATCCATAGAATCTCTGATGCACCCACTCACACCCCCTTATAACCTTTCATACACCCACTCCAACTTTCACATTACCATTCTTAAAACCATCAGCCACTCACTGATCCAAAGATCAACACACACATTGCTCACTAACCCATACAGCCAGTCATACACCCACTCAGTCAGTAATACAGCCACTGACATATCCACTCATTCACCCATATAGCCACTCCCACACTGAGTCAGTCACCCATAGAGCTACTCACACACCCACTCACTCAACCATACACTCAATCGTACACCCGCTTACTCAGCCATACAGTTACACACACACTCACTAACTCATACAGATACTAACACATATGCATTCACCTATACAGTCACTGACACAAGCATACACTCACCTATACAGCCACTCTCACATTCACTAACTCACACAGATAGTCACTCACATACCCCATCACTCACCTATGCTGCCTTTCACATACCCAGTTACTCACCCATATACCACTGACACATGCACTCACTCACCGACACAGCCATACACACACTCACTCACTCATACCAGCCCCTAACACACACACTCACTAACCCACAGAGCCACTGACTCACCTTTTCACTCATCCAGTTACACACCCCCTCACCCAACCACACATACCCTCAGATACCCATAGAGCTACTCTGACAACCAATCATTTACCCATACAGAAACTCACGTACCCACTCACACACCCATACAATCACTTAGACACCAACTGACAGACAGATACAGACATTCACACAACCAGTCACTCACCTATACATTCACTGAGACACCTAATCACTCACTTATACATTTAATCATCCAAACAGGCACTCATACATCCACTCATTAACCAATACACCTTGGTATATATATATTTAACACTCCATAAACCTTTTTTAAAACACTCACAGTCACTGGATGATGTCATCATTGATGTCATTTGAGATGTCATCAGTGATGTCACAGACAACTTCATGAGTGATGTAATATGTGAGGTCATAAGCAGTGCATTGCAGGTGCGTAAGTTATAGTTAGCTCAGCTAACTATAACTGCCAAATTTCACTGGTTTTGTACAAGTGAAACCTGAGCCTTACTATAACATCCCTGTAACCTTTGTTTTTTTCCTTAAATTTCAGTTTTTTTTAAATTCCATTTCCTAACTATAGTGTCCCTGTAACCTTTGGTTTTTTCAGAAAATGTCTAAGGTTTTTTTAAATGCTAATTCCTAACTATAACGTCCCTGTAACCTTTGATTTTTTTAAATTCTATTTCTTAATTGTAACGTCCATTTTTTTTAAGTGAACCGCTAAGATTTTCGTGTTTTCTTTCCATAATTGGATATTGTGTATTATATTTATATTATATATGACTCATTTTTTTTATTTTGTATGTGTTTATCAGACAGTACATTATTAAATGGCTTTTTTTTAAAACAATTTTGTGAGTCGGCACAACATTGTCGCCTTTTGTGTCGAGAATCTGTGATCAGTAAATGTATTTCAAATACTGAAAAATACACTTGAAGACATTTTTTTTAAAGTTTAGGTCTGAATATTTAGTAAAACATTGTTTTAACTTTTCTTTCTGTGATCAATTTAGAAGAAAGCCACCTTTACAAAAAAAATGAATATGCGCGACTACCGACGTCATTGCGGTGACGTCAGTAGTCGCGAAGAGCGCCTGGGTTTGTACAAAGTGTAAAACACATATATAGACATTTCTACAGTATATTTAACAGTCGAGCTTTATTATTGTACTTTTCAAACTCATATTTTTGTAGTCAGTTTCCAGAATAATCGTCTTCAAACACTATTGTCCATTTCCACGAAGACAGAGGAGGTCGCCATGACGTCGGTAATCACGGATAGTGCGTGTTTTTCAACAACTCAAACATATATGTAAGGGTATTGTGAATAAATTTAGTATAGCTGTTCACTATAATGGTATTGAAAGTTCTACATTTCTTTCCATTTTTAAAGAAACTTGTGTTTTGAATTTTTGCTTCACCGCGGTAACCGGTAACGATGACCGGGAAAGCAAGGAATATCATTGGATAATATACTTTTCAGCAAAATCAATAGGAAGTACACACCCACTCCTCCTCCTTGAATCATCTTTCATAGAACTTCATTCTTAGCAGGTGGATTCATGTTGGTGTGCAAAGCTTTTGGCCTTTTTTTCTATCAAAAATGGCAGCATAGGAAGAAATGGGGGTCAGCAGAAACAACAGCTGGAACAGGATGTGGAGGAGGTGGAGACGGAAGAATTGGAAGAAAAGGAACCTCCACAAAAGAGAGCCAGTGTTGCATGGTATTTTTTCAAAATCCCATCATGGGAATCGGAAACTGCTGCCAAACTTGTGCAATACACAATCTGCAACAAGACCCTCTCTAGAGGGATGAGCAAGAAATATTCATCTGGGACAACGTCCATGTTATATCATCTAAAAACCTATCATTAAAAAAATCTCCAACTGGCGATCAAGCAGAGGGAAGCTGGAGGACCATCTACTTCAGTGGCAGCAGCAACAATTCCCGGCCAGAAAGTCCCTTCAGAGGTGCAGACTACTGCAACAGATATGGCTCTAGAGTTTTCAAGAATGGCCACGTGCTGCATGGACTGTAGTGTTGTTATAAGTGCTGATGAACAGTGTCTTATAGCTATTCACAATGCTGCAAAACAGCATACAACCAAATTGTTTCCCCTTTTATGTTTTGCACATTTTTCAGTGCACGTTTTTTCAATTCATCCGGTCCCAATTGCCATTTTTGTTATCATAAAAAAGAAGAAATGTTTTAAAACTTTACAAAAGCACGAAAATAAAAAAAAGGTTTTTTACAGTTAAAAAAAGATAAAGTATGTGTATATGTTGGAATGAGTGTATGACAGGTGTATGGATGATTGAATGAGTGCATAACTGGTGCATGGATGTTACAATGAGTGCAGCAATGGTGCCTGAGTGAATCTATGAGTGTGTAAGTAGTGCTTGAGTGATTGGATGAATGCAAAGGTAGTGATTGGGTGATTGCATGTGTGCATGGGTAGTGCCTGGGTAAATGGATGAGTGCATGGGTAGTGCCTGAGTGAATGGAGTAGTGCATGGGTAGTGCCTCAGTGAATGGATGATTGCAACGGTAGTGCCTGAGTGAATGGATGAGTGCATGGGTAGTGCCTGGGTGAACGGATGAGTGCATGGATAGTGCCTGGGTGAATGTATGAGTGAATGAGTAGCACCTGAGTGATTGTATGAGTGCAAGGGCAGTGCCTGGGTGATTGCATGAGTGCATGGATAGTGCCTGGGCAGTTGGATGAGTATATGGTTAGTGCCTCAGTGATTGGATGAGTGCATGGGTAGTGCCTGGGTGACTGGATGAGTAGAAGCGTAGTGCCTGGGTGATTGGATCAGTGCATGGATAGCACCTCATTGAAAGGATGAGTGCATGGGTAGTGCCTGGTTGTTTGCATGACTGGATGGGTAGTGCCTGAGTAAATGGCTGAGTGTATGGGTACTGCTTGGGTGATTGGATTAGTGCATGGGTAGTGCCTGGTTGATTGTATGAATGTGTGGGTAGCGCTTGGGTGACTGGATGACTGCAAAAGTACCACCTGGGCAATTGGATGAGTCCATAAGTAGTGCCTCATTGAATGGATGAGTGCAAGCATAGTGCCTGGGTGAATGGATGAGTGCATGCATAGTTCATGGCTGATTGGGTGAGTGCATGGATAGTGCCTGGGTAATTAGATGAGTGCATGGGAACTGCTTGTGAGAATGGATGAGTGCATGGGTAGTGTCTGTGTGAATGGATGAGTACAAAGGTAGTGCCTGGGTGATTGGATATGTGCAAGGTTAGCACCTGGGTAAATAGATGAGAGCATGGGTAGTGCACGAGTAGATGGATCAGTACAAGGGTAGAGCCTGAGTAAATGAATGAGTGGAAGGGTAATGCCTGAGTGATTGGATGAGTGCAAGGTAGTGCCTGGGTAATTGCATGGGTACAAGGGTAGGTCCTGGGTGATGGGGTGAGTGCATGTATAGTGCCTGGGTGATTGGGTGAATGCATGCATATGGTCTGCGTGATTGGATGAGTGCATGGGTAGTACCTGGGTGATTGGATAAGTACATGGGTAGTGCCTCAGTGAATGGATGAGTGCATGGGTAGTGTCTAAGTAAATGGATGAGCACATGCATAGTGCCTGAATGAGTGAAAGGGTAGTGCCTGGGTAAATGGATGAGTGCACGGGTAGTGCCTGAGTGAATCAAGGAGTGCATGGGTAGTGCCTCAGCTCAGTGAATGGGGGTGCAAGGGTAGTGCCTGAGTGAATGAGTGCATGGATAATGGCTGGGTCAATGAATGCGTGCATGGGTAGTGCCTAGGTGATTGGATGAGTGCATGGGTAGTGCCTGGGTGAATGGATGAGTGCATGGGTAGTGGCTGGGTGAATGGATGAGTACAAAGGTAGTGCTTGGGAGATTGGATATGTGCATTGTTAGTGCCTGGGTGAATGAATGAGTGCATGGGAAGTGCCTGAGTGAATGGATAAGCGCATGTATAGTTTCTGGGTGATTGGAAGAATGTATGAGCAGTGTCTGTGTGATTGGATGAGTGCATGGCTACTGCTTGGGTGATTCAATGAGTGCATGAGTAGTGTCTGGGTGAGTGGATGAGTGCATGGGTAGAACCTCAGTGAATGTATGAGTGCAAGGGTAGTGCCTAGGTGATTGGGAGAGTGCATAGATAGTGCCTGAGTGAATGGATGAGTGCCTAGGTACTGCTTGGGTTATTGGATTACTGCATGGGTAGTACCTGGTTGATTGTATGAGTGTGTGGGTAGCACATAAGTGACTGGATGAGTGCAAGAGTAGCGCCTGAGCCAATGGATGAGTGCAAGGGTAGTGCCTTGGTGATTGAGTAAGTGCATGGATAGTGCCTGGGTGATTGGGTGAATGCATGGATACTGTCTGCGTGATTGGGTGATTCCACAGATAGTGCCTGGGTGATTGGATGAGTGCATGGGCACTGCCTGGGTGATTGAATGAGTCCATGAGTAGTGCCTGGGTAAGTGGATGAGTGCATGGGTAGTGCCTCAGTGAATGGATAAGTGCATACTTAGTGTCTGGGTGATTGCATAGTGCATGGGTAGCGCCTGGTTGATTGGATGAGTGCCTGAGCAGTGGCTGTGAGATTGGATAAATTCAACTGCAGTACCTGAGTGATTGGATGACTTCTTAGGTAGTGGCTGGATGATTGCACAAGTGCAACTGTTGTGCCTGGGAGATGGGATGAGTACATGAGTAGTAACTCAATGAATCCCTCGCTAGATTAGTGATTTGACACACGTAATATATCTCGACCTCCAACCACCGTGAAAAAATAGAAACAGACAACAATGTATTAGAATTTCAATCTAACATTAGGCAACCAAACAACATGCAATATTTTTTAACCAAAACTTTAACAACATAGACAAATGTTGTACTGTTTTTTCCTGTTTTTAGCTTTCATACTTGTTCACTTTCAACAGTGCTTTGTATGAAGACTCATCATGAAACTATGGGCAAAAACAATCAATGGATTGTAAAAAAAACAAATGTGCACAGTAGATCATTACAACTATGTCATACTGTTCACTGCACTCACTACAAGTTTTTTAATACTGACTTGCTGATAGGCTACTATCTTAATGAAAGCAACTATATGTTAAAACGGTTTCTGATATTTTTATATCTGCTAGAAAATGTCCAACATTTATGAAGTAGTCTTCAGTTTTGCATATCCAAGATGTCTAAAATGTTCTTAGTCCATGTATGAAAAACATAACTCATAGTACTACATAGAAGTTGCTGTAGCAGAAACAAAAGGGGACTTTTTTTTAGTGGTAAAGAGACTTTTCACATGCAACTTAATGCTACTGGTATTATAGTACCTCCATTTACTTTTTATCTGTAGTAACACAATGTAGTCCTCAAATGTTTTATAAATTCCTTTCCTGCAGTTAAAAAGAGTCCTTCATTTCTGACAGCTTGCTGTGCAATACTCCCAAAAGGTTAAATAATGTCTCAGAAACACATAATCAATATATATGTCAACCACTGTTCCCTAGAACGTGCGCGAGTGCGCGCCCGCGCACTGAAGTCACCCCGAGCGCGCAGTGTCCCAATTGTAGCGCGCACACACACAACACAGCCGGTAAGTCCGTTCGCGCCACCGCTTTTAAAACGCGAGCGGCGCGAAAAACGGCAATTTCCTGGTTGCACGAGGCAGAGCTGGAGACAACGGTGGAGAGGACACAGTCGAGCGTCAGGAAAGTGTCTCCCTTATAGTCCTGTATGGTTAGGGAGGGCTCGGGTTTACAAGCAAGTGGGGCCTGCACTTGCTGCATTTTTCTTAATAGTGCACGCCAGCGGGGCAGTTTGTGGGCCTTTGTGAAAGTATTCATGTTAATTGCAGCGTCGTCATGCGCTGCAATTAGCATGAATACTTTACAAAGGCCCACAATCTGCCCACAGCCATGCACTATTAGAAAAGTAATGCGGCAATCTAAAGCGCGACATGTTCTTTCAGATGATTCTGAAAGAACACGTCGTGTTTGACTCTGCATTCCTTTGCTAATAGTGGGCATCTGCTGGGCTGAATGTGGGCCTTTGAAATAGTTTTCATGCTAATTGCAGTGCACACGGGCGCTGCAATTAACAAGAATACTATCTCAAAGGCCCACATTCAGCCCCGCACTATCAGCAAAGGAATGCAGAGTCATACACAACGTGTGCTTTCAGAATCATCTGAAAGCACACGTCGTATTTGACCCTGCAGTCTTTAGCTAATAGTGGGCAGCTGCGGGGCTGAATGTGGGCCTTTGAGATAGTATTCTGTTAATTGCAGCGCCCGTGTGCACTGCAATTAACTAGAATACTATCTCAAAGGCCCACATTCAGCCCCGCACTATTAGCAAAACGAATGCAGGGTGAAACACAACTTGTGCTTTCAGAATCACATGTCGTGTTTGACCCTGCATTTCTTTTGTTAACCCCTTCGCTGCTAGGCCTTTTCCCCCCCTGTGCTAAGCCTTTTTTTGGCTATTTGGGGTAGTGCGCGCTTAGGCCCCTGTAACTTTTTGACCACATAAGGTATCCATGCCAAATTTGCGTCCTTTTTTCTAACATTATGGGGATTGTAAAGGTACCCAGGGTTTGTGGATTCCCCTGGAGGGGACCCAGAAATTAGCCAAAATACAGCTAAATTTTGTTTTTTGGGGAAAAATGCGAAAAAGGGCTACAGATGAAAGCGTCTTGTTTTTCCCTGCAAATGGCATCAAAAAGGGGTTGTGGTGCTGAAATCACCATCTTCCCAGCTTTCAGGGACAAGCAGACTTTTGTCAGAAAACCAACTTTTTTACACAGTTTTGGCATTTTTCTGGGACATAGCCTATTTTTGCTATTTTTTGTGCTTTCAACCTCCTTCCAGTTAATGGTAGAAATGGGTATGAAACCAATAATGGCTCCTGGAAAGCCATACATTTCTGAAAAGTAGACAAAATTCTGAATTCAGCAAGGGGTCATTTGTGTAGATCCTTAAAGTTTTCCTTATAGAAACTAACAGTTAAATAAAGGAAAAATTGAAAATTAGTTGAAAAAAACAGCCATTTGTGTCAACGTTTTCACCTGTAACTTCTGCTAATTATGACAGCTATTTGAAGGCAATATGCCGTTATATCCGCTGGACCTTTCTGGTTGTGGGGATATATAGGACTTGTAGGTTCACCAAGAACCCGACGAACCCAGAGACAATAACTGAGCAGCATCTTGCAATGGTTTTTTATTATGTACCGGGTATATAGCAATTATTTTGGGAAAATGTATACATGGAAAAATTGTTATGAAAGACACCTATGTATTTCTGAAATGGGAACAAAATGTAGATTTTAGAAACAGTAGATATTTGGACATTTCCGAAATTGGGAGTACCCATACTAGCATGAGAATTATAGGTCATTTATCAAAATGACTTATTTTTTACACATTGTCTTTCATTTGGAAGGCAGAAATGCATCGAAAGTCAATAGGTAATAACAGTTGCTCTACAATTCTGTGTTACCCTAAGTCTCCCGATAAAAATGGTACCTCACTTGTGTGGGTAGGCCTTGTGCCCACAACAGGAAATGGCTCAAAATGCAACGTGGACGTACCACATTTTCACAATGAAAAATTACCCTTTTTTGCAAAGTGCCTAGCTGTAGTTTTTGAACCCTAGCTCTGCGGGCACTTAGGAAACCTAGCAAACCTATACATTTTTGAAAACTAGACACCCAGGGAATTCAGGATGGGGTGACTTGACTGGCTTCCACCAGGTTTTGTTACCCAGAATCCCTTGCAAACTTAAACAATTGGCAAAAAAACACATTTTCCTCACTTTTCTGTGGTGGAAAGTTCTGGAATCTGCGTGGATCCACAAAATTCCACCCACCCCACGTTCCCCAAGGTCTTCCGAAAATAATGGTACCTCACTTGTTTGGGTAGGCCTAGTGCCCGCGACAGGAAGCAGCGCAAAACGCAATGTGGACGCACCACATTTTCACAGTGAAAAATGACCCTTTTTTTGCAAAGTGCCTAGCTGTAGTTTTTTAACCCTAGCTCTGCCGGCACTTAGGGAAACCTAGCAAACCTATACATTTTTGAAAAGTAGATACCCAAGGGAATCCAGGATGGGGTGACTTGACTGGCTCTCACCAGGTTCTGTTACCCAGAATCCCTTGCAAACCTAAAAATTGGCAAAAAAACACATTTTCCTCACTTTTCTGTGGTGGAAAGTTCTGGAATCTGCGTGGATCCACAAAATTCCACCCACCCCACGTTCCCCAAGGTCTTCCGAAAAAATGGTACCTCACTTGTGTGGGTAGGCCTAGTGCCCGCGACAGGAAGCAGCACTAAGCGCAACGTGGACGCACCACATTTTCACAGTGAAAAATGACCCTTTTTTGCAAAGTGCCTAGCTGTAGTTTTTGAACCCTAGCTCTGCCGGCACTTAGGGAAACCTAGCAAACCTATACATTTTTGAAAAGTAGACACCCAGGGAATCCAGGATGGGGTGACTTGACTGGCTCTCACCAGGTTCTGTTACCCAGAATCCCTTGCAAACCTAAAAATTGGCAAAAAAACACATTTTCCTCACTTTTCTGTGGTGGAAAGTTCTGGAATCTGCGTGGATCCACAAAATTCCACCCACCCCGCGTTCCCCAAGGTCTTCCGAAAAAAATGGTACCTCACTTGTGTGGGTAGGCCTAGTGCCCGCGACAGGAAGCAGCACTAAACACAACGTGGACGCACCACATTTTCACAGTGAAAAATGACCCTTTTTTGCAAAGTGCCTAGCTGTAGTTTTTGAACCCTAGCTCTGCCGGCACTTAGGAAACCTAGCAAACCTATACATTTTTGAAAAGTAGACACCCAGGGGAATCCAGGATGGGGTGACTTGACTGGCTCTCACCAGGTTCTGTTACCCAGAATCCCTTGCAAACCTAAAAATTGGCAAAAAAACACATTTTCCTCACTTTTCTGTGGTGGAAAGTTCTGGAATCTGCGTGGATCCACAAAATTCCACCCACCCCGCGTTCCCCAAGGTCTTCCGAAAAAATGGTACCTCACTTGTGTGGGTAGGCCTAAGTGCCCGCGACAGGCAAGCAGCTCACAACGTATTGATGGACGCACTCACATTGTTCACAGTGACAAAATGACCCTGGTTTTGCAAGGGTGTCCTAGCTGTAGTTTTTGAACCCTAGCTCTGGCGGCACTTAGGGAAATCTAGCAAACCTATACATTTCTGAAAAGTAGACACCCGGGGATTCCAGGATGGGGTGACTTGACATGGCTCTCACCAGCGTTCTGTTACCCAGAATCCCTTGCAAACCTAAACATTTGGCTGAAAAACACATTTTCTCACACTTTTCTGTGGTGGAAAGTTCTGGAATCTGCGTGGATCCACAAATTTCCACCCACCCAGCGTTCCCCAAGGTCTTCCGATAAAAATGGTACCTCACTTGTGTGGGTAGGCCCAAGTACCCGCGACAGGCAGGGCACTAAACGCATGTGAGGCGCACCTCACAATGGCCTATGACAAAACGACCTGGTTTTGCAAGGGGTCCTAGCTGACGTTTTGAACCGTAGCTCTGCGGCCACCTAGGAAACCTACCAAACCCACACATTTCTGAAAAGTAGACACCCGGGGACTCCAGGATGGTATGGCTTGACTGGATCCCCCAACGTTCTGTTACCCAGAATCCCTGCAAACCTGACATTTTGCTGAAAAAAACCCTTTTTCACACATTTTCTGTGGTGGAAAGTTGTGGCATCTACGTGGCTGACACAAATTCCTACCACCCAGCGTTCCCCAAGGTCTTCCGATAAAAATGGTGCCTCACTCGGGTGGGAGGCCCAAGTACCCGCGACAGGCAAGGGCCCACAACGTATTGAGGCGACCTCAAAATGGCCTATCACAAAACGACCTGGTTTTGCAAGGGGGTCCCATGACGTTTTGGCCCGGGGCTCGCAGGCCACCTAGGGAAACCTACCAAACCCACACGTTTCTGAAAAGTAGACACTCGGGGACTCCAGGGAGGTATGGCTTGCGTGGATCCCCCAACGTTTTCTTACCCAGAATCCCCTGCAAACCTGACATTTTGCTGAAAAAATCCCTTTTTCACACATTTTCTGTGTGGTAAAGTTGTGGCATCACGGGGCTGACACAAATTTCCTACCACCCAGCGTTCCCCCAGGTCTCCCGATAAAAATGGTGCCTCACTCGGGTGGGAGGCCCAAGTACCCGCGACAGGCAAGGGCCCACAACGTATTGAGGCGACCTCAAAATGGCCTATCACAAAACGACCTGGTTTTGCAAGGGGGTCCCATGACGTTTTGGCCCGGGGCTCGGCGGCCACCTAGGAAACCTACCAAACCCACACGTTTCTGAAAAGTAGACACTCGGGGACTCCAGGGAGGTATGGCTTGCGTGGATCCCCCAACGTTTTCTTACCCAGAATCCCCTGCAAACCTGACATTTTGCTGACAAAATCCCTTTTTCACACACTTTTGTGTGGTAAAGTTGTGGCATCACGGGGCTGACACAAATTTCCTACCACCAGCGTTCCCCCAGGTCTCCCGATAAAATGGTGCCTCACTCGGGTGGGAGGCCCAAGTACCCGCGACAGGCAGGGCCCACAACGTATTGAGGCGACCTCAAAATGGCCTATCACAAAACGACCTGGTTTTGCAAGGGGTCCCATGACGTTTTGGCCCGGGCTCGCGGCCACCTAGGAAACCTACCAAACCCACACGTTTCTGAAAAGTAGACACTCGGGGACTCCAGGGAGGTATGGCTTGCGTGGATCCCCAACGTTTTCTTACCCAGAATCCCCTGCAAACCTGACATTTTGCTGAAAAAATCCTTTTTTCACACATTTTTGTGTGGTAAAGTTGTGGCATCACGGGGCTGACACAAATTTCCTACCACCCAGCGTTCCCCCAGGTCTCCCGATAAAAATGGTGCCTCACTCGGGTGGGAGGCCCAAGTACCCAGCGACAGGCAAGGGCCCACAACGTATTGAGGCGACCTCAAAATGGCCTATCACAAAACGACCTGGTTTGCAGGGGGTCCCATGACGC
This sequence comes from Calotriton arnoldi, assembly GCA_963921515.1. Taxonomy (NCBI): domain Eukaryota; kingdom Metazoa; phylum Chordata; class Amphibia; order Caudata; family Salamandridae; genus Calotriton; species Calotriton arnoldi. The sequence goes on from CAWUFW010002294.1 coordinate 787,307, forward strand.
TTTGGCCCGGGGCTCGGCGGCCACCTAGGGAAACCTACCAAACCCACACGTTTCTGAAAAGTAGACACTCGGGGACTCCAGGGAGGTATGGCTTGCGTGGATCCCCCAACGTTTTCTTACCCAGAATCCCCTGCAAACCTGACATTTTGCTGAAAAAATCCCTTTTTCACACATTTTTGTGTGGTAAAGGTGTGGCATCACGGGGCTGACACAAATTTCCTACCACTCAGCGTTCCCCAGGTCTCCCGATAAAAATGGTGCCTCACTCGGGTGGGAGGCCCAAGTACCCGCGACAGGCAAGGGCCCACAACGTATTGAGGCGACATCAAAATTGCCTATCACAAAATGTTTTGGGCCCTTGCCTGTCGCGGGTACTTGGGCCTCCCACCCGAGTGAGGCACCATTTTTATCGGGAGACCTGGGAGAACGCTGGGTGGTAGGGAATTTGTGTCAGCCCTGTGATGCCACAACTTTACCACACAAAATGTGTGAAAAAGTGATTTTTCAGCCAAATTTCAGGTTTGCAGAGATTCTGGGTAAGAAAACGTTGGGGGATCCACGCAAGCCATACCTCCCGGAATCCCCGGGTGTCTACTTTTCAGAAATGTGTGATTTGGTAGGTTTCCTAGGTGGCCGCTGAGCCCGAGCCAAAACGTCATGGGACTCCCTGCAAAACCAGGTCGTTTGTGATAGGCCACTTTGAGGTCGCCTCAATATGTTGTGGGCCCTTGCCTGTCGCGGGTACTGGGCCTCCCGCCGAGTGAGGCACCATTTTTATCGGGAGACCTGGAGAACGCTGGGTGGTAGGAATTTGTGTCAGCCCGTGATGCCACAACTTTACCACACAAAAATGTGTGAAAAAAGTGATTTTTCAGCCAAATCTCAGGTTTGCAGGGGATTCTGGGTAAGAAAACGTTGGGGGATCCACGCAAGCCATACCTCCCTGGAATCCCGGGTGTCTACTTTTCAGACATGTGGGTTTGGTAGGTTTCCCTAGGTGGCCGCTGAGCCACGGGCCAAAACGTCATGGGACTCCCTTGCAAAACCAGGTCGTTTTGTGATAGGCCATTTTGAGGTCGCCTCAATACGTTGTGGGCCCTTGCCTGTCGCGGGTACTTGGGCCTCCCACCCGAGTGAGGCACCATTTTTATCGGGAGACCTGGGGAACGCTGGGTGGTAGGAAATTTGTGTCAATCCAGTGATTCCACAACTTTACCACACAAAAATGTGCGAAGAAAGTGATTTTTTCAGCAAAATATCAGGTTTGCAGGGATTCTGGGTAAGAAAACGTTGGTGGATCCACGCAAGTCATACCTCCTGGAATCCCCGGGTGTCTACTTTTCAGAAATGTGTAGGTTTGGTAGGTTTCCTAGGTGGCCGCCGAGCCCCGGGCCAAAACGTCATGGGACCCCCTTGCAAAACCAGGTCGTTTTGTGATAGGCCATTTTGAGGTCGCCTCAATACGTTGTGGGCCCTTGCCTGTCGCGGGTACTTGGGCCTCCCACCCGAGTGAGGCACCATTTTTATCGGGAGACCTGGGGAACGCTGGGTGGTAGGAAATTTAGTGTCAGCCCCATGATTTCACAACTTTACCACACAAAAATGTGCGAAAAAGTGATTTTTGAGCAAAATATCAGGTTTGCAGGGATTCTGGGTAAGAAAACGTTGGTGGATCCACGCAAGCCATACCTCCCTGGAATCCCCGGGTGTCTACTTTTCAGAAATGTGTAGGTTTGGTAGGTTTCCCTAGGTGGCCGCCAAGCCCCGGGCCAAAACGTCATGGGACTCCCTTGCAAAACCAGGTTGTTTTGTGATAGGCCATTTTGAGGTCGCCTCAATACGCTGTGGGCCCTTGCCTGTCGCGGGTACTTGGGCCTCCCACCCGAGTGAGGCACCATTTTTATCGGGAGACCTGGGGAACGCTGGGTGGTAGGAAATTTGTGTCAGCCCCATGATTCCACAACTTTACCACACAAAAATGTGCGAAAAAGTGATTTTTTTAGCAAAATATCAGGTTTGCAGGGGATTCTGGGTAAGAAAACGTTGGTGGATCCACGCAAGCCATACCTCCCTGGAATCCCCGGGTGTCTACTTTTCAGAAATGTGTAGGTTTGTAGGTTTCCTAGGTGGCCGCCGAGCCCCGGGCCAAAACGTCATGGGACCCCTTGCAAAACCAGGTAGTTTTGTGATAGGCCATTTTGAGGTCGCCTCAATACGTTGTGGGCCCTTGCCTGTCGCGGGTACTTGGGCCTCCCACCCGAGTGAGGCACCATTTTTATCGGGAGACCTGGGGAACGCTGGGTGGTAGGAAATTTGTGTCAATCCCATGATTCCACAACTTTACCACACAAAAATGTGCGAAAAAAGTGAATTTTTCAGCAAAATTTCAGGTTTGCAGGGGATTCTGGTAGGAAAACATTGGGGGACCCACGCAAGCCATACCTCGCTGGACTCTCCAGAGTGTCTAGTTTTCAGAAATGTGTGGGTTTGGTAGGTTTCCTAAGATGGCCGCCGAGCCCAGGGCCAAAACCTCACTGGTGTGGGTGGTTCAAGTACCCGCAACAGGCAAGGGCCCAAAACGTATTGAGGAGACATCAAATGATCTATCACAAAACAAGCTGGTTTTGCAAGGGAGTCACCTGGGTTTTGGCCCCGGGCTCGGCGGCCATCTTGGGAAACCTACCAAACCCACACATTTCTGAAAACTAGACACCCGGGGAGTCCAGCGAGGTATGGCTTGCGTGGATCCCCCAACGTCTTCCTACCCAGAATGCCCTGCAAACCTCAAATTTAGCTGGAAAAAATCACTTTTTCTCCAATTTCTGTGTGGGAAAGTTCTGGAATCTACGTGGATCCACAAATTTCCTACCACACAGTGTTCCCCCATGTCTCCCGATAAAAATGATACCTCACTCGCATGGGTGGGTCAAGTACCCACGACAGGAAAGGGCCCAAAACCTATTGAGGCTGACATCAAAATTACCTATCACAAAACAACCTGGTTTTGCAAGAGGGTCCCATGAGCTTTTGGCCCTGGGCTCGGTGGCCATCTAGGAAACCTACCAAACCCACACATTTCTGAAAACTAGACACCTGGGGAGTCCAGCAGGTATGGCTTGCATGGGTCCCCCAACTTTTTCCTACCCAGAATCCCCTGCAAACCTCAAATTTAGCTGAAAAAATCACTTTTTCTCAAATTTCTATGTGGGAAAGTTCTGGAATCTACGTGGATCCACAAATTTCCTCCCACCCAGCGTTCCCCAGGTCTCCTCATAAAATGATACCTCACTTGCGTGGGTGGGTCAAGTACCCGCGACAGAAAAGGGCCCAAAACCTATTGAGGCGACATCAAAATTACTTATCACAAAACAACCTGGTTTTGCAAGGGGGTCCCAGGAGTTTTTGGCCCTGGGCTCGGCGGCCATCTTGGGAAACTACCAAACCCAAACATTTCTGAAAGCTAGACACCCGGGGAGTCCAGCGAGGTATGGCTTGCGTGGGTCCCACAACGTTTTCCTACCCAGAATCCTGCAAACCTCAAATTTAGCTGAAAAAATCACTTTTTCCATACATTTTTGCGTGGGATCACCGTGCCGGCACAAATGTCCTACCACCCAGCGTTCCCCTTGTTCTCCCGAGTAAAATGATACCTCACTTGTGTGGGTGGGCCAAAGGCCTGTGACTGGGAAGAGCCCAAAACATAGGGATTTAGGGTATAGCACCGAGAATTCTAAGCGCTATATTTTTTAAAAATACGTTTTTAGCCAGTTCTGCTTTGGACACCCACACAAGTGAGGTATCATTTTACTCGGGGAACAAGGGCAACGCTGGGTGGTAGGACATTTGTGCCAGCACGGTGATTCCACGCAAACATATGTGGAAAATATGGTTTTTTCAGCTAAATTTGAGGGTTGCAGGGGATTCTGGGTAGGGAAACGTTGGGGGATCCACGCAAGCCATACCTCATTGGACTCCCAGGGTGTCTAGTTTTCAGAAACGTGTGGGATTGGTAGGTTTCCTAGATGGTGGCGAGCCCGGGGCCAAAAACCAGGTGCCCCCCAAAACCAGGTAGTTTTGTTATAGGTAGTTTTGAAGTCTCCACAATACGATTTGGGCCATTTCCTGTTTCAGCCACTATGCCTACCCACACAAGTGAGGTACCATTTTTATCGGGAGCCCTGGGGAACGCAGGGTGGTAGGAAATTTGTGGATCCACGCAGATTCCAGAACTTTCCCACACAGAAATTTGAGTAAAAAGTGATTTTTTTCTGCTAAATTTGAGGTTTGCAGGGCATTCTGGGTAGGAAAACGTTTGGGGACCCATGCAAGCCATACCTCGCTGGACTCCCAGGTGTCTAGTTTTCAGAAATGTGTGGGTTTGGTAGGTTCCCAAGATGGCCGCTGAGGCCGGGGCCAAAACCCAGGTGACCCCTTGCAAAACCAGGTTGTTTTGTGATAGGTAATTTTGATGTCTCCTCAATACGTTCTGGGCCCTTGCCTGTCGCGGGTACTTGACCCACCCACGCGAGTGAGGTATCATTTTTATCGGGAGACCTGGGGGAAAGCTGGGTGGTAGGAAATTTGTGGATCCACGTAGATTCCAGAACTTTCCCACACAGAAATTGGAGAAAAACGTGATTTTTTCAGCTAAATTTGAGGTTTGCAGGGTATTCTGGGTAAGAAAATTTTGGAGGACCCACGCAAGCCATACCTCGCTGGACTCCTCCGGGTGTCTAGTTTTCAGAAATGTGTGGGTTGGGTAGGTTTCCTAGATGGCCGTTGAGCCCGGGGCCAAAACTCATGGGACCCCCTTGCAAAACCAGGTTGGTTTGTGATAGGTAATTTTGATGTCGCCTCAATAGGTTTTGGGCCCTTGCCTGTCGCGGGTACTTGACCCATCCACACAAGTGAGGTACCATTTTTCACGGAAGACTTTGGGGGACGCGGGGTGGGTGGAATTTTGTACATCCACGCAGATTCCAGAACTTTCCACCACAGAAATGTGAGGAAAATTTGTTTTTTGGACATATTTTTAGGTTTGCAAGGGATTCTGGGTAACAGATCCTGGTGAGAGCCAGTCAAGTCACCCCATCCTGGATTCCCTGGGTGTCTAGTTTTCAAAAATGTATAGGTTTGCTAGGTTTCCTAGGTGCTGGCAGTGTTAGGGTTCAAAATCTACAGCTAGGCACTTTGCAAAAAAGGGTCCGTTTTCACTGTGAAAATGTGGTGTGTCCACGTTGCGTTTGGGCCGTTTCCTGTCGCGGGCACTAGGCCTACCCACACATGTGAGGTGCCATTTTTCTCGGAAGACTTTGGGGAACGCGGGATGGGTGGAAATTTGTGGATCCACGCAGATTCCAGAACTTTCCACCACAGAAATGTGAGGAAAATGTGTTTTTTTGACAAATGTTTCGGTTTGCAAGGGATTCTGGGTAACAGAACCTGGTGAGAGCCAGTCAAGTCACCCAATCCTGGATTCCCTGGGTATCTAGTTTTCAAAAATGTATAGGTTTGCTAGGTTTCCCTAGGTGCCGGCAGAGTTAGGGTTCAAAATCTACAGCTAGGCACTTTGCAAAAAAGGGTCCGTTTTCACTGTGAAAATGTGGTGTGTCCATGTTGTGTTTTGGGCCGTTTCCTGTCGCGGCCACTAGTCCTACCCACACAAGTGAGGTACCATTTTTCTCGAAAGACTTTGGGGAACGCGGGGTGGGTGGAATTTTGTGGATCCACGCAGATTCCAGAACTTTCCACCACAGAAATGTGAGGAAAATGTGTTTTTTGGGACAAATTTTTAGGTTTGCAAGGGATTCTGGGTAACAGAACCTGGTGAGAGCCAGTCAAGTCAGCCCATCCTGGATTCCCCTGGGTGTCTAGTTTTAAAAAATGTATAGGTTTGCTAGGTTTCCCTGGGTGCCGGCAGAGCTAGGAACCAAATTCAACAGGTAGGCACATTCCGAAAAAGTCAGTGCCTAGTGGGCTTTCTGCCGCCCTGGGGAGGGGGGAAATCAGGGGCTATTGCTCCGATATGCCCCCGAGGGGGCAGAAAGACTGTGGCTATTCTTTTGGGGGTCGGGGGCATTGGGATGCCTATTCTGGTCAGCCCCCACCCCTCCGTATAAAAAGCCAGCATAATCGCTGGCACATAGTGGGCTTTCTGCCCCCGGGGGCAGATCAGGGGCTACTGCCCCCATCTGCCTCCTGGGAGGGGCAGAAAGACAGTGACATCTTTTTGGGGTGGGTGGGGGCATTGGCATGTCCATTCTGGCAGCCCCCACCCCGAACTTTGTAAAAAAAATCCCTGGTGGCTAGTGGGCTTTCTGCCCCCGGGGGCAGATAAGGTGCTATTGCCCCATCTGCCTCCCAGGGGGGCAGAAAGACTGTAGCATTTTTTTGGGGTGGGGGCATTGACATGCCCATTCTGGGCAGCCCCCACCCCTACCTATATAAAAAAAATCCCTGGCGCTTAGTGGGCTTTCTGCCCCCTCCCGGGGGCAGATCAGGGGCTATTGCCCCCATCTGCCTCCTGGGGGGCAGAAAGTTTTTTTTTCTTTGGGGGTAGGGTGGGGGCATTTGCATGCCCATTCTGGGCAGCTCCCACCCCGGGCCTATAAAAAAATAATCCCTGGCATCTAGGGTATTTCTGAACCCCCGGGTGGGGGCGGATTGGTGGCCACTGCCACCATCTGCCCCCGGGGGCAGAAAGACTGGAATTTCGTGGGGGAGGGTGGGGGCATTGGCATGCCCATCTTGGGCAACCCACACCCCGAAATGTATCGAGGGGAAAAAAACCCTGGTGTCTAGTGGGCTTTCTGCCCCCCCGGGGGGGCAGAAAGACTGTACCTTTGCGGCGGGGTGGGGTGGGGGCATTGGCATGCCCATATTGGGCAGCCCCCACCCCAAATTATAATTAAAAATCCCTGGTATCTAGTGGGCTTTCTGCGGGCAGTTGGGGCCTGCCCTCTGCCCCAGGAGGGCAGAAAGACTGTACCTTTGCAGCGGGTGGGGGTGGGGGCATTGGCATGCCCATATTGGGCAGCCCCCACCCCTAACTATAATTTAAAAAAAATCCCTGGTATCTAGTGGGCTTTCTGCCCCCGGGGGCAGATTGGGGGCTACTGCCCCATCTGCCCCCAGGGGGCAGAAAGACTAATTTTGTGGCCGGGGGTGGGGGCATCGGCATGCCCGTTTTGGGCAGCCCCACCCCTAACTATAATTTAAATAAAAATCCCTGGTGTCTAGTGGGCTTTCTACCCCGGGGGCAGATTGGGGGCTACTGCCCCATCTACCCCCAGGCGGGGCAGAAAGACTAATCATGGCAAATATTTTATGGGGGAGCAAAGGCCCGTGCCCAAGGGGCCGCTCCCCTCCCTGGTGCCTAGTGGGTGGATCTCTGCTTGGGGATCGCCCTCCTGGGGCGATCCCTAAGCAGGGATCCACTAGGAGGGGTACCATTGGAAAGGGAGATTCTCCCTTTCCAACGATACCTCTCCTGAGTTTCTACGTGCTCAGGGGGCTGAGATAGTCCCCTGAGCACGTAGAAGCTCGAAACTGAAATGAGCCTCTTGGCTCATTTCAGTTTCAGTTTCACTGAAATGACATCAGCGCGACGTGCGCGCCGATCGTCATTTCAGGGAAACCAGGGGGCCTCGGGAGCTGGGAAGCTCTTCCCCAGCTCCCGAGGCTTTAGGGGATTAAAGGGAATCCCTCTGGTGCCCGCACCAGAGGGATTTCCTGTGCTGGGTTCCATGACGAGCTGGACTCGTCATGAGCACACGAGCACTGTGTGCCATGACGAGTCCAGCTCGTCATGAGCATGGAAGGGGTTAAAAGTGCGTGGCTGAATGTGGGCCTTTGAGATAGTATTTTGTTAATTGCAGTGCACACGTGCGCTGCAATTAACATGATTATTATCTCAAAGGCCCACATTCAGTCCCGCAGCTGCCCACTAGTAGGAAAAGGAATGTAGCAAATGTAACGCAGGACGTGTGCTTCATAGCTGCCAAGGTTTCAGATTGCCATGTGGGACATTTTCATATGTTTGTGTAATATGAGTGACATTTTAAGGATCATGAGTACATAGCTGCCAGGGTTTCAGATTGCTATGTGTGACATTTTCATATGTTTCAGTGTAATATGAGTGACATTTTCTCACAAGCAAAATCAACACACTCAAATTCACGGTTTAACAACCGCCACGGCAAACAGCTAAGGGGCATTAATTGGGGTGCAAGAGAGGCTGAGGGGCACACATAGCCAGGCAGCAGCGGAGTGAGCAAGGGCGCTGTATTATTGCAAGTACGTTGCACTGTTCGTGAAAACTATCGACCACTAGAAACTGTGAGGTGGACTCTTTTTCATGACATTTACAAAATCACTAAATCATAGGTCTTGACTAAGTTCCACTTCATTTCCCCTTAGAGTCAAAACACAAATTAGGTGCAAGGCGACATTATTGATGCATTCGCCTGCACAAGGCATATGTAGAAACAGGGCCGGCTTTAGCAATGGTGGCGCCCTGTGCGACAATGTTTTGTGGCGCCCCCAATGACCACCTCCGCCACAGATTCCCACACTACCACCATTTGACAGTGCTCCTCAAGTCTCAATAACCACCGTCTCTTAGATTAATTTCGCTTTTATAGCGTGACTCATACCAGTTAGTAAGGTGTCAGAACACTTTAGATCACACACACATTGCACAGAGACAATCCCATGTGTAAATGAGTGTATAGGAAATGTTACATAAGACAAAGGCCTACAAGGTGTAGGAGTATAATGTCATCCATTCTGGTAGGCAGTATAGTTTGAGTCTTTGGTCTTGAAAAATACAAATTCAGAATTTAAAAATGTTACACCAATGTTGGGGGTTTTCCTAAATAATAAGAATTGATTTCTACATAAATGAACCCTTTTTGCAATATTAGGATAACAAAAGACTGGCCAAAAACACACATAGCTCTTAACACATTCCTTGCAGTTTGCATGCAGCTCTTTGATGACAGTGAATATATTAGGATTTTAACTTATACAAGTAACAACAGGATCTCTCTGTCAAAAGCGGTAACCCATTGACCAATTTATATTTTATGCACTTTGTGATATGAATGGGACACGTTATTTGCAGCAGACATATTAACCCTCTGCACTACAAGTCAACATTTCTTAGACAAAGCTCCGGTCTCTCTCCAGGAAGAACATTAATCAGATGAGTTATCTTGAGATTTTTATTGCTGGAACCAAGAACTCGGCACCAGCTGCCTCTAAAACAATAAACATGGCACCCCCACTCCCAAGTCAGCGCCCGGTGCGATGGCACCGATCGCACCGCCCCAGAGCCGGCCCTGAGTAGAAACACTCATTTTGGCATTGAAATGCCCACACATGGGAAGGCATGGCCGGCAAGATGTCGACAAGAAGTGCTTCATCCTGGACACAAAACTGTAATTTTTAATCCAACGCTGAATCCTGCAGTCCCCGCCACCTGGGTTAGGACAGAGAGCCGAAAGAGGGGGCTAACGGCAGAAACAAAGTTGTGTGAGGCCTGCAGCAAGGCACTGGTGCGGAGGCCCCTGAGGAGAAGACTCCGAAGTGGGAGGCTGCGTGAAGGAGGGCTGACCCAGTGGAGGGCGGTGTCTTTTTGTGGGGTGCCCTGGGGGGCTGAAGTGCCCCTGGCGAGAACTGGCTGCGCTGCGGTCAAGACAGGCGATCGGTCATAACACAGGGGCCTGCCTGGATCACCCCAAGGGGTTCTGGTAATTGCCAGCCGGGAGACGTGTTTGCAATGAGGCGGCATTGGAGGCAGCCGAAAACAGCCAGACTGCAGCATAAGAGGAGAGGGTTCCTGGAGGGGTTCTGCTGGCGCCACTGGTGGAGAAAGTGGGCTGTGGGGAGCAAGATTTGAGATATAGAAAGACAATACAATATTCACCAGTGCAGAAATAATGTTAAATACTGTTAAAGGTTGTCTCCGCTTCAGGTATAGGAATGTTACTGCAAAAGGTCAAAGGGAGCACCTCGCATGTTAAAGTCTTTGTTCGCTCTCCACGGGAGGGGGCACAGAGTCAGTGACTGGCGGCCCTGCCCTCTGGCTCTGCCGGCGTACAACTGGGGCACTGATCACCCCACTAAACAGCTAGCTGGATCAATAAAAATCATACACTCGTAATTAGATATAGATTAGGCTGAAGTCGGGAATGTTTTCAACTCCAAGGCACGTTTTTTCTCTAAATACCATGAGCTTAAGTATGCATATTTATTAAAAGCATGCATCTTAAAAGCGAGCACACTTACCAACAAGCACTGATGCGCCTATTTTACCAGAGCTTTGCCCTCTCTCGAATCATAGAAACTAGAGTCCTCCTGGCCACAACGAATGACTCCCTCAGCAAACGTGCCACCCGGGCTGCATTCAGACTCAGCAGCTGCACAGTGCGTGCTCTGGACTCCAGCGGCCGCCACGGGTCCGTGGGATTGGGTCTCGGCGGTGGCAGGGATCATTCATGATTATGCTTAAATTACTGCGCTGCGGTGGAAGCACTGCCCTGGCATTGTCACGTCCAGCGTAATGCCGCACACAGCCATGAGGATTACTTCCTATTTTAACTAATACATTGTAGCCAGCAGCCCGCAAAGCCTACCAGGAGCAGCGCTCTGCACAGGCCTGCTGCCACTCCAGTTTCAGCATAGCGGCGTTATGGCTTGACAGCCAAGGCTGAAATGCGTTAGTCTAACACCTGATGCGTCGTCCTTGGCAGGGCTGTGAGTAACACTTTCTCGCCAGCAAAATCAAGCCATAAAGAGGAGGGAAACGTATATAGAAATTACATGCATAGCTGTCAAGGTTTCACATTGCTCTGTGTGACCTTTTCATGATTTCAGTGTAATTATTAGTGACATTTCAACAACTATGAGTGACGCTTTATTTCCAAAAAATAGCTGGCAAGTTTCATTTTCCTTATGTGACATTTTCATATTTTCCTTGTGTTTGTGTGACATTTCTATTCTTATGTCTGATGCGTCTCAATATTTTGCTTCCCAACAACATTTTGATCCATAACCAATATAACAGTGAATTAATTAACATAGTCTTTAATCCCTATTAGCACTGCACCTTAAACTGTAGAACTTGTGATTTCACATCTGATTTTAGTGTGTGTTGCCTTTGTATACTTTACAAAGCTTGTATTGCATTTCATGATGTTTCCTTTTTACATATAAAATTGTTCTGAAATTAAAAAGGCATCTACATAACACTTCAAGCATACCGAATAGTAACCAATTCCTTTGCAATACAAGGTGTTGCAGGATTTTCTTTGAAAAAGACGTCTTCACATCTACCTCCAATAACCACTATTCAACTACTAACACTTGAACATGAGTGATCACTGGTACTAGGCAGAAATTAAAAGGTGTGAACCTTTTATCGCTCATAAATGTACAGATTCCAAGAAGAATCAAAATTAAGCAAAACAAACTATATGAGCAGAGAACTACATTAAATCACAATAGACTCTTTCCTTTCTGAAATCCGCCACTCTTTCAACCTTTTCCATTTTAATGGGATCAAGCACAACAAATACACTTCTCTGATAGTGACTCGGGTCAGAATTGTGTCAAAGGTAATTTACTGTATTATTGCTTGAAAGGATGTTCTATCTTTAACCAAACACTGTGTAAGGCACCTCATTGACAAGCTGGGTGATGCTGGGTCAGTCTCCTTGTAATTACTACACACTCCTTTGGCATTGCAAGCCAAAGCGCGGGTCAGTATTGGAACACGGTTTTATGCAACTCCGTGTTTAAGCTCAGTAGTTTCAGGAGCCGGAAAATAAGAAAAGGTGCCGGGGTCATTGTGAGGCTAGACCCAGTGCTTGCACTTTGTGTATTTAAAGGCTTCTACAAGCCGCCCACAGCCAGATTCATCTAGTGCCATATCCATGTGTATTGTATATCTGTGATCTTGTATAGGCTCCCAACATTTTTCCCACCCTATGAACAGTGCTCGAGTTGAGGATCTTTAGTGAAATCTTAAGGTACCATCGTTGGAGTCCTATGCTTTTCTAAACCCGAAGTGTACTTGCCTGTGTAACCAATTCATGTCATGGCGTGTGTATCTAAATTGAACACCTGCCTTTAGACCCTTCATGTGGTGCTACAGGTGTGAAAATGCACCGTCCTTTCACTTTTTTAAGCAAAAACTTGGAGTGATATTTGGCGCTGCACCCTTACGCGCGGTCTGGTTCCCGGCGCACATAGCCTGGGCTGCAGTGCACAGAGACCTTACACTGCCGCACACAGAGGAAAAAAATTAGAGGGAACATTGATGTCAACACAATACCACATTATCTTATCCTAGATTCTCCTTAGAGCTTCGGTTCTAGAAATAGCAGATATGAGTTTGGTAACTTTTTGGGTAGTCTTGATTTGGATGCCAGTTGTATGTCATTGCACTCTGTCCATCCTGTTTAACATCTTAAATATATTGTGTAGTGTCCAAAGGTTATGTTAACTCCTTCAGGAAATATGATTGCTATAGTTGTGGAAGTTCTTTTTGAGATGGAAATTTGTGCAGCTTTAAAGTTTGTAATTTCAGTTCCTAATTTAGTACGATCCACCAGTAGCGGCTCGTGGAGGGAGTGCTGCGGGCGGTGGGGCGGGGGAGGAGCAGGGTGGGGGTAGTAAACTACGGCATATGGCCGAACAGAGGTAAGTAAACAAATAAATAAATAAAACGAATTTCCAGGTTGTGGCGGTCACGTCACAGCAGCGGTGAAGCGGCATAAAAACTTGACCACATTGTTGCTGAAGTCCAGCACATTGTCCCAGGCTACCAAGATCCCAGGCTACCAAGATCCTTATAACAACCTCCACCCCACAAAAAATATAAAAGTGCCTCCAGTTAGCACAACATATCTGCTGCAGGGAGTCAGGTCCCGTGCTCACTACACCACTGGATTCAAGCTAGCCTGGCTGAAGAAGGGTGATGCCCTGAAACCGGTCCCAGGATGCTTGTTTCTGGTCCAGGGAGGACCTGGCTTGGCAGTTCGGGCTGGACTGTTCCCACAAGGAACAGGGTCAAGACTGATTTGCATATGGCTGGGTCCAAACTGGGGTGGTGTGGTGAGCAAAAGAATGATGGATTTAACCCAGATCCTTGTGACTGGGGGTGAATGTTTGCATTGTCCAGCATTCCGTCCATCAATAGTTTCATTTGCATTTGTCGCCCTAAGTGGGAAGGGTATGCCCAGACGTGGGTCCCGTGCTCACTACACGACTGGATTCAAGCTAGCCTGGCTGAAGAAGGGTGATGCCATGAAACCGGTCCCAGGATGTTTGTTTCTGGTCCAGGGAGGACCTGGCTTGGCAGTTCGGGCTGGACTGTTCCCACAAGGAACAGGGTCAAGACTGATTTGCATATGGCTGGGTCCAAACTGGGGTGGTGTGGTGAGCAAAAGAATGATCGATTTAACCCAGATCCTTGTGACTGGGGGTGAATGTTTGCATTGTCCAGCATTCCATCCATCAATTGTTTCATTTGCATTTGTCGCCCTAAGTGGGAAGGGTATTCCCAGACGTGGGTCCCGTGCTCACTACACCACTGGATTCAAGCTAGCCTGGCTGAAGAAGGGTGATGCCCTGAAACCGGTCCCAGGATGCTTGTTTCTGGTCCAGGGAGGACCTGGCTTGGCAGTTCGGGCTGGACTATTCCCACAAGGAACAAGGAACAGGGTCAAGACTGATTTGCATATGGCTGGGTCCAAACTGGGGTGGTGTGGTGAGCAAAAGAATGATGGATTTAACCCAGATCCTTGTGACTGGGGGTGAATGTTTGCATTGTCCAGCATTTCATCCATCAATAGTTTCATTTGCATTTGTCGCCCTAAGTGGGAAGGGTATGCCCAGACGTGGGTCCCGTGCTCACTACACCACTGGATTCAAGCTAGCCTGGCTGAAGAAGGGTGATGCCCTGAAACCGGTCCCAGGATGCTTGTTTCTGGTCCAGGGAGGAACTGGCTTGGCAGTTCGGGCTGGACTGTTCCCACAAGGAACAGGGTCAAGACTGATTTGCATATGGCTGGGTCCAAACTGGGGTGGTGTGGTCAGCAAAAGAATGATGGATTTAACCCCGATCCTTGTGACTGGAGGTGAATGTTTGCATTGTCCAGCATTCCGTCCATCAATTGTTTCATTTGCATTTGTCGCCCTAAGTGGGAAGGGTATGCCCAGACGTGGGTCCCGTGCTCACTACACCACTGGATTCAAGCTAGCCTGGCTGAAGAAGGGTGATGCCCTGAAACCGGTCCCAGGATGCTTGTTTCTGGTCCAGGAGGACCTGGCTTGGCAGTTCGGGCTGCACTGTTCCCACAAGGAACAGGGTCAAGACTGATTTGCATATGGCTGGGTCCAAACTGGGGTGGTGTGGTGAGCAAAAGAATGATGGATTTAACCCAGATCCTTGTGACTGGGGGTGAGTGTTTGCATTGTCCAGCATTCCGTCCATCAATTGTTTCATTTGCGGGAGTCATGTGCAGGCACACTGTCTATAGTGACATCTCAGTAGGATCATTACAAATGTATAGCAACAGGAGTGACGGATGAGGCAAGAGTCTCTTTAAAGGGACAATATTCATCATTGCAGTCAAATAAGGGTTAGTCCACATACAAGGTGGAACAGAGGAGGGCAGAGCAAACAGGGTGTGTATGGGGAGAACACAGTAGTCGAACAAGGTGTTGGATGAGTCAGAGAGCCATGGTAGATGACATATGAAGATAGCCACCACTGCCACATAATCACAGTTCAGCACACACCCTATGCAGACATTGGTAGGCTCATCACATACAAAGCCAGACCATATCACACAATGACAGCCCATAACATGCAACACTGTAGACATTTTCAGGCTCAAACAGCAAACTCCAAGTAAGCACCAGTGTGCATTTGATTCATTTGTGTACTGCTGCACTAAATGACCCCATGTGAATATGTCCTGTACATCAACAACACTGACTACACTGCCAGCTTCACAGAACACCTCCAAACCATAACTCCACCTCAACAAAGGTAGCACCAACTATAAAGTATTGAATGAATGCCAAAGTGTCAGGAAGAGTCCATCTTGATAGCAGTAAACTCTGACCTGAGACTCATGACAACCCTCCTCTTCCTCACACCTGCCTTCCACTCATGTGAATAAATGTTTGTAATTGAAGAAATGAAGATTCACTGTGCAGATTACCAACCTTGGAACAGGTCAGTCTGCATGTTAAGTCCTTGATACAGCTCACACACTCTTACACTGCCTCATACTCAAACTATTTGTCAGCAGCACTGCATGATAACAAGTAAACTATCCAAAAGTGGAGGGCACCGTGCAGGAAATGCATGGAGAAATGACTGGCACCATATGTACATTGAATTTAAGAGGTAACACATATGACACTACACCTAGGACATCAATTAATACATGTGTGGCACAAAATTACAAATGTATGAAAGTTATCATCTGAGCAGTTTCACTGTGAACCAACAATGCAAGTAATGCATTGGACCAGAATGAGATGACCTCTCATAAGCCATACAGTGACCAGCCCCTCATCTGTATTAACTAATATAAAATGTGTATACCACCAGCACAACACTCATGGCTCACGGTGACATTCCCTGAGTGTCAAACTTAACAATAACCTTCACACATACCCCTCACCTACCCATCTTCCCCCCTCACTGCTCTACATCTTGGACTATCTCTGATAAAGGTGAAAATAAGCTTCTATGAGTCCCCTGCTACCCAATGCTACACCCTAGTGTGTATCTAGAAATGTCTGAGGTCCACTCAAGGATGTCTGATTGAATGCTGAACTCAACGAAAGTCACTGTTCAAAGATAGGAGGCCATAGCACAATTGTGCACACAAAACAAGCTAATAAACAACAATCCACATTGCCATATGTAATATGCACACAAGAAATGCACAGTACAAATACAACACCCATCTGAATGCATTCAAATACACACACACCTCACACACAATGTCCAGCAAAAACAACATTACACACACATGGACCAGTCGGTAGAAAGAGCCAACACAAGCCAAACACTGCATCCCTCAACAACAAATTCATGACATACGCATATCCAAACACATTCCATAGCAATCTCTTTTGGACATCAGGGGGACTCAC
Source organism: Calotriton arnoldi (assembly GCA_963921515.1). Taxonomy (NCBI): domain Eukaryota; kingdom Metazoa; phylum Chordata; class Amphibia; order Caudata; family Salamandridae; genus Calotriton; species Calotriton arnoldi. The sequence goes on from CAWUFW010002294.1 coordinate 803,489, forward strand.
ACCTGGCAAGGACAGTGCAACATCCACTGACAGCAGTGCATGCACAGTAGGCAGTGCGTAAACACCACTAAAACCAGTATCAGACATATCAGATTTCACCACTATTAACTTGAACATCACAAATCATCACAGCACACAGATCACTTCACACTCAGGATGGGTAGCAGTACCTCAGCAAACAGATACACACTTCTGCTATCACCTACTGCTGCCCAACTCAGGCAAACACATATGCATTGAACAAGACTAGAGGACTGTGCTGGAAACTCATCTGTACTGTACATGAGCAACCATTACTGCAATCAAGTAGACTCAAATAGCACATGACAAATTGTTAAACAGTGCTGAGGGGAACAATGGTTCTGGACACAGATCATCCTCCCACAGTATAGTGTCACACAATGGAGTGGTGAGGAGGGTCAAACACTGGCATGGTATGGAGGGGAACAGTTTTTGACTGAAGTGGTGTATACAGTAGTATTGTACAGGTGAGGATTGTACAAAGCCAAAACACATAGAGGAGTAACTCACGCTGTGAAGGCCTCAAATGGTCTTCTTGGGGCTGGTATGACTTTGAATACCACATAGTGGAGTAGATAAAGTGTAAAGTGACATCAACGTATGTGAAAAGTCACATATAATGTTTGTTTGCCAGAGCCAGTCAGCACAGTGAGAACAAAGGTGAGCAAGAGCCATGGCTGATCACAAAACGCACAACACAAACATTGCAGTGACACACTCTGCATACTCACAGATGATGTGGACAAAAAGTAGATGCACCCTAGGACTGCGAGGTCACACCGACAGACTGCACATTGCTCCGGAAACAACTCGTACATGTGCACAAAACCTTCAGCAGGTGTCTGATCATGTAAACAAACAGGCACTCATCAACTGGATCATACATGTGTGTAAGGGTCATGCTCAAGGTCACATACACATCAATACTTCAGCTAATGGCAGGACAATCACACTGTATGAGTACACAAGTGCACACATTCAAATGTACCCATGTGACTATGAAGCCAGACCTACACAAGATGACTACACATCTACAATGGTGTGTACACATCAAGATAGATCCCACAGATATGATGGATCCTGTCCACCCCTCAAGTCATCATGTAAATAGAATTTGTTGTGGTAGAGCATCCAAATATGACATGTGTGCAAAAGTAGAGCCAAAACAAAAGAATGATTAGGACAAGAGTAGACCATCACAGACAAGCATCATGGCACCATAAAGCCTCCGAGTCAATAAGCACAATAGTTGCTGTAACCTCTGGCAACCTCTACAAAAGCAAATCAAGTAGATGCCAATGTGAATGTGGCATTCAGAGCATGGAACAGATGAACATATACACATATATTGTACTGCATCATTAGCAAGGCCAGCGATAAAGCTCAGAACATAAATAACCTTTTTATTACATAAACTCTGTGGGCCCGATTCACAGAACTAACTTACGTCAAAAACGTCAAAAACGTAAAGTTAGTACTTTTTGGTATTCACAGAATACACTTACTCATTTTGGAATGTCCGCCACCGGCCGGAATCTCCACAACAGGCCGGAATCTCCACCTCCGGGCCGGAATCTCCACCACCGGGCCGGAATCTCCGGCCCGAGTGCGGACATAAAGTTAGTATGAGTAAGTGCATTCTGTGAATACCAAAATGAGTAAGTGCATTCTGTGAATACCAAAATGAGTAAGTGCATTCTGTGAATACCAAAATGAGTAAGTGTATTCTGTGAATACCAAAAAGTACTAACTTTACGTTTTTGACGTAAGTTAGTTCTGTGAATCAGGCCCCGTATTGGCATCAAAAGTGCAAAACATTAAGGCCAACGGCCAGTCCAAATTTCAACTCCGCACATGTGTGCATGAAAACTTGTGCAACAAACTTGCAACACAGTCCACTGCCATGGGAATCTCCCCAGGATAGGGGCATCAAATGGGCAGTCCAGGCACCGCTCATGGAGGAATTGGGTGGGAAGGGGGACTTGGCTTCAAAATTGGGTGGAAGTTGAACTGGAAGGGGGGCGACTGTCTGGGCTAGTCGGAGGACTGGACCTGGGAGGGGGAGAACTGGCTGAGGTAGAGGGATCCGTGGATGTGGGAGCTTGAGGGCTGGTTGGACCTGGTGGAGTCGTGGAACGGGGAGGCGGAGACATGCTGTGTGGAAGCTCAGTCCTGATGATGCATGTGGAGGGCTGGGTCTCAATTGTTTGGGGATACGATATCCACCAAGTGTCTTGCCACAAGTGAGAAGTGAGGTGGCCCCAACAGCCTCCCTCTTCCCCGAAAGTGTAGCAGGTGGTGGTGGATCTTCCCGTGGGAATTTCCCTGACCGGGTGGTACGCTGGGGTGGGGGAGCCTTTTCCCCTGCCTCTCCTGTTGTGGAGGTACTCTCCCCACTTTGCTCTCTTGTCCACGCTTCACAGGGGGATGGGTGGGAGTGGAGGTTTTGGGCGAAACAGCCCTCTGAGGGGGTTGGGGGCAGTTGTGGCAGGCACCAGGTCCACGGCAGACAGGGCAAGTGTTTGTGTGGATTTGGGATCAGGTGTGGGGATGGGAGGTCGCTTGAAGGGTGAGGAATGTGAGGTATGCAATGTGGATGCATGTTTTTTTTCCTTATGTTTCTGAGTGTCCTGTGATGAGCTTGTTGTTGTGCGGTCATGTGTGCTCTTCATATGCTGTGGTGATGAGGTATGGTGTCTGGTTCCCTTGGAGTGCTGTTGTTGTGTGCTGCGTGTGGATGACTAGGTGCCTGAGTGCTCTGGTGTGTGTGTGCTCTGATCAGGTGGGGGCACTGGGAGTGTGGTTGCAGAAGGGACAGGAGCTGGACTGGGAGCTTGGGACTGCAGAATGGCTGCCATCACTGTGGAGGACAGAGACTGGACAGTTCTGTGCAGGCCACCCACGTCTGAATGAATGCCCTCCATGAACGCAACAACCTGTGACGACTTGTTGCCATGATCCTGGAGGGCATTCAGGAGCGCAGTATGACCCACACACAGCTGCCGCAAAATGTCTATGGCCTCCACACTGAGGGCAGCAGGGGAGACAGGGGCAGGGGCAGTGGTGCCTGGGGGGAAGTAGACTCTACCCTTCTTAGGGCAGCGGGCCCGGATAGCACTTTAGGGAGCATCAGGGAGGGTGGACACAGGACGGGGTGTGGCAGACGAAGGAGCAGGTCTTGAACTTCCTGTGCCTGCCAACACCGAGGAGTCACCGCTGGAGTCTGAAGATGTGGAGGTTGGTGTTTCCGGACAGGACTCCTCCAGGGCACTCCTGTCCCCCTCCGAGGCGCTGGTCCCCTCAGTGTCGCTGTACTCCTGTAGACCAGTTGTGCCACTAGCTTCCCTTACGGTGTTGGGCCCCTTTCCTTCCCTGCCCTCGGTAGATGCTGCAAGAGACAGAGACATAGGTTCAGTGAAGTGGCATGCTCACAAACATTATATGCAATGCAAACAGAAATACTTGGACTGAAAGTCACACATTTAACTTCTCCATGTACTGTCTGCATATTCCCAATTTCTGTCATGATCAGCTGATGCATGGAAACATGCTTAGTGGATAGTCATGCTCCATGTTGCGTTGACACAGACAAATTGCTGTGCATGTGTCTACATTTCCACAACACATACTATCGTCTGTAGGCACACCTACATGCCTGCAGGTAAGAGAGCTACACATCCAAATATGTTGTGTTTCTCACACTTGAAGTATGAGTTCACTGAACCACACAAATACAAACTAAAACCTATCCATTGTCAAGTGACATTACCTCCTTAAATCCACTATGTTGGGCACTGAAGCACAACTACAGTTGTACATTGGTGACAACTTTGTAGATGTATCAATTACATGGAAGTGCACAGCACACATCTCTAAATGCAACCCTAACATGATCCTCACTGCTGTTCACTGCCAGTTGATGTCTCTGAGGCTCACACTGCTGCATATGCCACATGAACACATATTTTGTGGTGATGAAGTGCAACTAAGCCCCATGTAGCTACGTAGTCAAATAGACAATGCACAATAGCATGATCAGGGCAATGTTATGCAAGGCCTTTATGTGTTGTGACATGTCACATACCAACACCATTCCAATTGCCTGACAGGCCATCAATGATCCTAGGCATGAGAGTGCCTTCTGTAGATGAAGTTGTGAGTGGCCTCCATAAGGACAGCTAATGTGTGCCAATACTGTTATATTTCATATAGGTACCCCGATATAGGTCTAGGTAACATCATAATCCCTTCACCTACATTCTCTCCTATACTACATACATAATGGATTTGAAGGACTGACCTTTTACCTAGTTACAATACTACACACAAGTACGTAGGGTTTTTCCCTGGACACTGGCCTCATAAATTATGCATGAAGATTCTTAGTTTCTTGGAATCACAGCAGAACCATCATCTCCTGCATAATAATTATGTATAAAGCTCATTCCCGACGTCATCCTAAGTCCGACACTGGCACAGCAAGGTAGAACCCCTGGGGATACCTTAGGGCAGAGGTCTTCAAACTTTTGGATGCCGAGACCCCCCTGTCAACATTTTCAGGTGTAAGGACCCCCTCCTGACAAAAATTTCTAAACCTGTAGGCAGGGCTACTGGAATTATGAGGCAGATGAGGACCAAATTACGCGACAGGCTTGACTAAATTGTGTGGGAAGAAAATTTAAATAATGTTATGCCGCGTATTTTGGGATAGCATTGCTTCATTAGTTTGGCATTTTTACACACAGTAACACTGAGGAAAGATTTCACCCCATCAGTACCAGTTTATAACCAAAATACAGTAATTATCAGAAAGATGTCTAGTCAACCTTTGTGAAGGGCATTCCACTCTGCAGGAGTAAGTGCTGCCACATTAGAAGCTCACCTGGCCCTGGCCATGAGCAGCAGGTGTCCCTTAAAACCCTGGTGGTCTTGTGCAGATTTAAGCAGTTTACCCATGCTGCTTTCCTCTCACCCCCTCCCTTCCATCCCTCTCTTCTCTCGTCTCCCAACCCTGGATCCTCTCTCACTTTGTAGGCCATTTTCTTTCACCCCTTTTACAACTTCTGAACTCCCCCATGCAACCTCTCACTTCACCTTAAATCACCTCTTGCCATTCTGTCTTTTCACTGCCCTCATCTCTAACAGACTCTTACATTTATCTCATGGCCTCTCTGGCCTCGTCACCTCCAGTGCCCCTTAGCACTTCTCATTCACCTCAGTCTCTCCATTCAAATTTTTGTCTATTTGTATCTTACACCTCTCCAGTCCCCCCATTCATCTTTCACATCTCCTCTTTGTTCTTCCACACTTTCTTGAACCAACGTCCCTCTCCCCATGTTACCTCAGCACCAGTGCCTAATTTGAGCAGGTGGTATCCGTGCTCCGCACTGGCACCTAACTGTGCACACTGGCACTATGACAGACTTCCACATGGTGGCTCTGTCTGTGTAATTTAGAGATGAGCAGAACAGCTGTTTATTAATTCAATATACATTAAAAACGATAAACTCCTGAAAGCCATGCCATTCTTATAGCTTTGGGGGCTTGAAATAGTCTGAATAGTCACACTTGTACGAGTGTTAAGGTTGGTAGTTGCATAGGTATTGTCATTGGCCGTGCAGGCCAGGCAATGGGTGGGTGGTTAAAGTTGCAGTGGTCGACTGGTGAGGGCCCGACACATGTTTTATTACAAATTAATCACTGCTCAGCACCCACCCCAGTACTCCCTCTCTTCCCCTATCGCTCCTGTCTCTCACCCATGTTGCATCAAATTATCTTTTAAGGTCACAGATCATCTCTCAGCTATCTTCTCTCACAGTTTAACAGTAGCCCTCATCTTTTGCTCACACTCACATCTTGCGTGTCCGCACTTCCCTTCGTCCAGAGCAGGGTGGGCAAAAAGCCTGTATTCATGGCTCTGCCAATGCAGCAGGTTAACAAATGGTTCGCTAAGCCTACATACTCAGTGCTTTAAAAATGTTACGACTCCAGCACATCCACAAGACCAAATTCTCACGACTTGGAGTGCCGAGATGCAATGGGACTTGTATATTGTATTGTATTGTAATTGCATTTATATAGCGCTTACTACCCCTGACGAGGCGTCGAAGCGCTTTTTCGGTGAGTAGAACTCTACTCAAGGACCCATAGAGGATTAGTGTTGAATTAGTATAGTGAAATATGAAAGTAATTTAAGTGGTGGATAGGTTAGTCAGTTATTTGGATTTGGAAGGATAGCAGAAGGATAGAAGAGGAAAAAAGGTTTGTATTTATATAGCTCTCATTACCCCTGATGGGGTGTTGAAGCGCTTTTTTCGGCGAGTAGCACGCTACTCCGGAAACCCATAAAAATTGATGGTGAATCAGTAAGGTGAAATATGAATGTAATTTGAGTGGTGGATATTAGTCAGTTATTTGGAGTGAGAAGGATAGCGGAGGGATAGAAGGGGAAGAAAGGTTTGCATTCATATAGCACCTGTTACCCCTGATGGGTGTTGAAGCGCTTTTCTGGTGAGTAGCACGCTACTCCGGAACCCATAAAGGATTAGTGTTGAAAATTAGTATAGTGAAATATAAAGTAATTTGAGTGATGGATATGTTATTCAGTTATTTGGACAGAGAAGGGTAGATATTTTTGTGATGCATAGTATAAAAGACACACATTTTGACTGAAGCATTCTGTACACGTAGTCTTCTGTTCTGCTAAATATAATAATGTATATTTTATACACAAGGTTTTACTCGGGTGGTTAGACTTGAGAGTGTTAAATAAAATGGCTTTCCTGACCTTCCATGCAAGACAACAACCTTATTTGTAGGCGAATAGCATTTTGAATAGAGGTTACCGAGTGCATATGGGTTTCCTTCAGACAAACTATTTTTATATTAGAGAGCATTTGCATCCCTCTTTTATCAATGGGTTTTCGAATGCCAGCATTGCAAGAGGTTACTGCCACAGAGTTTACCTCATAATGCAACATACTTTCCTTTCCTTGTTTCATAAGTTGGTCTAGTATGTCATATAATGCTGTCCTCTATTGTCGCATAATTCCAGCGACTCTGCCTTAAGAATCTATGATGCGGGTATTGAGAACACGTTGATAAAAGATATTATTTATATATATACATACATACTATGATGCTCTAGTTAGAGTAACTACTAGGGTTAGATGTTATCCTTCAATGGTGATGGCATTGACAGAATAAGGTACTCTGGGGTAGGGTGACTGTGCAAGTATAAGGTGCCCTGCATGGGAAAAGCTTTCTGCCATGTGGTAACTGTAAGTGCATAAACTACTCTATCATGTGACGACAATGTGACTAGAGTGCTAGATGTTTTGTCAGCTAATGGGTTCCTTAAATTGAATATCAAATTCTTATGCCGTTTTGAATTCTAAAGAGCATTATACATCATCTGTAGAAGACGACTTCACAATTCCTAAATTATTATTTTTTCCAATTGTTGTGTTTCATTTTTCACTAAGCGATGTAAAACCTATCGAGTATATTTTTAAAACAGACACTTCCGCCGCACACAACTGTCACAGAAAATAATTATTAAAAGGCACTGATTGGCAGGTGCCACATCAGGGTGGGGGCGCTGTGACGAACCTGTGGGTGCTACCAACAGACTTATAGCCATGACCTGCGCTTCAATCCTGGAGCCTTTTATGAGTTACATATTCTTTAAATCTCATTTGTGTGCCCTTCCAGCCTGGCTGCGTGGACAGAGCCCATTTACAAACAGATGCTGCTGCTGCTGCCTCCTGCTGGAAAACATAAAGCAAATATTTATGGAAACCAAGCGCTAAGGGCTGCGATAGCACCTATCACTGACAGAGCACAGTGGGGTAGACCGTTGTGGGAACTCAGAGCAGAAGCCTCTCTGAATACCACGTTCAGTATACAGGCAATAGAACGCTTCAAAAATATGTCATTAACCCCTTCGATGCGCGTGACGAGCTCAGCTCGTCATGCTGCGCGGTAGCGCTGTGCGCATGACGAGCTGAGCTCGTCACGACCACACCCGCGATCGGAATGTCCAGCACACGAGCGGAATTCCGATCGCGGTCAAGGGGATAAAAAGTGTCTCAAAGTTCACTGTAAACAGGAACAATTTTATATTAATAAAAAAAATGAAAAATTACAGTGATAGTCAATTCTTGTGATGAGTACATAAGAAGTATCATGTCTGCTCGAAGAGCACCAGAACCCCATGAACAAATTAAGAGGAAATTGCACCTAGGTTAAAAATAGACTTCTGTTTATTTCTAAGGATCCACGTGCTAAGGCCATCTTCCGCTGCCAAGGGCGGAAGAACTCGAACACCAAAAACAACGTACACCTACTGTACCAAGAAGGAACGGAAAAAACGTATAACATCAGATGGGCTACAGAATAAAAACAAATCACCACCATAGCAATCCCAGCCATCAAACCTTTTCTTTCTATGGCTTTCCACCAATCAAACCGACATATTTCCCTTTAACTGCCATTCTCCGTTCTAGAGTTACCTCGGGTGGCCAGCAGTCCAGAATGCCTTTCTGTTCAGAAAAAAACCTTTTAAGATGTATGAATGTTTTTTTCGTTCTTGGTTAATTTCATTTGTGGTTGAACTGTGACATTCTTAACTTCCTGGAGTTATATTCACAGCTGCGTTTGATAGGACTGTTTAAATGTAAGGCATAGGCAGAGTAGTGGCCCAGGGGGTACTGGAACGAGGAAAAAGAAAGCCTTGGTAACCAGTTTACAAAGGCATGTAAATATGCAAATGGTCTTTAACGACCTGTAGAAACACTCGGGCGTGCAGAGATAAGACTCCAGACACTGCCCAGCCGAGCCCACAGCAGCTCGAGCTGCACTGCAGCAGCCCGGGCTGAGACACAGACAGGGAGGAGGGGGGCTGAAGCCCTTGTAGTGCTATGGGCCTCGGCAGAAGTGTGACTGGGAATGCGCGACCCCCTTTGTATCACTCCACGCCCCCCCTGGGGGTCGCACCCCACAGTTTGAAGACCCCTGTCGTAGGGTATATAAACACCACATCTTGCTGAGATAGTCAGAGGAGACCAGGACTTCCCGGCCGACACACTGACGCAAGACGCTGAGGTCCCTGCATGCAGATACTCCAGCTCGCAGTGGTCTGACATCCCTTGCGGGGTGTTCAGCTTGAGACCAGAAAGGGTCCCGCAGTCTCACATCAGGTAATGGGGTTGGCTTTACCCCAGAGGGATTCTTGGCTTTACACCTACTCACAAGCTAGGTACATTTAGGTACATCTAGTTAGGGTGCATCGTAGGAGTACGCATTTTATTGCCATGTATTTTATATACTTGACTGTAGATATGATTTTAGCAAAATGGTAGAAACCTACCATCTGTTTACTTTCTTAGTGCTGCTACTCATTTATATATGCTACTGTCTACTTGTGATTTTAGTGCACTTATTTTATGCTAGAATAACGACTGTTCAATAAATACTTATTGAAAATGTCCCAACCGTTTATTCTGTGTATCCCTCTGAGAACAAGTGAGCACGAGTGACTGAGCGAAAAGTAAGTTACTGTTTCCACGGTCCTGAGGGATCAGGGTTGTCATGTTCGATAGTTGCCAAGAGCTATTCTCTCCTTGGTAAGGGGAAGTGATAGGGGCATCGCAAGCTAGCTGGTACACAGGCCAACATACCCGGTGGGGGTGTCTGGAATCAGTCTGGGCACCAGTCCCGCAGTGTATGTTGTCTAAACGCGCAGATCCTATATAGGTCTTATAGGAACTACACGACATGGCGCCCAACGCGGGTATTGGCACATATTTAACAGACAAATCTGAGTAGTTCAGTCGTGCTATTTTTCAGAGACCCCTACTCACATTTCCCCAGAGACGTCTGGAGTGGGAGGGAACAAAATCTGCCGCAGCTGAGTAGGAAAATTCCTATGTATTGGCTGTTGGTCTAATCAAGCTTGAAGTATAGATTGTTCCTAATTGTCCATAAATACCTTATCTCAGTACCCTTGATGAGCTCTTCTTACTTAAAACAATGTCGGTACACGGAGACCCGACAGGAGAACTAAACTTCTCAGCTGAAGAAGACGATACAGATGCAATATACATTGCAGAAAATGTTAGAAATGCCGTCACCCTAAAACTAGTAGCATATGGTGTTACGATTAGGGGTGGGCAAGTGACTTTCGTGATTGAGGCACACGAATCATATAGAACAGAGGTATTCTATTCATGGATTAAATTTCCGTAGGCAAATGCATAAAGAAAAACATTCCACTACTATGTCGAAGATGACATACCAAACGAATATAGTTCATATGAGGACATTGAAATTCCATTAACTTACCACGAACATTTTTACTGGCTTAAAGGCGCCCTCCCCCATACAAGAAACAGAGTAAGACTCGGCCCGCTTGGAAGAAACGGAGCAACTTGGCCAGTGCTAGCGGCCTACACACCACATCCTGACATTGACACAATGCCAGGAGGATACTTACTCATACAGCATAAAGAATTAATAAGACTTTACAGAAACATGACACAGTTTGTGATGAGAACACTCACACTTCAGCCAACACCGGCTTCACAACCAGGACCAGTCCAAACTTCTACAACCGAAATTTCACCACAAACACTGCATGCAGTGATGGGTAAAATGCCCACTAAACGTGAACAAATGCCCTTCTGGATAGCACAAAAAATAACACAACTTGAGGCAGTGTTTCCACACACTGGTCCTAAGGAAAAGCATAGAATACTGATGATTTGCTTGCCAATGGGGATAGCGCCCTCTATAGAGGTTTGTACCTCTTGGGGTACAGTCTTCGCTGCAATATATACCAGGACTCATGGTAACTCTTCTTTAGCGGTGATACCAGATGTATTAAGACAAATACAGAACGAGTATGGAGCAGAGCCTGCTCTAAACTTAGGGATGAAGTTGCTAAATAACTTTGCCAAGGTATCTGCAATAATATTAGCAAATATTAAAGGGGAAGCAGCATCGGTGGCAATACGCCAACGTCTGAGAGATTTCACTCCATTACAACAGGAGACAGAAGTACCTAAAATAATTGAAACTGCTTATGCGGAATTAGGTAGAGACAGTCTGGGAGCTAGACCGGTAAAACCTCAACTACTGGGAGGTACAGATAAAGGTCAGGCAAAGCAAACACTGGTTTCTTCAAGGAAGAAATGGGACAATAACAAAAAGCAAAAGAACAGATCTCACTCCAGGGGAAGGTCTCCTCAACAGGAGCTCCCAGAAAGGAGATACAATCTAAGAAATAGAGATAACATTAAAAAACCTGATAGGTATCAAGACGCTGATACACGTTCCTCTCGTTCCTTTCAGGGTTCATCAAAAAACTCGGAGAGGGAAGGACGGTCAGAACAAAGACAAGAAGAGCGTACAAAGCCCAGAGACAGGCAACGCACTTCGGACTACGCTTCAAAGAAAGAAGAAAAACCCAAAACGAAACCTCAATTTAAAAAGAAGAAGGTAGCAGGTCTCAAAGTTAGACATGCCCAGAATTCTGAGGACTCAACTAGTGAACGGGGAATGGGCTCTGACGATGCTGGACAGCGCAGCAGAAGTAACAATATCTCGCCGGAACCTGATGGAATTTCTGGTGGCAGCGGAGTTGAGTGAGTATATCACGGTGGAAACACCTGATACTAGGGTGAGTGTCCCACACAAGTTACATGAAATAACACTCAAAATGGAGGGGGACAAGCCCAGACAAGTTAAGGGTTTCTTTTGGGAGAACCTGACTTCTGGCTACGACATCCTATTAGCAGAAAGAGATTGGCTGCCTACTATTGTTATGGAATGCCCAAAGGGGGAAACTGTAATTTTTCCAGCTTTTTCCGACCTAGTCCCCGCACACCTAAGACATACATATGCGCAGGAGTGGGCGGTAGCCCTTGCTCCAGCATTATACCGCAACCACGTAGGGAGGGATGAAGAGTCACCCCACCACGTAATTCCAATAAACATAAACCCATTTTCACAAAGACAGTATCCCATAAAACAGGAAGCTAAAAAACAGGTCAGGGAGATCTTAGATCAACTTGAATACCAATGTGTAATTGAACCATGCACCTCATCAAGGAATAATCCTTTATTTCCCGTAATGAAACCCGACAATTCATATCCTCTAGTGTTAGACTACAGACACTTAAACTCATGCACGAAAACATTTGCAGTTCAGAATGCACACAGTGCCGCATTAATGAATAACATTGTGCGGAAAAAATACAAAACAACATTAGATATCTCAAATGGATTTTTCTGCCAAAACATAGCGCCTGAAAGCAGATATTTGACAGCCTTCTCAGCACTAGGGTCCCAGCGTCAATTTTGTCGACTCCCCCAAGGGTATAAGAATAGCCCAGGGTTATTCTCAAGGAGGGTAACAGAGTTACTACAGAATTTGGATGAAGAAGCATTATCCTATGTAGATGATATTTATCTGACGGATGATGACTTAGAGGAACACTTGACCAGGGTGAGCACCATAATTTTGGGTTTCGCCTCTGAGGGCTACAAATGTAATTTAAAAAAATCGAAAATAGCCCACCACAATGTCCTAATTTTGGGATATGAGCTTTCATGTGAAGGCAAAAGCCTGGCAGCCCATTTTTAGAAAAGTGTGCACTGCTACAACCTCCAAAATCATAAAAAAATGTACAGTCCATACTAGGATTTTTGAATTTTGGCAGAACATACATTTTGGATTACGCAGAGAGAGTAAAACCTTTCTACGACTTAATAAGACCTGACTTTTCAGTTAGACAATGGGCACAGGAACACACAAATATCCTTCGTTCCCTACAAGCTGATATATCATCAAAACACTTACAGACACGTGTAAACGTACGCAACCTGGTGATCCGCGTAGTCACAGGTCAATCAGGGTACACTTACTTAACCTTCAATGAAGGTGAAACAGTACCAATTGCATATAAATCGCATTTGTACACTAACGCTGAAATGTGTTTTGCACCCACAGAAAAAATTCTGACAGCAGTACAGACTGCTGTAGTGAGAGAAAGAGCACTGGCTCAGGGGAAACTAATAATTGTCGTAACCCCGGTACCGGCCTTAGAGCCTGCCACAAAGGCAAGTGTCCCAAATGCGAAAGCATTACATCCAAGATGGATACAATGGGCTAATTCTCTCACTGCAACAGATGTAGAATACAGATATGACCCTAGTCTAAAAACACAAGCATTCCTGCAATATGAACAAGAATATCCTCTACCAAATGAAATAATGCCTCTAGATCAGTATGAATACATTATTTATACCGACGGATCTGCTCAACCGGCCATAGGGAGTAAGCAACAATGCAGGGCAGCATGCGCTATTGTAAAAGGTAGGATGCAGGACGGCAAGTTTCGTCCAAGCTGTACAAAAACGCAGTCTCTCGGAGACTGCACGGCTCAGTTGGCAGAATTAAAAGCACTATTACTGGCACTGATAAATACGGATCCAGAATTCCCCACACTAATAGTGTGTGATTCCTTTTACTGTGTCCAGTCGCACAACGAATACCTTCACTATTGGGGACAAAATGGGTTCAGAGATTCAAAAGGTGGGACAATCAAACATAGGAAACTATGGGAACAGGTAGCAGAGTTAAAAAACGAACTACCAAGAGCTCACATGATACACACGCTGAGTCATCAACATGATGGCGTTCATGTTGAAGGGAATTTATTGGCAGATGAAGCCGCGAAGGGGGCAGTATGCACTGCGTCCGTAGCTGCAATCACCCGTTCAAAAACAAGGGTAGACAGTAGCACAATGGTAGCTGTGATTGCTTCACGCAATAACAGCAAAGCACTACCTAAAGGTTTTCCACTCAAGTACTCCTACAAGTTAGATGCAAACAACGTTCCAGTTGCTCAGATTCCTGGAGTGGGGGATAGAGTAATACCAAACATGGATCGCAGGTTAGGTTTAATCTTGGCTGCACACGAGGGTCTGTGTTCTGCTTATACAGGAGTTAAGGCGACAGTTTCTTTACTGAAACAACGCTATTGGTGGCCAGGGTTAACAAGGTAGACCAAAGACTTCGTCTTAAAGTGCGATATCTGTCAACAGATAAAATGGTCCACCGTAGCTCGCCCAACGCAGACACCATTGTTAATATCAGACAGACCGCTCGCGTGCATTTACCTGGACCACTGCGGCCCATTACAATCTGATGGGGCTTACAAGTATATCATGGTGGCAGTGGATTCCTGTTCAAGATTCTTATGGGTATGGCCCCAGCACTCGGCTGACGCCCGAACTGTTATAAAAGATTTGCAAGTCTTCATAGGGACATACGCATTTGGCACATTATATTCTGACCGTGGCCCCGCGTTCAGCTCTAGGGCTTACAAGGAAGCCATGGGAAGTTTGGGTGTAGCATTGCGGTACTCCTCTCTGTACCATCCCGAGGGAAATTCGGTTGTGGAGAGGAAAAACCGGGACTTAAAGCAATCTTTAACAGCTAGGGTATTAGGCTCGGGTGGTAGTTGGGTCAATCATCTATATGGGGTCCAGCGAGCCCTTAATAACCAGCCAAGAAGCTCTCTAGGGGGTGCCACTCCTTACGAGGTCCAGTTTGGGACAAGAATGTGGGTACCTGATCTCGATTGTGAAGGCACAGTGGCGGATGAAAAACCGTTTGACATCAATAAACGTTTGGCTGTTTTACAGGATCTGAATGAATCCAGAGCCTCCTTAAGTAACGTCGAGACAAAATGAACTGCCACTAGGGAAGTCAAGTCAGCCACGGCAAGACCTGCCTGGATTCCTAAAGTTGGGGATCTGGTCAGAGAAAAGATTGTGGACAAAAAAGAATTCGGGCCATCCTATCGAAAGTCTGTACCTGTCCTGGCCGTTGAAGGATCAAGTACTGTACTTCTACTGCCTCTTGCTGGAAAAGAGAAGAGATTCATCTCAATCGATCTGATCAAACCACACTATGTGGCCGATACTAAATAGTAGGCCTTGTGGGCTCCTGAGTAGCCGACGTCCTCCTCTTGCTACAATACAGGAAGTCCAAACTGAAAGACTCATAACATTTGAAGAGTCACCTTTACAAAGCAACAGAATCAATAACAATGCAATGGAACTAGTTCCCCTTGACACGAACTTTCAAAATCAAAATGAAAGACAAATTTCAATTCAACCTAATAAGGATGTCTACGTCAACATGCCTCTTCAAGAGCAATCTACAAGTTCAACAAAACCTGCAGAGCTACCAAAAATAGATCGAACTGCATCTGGCTATTTCATCGACTTCGATACCTTTTCATTGGATCCATGTGAACCTGAAACAACGCCAGCCCAAATTTCTCACAAACAACGGATCAAAGACTTTTTTAACTTTCTTAGAAGGACTTATTTAGTATCACCTTGGCTAGAACTTTGGATAATCACCGGTATATTATTTTTTCTTTTTTGGTTAGGATTAGTAATCACTTTCCACTTGCTCATCAATGGAACTTATCTTCAACAGAGCTCTGCAACGTCAGAAGTAAACTTAATTTTAAAACCTCATGTTTCATCTCATCGTGAACAAAGAGACTTTTCCTTCATGAACATTTTAGCAGTTCCTATACCGGATGGTATAGTGTGGGACAAAGTGAATTATGATATATTTGGACCGACAAAGCTTTTAAAGATTCCACATTTGTTTAAAATTTCATTGAACGTTATCATTACCTCCAGTACATTTTCTGATGATTGGGATTTTGAAACTGTTAATAACTTATTGTCTGATTTGGAACAATCTGTCACATTTTCTAGCACTGAAATGCTAGAGAACACATCAGATTTTGACAAAATGTATTGTTACCAACATTATGGTCATCATTTCTTGCATAAATCTAGCAAACCTAGGAATGTTTTCACATACCACCAGTGGGAACATTGCCCTACACCACCGAAAGGTAGTTCCAAAACATTTGCACAGAAATTCTCATATTTTTCAGGGTTTAACACTTCTGACCCAACCTCGTACTATTATAAGGTTACACCTATATCTGCTCAGAAAAATATGTTAACAAACACCAAACAGATTTACTCTGCTTCCTTTATTACCCAGCTGTCTGAACAGGGTTTTGACTTATGGATGGACACTGTAGACTTGAAATCAATCTGGGGTTCTAGGGACTGGCAAGTCCAGGGAACAGAAGCACTATTTAGAGCATGCCTTATTCCACAGCAGATGATTTTTCTGAATGACACTGTGCAACAGACTTCCTGTCTTGGAATAGCCAAGAATAAGGACTTGAACACGCCTCAAATTCCAACACCTTTAACCCCTTCCATGCGGCGCGAATTTTCGCGCTGTGCGGGGGTTTTTATTAGTGGGCGGGGATTCAACGGCTCCCGGCCGTCGTGCGCACACGCCCACCATGACGCATGATGGCCGAGAGCCGTCATGAGCATACAAGGGGTTAAACACAGAGGGGAATTTTACGTCAGAAAGAGGGGCTAAGTTGGATAACATATTGCAACACAATAGATCAGACCCCAATTGGAAGGGATGGTTGCTTTGGCCCACTGACACAAACAGATGTCAGGAAAGATTCAGGGGTACCACCGAAGGGTTTAGTATCCATAGGCCAGACCCACGTTATGTACAACGAGAACATCCTTGGGTAGTGACATCATACAGTGTTGGGAAGTTGTGCCTTGATTGGCTAAAGACCTCAACACTACCCCAGGTAAAACAACACTTGTCTCTACTCACAGAGGATGTGGACCTATGGGATTTTTTATTAGGTCCCAGAAAACCACGTCAGAAGCGTTCTATAACAAAATCTGGAAAATCTCCCAACAAGAAGCTGCAGAGATATTAAGAGAGATAGATAGAGTTAACCTAGAGAAGGCGTTAACCGTAGTTGACAATGGCATGACTACATTAACATCCAGGAAATATTCACTGGGCAACATTGTATCTTCTGCTATCGATGTAATAGAACAGGATTTGTCCATATTGCAACACGGACAGTCACAGTTACGTTCTATTATTTTATTAAGCTGGACTCTGCAGTCATTGCGCGCCTGTTATGTGCCTTGGCGTTTTATCAACATTACGTCATTATTTTCTGCATACAATCTAACAGAAAAACAGATGAAAATGGCACAGATGGGAGCAAAATATACAATGCTGCATATTGAAAAACTGGATAGGTTACCCTTTACTGTGGCAGAGTCACCGTCCACAGAGTGGTTAATCCACGGCCATATAACATTACCGGTCGCAACTTTCCAGTTTCAGTATTGCCTAGAACAGCAACAGGCAGGCAGATATGAAAAGATGGGTAGGGAATTCATCAGGGAATCCTGGGATTTACCATACAGATTTCGATGCAGGAGTGAGGATCTGGAAGTGCTTCTAAGCGGAACTAACTGCGAGAACGCTTTAAGTGGATCTCTCATATGCCAGGATATTATGCTACACGGGGCTTGTAATGGGTCTGTGGCGAACTTGTCCTGTCATTTGAGGGGTACCCCGGCAGCTGTGATTAATGTGGTATTCAGGCTTCTCTCGAATGGGAGTTACTTGATGCTGAATGATCAAGGTTGTTGTGGGATGCTTCCGGGCATCGCATATCTAGTCACTGTGAGCTCCAGGGTTACTTGTTGTATGCAAGTATTGTTTCTACCAACACATACAGTCAGGGAGGCACCGTTATGGCCTTCGCTAAATGTTTCCTTTATACGGTTTGATACTCTGAGCACAATGAAAGCCATGCTTTTACAACAAACCGTGCCCTTAACCTCTGCCCGGGAGACTTTTGATCTCCAGATCACAAGGTCCTCGGCTAAGATACAGGCACTTATATGTACAAACTGCCCCTTCCATTTCACAGAAATGGTAAGTCGTATCTTTAACATGTCTGATACGATGGGTGTTGTACACCTATTTAAGACCAAAGGTTCTGGACTGTTATGCACCTTTCAGACAGTCCTTCGAGTTATACCGAACTTTATACACTCCGTCTTTGGAAGCATTTTTGGAGGGCTTCCGCTGATCCTGTTCCTAATAGCAGGTATCCTGATTATTACTTTTCTGCTACGCAATGGACGTCCCAGCCACCAAAGAAATGTCGACAGTACTCCTGGAGCGCAAATACCGTGATTTCATGGTACAACATCTGGGCACACCTCGCCTACGGGAACTGAGCGCCTCTTGGTTCCTGTCATTTAGACCAGTGTGGATGGACTGTGTCCTACCTGTTCTCCGATGCCTGTTTTGCGGAGAGGAATATGTTTTGGACCTCTGTCTGACACTTCCATCGGTTGGGCCACCGGACGTTGATGCTTTACTGGACCCGATAACGGCCCATGTTCTGCAGTGTCCTCAGCGTATTCCTATGTTGTTGGCAGCATTCTTAGAGCCACACAGGTAGTCTCTTCTCCTGTCGGTATGGATACCGGCTCCTCAGCCAACACTCAGGCCTTGGATATCGCACAGGCTGCCCCGGCATCTGCCGCAGGCAGTACGGAAGATCATCTGTGCTCAATTGACATTCTTTGCGAGGTGTTACAGGGATTGTCAGCTGCGTATTCAGGCAGCAGCAATGTTGCGTCTACCAGGAAGGACACATAAACATTTGGCATGTCGCACGCTGGGAAATTTTTGCCTTTTACCTTTTAACGAAATTCCAAATTAAGACGTCTTGACCTGCATGGCTTTCAGATGCTTGTAGTTGTTCGGACTATATAAACGGACACTTTAGAGCCAATGCTTGAATGATTTTTTTAAAGAAAACTTTTTAAAGGGTTTTTTAACGCTTTTTAAACTTTTCTAATGAGGTTTTATTATTAGTTGCGTACAAACCTCTACACGCCTTGGTAGTACGCTAGATTTAGTAATGTCGTCCAGTCGGATGAGGAGTGGGTGTTATATTTCATATAGGTACCCCAATATAGGTCTAGGTAACATCATAACCCTTCACCTACATTCTCTCCTATACTACATACACAACGGATTTGAAGGACTGACCTTTTACCTAGTTACAATACTACACACAAGTACGTAGGGTTTTTCCCTGGACACTGGCCTCATAAATTATGCATGAGGATTCTTAGTTTCTTGGAATCACAGCAGGACCATCATCTCCTGCATAATAACTATGTATAAAGTTCATTCCCGACATCATCCTAGGTGCGACACTGGCACGGCAAGGTAGAACCCCTGGGGATACCTTAGGGTATATAAACACCACATCTTGCTGAGATAGTCAGAGGAGACCAGGACTTCCCGGCCGACACACTGACGCAAGACGCTGAGGTCCCTGCATGCAGATACTCCAGCTCGCAGTGGTCTGACATCCCTTGAGGGGTGTTCAGCTTGAGACCAGAACGGGGTCCCGCAGTCTCATGTCAGGTAATGGGGTTGGCTTTACCCTAGAGGGATTCTTGGCTTTACACCTACTCACATGCTACGTACATTTAGGTACATCTAGTTAGGGTGCATCGTAGGAGTACACATTTTATTGCCATGTATTTTATATACTTGCCTGTAGTTATGAGTTTAGCAAAATGATAGAAACCTACTATCTGTTTACTTTCTTAGTGCTGCTACTCATTTATATATACTACTGTCTACTGGTGATTTCAGTGCACTTATTTTACGCTAGACTAATGACTGTTCATTAAATACTTATTGAAAACGTCCCAACCGTTTATTCTGTGTATCCCTCTGAGAACAAGTGAGCACGAGTGACTGAGCGAAAAGTAAATTACTGTTTTCACGGTCCTGAGGGATCAGGGTTGTCATGTTCGATAGTTGCCAGGAGCTATTCTCTCCTTGGTAAGGGGAAAGGATAGTGGCATCGCGAGCTAGCTGGTACACAGGCCAACATACCCAGTGGGGGTGTCTGGAATCAGTCTGGACACCAGTCCCGCAGTGCATGTTGTCTAAACGTGCAGATCCTATATAGGTCTTATAGGAACTACACAACAATACCTAGGGTCTGGCATCTGACATCCCTACGTTGTGCTGACTGATGGCATCCATTACACATCAATGTCCCAAGAAATCACTCACCGATTGAAAGCAGTAACCACAACTTCACCATGCACTGCGGCATATGGACACCACTCCACAATGCACACATACTGAGGACTGACACTCTGAGTAACATTTGCTTCTTGCCAGCTAAATTTACAGCCCAACACCTCACTCACATCACAATTTGCCATACCCACTGATCACATCCAACCATGTTAAGCCCTAGTGCCAAACCAGTCTCGCAATAGCCAGGTTTAGCTACACTGCATCAAACTTCCATAGTCTAACCATCCCAGACATGTTGCCATGTGCACAATTGGCTAATGCAGATCAGCCAATGCATCACTGAAATCATCACCATCTACCCCATCAGCGCCTGCGTGCACTTGCTGTCACTGTGGCAGGGAATTACATCATGTGATGCCATGCTGATGATAATTGGCTAAATGTTTTGCAGTGATGCTGTCATCAGTGTCATTTAGAAAAACACAACCCATGGGACAGGTGTTACCTCTACCAACTCACTGCTCCCTGAGTGCACATTTGTGCATGTTTCTAGCCACTTACACATCATCACATGAGCACACTTTTGTGGGAGCCACACAGCACACACAAGCCTGACAAGTTTACTGGGCTAAACACTTCACACAATGTCTTTTCCTGTGTAGGAAGGTCTCAGTTCAGACAACATTCACCAGATGGTAGATGAAAACATGTCAAGATGAATTGCTATGACACCATTCATGATTTTCCCACATGAGAATCCAAACGTTGTACACATGCTGAACCTCTTCACTCGCCACTGAGGCTACTTAGAATCGATTGCATCACACAAGAGACGTCTCAGGAGGTCCTATTTTGCTCTGGTCTGGGATTAATGCAGTCACTCATACGCAAAGTCACACTTTGCACAATACTCACCCCCAACTTGCTGCTGTTGGGCCCTCAAGCGTCCATCCAGCTCTGGCTGTGTCACTGCCAGGATGCGGGCCAATAGTGGGGTCATGCTCCGGCGCGCCAACCGGCCACTTCGAGGCACCAGCCCCAGCATCATTTCCGCGACATTATTGCTGAGACGGCAGATGTGAGCCCACCTCTTGTGGCAGTGAGTGTGGAGTCTGTTTAAGACTCCCAGGGCTTGCACCTTGCGGGCGATGGCCCTCCATATTGCTTTACGCTGATGGACCTTGAGCTGTAGGCATGGGAGACAAGATGAGGAAATCTGTTAACACTGTGTTGTGGACCATTGTGTGCCAGTCCAGGAGCATATATATGCATATACCACACACATACATCAATGGACAGCAGAGGCCATAGACCATGTCACATACTACACTTGGAGCAAGCTTGCAGATTCAAATGAAAACATCTATGAGGAATGGCCAGACTACCTGTCCATCTCATACACATGCAGAGTGCCAGCACAGAGATCAAGGTGAAACAGGGCCTCATCTGTGATGCACTATGTGAGTGAGCATTACAGACAATACACTGGAAATGATATGTAGTGGTCAGACTCACTGTGTCTTACAGTACACACCCCATAATGTCCTGGACCATTGCATAGCTAAACATGTCATGGAGGTCACAATTAGGTACCTGATCGTACATTCTCTCCCTCTTGCCACAAGGTGTAGGCCTTTGTTGTGTACTCCTCAGACCTCTAATTGCTGCTTCATATATAGGAGGGTGGACTACACATATGTCTTTCTAAGTCATTTTAGTGATGGGTCCTTGATACATTGTGCATTTTCTAGACAGGCCTGAGGTCTTTCACTAACGCAAATAGTGTCCATCACAAGAATCACATGCATGTACCATGAGAATGATGACACAGTGCATACACATGTGAGACTCTACACATAATGGCACCAAAAGAAGGATGACTTGTCCACTGTACATTTAGCAGATGTGTGAGAGGTGAGTTGCCATGAATCTAGACAGATACAGGCCTTGTACTCTTGTGCAAACTGGACACATCTCCATAGGGTCACTGTCAAAGCAGTACACACATTAATCAGTACCCTCTGCCAAATTGACAGGTAGCATCTCACTAATGATCATTTGTACGCTTAATGAACTATTACATGACATGTCACAGGGAATGTGTGTACAGAGTGAGATTTCCTCAAGTCAGCAGTGTAACTGTACTACTGCTAAACCACGTTCCACCTAACAGGGAGGTAGCCTTCTTACCAGGGAGGGGGGGAGGTGGGGACAGGCAGCCAGCACTACAACTCCAACCAGGCCCTCTTGCCTCACAGCTGAACAGTATGGAACACTCCCCCACCCCAGAAGCCATGTGGCAGCCATTTAATTCCTCTGCTTCACCTTACAGGTAGGTAGCCATCACATGCTCTCTTGCCTCACCCCTGAACCGGATGGAACACTCCCCACCCCAGAAGCCATGTGGCAGCCATTTCATTCCTCTGCTTCACTTTACAGGTAGGTAGCCATCACGTGCTCTCTTGCCTCACCCCTGAACAGGATGGAACACTCCCCCACACCAGAAGCCTTAATGAACTATTGCATGACAGGTCACAGGGAATGTGTGTACAGAGTGAGATTTCCTCAAGTCAGCAGTGTAAATGTACTACTGCAAAACCACGTTAGGTCCATACCATCATTGCATGCAGTCAGGGATCAGGGGGAATAAGGCTAGACACCCCATTGACGTGAAGTCATTCTGCTAGGTAGTGTCTCACACATTTACATTACCGATTCTGAAAACAACATGTGTTATTTTTGGCTTTCATGGAGCTGCACCAGTGTCTATGGTGCCATCCTCCACACATACTCAAGTGCAACAAACTTGTACCTCATGTATGGCCCATGCCGATTGCAAAACTCTGAATGCATTAACATTGGCTTGCACTCAGAGGCACATACTAGTGTACAGTTACGTAGTGTGAGCATTTTGAGCAGTCAAAAAATTTAACACATTCACTTGCCAGTATCTCTGGAGCACCATATAGCCGCCCGTACTGGCCAAGGACCTCGTCCACCAGGACATCCAGTTCCTCTGTGGTGAAGGGACGGGCCCTGACGTTCTCAGTACGAGCCATTACTGGGTCCAGAGATGATGTACAGCAGCAGTTGGTGGGGATGAATGGCAGGCAGCAGTGTCTGAGGCAAGTGGCAGGTGTGGCTATTTCACAGACATATATATAGGGCCATGGGTTGTTCCAGTGGTACTCTGCTGATGCAATTGGTCCGTCTGGTTGGCATCATTCAATTGTGGCCAATGCCTGTGACCGCAGTGGCGGAGCACGCCTAGCGCGACGTTCAAAACTGGAAGGCACTACCGCGATGGTGGTCCCCATTGGTTGCAATGTCATTCACATAGGCGGTGTCACACCGCGGGGTCTGAATGTCTCTACCGCTATCCTGCATCATTCAATTGTGGTCAATGCCTGTAACCGCAGTGGCGGAGCACGCCTACCGCGCCTGTTCACACATTGTGCATTTGCATTCTCGCTTTGCGGATTGCATCACTGATCCCAACACATTTGCCAGAACTAATTTCAACACCTTGTGAAGGCTTTGGAGAGTGTGACATTTAACTTAAGCCTGCCCACACATGTCATAGCAGTACACATGTGATGAAATGCATTGGTCTGACCGTACTCACATGTAATTTTCATTCATGTGGGCATGTATACAGATTTCATGTTGATTTGACTATTATTTATGTGAGCATGCCAATGTGTGTAATGCATACTCCTCATACAGTTATGATGGACTGACCACATATTGTGCATTTATGTCTGTACACAGTGCTGTATTTATATGGATAGTTGTCCAGCTTAAACTCACTGGGCTCATCTTGTAATGATGCTTAGTGGGACTCAAGGTTGAGGTTGTGCAGTGACAGCAGCTCCATACCACTCAGCATTGATGCTGTTAGCCACATGAAAAGATTGTGGCAGCCTGCTCAGCAACCCCAAATTAAATTCGTTTTTATCTGTACTGATGATGGATGATATCCAGAAACACGTGTCTACATATTTACATCACTAACCTGCACCAACGTTGGTGGAATACTCCAGTGAAATTTGAAGTAAGCATGTACCATGAACTGCATTGACCAGAATGCTAAGGGGCGAACTGTGCTGGGAGGTGAAGCAGTGTGCTCCCACCCCTTCCTATTTGAAAACGCTCCCTTGAGCCATTGAGCTGACGAGCTTGTGGAGATGCACCAGTGCGCCTGTGAGAGGTACTGAGACCTGAAAAGATTGTGGCAGCCTGCTCAGCAACCCCAAATTAAATTCGTTTTTATCTGTACTGATGACGGATGATATCCAGAAACACGTGTCTACAGATTTACAGCACTAACCTGCACCAACTTTGGTGGAATACTCCAGTGAAATTTGAAGTAAGCATGTACCATGAACTGCATTGACCAGAATGCTAAGGGGCGAACTGTGCTGGGAGGTGAAGCAGTGTGCTCCCACCCCTTCCTGTTTGAAAAAGCTCCCTTGAGCCATTGAGCTGTCGAGCTTGTGGAGATGCACCTGTGCGCCTGTGAGAGGTACTGAGACCTGAAAAGATTGTGGCAGCCTGCTCAGCAACCCCAAATTAAATTCGTTTTTATCTGTACTGATGACGGATGATATCCAGAAACACGTGTCTACATATTTACAGCACTAACCTGCACCAACTTTGGTGGAATACTCCAGTGAAATTTGAAGTAAGCATGTACCATGAACTGCATTGACCAGAATGCTAAGGGGCGAACTGTGCTGGGAGGTGAAGCAGTTTGCTCCCACCCCTTCCTGTTTGAAAAGGCTCCCTTGAGCCATTGAGCTGACGAGCTTGTGGAGATGCACCTGTGCGCCTGTGAGAGGTACTGAGACCTGAAAAGATTGTGGCAGCCTGCTCAGCAACCCCAAATTAAATTCGTTTCTATCTGTACTGATGACGGATGATATCCAGAAACACGTGTCTACAGATTTACAGTGCTAACCTGCACCAACTTTGGTGGAATACTCCAGTGAAATTTGAAGTAAGCATGTACCATGAACTGCATTGACCAGAATGCTAAGGGGCGAACTGTGCTGGGAGGTGAAGCAGTGTGCTCCCACCCCTTCCCCTCTGTTAGCCACATGTGCTGTGTCAGCTACCCACTGGTCTGGGGACACCTGATGTAGCAGTGTACCATATGCCATACACATAGTCTGATGTTGATTTGACAGTAGTTAGTATGTACACCCTGGCTACCTGAATGACTACAGGAGATGAAGGGGTCTATGCATGTCAATTGTGCATTAAGCGGGTTCAACAGTCCTGTCAATGTTGTGGTTGTCTGAGTTAATCTGTAAGCTGTTACCCACATCTCATCTTTGACTCATTTTTACATGTGTCCCCTGCCACAATACATAGGAGAACACCACCTGTGCATCGGCCTTTCCCAGACCTGGTGACAATGGAGAATATCGACATCATTAAGAAATTCCGGCTGAATCGGCTTACCCTTCAAGAGCTATGTGCTCAGTTGGAGCCACATTTGAGGCCTCACAAAACATATCCAACAGCTTTGACACCAACAGTAAAGGTGATGGCTGCCCTGCATTTCTTTGCCACGGGCTCCTTTCAGTACACGGTGGCCATTGCAGGTGGGATGTCTCAGCCTAAGTTCAGCATGGTGTTGCATGATGTCCTTTCTGCATTGTTGACCTACAAGGACAGCTACATTCACTTTCCAAGGAGACATGAATTGGCAGATGTGAAGGCGGAATTTTATGACCTTGGTCACATACCTAATGTTGTTGGAGCCATTGACTGCACCCACATTGGCCTTGTTCCACCACAGGCACGTGAGCACATCTACTGTAACAGGAAGCATTATCATTCAATAAATGTGCAAGTTGTATGCCAAGCGGATCGGATTATCTCCCATATGTGTGCCAAAATTTCCTAGTTCTGCGCATGGCTCCTGGATACTGCGTAACAGCATCATCCCACAATTGATGGGAAATCTGCATCCAGAGCGGGCATGGCTTGTTGGTGAGTGAGCTGTGTCAAGTAGTGTGCTGTATGTGCGACATGCTCGTCTCCTCAACTTGTTAGTTTACATTGTTGGCCTGTGTTTCTCACAACTAGGTGACTCAGTGTATCCCAACCGGCCTTGGTTGCTGAGCCCATTGAGGAATCCAAGGACACTGGGGGAAGTCCGCTTCAATGATGCCCATGGGAGGTGGAGTGAGCTTTTGGACTTCTGAAGGCTAGATTTCGGTGTCTGGACAAGAGTGGTGGTGCACTACTCTACTCTCCCCGAAAGGTGTGTCAGATCATAGTCGCATGCTGCATGCTCCACAACCTGGCCTTGCGCAGGGAGATCCCCTGATTCTGGACGATGATGATCAGCAGGAGCCCCCCGCTGCAAATCCACACATGTCCAGTGACGATGATAGTGGTGAGGAGGAAGGTCTTGACCTGCGTCAACAGCTCATCAACAACTACTTTCCTTGAGTGTATGTTAGCATTGAGCAACTATGACGGTCTCTGTTTGCTTTGTTGTTAGGGCCAAAGCATTGATGATGTTTTGGGATGCTGCCTGTGGTTAGCACACTACTGTGGGGTACTTTGTGCATCACTGTATTTGCATTTCCACTTAACTGATATCTATGTTGGTGCTGTTGGTCAGTGTTATCTGATATGATTCATGTACAGTGTTGAACAGTAGTGTATTGTTGCTGTAGTGACATCATATGACGACTCAATGTTATCTTCTTGTTGTGTCATTCTAGGTCCATCCGCCCCATCAATGGATTGTCACAATCTCATCTAGTGGTACATTTAAATTTAATTTTACATTGTACTGCTGAACATATAACTTACTCAAAGGCATGGGTGTTATTTGTGTTTATTTTCATGCATCTGTGTTTAAAGAAGAAGTGGACAACATATTGATTGCGAATACAGAGTGGTTCAGCTGTCAGTGATGGTAACAGAGAAAATTAGAGTAGTAAGCACAATAGTGTAATTCCACAGTCCAAAAGACTCCTGCCATCAACATGGCAATGTGGGATTGGATGATCAACAAAGTCAATGTTCAGTGCAACACTGGTGACATCATGGCTGGCTCAGTGACCTGGCTTGTGTTGGTGCTTGCCACGTGATCCTCCCGTGGTGTTTCTCGGACGTCCCCTCTTGCGTTTGACAGGAGGCGCCTCTGCTGCAGGCTCAGAGGTGTCTGAGGAGTCATTGTCTTGCAGCTCACCCCTCCCTGTGGTCGCAGCTGAGGTGGTGGGAGTATAGGCAGGCTGGCCACTGGAGGGGGGGTGAGCCGTTTTTCGAGCAGCATGTATGTCCCTCAGAACACCCACAAGCTGGCCCATGAGATCCACAAGTTGTCCCATGCGGGTGTCCATGGACCTCTGCAGCAGGCGGAGCTCACACAGTTCCTCTAAAACCTGTCCCACCTGTCCCTGGTTCTGTTGGTACGCACCAAGGACTCATGCGACGGTGGCCAGGGCTTCAGTCTCAGTATCCTCCTGTGATTGTCCCCCAGTTGACCTCCCACCTGCCCTGCTGACACGGACCTGTGGCGTTGGCTGTCCACGTACCCGCACACTGTCCCTGGCATCCTCGGCGTGGGTGTTGGTAACCACTGAGCTAGGGACAGTGTTGAAGGCAGCGGTGGTGATGGTGGAAGTGGTTGCTGCACATGTTGTTGTAGCAGGGGTCAGCGTAGTTGTTGTTGCTGCTGTGTTGAGGGTGGTGGTGGTGGTGGGGACAATTAGGCCCTGAGACAAGAGTGTGCCCTGCAAGTCCTGAGGAGCCAGGTTGGTGCTCCTCATCCGAGAAATATAGAGTATCTGCACCTGAGAGTTCAAGTTCCGGGGGGAAGACTGGCTCTGCTGGTTGGTGGTGGTCTCGCCAGCTGTTGATTGCGAATCTCCCGTTAAACAGAGGTTAGATTGTCAGCAAGTTACGAACACTCCACAACTTTGGTGACCCTGTTTTGGATGTTTTAGTTGAGAAAACCAAACTTTTTACATTGCAATCACTTGGTATTTGTACACGTTTATCAGCATTATGACATGATGTAGAGGTACATACATTACTTGTTAGCAGGGTGACATGTAAATACCAACCATTTGACATGTACAGATAGTGTGGTTACAAGGACATGTCATCCTCTACCAACTTGGTACTCATCCACATTAGCTTAGGCTGGGATATTGTAGATTTTGCTGAGATTCTGTTTCATTTATGCTGACACTTCCTAATTTCTGTTGGTAATTTTGCATTGAATTCATGTGGTTTGGTTGGTTTGATGTGTGTCCATGCATGTTTTGTGTTCATATGTGCCTTCATGCTTTAATACAATGGTACTTACACATTGAATTGTGTGCATTGTGTGGTTGGCCTAGCATTGATTCACAGTGGACTTTGTGATTCTAAATGAGATTTATGTGACATTTAAGTCGGCTTAGCTGTGTGCGCACTGGATGTGACATATGGAGCTGTACGGAGTTGGCTACCAAATGAGGGATGTGATGGTCATTAAGCTCCATGCAGTTTGAGAAGGAGGACATGGTGCATGAGCTGACTACCTACCTGTTAGGAGGCACTGTGTAGGGAGATGGCTGCCACATGGCTTCTGGGGTGGGGGAGTGTTCCATCCTGTTCAGGGGTGAGGCAAGAGAGCATGTGATGGCTTCCTCCCTGTGAGGTGAAGCAGAAGAATGCAATGGCTGCCACATGGCTTCTGGGGTGGGGGAGTGTTCCATCCTGTTCAGGGGTGAGGCAAGAGAGCATGTGATGGCTTCCTCCCTGTGAGGTGAAGCAGAGGAATTAAATGGCTGCCACATGGCTTCTGGGGTGGGGGAGTGTTTCATCCTGTTCAGCTGTGAGGCAAGAGGGCCTGGTGGGAGTGGTGGTGCTGGCTGCCTGTACCCATACCCCATCCTCCCTGATGAGAAGGCTACCTCCCTGTGAGGTGAAGCAGAGGAATGAAATGGCTACCGGGGTGGGGGAGTGTTCCATCCTGTTCAGGGGTGAGGCAAGAGAGCATGTGATGGCTTCCTCCCTGTGAGGTGAAGCAGAGGAATGAAATGGCTGCCACATGGCTCCTGGGGTGGGGAAGTGTTCCATCCTGTTCAGCTGTGAGGCAAGAGGGCCTGGTGGGAGTTGTGGTGCTGGCTGCCTGTACCCATACCCCACCCTCCCTGGTGAGAAGGCTTCCTCCCTGTGAGGTGAAGCAGATGAATTATATGGCTGCCACATGGCTTCTGGGGTGGGGGTGTTCCATCCTGTTCAGCTGTGAGGCAAGAGGGCCTGGTGGGAGTTGTGGTGCTGGCTACCTGTACCCATACCCCACCCTCCCTGGTGAGAAGGATACCTCCCTGTGAGGTGAAGCAGGGGAATGAAATGGCTGCCACATGGCTTCTGGGGTGGGGGAGTGTTCCATCCTGTTCAGGGGTGAGTCAAGAGAGCATGTGATGGCTTCCTACCTGTGAGTTGAAGCAGAGGAATGAAATGGCTGCCACATGGCTTCTGGGGTGGGGGAGTGTTCCATCCTCTTCAGCTGTGAGGCAAGCTATTCCTGTGAGACTCTCTGGATGCAGGATGGCAAGCACCTTCTCCTCCCATTCAGTGAATGTTAGTGGTGGAATGGGAGGGCCCCCACCAGTTCTCTGAGCCGCCTCATGGTTCCTGTTAGCACGGTATTTGACCCTGGTCTTGAAGTCATGCCACCTCTTCTTGATGTCACGCAGTGTGCGCAGAGTGGTCCCTACTGCATTGACTTTGTTGACAATTCTTTCCCACATTTGATTTTTTCTTACAAGTGGGGTCTGTTGGACCATGGTTCCAAACAAATGTGGTTCGACTCTAATTATCTTGTCTACCATCACTGACAACTCATTGTGAATTTAGGCATTTTTTTTCTGTGACGTGGTGTATGCTGTGCAAATGAGAGAGAAGTGCAGGGAGGAAGGTGCTGGTGGAGATGTGTCAGGTGTGTGTGTTGGAAGTGTTGGTGTGTGTTGATGTAGGTTGGTGTGATGGTGAGATCTGTGATATTTTGCCTCTACTAACAGCTGTGGTGTATGGCCCTTCAATACTGTAGTTGTGCAAAGGATGATGGTCAGGGAAGGGGTTGGTTTTATACTCTGTTATGTGGGTGTGTCAAAATGAGTAATGACCTTCAGGTGTATTTTCCATGCTGACCAAGGATTTTATTGGTTTGTAATGACTTGTGGTGTATCATTGGGGCGTGTCAGATGTGATTGAGGGCAGCGGAGAGGACCGGCACATTTGGAGGCCTGGTTCTGAAGTTGCATTCGACCGCCATTTATCGTTTCGCACGACCACAGCGGTCGTAACACAATGATCGTTACGCCTGCTCCGCCATCTCATCCAAATTTCACGTGCGGTCATTCTGCGACTGAATTGGCCAGTTTACTGCATTTCCCTGCTTTTCCATCCGTCGCAGTCGGAATTTCTGTATTCCCGGACATGACGGGCGGTTTGTCGTGATACTCCGTCCGCCGCGGTCGGATTTTACATGCATCGCATCGTAATGAGACCGCCGGATTTCCGCGAGCACGGCGGTCGGAGGCATTTTCCATCTGCCATCATAATGACCCCCAATGTTCTAATTCACGACAAAGCAACATATGACATTCCTTCTTTGATTACCCAACTATCAATATTAACAAGACCTGTATCTACACTTAAACCGTGTGATTTGTGAATAGTTACTGCATACGCTAAAGACACTGGGAACTGCTTTCGCTGGACATACACGTATTTCACAAGTAAGAAACGTGCAACGCATCTACCAATCTGCTTAACTTCAACAATATCATCAAATTTTATGGCTAAGTATTCCACATAATTTCTGTATGGATAATTAACACATTTCATAACTTTACCCATTGCACCATTCACTTGCCCTCCTTCAACATTTAAATTACGACGCAAGATTACACGACAATTTTTACAGATACGTAACTTTTTCTAATCCTCCAGTTTTCGACACAGACTTTTCTAACCTATCCAATTTTGATTGCAGTTTTTCTGTTAGTAGCACTGTAACTCCTTGATGTTCCATTTTATCATTTTCTCTAATTAAGGCGATCTCTTCTTTTTCCAGTTGCAATAATTGTTCATTGAATTTACTACACTCCTCAAGAGTTGGCATCAAACAATCAATATACTTCTCTTCCTTAACAAAATTATACATGAATTCAGCAGCTGAAACATTACTTGGGAACACATTTTTGATGAGACGGGTTTGTAATACTGTCTTTCCCTCTTTTGTGAGGACTCGCACTCTTATATCCTTTAGTATATCTGCATAATGCATATCTGATGCTTGCCGCATATTTTGCATATTTTGGATTAACTCTTTGTATTGAAAGATTTCCCAAATGTTTACATTTCCAATACTTCCTAGTGAATTCTTTGTTTCAGTATGTAGTAGTTTCTTGAATACAGGTTGTCTTTTTAAGGGAGTTAGTTGTAGCAGGTCTCCAAAGACTATTAAGTGTTTTCCGCCAAAAAGTACATTGTAGTCAGTTTTTAATATTTGCTGCATTCTTAAATGTATAAAAGCTAGCATTATGTTAGACACCAAGCTGACTTCATCAATAATTAGTAGCTTTAATTTCTTTAATTCTCTTGCCACTTCATGACAAGCATCACCAGATAATTTGTTGTATTGTAATTTGTTGTCATGTTCAACAGGCAGCATTAATAATCGGTGAAGGGTAACTCCTTTAACAGTATGAGCAGCTACCCCTGTTGATTCAGTGACTACACACAACAAATCTGTTGTCTTCTGTAGGTAACTTGTCAGTACTTTAATCAAGAAGCTTTTTCCAGTTCCAGTTTGACCACTTATGTACAAAAGAACTGGTTTATATAGTAGAACATGCACATTTTTTATTCTCATGAAGAAATCCATGTTCTACTTTACTTCTTGCCTCTTCAGATATTGAATTTCAGGAAAATACTTCAGTACTCTCTTATGAGTATTAGCAAGCCCTAAACTCACCCATAGAACTCCTCTAGATTTAGAAAACAAACTAGCTGAGCTTAACTGGTCTACACATTCATAGGAGCCTATCTCTCTGTGAGAAAGCATTTTCAAACTAAAACTATACAGTTTCTTCATAAGACTCTTTTCTGCTGAAATCTCCTCCCACATCTCTTTCATCTCAGTGTTCTCTGAGTTTGTTATACAAGATGTAACAAACAGAGCAACAGCAATTAAGTTGTCTGCAACAAACTGTACATCCATGTTTGCATTCCACAATCTACAGAATCACAGGATTGTAGTCATTAATGCACTTGGAGGCCTCTGTTCTTCTTAGGTTGAATGTATTTTTCAGTAATTTCCTTGTAAGTGTATGTCTGACTGCAAAAAAAACAGCTGTTGACTCTTCCTTGTGAGATGACAGGTCGTGGAAATCCGAAACAACATCTTGTATAAAATGTCCCTTTTGCTCTGTATTTTCACTGACAGTATTTTCCGCATCTATGATTTTGGAATTGTAGAACGTGTTCTCTTAATATGTTGTCACTACTCTCCTTTGGGGTGGAGCAAGTTACATACTGCTCAATAAAAGACAACACAGGCTCATCACAGTCTGTTCCAAACTTTGGGGCATCTTTTACCCACAACTGCATGTGACTATGGGGAGCACCTCTGGCTTGGTACTCTTTACACCAAAAGAAATCAATCACTTCACCAAGAGGAGGTTTTGTTTTGTTCAAGATTAAAGCCATCATAGCTTGAAATCTGTGATTAAAATATCTGCAAACATTTGCAAGGTCTACTGAGCACAGTTCTCCTGGCGTCTTCAGATGAATGTCTTTTATATTTGAATTTGCCTCCTGCAGGAATTCTAGAAGGTCATCTTATGCATATTCAGCACAACTTAGCGCCAGGAACCAAGTAGGTGCTCCAAGGTTCCTCAACATGCACTTCAGTTCACCATGACCCCAATACCAATATTCATTTGTCCCATGCTGACATGCCAATAGGTTTATTAAATTATATTACAAGTGCTCCTCTTTTCCTTGAACTTTCTCGCTGATATATTATGCAAATAAACTCCTGTTTTTAGAATATGATTCAAGGCATATGAGAGGCCAGACAAGTCACACTCAAATAATAGGTGAAATATAAATGAAATACACTAACAAAATCTAGGATCTTCTGAATAAAGTCTACTACATCTATACTCAGCTGCAGGTATTTGCACAGGCAGCTCGTCATACCTGCCACCTACTCCAGTATGAAAAAAATGTGGGAAACACCGAGCCTCTAAACTTTTTTAACACTTAATGGAGCTCCATTTGCTTCCTTCATTTGAAACAGCTCAATGGCATCACCAATAACCTCTTTAGAATGCAAAGGGTGGATGCTATAATGTTCATAAATTTCTTCTGTTCTGGACTGATCTGTTTTCTCAATCTGACCTGTTGATGGAAATGGCTGATCCTCCATATGTGTGATATCTTGCAGGCTTTCCACATTTCTATAGAAAACATTGCCTGTACCAGATATAAAGTTGCTTCTTTAACTTTGGTAACATCTACTTACTCCTGCCATATCTTCTTGTTCTTGGTAGGCACACCATTTACAAGACTTTCTCGTACTTACTCTAAATCTCTATCTACCCCTACAGTTTCAATGTTTTTCTTGACATCTAATGACAAATACACTACTCTACATTTTAGACCTTTTTGCAGCTCTGTTGGGGGTAACTTTCCTGTCTTTGGCTCCATACGTACTATAGCCTGAAATTGATGTATGGTTTGGATAAGAATGGACTCATAAATATTTAAACCTTGAACTGCTTCTGGAATGGGAACCAGTTCTAACTTGTTATGCACAGCTCTAGCAGGCATTTTATTATCCTCTAATTTATTGTAGCAGTACTTACATATAACTTGTCGTGTGGACAAGTCAAACCTTCTTCTACAAATAAGTACAGTGTAAACTTTTGCCAGTTATCATTGTTCTCTTTCACTATTTAAATATAAGTCAAATGTCTGCGTTTGATTCTTGTAGTGCGTGCATCGACAGCATAAACAAACATACTCTGGTTTTTCAGCACATACTGTTTTAAATTTTGTAATCTCTTCTGCAAAACTATCAACTGTAGCACCTGTGTCCTGTTCTACATCTCCTCTTGTTATCAACTCTTCAATTTCCCTACAGTCCTGTTCTGGACCAAAGAAACAAAACTGTACATCATCACAAACCTTTTCTACCTCTGCCACAGTAAGATGCAAAAGTGCCCTATTCATTTCTTCTAAACATAAAGCAGGAGTTTTCACATAGTACAGCCTCCTAACTAAAGTTCGCATTGTTGAGTGGTGTACAACTAACATCCTAAAATGATGAAAGTGCGCTTTGGCACACTTTCTTGGATAAACAAGCTAGTGAGTGTCCCTGCAAATGTGTATGCTTTCTCAGCTTGCAAGGATACAAACTTTGTAAAGTAATTATTTTGTGTTTTAAACTTCGCCTTGGAAATACATGTAGGAATTTACTTAATATATCAATGGATTGCTGTTTAATACTACAAACACTATTACAATTCCATTTGTATACAGGGGCCTGACTACACCTTCCTTGTACCTCTTCTGCAATAACTTCTTCTACAAATCTCCAAACCATGGTTCAATGAGAACCTGAATTCGGATCAGCGCAAGCTAAGATAAGCGGAGCGACTATTGAAATCAGCACCCTCAATTGAGCACCTATATCAACTCAAAGTGCTGAGGAATTCATGCAACAGGAAGATCATAAAGGCTAAAGCAGACTTTTTCAAATCCCAGCTGAACCAAGCCATCAACCGCCCCAAAAAAACTATTCGAAATCGTCAAACAACAAGCGCGCAACAAGCCTAACTCCATGGAACCAAGCGACTCGGTTACACCTAACTGCGATTAGCTGGCCAATTTCTTCCTAGAAAAAACAAAATCCATTGAACTCGACATCCAATCTAAGAAGGCCCTCCCACAAACTATGGCCCTTGATGCTAAATTTCACTCTCAGATCAAGGTCCATTTTAGTACTCAGACGTAAATCCCAAAAAACAATGCCTCTTGGCACACCTTCTCGCCCATCCCTGAACAAGAAATCTATAACACTCTTCTAACGATTAACCCCTCAAATCACTTCTCGGACCCCTTACCTCCTTCTTTATTCAAAATGATAAAAACCTCTATTCTTCCCCTATGGTCAAAGATCGTAAACGCCTCTCTGAGACAAGGGTCCATACCGGACTGTCTTAAAATAGGGCAGGTCACACCTATACTAAATAAATCTGACTCCCTCCCCACTGATCTCAACAACTACCGCCCTATATCCAACATCCCCACTTTGGCGAAATTGCTGGAAAAATGTGTTCAAATACAACTATGCAACCACATCGAGAATTACAACCTCCTAGACAAACACCAATCCGGCTTCCGGCAAGGTCACAGCACTGAATCTGCACTCACCCACATAATGGACGACATACTAAAAATGCTAGACCACAACGAATCATGCCTATTGATACTTCTTGACTTATCCTCTGCTTTCGATACGGTTAAGCATGACAACCTACTGTCCTTACTGGAACGAAGGATGGGCCTAACTGGCCCAGTGCTACAATGGTTCACCTCCTTCCTAAATAACAGAACACAAAGAATTAAGACATTCACTCTCTCAACCCTCCATGGTCACCATAGGGGTTCCACTGGGCTCAGCACGCTCACCCATCCTTTTCAATTTACTCATGGAACCCCTTGCAAACGCACTGAACTCTGCGAACATTTTATATCACCTATATGCGGACGACACTCAACTGTATATGAAAATCTCCCAACCAGAAGACTTCATCTCCCTCAACGCTATTCTACAGAATACTCAAAGTTGGCTCACTGACAACCACCTCATGCTTAACACCAAAAAAATGGAATTCCTTCTCATCTCCCTCCCAATCACACACCCAAGATAGACTTATGGTTGAAGCATCTTACTTCCTTTGACTGTGCTCCCACATCATTGACTCTGCAGAAATCCTTGGGAGTCACCATAGACAAACACTTGAACATGCAGGCGCAAATCAATATTGCCACCAAGGGAGCTAATCATCAGATGAGCATACTAAGGAAAACCCTTCCTCCCACAGAACGATTTAAAAATGGCGGTACAATCCCTAGTGCTACCAAGATTGGACTATGGAAGCACCACTCTATGTGGTCTCCCGAAATACAAGCTTGCCCCACTGAGGGCTTCGCTTAACGCTGCGGCCAGACTGGTCTCAGGAACTAAAAGAAATAACCACATCTCTCCGACCTTGAAAGCTCTGAACTGGCTACCCTACGAGGCAAGAATACACCTAAAGATCGCCTGCATGACCCACAAAGCCCTGCATAGCAATACCCCCAGTTACTTAGAAGGAAGCTTGAGCGATCAGGAGGATGCAGACTATTGCGTAGTGCGAGTTCACTACTACTGAAACCACAATCCTTCCACAAAAAGAGAACTGGTTGCAGAGCATTCTCAGGGATCGCTCCGAAGATTTGGAACTCCCTACCTCCAGTGGTACGCGGAATCACTTCCTTTACCTCCTTCAAAAAATAAGTAAAACTGCTCCTAATGAATAAATTCACATCCTAAGACTTTAACTCTATGATGACTACCAGTCTCCTATGCTACCCTTATACTGCTGTCCACCTCTTTTGTACTGAATGACGAATATCGAATGTATGTATACTACCTCAACCACCTTATATGTAATAACCTGTGTATTGTAAAGCACTCTGATTCCCTCGTTGATCATTCCTTGATAACTACTAGTCAGCGATGCTATCCATATACTCCTATCTACCTCTTTTGTATTGAATGGCGAATACCGAATCTATGTATACTACCTCAACCATCTAACACGCAACAACTGTATATTGTAAAGCGCTCTGATACCCCCGTGGGTCATATTTGCGCTATATAAAACTTTATAAATAAATAAATTTGTAAGTACATCACCTCTTTTGCTATAGGACTGCCATTCTTCATTTCATAACATTGTCCGCTTTCATCAATAGCATGAACTAATCTGTAATCCTGGAGATAGCTTTCTTCATTAAAGAATGGCTCTGTCCTAGAAGTAGGTATCCATTCTCCACTAAAAACTGTACAAAAGTTACTTCTATTCACTAATCTTTTCTTCTGGTTTTGTCTCCTCATACACAACGCTATTTTGTTGAGTCTTCATTCTATTTAGAATCAAAATGAAAAGCTTTCTCTTCAAAGCAAAGGCTTTATCAACTACTCTCTCAACTCGTTCTTTCTGCTTCAATGCATCTCTCCTTCTTCTATACTTTTTCAAATTTCTCATTAGATTTAAAACCACTCTACTACGAAACATTCTGGCTCTGATTTCCTTAAACTGCTTCTGTATCCTGGTTAAGGTGCGTCCATGTTTTTTAAAATCTTTTCTGTTCTTGCAATGTACACTTTGTCCACTCTTATTGTTTCTCATAGTCATAATTTCAGTTTCTTTATTTTGTATTCTTCGCAAATGTCCACATATATTTTTAAGAAATGGCTTTGTTCTCTTACCAGTAGCTCTTTTTTCTTTCACCACTTTTTCTGCATGTTGCCTCTTTTGGAACTCATTTCTGCAAACATACTGTAGTTGCTTCTGTTGCTTTTCGTCTGAACTTTTGTAGGCATTGTAACTGTAAGTAGTTATGTAGATATTGTTCTATAAAAACGTTATTTATTAGTTACCTTTTAAGATTTTAGCACTCTATCGTACAACACAGCTACATCATAACTCACTTCTCACTTATATATGGTGAAAGAACAGTTTATCCCTTCTGTAGTAAATTTTAAAATGAACATCAAGGCAAGGAGGCATATTTACAAGCCCCATGCACTTTCTGGAGCATCACTATTTTTGACACACCGGCGCCGTCATGTGGTGCTCCATAATTACAAAGCCACATAAAGCCACTCTGCATAGCTTTTCATGACCTTGGAAATACGGGCGCTTTTCAGGCAGCACTTTGCATGAAAGAAGCATGCCATGGGTGTTGCTGTGGGTGTTCCCATGCAACACCCATGGATTCTGCCACATATCCAAATTTACAACAATTAGTAAACCTGGGAACGCGTTAGAATCCTACACCTCCCCGGGAAGGTGTAGGGAAATGCAACGAGGAGAAATACCTTTCTTTCTCCACCTTTTTTCCTCTTTCTATGCGTGCTGCATTCTGGAAAATACCCCTCGAAATTATTTTTCTACAGGAAGGTGTCCCTTCCTGCACAAAAACAATAATCCCCACTACACAGGCATCCATGCACCATGGTGTAAGGGTGCATCCATTAATGCATGGCAGACAGTTGTGCGCTAGCACAGGGAAGAGCATAGGGATCGATCTTATTGTAAACATGATGCATCCCTGTGCTTTAAAACTAATGCAGCATGGCGCAGCCAAATGGCTTGCGGCTCCGCACTGCATTACTTTCTTGTAAATTTAGCCCCAAGTGTACATGTACATACAGTGTCTCAACACTATAAATACGAAAACACAACATAAGAGCTATTGGATGCCTCTCTACCACTGTGTTAGTGGTGTATTTAGTATCTCAGTACTTTTCTACTTAAATGTATTCTCTCTTTATATGAATGGAGTGGTTAGTTTTCTGCAAGAAGATCCAGCAGATGCACCATCCCTGGGGGGCGTTAAGGTTCCAACCCTCTTGTTCGCAGATGATACCCTGTTGGTGTCTAAGGGGGTGATCATGATGGCGGGCGGATCGCCATCTCAACCTGATTTACCCCCACCATATTATTATGGCGGGGGGTAGCGCGGCGGACACAAAGTGCGTCCGCCGTTTTTCCGCCAGTCGGCAATCGTTCCGATTGCCGGCCGGGCGGGATTGGGCCTCAATATGGTGGCGGTGGGCCCGTTGCAGGCCCCCGGGCGGGTGGGGGGCTGCACTTGGGGGGTACCTATGGTACCCCTCTACATTGCCATGCACAAGGTGGCAGGCACTGCGCGGTGCATGGCAATGCACAACATGCCTTTTCACCATTGCGGCGGGTGCTGCTTACAGCAGCACCCGCCGCAATGTTGGAAATGCAGAATGCGACCGCCAGGGTGGCGGTTGCATCCTAATTAGCGGTGCGGGACCGCTGCATGTCTGGCGGCCGGTCCCAGCACCGCGAGGATGGCGGGTGGACTAAAGTCCCCCTGCCATCCTAATGGGCCCCTAAGACCCCAATGGGGCTGCAGCGGCTGCTGAACAGGTTCCAATTTTTCTGCGATATTAGGGGGCTGGTAATTGATACTGCTAAAACAAAATTTATGGCCTTTAACCCCCACAAGACTTATAGAGGCAGCCCTTCGCTTGGCGGAACTCCCCTAGATAGAGTCGGCACCTTTGATTATCTTGGCGTCCGACTCTCAGACGATATGTCATGGAAGCACCACCTAGCTAAGATGCTGATGAACCATAAAAGGTTAGCAGGATCACTTGGAAAGGAACACCGCTCATCTCATAGCAGACGGTAGCCCCGCCTCTTCAGGTCTACGATGCAAAGGCAGTTAGCTCAGCTTTGTATGGAGCAGAGTTGTGGGGATTTGAGAAGGCCCACTATCTCTGCAGATCTGAGCACAAAGTTATGCTGCCCAAATACGTTCCCCTCACCCCCCTCATGCTCGATATGGGCAGACGGTCCATTGGCGACGTTGCAAGGCTCCGCCCGTTGCTCTTCTGGGCTCACATTAGGCAAACCCCAGAGTTTTTTCCTTATGCAGAAGCCCTATCTGAGGTCATCAGGCTTGATACAAGTAGAAAAGTGGGCTGGATTTCTAACATCAGGAAAATGTTGTTAGCCTTGGGGCTCCAAGCACACTGGGCCAAGCAGGACCCGCCGAGGAAGGATGAGCTTAAGCGTCTTTGCTGGGAATGGGTGGACCACCAAGAATTTAGCAACCCAAACTTGGGGAGGCTAACTACAGAATTTTATTTACACAAACAGGATAGATACCGAGAGCCCTTTTAGATATAATCCAGGTCCCTTGGGATAGGACACTGTATATCCACTTTAGGCTTGGGACACTACCCGTTTGTGACATCACAGCTATTTGGCACGCACGTATTCCAACACCAAAGAACTGCCCATGTTGCAGGGCGCCGGTAGAAAGCGTTGCCCACATCATGTTCGCTTGCCAGGCATATTCAACGCCAAGGGCAAAGTGGCTAAAACCGGTTTTCCGACAATTGGGCACCCAGGATTATCGTGCCGCCCTGTGCATCCTTAGATCAGATTCTAGACCACTCTTTGCCTGTAGTGTGGCCAAGTTTTTAAGTCATGCTTGGTCTATAAGACGAAAGATCCAGGCAGGAACACGGTAGTCCCCAGTAGCAAGAGAGCTGTACACAGCTGATGGAGGGCTCTTAGGATGCAAAACTACGTTTTATTTTTATACTTTTGTATGTGCACTTTACTGTTTTTAGCCTCCCCATAATGCTCGTATGAGGGGTGATTGTAAACCGGGCACATTTGTGGATGCACTGTAGTAGTAGCACTTTAGCGTTTATGCCACCCTTATTTTAAAATGTATTTTATGTATGTTCTTATCTTCTCATGTTGTATAGCTATGATACTGATAGCTTTATTTATTGAACAGCATATTGCACACTGGCTGCAACAGGGTATTAGTATGGATTGGTTGTATATACTTGTCTATAATATGTTACTGCATCATCTTTTTTAGCTTATTTAAAATGGTGTTTTTATAGCTTTTATGACGTGAGCTGTCAAAATAAAGCTTATAAAACCACAACAACTTAAATGTATCAGATTTACATTTTGGGAAACAGTGCATATAACAATGTGCACGTTAATCTCTATCAAAGCACATACCTCACTAAGGGGCTGATTACGATGGTGGGCGGATCGCCACCGCCGGCCCGGCGGTGGCGATCCGCCCGCCATCGTAACCAGAATTACCCCCCGCCATTTTATTATGGCGAGGGGTATCACGGCGGACGCAAAGTGCGTCCGCCGCTTTCCCGCCGGCCGGCAATCGTTACGATTGCCAGCCGGGCGGACTGGGGGCCTAATATGGTGGCGGTGCCTAGCAGGCACCGCCATCCATATTAGGATGTGTGAGTTCAGGAGCTCTTCCACGGCGCGAGTGCCGCCATGGAAAGGCTGGTGGGAATCGCTTTGGGGGCCCGCTGCGGGTCCCCGGGGGTGGGGGGTGGGGGGGCTGCACATGGTGCATTGCCATGCACAAGGTGGCAGGCACCGCTGGATGCCTGCCACGTTGTGCATGGCAATGCACAACATGCCATTTTGCACTGCGGCGGGTGCTGCTGTAAGCAGCCCCGCCGCAATGTCAAAAATGCAGGATGCGACTGCCAGGGTGGCGGTCGCATCCTAATCAGTGGTGCGGGACCGCCGTACGTCTTGCGGCTGGTCCCAGCACCGCTAGGGTGTCCACCCGCCATCCTAATGACGCCCTAAGGGGCTGATTATGATGGCAGGCGGAGGCACCACTGCGGTGCCGGCGGTGGCGGAAAATGTCATTTTCCGCACGCCAGCAGCGGTCCTCACGCCCGCCATATTACAATGGGCAAACATAGCCCATTTCCCGTCCGCCACGGTGCGAAGTGAACCGCCAGAAAAATGCGCATGCCACCGCGGCGGTGGGAGCCAATAGAGACCCACCGTCGTGCGGAATGACATCCGGACCGCCGTACAAATCAGGATGCCCCAAACAGCCCGTCACACCGATGCGGAGAAACCACCGAACCAGAGTCAGCGGAAGCACGACAGCGGAGCGCGAAACGAGACTCCCGGTCCCCTCCACCCGGTCCCGGCCGCAATGGATCCAGCTCTACACGTCTTCCCGGTGCTGTACCTGATACACTACCAGCAAGTAATGCACCGTCGCGGACAATGCCGCAGGTACGCAATGATACAACTCCGCACACAACCACAACACACAACTCCTAGGCTGATATACAGTTCCTGTCCACACCAGACACTCTGGTGGGGACAGGAACACATCCACAAGTGTACCCACACATATCCTACCTGTCACAAAATCACCCCTCTGCATCCAGGTCACCCATCAACCGCAAAATCACTGCAATCTCCGGTCACGTCACCGCAGCGGTGAAGACGCGGGAAAACATGCACACAATGTAGTAGGCAGGGCCAGTGCCAACCATGGTCAGTCCACAAAGATCATAGGGCCACAACTACACCCTTCACACACTAGGCCCCCCACACCCATTAGGGGACATGCTGTGTGCCACTCCTGTGCTCCCCCCTGCACAATTAACCAGCCAGGTGAACCCAGATCCTGCACCACACACACCAAACAACCAGGGAGCCAGTCTCAGCAGGTGGGGCTGAAGAGGACCACACAGCACAGAAGCTCAGGGCCAGGGCAACCCTCCTCCCCACACTCCACACATGTCAAGCAAACTGAGTCCAATCACAAAATGAACACTCACACTGAACATGAACAA
Source organism: Calotriton arnoldi (assembly GCA_963921515.1). Classification (NCBI taxonomy): domain Eukaryota; kingdom Metazoa; phylum Chordata; class Amphibia; order Caudata; family Salamandridae; genus Calotriton; species Calotriton arnoldi. Next base: position 846,061 of record CAWUFW010002294.1, read on the forward strand.
TCACCTAACTGTACACACTGCCTGTCAAGTCACCCAGACACACCCCACACTGACACACAGCCACATACACATACCAGATTGCAGCAGCAATGGAGGACAAGAAATGGGCAAGACAAAAGTGAGGTGGACAGTGATGAGAAGACAAGGAGCTAGCCACAAAGTATGTGTACATCACATGCAAGAGAAGGAACATATCACAACACCCTTAGGCCAACAAATCACACATGGCTGGCACAGTGAGTGAAATTAAACCACAGTGACCTCTGTGCAACAACTCAGGGAGACAGCAAGGCAAGCCATGCATAGGCACAGGGATGATAGGAAGTGTCTGAAGTCAAACAGTGATCAGCCACACATCTGTCACAACTTACTTGACATGTGTATGTCATCAGCACAACACACAGGGCCCATTGACACACTCCATGACTGTCAAACACAAGTTGGATCCTTCACACATACCCCTCCTCCACCCACCTCACACCTGCACCACTCAACACCAGTGTTAAACACACATGGGCAGATTTACAAGCCCCTTGCGCCACTTTTGCGTCACTTTTCCCATGTTAAAAGTGACGCAAAAGTGGCGCAAGGGCCTTGTAAATCTGCCCCACAGAATGGTGCAAATAATGTCCTGTGAATACACTGACAAACAATCACACTCCCTGGGGTGCATCCACAAACATCACACACACACACACTCAGGGATGCCTGACCCAATGCTGGTACAAAAATAATAGCCAAACACAAACCTCACAAACAACATACACAGAAGTCCAACAAGCCCAGACATGTGCAGACAAACAGTGGAAAGGCAATGGTAGCCCAGACAGAACAGGAGTACACAACATCATCACTCAGGACCAATGCACAGACACCATACCCCAACACAGACAAGAAGTGCATCATCTCAAAACAATCATGGACACAAACTGGGATCAATGGGACAATAAGAAAACACAGACAGACATACCACACCACCCATCAAGTCAACATGGTGTTATAGTGTACCACATGCATGCACATGCAAAATCCTGACAAGTGACAGGTCAAATATAGGAGGATAAACCACCAAGGTGCACTCAAAACTAGCTCAGGAACAATACTCCAAAGTGCATGTGACAGACACACAAGTAATGCACACTACACTTGCAACACACATCTGAATGTCCCACAATGCACAAACAACTCATACTCAATGACATGCAAATAGAACATCACACACAGAGCATCTGTCAGCTGAAAGAGACAACACAGGCCAAACACTGCACACATCCACATAAAACACACAACAGATGCACATGCCAATCCATCACATTGCAAACAAAGCTGTACATCAGGGGATGCACACCAGGCAATTACAAGGCAACATACACTCACAGCACTGCATGCACAACAAGCAGTGTGGGCACACCAACCAAACCAGTAGCACACATATCTGAGTGCCACACCATGAACCCCCACAACACAAATCACCACAGCACACAGACAACATCACGCTCAGGAAGGGTAGCAGTACCTCAGCAAACACACATACAGCTTACCCATCACCCACAGATGCACAAGTCTGGGACACCCAGGTGCAAACAACATGACCAGAGGACTGTGCAGCACAAACAGTTGCACTGCATATGAGCAACCCTGACTGCAAACCAGTACAAGAAAATCACACATAACCAATTGGGAAACTGTCCTGAGTGGCACATTGGTCCTGTGCACAGATCAGCACCACAAAGCATAGTGTAACAAATGAAGTGGTGGGGAGGCACACACACTGGCAACCCAAGGGGATAGCTGACATGAGAGTGAAGTGGTGTGTACGTCAGTAGTGGACATGTCAGGAGTGCACCATACACAAATAGATGGAGTGGTCACTCACAATGGGTAGGCATCAGAAGCACAGATAGGGGATGGTATAACTCCACATCCCACATGCCATACTGGAGCCAAAAATGCCTCAAGTGACAGCAATGCATGAGAAAACACACCCACAATGTCAGTGTGGCTGAGCAACTCTGCAAAGTGAGCACAAACACTATCAAAACACATGGCTGACCAACAAAACACAACACTGACTTGCCAGTCACACACTCTGCATACTCACAACTGGCAGAAACAACAAGTAGGTGTCCCCCAGAAGTGCAAGGACACACCAACACACTGCACAGTGCACAGTGCACAACCTACAACTCCCACATGTGCACACAATCACAAGCACAGGGCTGACTAATCAAACTAACAGGCACTCAACTCCTGGGTGATAAATGTGTGCAGTTGCCATTGCAGGGGCACACACACATCAACACTACTGACAAAGTCACCCCCTTCACACTGCACACTTCATGACCACCCAAGTGCACACATTTAAATGTACCAATGTGACTAGGATGACTGGCCATCACAAGATGACCATACACCAACACTGCTGTTCACACATTAAGAAAGATCACACAGACATGATGGACCCTGGCCAGCCTGCCTGCAATCCTGTGGATAGAGTCCCACTCTGTGCTGGTAGTGCATCCAAACATGACATGTGTACAATTTAGCTAACCTAACCATAGAATGATTATGATAACAGTAGGTCATCACAAACAACCATCATTGCACCCCTAAGCCTCAGAGTCAAGAAGAACTGAAGTGCATGTCACCTCTGCAAAACCCTGAAAAAGGGAAACAAGCCATTGGCAATGTTAAAGTGGCATACAGAGCATGTGTCACATTAAACCATTCCCACACAGAAAACCCTTTATTTAGCAAGGACACTGACAACTCAGACAACAGGATTAACTGTCTTTATTACATATTACACAGATAGGCATCAAAAGTAGACAAGAGCAAGACCAGTGGCCAGTCCACAGTTCAAAGTAGGTACATGAGAACCTGCACAGGGAATGGGCAAACACAGTAATGAACAGCAAGGCCAGTGGCCAGTCCAAAGTGCAGAGTAGGTCCATGAGAACCTGCACAGGGAATGGGAAACACAGTAATGAACAGCAAGGCCAGTGGCCAGTCCAAAGTGCAGAGTAGGTACATGAGAACCTGCACAGGGAATGTGCAAACACAGCAATGAACAGCAAGGGCAGTGCCCAGTCGAAAGTGCAGAGTAGGTACATGAGAACCTGCACAGGGAATGGGCAAACACAGTAATGAACAGCAGGGCCAGTGGCCAGTCCAAAGTGCAGAGTAGGTACATGAGAACCTGCACAGGGAATTGGCAAACACAGCAATGAACAGCAAGGCCAGTGGCCAGTCCAAAGTGCAGAGTAGGTACATGAGAACCTGCACAGGGAATGGACAAACACAGCAATGAACAGCAAGGCCAGTGGCCAGTCCAAAGTGCAGAGTAGGTACATGAGAACCTGCACAGGGAATGGGCAAACACAGCAATGAACAGCAAGGCCAGTGGCCAGTCCAAAGTGCAGAGTAGGTACATGAGAACCTGCACAGGGAATGGGCAAACACAGTAATGAACATGAGAACCTGCACAGGGAATGGGCAAACACAGTAATGAACAGCAAGGCCAGTGGCCAGTCCAAAGTGCAGAGTAGGTACATGAGAACCTGCACAGGGAATGGGCAAACACAGTAATGAACAGCAAGGCCAGTAGCAAGTCCATACCTTAGAGTAGGCACATGTGTGCATGAGACCATGCACAGGCAATTGGTGAGACTGTACACTGCCATGGTCAGCAACACAGCTAGGGGGATAACAATGGGCAGTCCAGGCACCACTGTGGGAGAGACAGGTGTGTGAGGAGGACTTTCCCTCAGACTTGGCTGTCAGTCGGACTGGGAGGTGGCTGAGTGTTGGGGCCAGTTGGAGGACTGGACCTGGGAGAGAGAGGACCAGCTGCGGTAGAGGCATCAGTGGCTTTGTGAGCCGGAGGGCTGCTTGGACCGGGTGGTGTGGTGGTACATGGAGGCGGAGACATGCTGCCGTGAGACACAGTGTGGGTGAGAGAATGTGAAGGGGTGCCTTTCCACTTCTTGGGGAGTCGAAATGGAAATTTGGTCTTGGTAGGAGTGGGAGGTGGGGCGACCACAACAGGCACCCTCTCCACCAAAGCTGCATCAGGTGCAGCCGGTGGCCCTCCCTCTGGGGACCTGCTGGATCCAGCGGTACGCTTGGCCTGGCCTTGCCTTTTCCCCTCCATCACCTGTTGACCAGGTGAACCCCCTACAGTGCCCGCCTTTCCCTGCTTCACAGGGGTGTGGATGGGAGTTGAGGTTGTGGGTAAATCTGCCTTAGAGCTCTTTTTATGTGGACTCTTAGCAGGCATCAGCTTCTCAGCAGGCACGGCAACTGTTTGCTTTTCTTTGGGAGCCGTTTAATGGGCGGGAGTCTCCTTGGATGGGGATGCCTTTGAGGCATGTGAGCCTGAGGCCTGCTTCTTGGATTGATGCCCCTGAGTGTCCCCTGAAGGACTTTTGCCTTTGCACTCTGTGGTGACTTTGGTTTGTTTGGGGGATGGTGTCTGCGCTCTGGCCCTCTTGGGCTGCTGCTGTTGTGTGCTGCGTGTGGTGTATCTTGAACCTGAGGTCTGTGGTGTGTGGTCACTCTCGTCAGAAGTAGCCACTGGCAGGGGGGTGGCCAAAGGGACTGGAGCTGGACTCTGAGCCTGTGACAGCTGAATGGCTGCTGTCACTGTGGAGGACAAAGACTGGACAGTCCTGTGTAGCCCACCCACATCTGAATGAATCCCCTTCATGAAGGCAACCACCTGTGCCAACTTCTTGTTATGGTCTAGGAAGGCATTGAGGAGAGTTGTCTGACCCACACACAGATGGTGCAAAGGTCCACAGCCTCAACACTGAGGGCAGCAGGGGAGACAGGGGCAGGGGCAGCGGTGCCTGGGGGAAGGACACTCTTCCCTTCTTACTGATGCGAGCACGTGCAGCACTAGTGGAAGTAGCTGGGAGAGTGGGCACTGGACGCTGTGTGGTGGAAGAGGAGGCAGAGTTCCCGCTCCCTGTGCCCGCCAACAAGGATGAGTCACCGCTGGCGTCAGATGACGTTGAGGTTGGTGTCTCTGGCTGAGATTCCTCAAGCACACTCCTGTCCACCTCCGAGACGCTGGTCACATCAGTGTCAGTGTGCTTGTGTGTAGCAGTGGTGCCTGATGCCTCACCACTGGTGTCCATCCCCTGTCCTTCTGTGCCCACGGTAGATGCTGCAAGAGACAGAGACGTAGGTTCAGTATAGTGCCATTCACACAAACATCATATGCAAGCAAAGCACAAAGCAAAATGATGATACCCGCTATGTTGCACACCACCCTGTGCAGTCAAATTGTGCAACCTTAATTCCTAAGTCAGAAATCGCATGGTATCATTCAAACTTGGCATCATTGACCCATGTGATGCCCACACAGCCAAATAGCTTGCCCGTGCCTAAGGTTAACCAGACATACATCACTCTGAGCATACCTAGGGCCCTGTGGGTGGAAAAGGTGTACCTCCCAACATGATGTCACAGTCACATATTTAGTCCCCATAAGAGGCCAACACAGGTACAGACTCCAAAATATCAGGTCGCAATGGCCATGAGCTCATGCCATCCACCATGTTGTACTTTGTGGCACAACCACAGTTGCACATTGGTGTCAGATGTGTAGTCCTCACAATTTAGAGGTCAGGCACAGCACACATTGATGAAAGCACACTCAGATGAGGCACACTGCCGTTCACTGCCAGGGGATGTCCCTGATTCCCCCAATGCAGCCGATGCCATAACGCCACAACTCAGAATGCAACGTCCAGGCACATTACATCAATGACGTGAGAAAGTACATGTAGCGATAATGCATGACAGCTGCACCCAACACAGAGGCCACTTACAAGCCATTGCATCACACTAGCAACATCACACAGCACAGCACTGGCTGAGGGTTGGAATACATGCAGTCACTCACAACAAAAGTCACCCTTCCCAGAATACTCACCCCCAGCTTTCTGCTGATGGTCCTTCCAACGTGCATCCAGCTCTGGCTGTGTCACTGCCAAGATGCGTGCCATTAGTGGTGTCATGCTCCGACGCGCCAACCTGCCAGTCCGAGGGAGCAGCCCCAGCATCATCTCTGCCACGTTTTTGCTCAGCCGGCAGATTTCATCCCACCTCTTGTGACAGTGTGTGTGTCGTCGGTTGGAGACACCCAGAGCCCGCACCTTGCGTGCAATGCCCCTCCATACAGCCTTACGCTGGTGGACTTTGAGCTGCAGGCATGGGAGACAAGAGGAGGAAATTTCAGTGACACTGGGTTGTGTACCACCATCTCCCAGTACAAGAGCATGCACAAACTCAGCACAACTTCACAGACATGTTTAGCAGAGACAATACAGCATGACACATAGTACATTTTCATGGGATAATCATACCAAAATGCATGCAGGTATGAGGAAGGACACAGTACCTGGCCATCTCATACACATGCAGAATGCCAGCACAGAAAGCAATGTGAAGGAGGCCCACATCTGCTATCCAGTTTGTGAGTGAGCAAGACATACATTAGATTGTAAGTAATGTGGCGGGGCAGACTCACTGTGTCCAACACTGCACACCCCTCAATGTCCTTGCCCTGTGAATGGCTCACTGTGTCATGGAGGTCACATTTCGGGACATGAACTCACAATCTCACACCCCTTGAACAAGGTCTGTTTTGTGCAATACACAGGACTGAGATAGCCCTTTGATGGATAGTGCGGCAGACAACCCACAGGTCTCACTCGGTCCATTCAGTGATGGGTCCTTGTGATATTGAACAGTGGCTGTGCAGGCCAGGGTGGCTCACACTGAGGTTTAACGTGGGGCATCAGAAATGTCACATGCAGGGACAATATGAGAGGGAAAACAGTGCCTACACATGCGAGTAAGTACACATGATGATGAAAATGGAAGGGGGACGTTTCAACAGTACAACAATCTGCTGGGTCATAGGTGAATTTCCACCAAGAGTGTCAGCCTCTGGCATTTCATTTTTTGTGCATGATGCTGACCTATACATGGTAGCAATATTAAGTCAGACACACTTCCATCAGTACCCTCTGGTAATGTCACAGATGAGCCTGTGAAGAACCTCATGGACCCACACATCCATTAACACAGGCAATTTCTGTCCTGACTCCAGCTTAAAAACTTGCTGTGTCACTGTATGGCTGCAAAAACAATGCATGTCCCTCCCATCCTGATGTGCAGCCAGGGAAATGTGTAAAATAGTCTACAAACCCCTTTCCCCTGGAGTCAGCATGCTAGGCAATGTATGACACAAAGACACACTCTCAGGCACATACTGCAGCAGATCAACTTCACGTGTGCACTCCATACACTGTCACTTCCACTCTGAAACACTTACCATATAGCCTCCCATACTGTGTGAGCACCTCGTCCACCAGGACCTCCAGCTCCTCTGTGGTGAAGGGACGGGCCCTGATGTTCTCAGTCCTCGCCGTCACTGGTTCCAGGAGACAGGAGCAGCAGCAGTTGGTGGTGAGGAGTGTCAGGCAGCAGTGTCTGTAGACAGGAGCAGCAGCAGTTGGTGGTGAGGAGTGTCAGGCAGCAGTGTCTGGAGACAGGAGACAGGAGCAGCAGCAGTTGGTGGTGAGGAGTGTCAGGCAACAGTGTGTGGGGACAGGAGCAGCAGCAGTTGGTGGTGAGGAGTGTCAGGCAGCAGTGTCTGGAAGCAGTGGAAATATGAGGCTCTCTCTAACACATCTTTCAATTGCATCCAATGACCGGCCCCGCGGTGGCGGGGCACGCCTACCGCTATTTTAAAAAATGCATTAGGCTACCGCGATTGCGGTTCCCATTGGCTGTAAGGGCATGGGCATTGGCGGTGACACACCGCTGGGGCCAGGCGGCCGCTACCGCAATATGGCTGCTATCCATTGGTGCCAATGACCGTGATTCGGGTGGCGGAGCATGCCAACCGCCATTTTACTATATGTATATCACTACCGCGAGTGGTGCTTTGGCATTGGCGGTGACACACCGCTGGGGCCAGGCGGTCGCTATCGCGATATGGCTGCTATCCATTGGTGCCAATGACCGTGATTTGGGTGACGGAGCACATTGACAGTGTCATGTGGTTTGTGGCCTCATGGTCTGCCCTGCTAAGTTGGCTAGGGCCTGGCTGCCATGATGCCTTTTTGCGCACGTTACTTTGTGCCTTTGTTTTTCCAGCCTCTGCTTGTGCCCGGCTATTTTAGAACTGTCTGCCTTTTTGCCTTTCACCTTTCCTCCTGTTCCCTTTGGGTTTCGTCTGCACATCATGTACAAGGTCGAAAAACAATGTCCCTTGTTCCTGCTGATCTGGTCAGCCCCTCGCACTTAGACATAACACTGAATGCAGCTGCACTGGAGAAATTCATGTGCTTTTAATATTGTGATTTCTCTGTTAGAGGCACTTGGAGAAAAACCTTTCCAGAGAGAAGAGCTGTGCTTGTCTGATGATGTAAACCTTGCATCTAGATATTGAGGTATGAGGGTCTGCCTGACAATGCCCAGAGGTCTTCTATTTTTATAATAAACTAGTTAATAGCACGGGGAGGGTGGTATGGTCATTTAGCCCTATATCCACTGCTTTATGAAATGCTTTCCCCGTTTGTATGCTATGGAATTGTAACTATGCTTATTATTTTATCTTTATGCAGCATGCTTATTCCGCAGCATGTGCTATTGTTGCAGGTACCATGGTGAACGGTGAGTTCAAATCGACTGTAGTGCACACTCGGGCACTAGGAGACAGTACTGCACAATTGGCCGAGCTGCGTGCTTTGGTGCTCGCGCTTGAGTTCGCTAATCCAGACGTGATGACCCTTATAGTATGCGATTTTTACTACTGTGTTCAGTCTTTCAATGACAACCTATTCTTTTGGTCGCAAAATGACTATAGAGATGCAAAAGGCAGCACAATTAAGTATAGAATGCTTTGGGTTTGAGTGGCAGATCTTAAACAACGTCTGCCTCTCACACAGGTGATTCACATCCTTGGCCACCAGCGTGTGGGCGCACACGCTGTTGGTAACGGTTTGGCAGACAAAGCTGCCAAATCAGCAGTAGCCACGTGCTCAGTAGCTGCAGTTACAAGATCCATGACTAAAATAGATAATAATATTTTGGCAGCAATTGCTGCGACAAAGGAAGGTGCTAATTACCCACTGGGTTTCCCTTCCAAATACTCTTATCATTTAGGTCCCGAACAGGCTCCTTACGTAAGAATTCCAGACGTTGGTGATCGGCTGATTCCCAACGCGGACCGCAGACTTTCCTTGATAACAGCCGCACACGAAGGCATGGCTTCGGCCCATGCTGGCATGTCTGCGACGGTTTCCATCTTGCAGCAGCGTTACTGGTGGCGTGGTTTATATAAACAGACCCATACTTATGTGCTTTCTTGTGACGTTTGTCAGCAAATTAAGCCTTCAACGGTTACACGACCACCATAAACCCCGCTCTGCATTTCTAACAGACCTTTTGGGTGTGTTTACCTGGATCACTGCGGTCCATTTTCTTCTGACACTGCATATAAGTACATCTTGGTTGCAGTGGATTCGTGCACACGTTTCATCTGGGTCTGGCCACAACGGAGTGCTGACGCTCGAAAAGTCATAAGGGATTTGCGTGTCTTTGTGGGAATTTTTGCCTGTGGCACCTTCCATTCTGACCAAGGTCCAGCGTTCGCATCTAAGGCGTACAAGGATGCGATGGGGTCACTCGGGGTGCGGGTGAAATTTTCGTCTCCATATCGGCCTGTTGAACGAATGAACCGTGACTTAAAGCAATCCTTGACAGCCAGAGTCTTAGGTACTGGCAGGAACTGGCTGGCCCACTTGTATACCGTACATCGTGCACTTAATAATCTCCCTAGAAGACCTCTGGGTGGGCGGAGCCCATACGAAATGCTCTTTGGCATACGAATGTTTGTGCCCGACCTTGATGGTCTAGACATGGTGGCGCAATCCGCGATCTTTGATGTAGATAACCATTCTACTATGTTACAGGACTTACAAGAAGCCCGAGACAAACTTGCAATCTAACATTTACCTTCAGCCACAGACGCTGCGCTGCAGACTCCGGTTGCCGGCTGGCTTCCGAAAGTTGGAGACCTGGTCCGAGAGAAGGTGGAGAACAAAAAAGAATTTGGCCCCTCTTATCGTGCACCGGTTCCAGTCCTTGGCTTGAAGGGTACTCGTACAGTCATCTTACCACCGCTTCCTGGTCGCAAGGAGAACAGATACATCTCAGTGGAAAATGTCAAGCTACAACATCTGGCCGATCCTGAATAGTGTAACACCTGCGGTCTCCTGTCCGGCTATTTCTAGGGCTCATGTGTATGTCCCTACAGCCCGCATGGACACTGATGTTGCCATTGAGATGGTCAATTTGCCTGATCGCCTGCTCGACTTCCCGGCTTCCTCCTGCAACGAGGATACCGAGTATACCTACCCCGCCACCGAGTCGGTCGCTCACCTACCAACAACGCCACTGAGCCCAACACGTTATTCCTTTGACTCGGATTCCACTTCAGCACTTATCCCGTCCAGGTTCAGTATTTTTGTATCCGGGTTCAGAGACAATTTTTTTATCCCACCATGGACATACATCTGGTTGGTGCTATTCCTGATTTTTCTGTTCATGTCCATTGGCTTTGTGACAGTTTTTTTCTTACTCATCAATGGTCACTATTTACCAGAACGCTCTGCTGTGAACTGTGTCGCTGGAACTTTGGCTCCGCATTCTTCATCTCACATCATGAAGTGTGAGCATACATTTGTGAACATTTCAGCTTTCCCAGTCGCTGATGGCATCATATGGGATGCAGTAAATTTCCAAATTCATGGACCCACCGAGATTATTAATGTACCAAATGTCCTCCGTGTTTCAATGGGTGATGTCGTTAAAAGTAATATTCATCCTGACGATTGGGATGTGCATGCAGTTGAATCGTTATTTACTGATTTGAAATATTATGCTGCCTTTAATGCTGAAGATTTGTACATGAATTCTGCGAGTTATGCCGATTTATATTGTTACCAGCATTGGGGCAACCACTTTCTCCATAACACCTCTGCCTTATCCTTACCTTTTAATTTGACTGAAAAACAGCAGTTCATGTCCATGAAAGATGCAACATACACTCTGTTACATATCGAAAAAATAGAACCCTTACCATTCTCTGTGGCAGAATTGGATTCTGCTGTGTGGCTAGTACACGGGGTTATTGCTTTGCCTTTTTCTTTATTTGAGTTCAGTTCCTGCATGAAACATTATCCTGTTGGCCGCTTTCAGCCTTTAGGCAGTGCCTTCTTGCATGAACTTTGGTCCCTGCCCTTCATGTACAGGTGCATTAGGGACGGAAAAGAGGTTTTTCTCACAGGGGAGTCATGCGATTCTACTGTGGGTCATTCCCTTATTTGCAAAAACATTAAATTGCACGGAGCTTGTAACGTTTCGGCTCCAAATCTTGCTTGTGTTTTAAAGGGCATTCCTGCTCCTGCTATATCTCCTACTTTCACTGTGCTTGCAAATGGTAGCTATCTCCTTCTAAATAATCAGGACTGCTGTGGCATGCTAGCCGGCATACCCTATATTGTAACAGTTTCCCACAGAGTTGTCTGCTGCAAAAATGTGCTTTTTCCTCCCCCGCACGACATCATAGATAGTTCCATTTGGCCTTCCATTCCGACTTTGAAGGCGGATTTCAATAAATTGAGCAGAATAAAAGCGCTATTATTGAACCAGGAGGTTATGCTCACATCCGCCCGGGAGACTTTCATTCTCCAGGTGGCGAGTACCCACAGTGAAATACAGGCCCTTTTAAATACAAACCTCCCACAGCATTTCGGTGAACTGATTCACTGTGTTTTCAATGCATCACGCACCGAAGGTCTTGTGCACTTTTTTAAAGTTGTGGGCTCTGGCCTTGTTACCTCCTTTCAAACTATCTTTGGTATAATACCGGCTTTTATTCATTTCATTTTTTCCAGCGTCTTTGGCGGCTTTCCGTTGATCCTCGCCTTAGCGGCTGGTATATTGCTTTTGGTCTGTTTGCTATGCAATGGCTGCACTTCCTGGGGCCCTCCTCGAACACGGTCGACTCCGGATGCTCCGTGAGCGCATCCTCGCCGGCTTCGGCGTCCTGCCATTGGCGACACTCGGTGTGTCCTATAGACTTTCTTTTCTCTTTGTGTATTTCACTTGCATGCAACCTGTGATGTCTTGTATCCGATGTCCTTTCTCATGGTCCTTGGATTATTGCCTCTCCAATACGTCTCTGTCTCACCCGGATTTTGTCCAGTTGGTGGGTCCCTTAGAGGCCCATGAACGGGACTGTTCCGGTACTGGCTACATGGCGCGTGCGGCTGCACTTGGAATCTTGGCACAATGGGATGTCTGGGCGGCTGCTCAGACTCTCCTACAACAAAGTTATATTGAGTCCCGCAATGCTGTTCGCTGCTCCCTCTTGCGAGGAACATGAATGCAGTTTTGATTTGTTGGACTGGATGGCGTCTCTTTTTTCTGACGATTCCAACGATGTCCTCTTGGAAGGTGTGGCGTTTTTCTGCACTTACACTCTATTGGATTAGGGGGCCTCCGCGTTCAGCGTCCTGCCTCACTGGATTTTTATTCTGTGTTTTTATTTTTTTTCTCTGTCCCAATCGTTGTCCTTCATTGGGGACTATTCCAAAACAGACGTTTCCGTTCTGCTCAATTTATCTGAACTCTGTCTTCGTCCTATGTCTTCACCAATGGACTGACCAGGGGAGGGTGTCATGTGGTTTGTGGCCTCATGGTCTGCCCTGCTAAGTTGGCTAGGGCCTGGCTGCCATGATGCCTTATTGCGCACTTTACTTTGTGCCTTTGTTTTTCCAGCCTCTGCTTGTGCCCGGCTATTTTAGAACTGTCTGTCTTTTTGCCTTTCACCTTTCCTCCTGTTCCCTTTGGGTTTCGTCTGCACATCATGTACAAGGTCGAAAAACAATGTCCCTTGTTCCTGCTGATCTGGTCGGCCCCTCGCACTTAGACATAACACTGAATGCAGCTGCACTGGAGAAATTTGTGTGCTTTTAATATTGTGATTTCTCTGTTAGAGGCACTTGGAGAAAAACCTTTCCAGAGAGAAGAGCTGTGCTTGTCTGATGATGTAAACCTTGCATCTAGATATTGAGGTATGAGCGTCCGCCTGACAATGCCCAGAGGTCTTCTATTTTTATAATAAACTAGTTAATAGCACGGGGAGGGTGGTATGGTAATTTAGCCCTATATCCACTGTTTTATGAAATGCTTTCCCCGTTTGTATTCTATGGAATTGTAACTATGCTTATTATTTTATCTTCATGCATTATGCTGATAATACTGGCACGTGTACTGTATCTTAGAGCACGATAGTTGAAATAAACATTTTAAACTATACTGTGTCTCTTATTACGCACGTTGTGGACAGGTGTGAGTGAGTTATGAAAGGGTGTTCTTGCTCCCACGAGTCCTGAGAGAGAGAGAGACCGTGTTCTGGGTTGTCTAATCATTGGTAGCATCGTTGCTAATGAGACGCTAAAGCTAGTCAGATTGGGATTGTGGGTACTAAGGTGCATGGTTGGCTCACCACTATACTCCGAGGTCCTTTTATCCTGTGCATAGCTCTGTGTATGAGCAGAATCCCTACAACAACAGCACCTATGGACACATCATGCTGTGTCAATGGCAATGGCCAGTTCTCAACAGTGCACAGTAGACACCTGATTCATGGCACAAGATAGTGCACACAATGCCAATGTAACATTTAGCCCACTGCTGACTACACATGCCATGTTGGTGTATATGATTGAAAACATTGGCATGTACTCCCTCACATGTCACTTGTGATATTGCTGGGCATGTACACATAACAGTGTTGTGATGGACTCTTCAATAGGTACACATGTCAATGTGTGATATGGCTGAGCAACTCATAGTGATGAATGTCTGACTACACAATGTGCATATTTCACTGTCTACTTTGCTTGGCTCATGCACATACTTGATCTTAATGCATAGACTGTGCTCATTGTGTTGTTGATGTGTGCCCTGTTCGACTTACGCAAGAAGGTGTGGCAGGTACAGCAGCTAGGTAGGAGACAGTAGTGTTGCTGTTTCACACATATGCTGTATGAACTACTGTCAGTGCTGGTTATGCAAGATGTGGCCATATACCTTTGGGCATTCACATAGTCAGATATTGTTTTGGAGGTACTCACTGTGTGACCAGTGGACAAGTGTACGACTAGTGTAGCTGAAGGTGTCCCTACATGTAAGTTGTGCTGTAAGCTGAGGTTTGATGCCAGTCATTGTTGGCGTTGTGTCAGTCAAAATGTAAGATGTTGGACACATCACATGGTGGATTGCAATGACATGTGTCCCCTTTCATCTCACCTAGGAGGTGACCAAATGTGCATCGTCCCTTCACAGTGCTGGCGGACATAGAGGATGAGGACATCATATGGAAATTCCATCTGGATCGACCCACCCTACAAGACCTATGTGCTCTTTTGGAACCCCACCTGCAACCTCGCAGAACATATCCGACTGCTTTGACACCAACGTGTAAGGTGATGGCGGCCCTGCATTTCTTTGCTACTGGTTCATTCCAGTACACGGTGTCCAGCGCAGGTGGGATGTCGCAACCTATGTTCAGCATGGTGCTACGTGATGTCCTGTCCGCTATGATGACCTACAAGGACAGATACATCCATTTCCCCAGGAGGCATGAATTGGCGGCTGTGAAGGGTAATTTTTATGCCCTTGGGCACATCCCTAATGTTGTTGGTGCCATTGACTGCACACAAGTTGGCCTGGTTCCACCACAGGCACGTGAGCACATCTACAGAAACAGGAAACATTTCCATTCCATCAATGTGCAAGTGGTGTGCCAGGCGGATATGATCATCTCACACGTCTGTGCCAAATTTCCTGGCTCGACCCATGACTCGTACATCATGCGTAACAGCATTGTGCCACAGTTGATGGCTAATCTGCTTCCGGAGCGTGCATGGATTGTGGGTGAGTACGCAGAGTCAAGTAGCGTGCTGTGTGTGTGACATGCTGTCCTCTGCCACAGTTATATTACAAAATTGGTCTGTGTATCTCACACCTAGGTGACTCTGCATATCCCAACCGGCCTTGGTTGCTGAGCCCACTGCAGAATCCCAGGACCCCAGGTGAAGTCCGCTACAATGATGCCCATGGGAGGATACGCCGTGTGGTGGAGCGTAATTTTGGTCTCCTGAAGTCACGATTTCGCTGCATGGACAGGACCAGAGGTGCACTGATGTACTTGCCCAAAAAGGTGTGTCAGATTGTAATTGCATGCTGCATGCTCCACAACCTGGCCTTGCGCAAGGAGATCCCCCTGCTCCTGGACGCTGATGAGCAGCCGAGGCCCCCACCTGCAAACCAACCCATGTCCAGTGACGAGGATAGTGGAGAGGAGGAAGGTGTCGACCTGCGTCAACAGCTCATCAACCGCTACTTCCCTTGAAGGTGAGTGAAAACGTACAACGGGGCCATTGTCTGCTGATGTCGTTGTTGGTGAAAAGGTCTAGGTGGGCTTTGTGACTGCAGCCTGTTGTTGACTCTGTGCTGGCTGCTAATGTTTCTGGGACAGGGTAGTTTTGCACAGATACAGGATGTCTATGTCGGTACTGTTGCTCATTGTAATGTGTGCAGATTGGAGTACCTTGATGACAAGTGTTGTGTAATGGCTGTGATGCCACCGCCTGACTAGTGAATATTGGTCTGTTGTGTTTTCCTAGGTCCCTTCAGCCTCTCCTTGCCTACAAACAATCTGTGCTCCTGGTACATTGTAATCATGGTGAACATTGTACATCTTGTGATAAACATGGAGCAGACACAACTACATAGGTGTGTAAGGAGTATGTATTTACAATGGGTACATGTGACAGGGAAGTGAATATTTACAAAAATGTGAATAGTGAATCAATGAGATGTCAGTGATGGAAGATGAGACAATCGAGTAGTCACCACATTGATGACCCAGTCAATGCAATGGTGAAGAGGGGTGCCATCATGGCTGGCTCCTTGACTGGCGTTTGGCAGGTACTTTGCCACGGGATCCTCCCTTGGATTTCTTTGGACGGCCCCTTGGTCGTTTGGCAGTGGGGGCCTCTGCTGCGGGACCAGTGGGGTCTGAGGACTCCTCCCTCTGTGGCCGCAGGGGAGGATGTGGAACTGTCATCATGCCGGCCACCGGAGGGAGGTGGAGGTGTTGTTTGGGCCGCAGGCCTGTCCCTCAGAAGCGCCACTAGCTGGCCCAAGAGATCCACAATTTGGCCCATGCAGGTGTCTATGGACCTCAGCAGCAGGCGGAGCTCACAGGAATCTTCCTGAGCCTGGCCCCTTTGTCCCTGGGCCCGTTCATAGGCCCCAAGGACTCTGGTTATGTTGGCCAGGGCTTCGGTCCCAGTGTCCGGTTGGCTTTGACTCCCCCTTGCCCTCCCACCTGCCCTGCTGTCACGGACCTGTTGCCTCACCACTGTACGCACCCGCCTACTCTCCCTGCCCTCCTCAGTTGGTGGGGTGGGTTGGTCATCCTCTGGGGCAAGGAGAGTGTTGCAGGCAGCACTGGTGGTGGTGGTGGTGGTGGGGGCCGCACAGGTCATTACAGCAGGGGTCAGCGTAGTTGTTGTTGTTGCTGATGTGGTGGCGGGGGGGACAGTGGGGTCCTGGGACCTGTTGCGCCCTGGCATGCCTGATGGGCCGGCTTCTTGATCCGCATCCTCGAAATCCAGGGAGTCATCATCAGAGAGTCCATGTTCCGGGGGTGGAGACTGGCTCTGCAGGTTGGTGTTGTCATCCTCTGCAGTCAGTTCTTGGTCACCTGTGGGACAGAGGGGAAATGGTCATTGATGTGCACCCCTCACGCTTGGTATTCGATGTATCTTATTTACAGGTTATGCACCACACAGTTTACTAGTTCTCACATTGTATGTCTGCACAGTACTGTGCATCATGACATGATGTGGAGGTACATACATTACTTGTCCATGGTGTGACATGTCAATGGATACCATGCCCCACGTGCAGATTTTGTGATTACGAGGACATTGATGTTAAGCTGATTACTCTGCCTGGCAGGCGTTACATCTGAGCATGAACTGGCCATTGTTATCTCATGCATACCTTTGTCATGACATGTGCTTTGCTTTATTTGTTCTACAGACCATGCTTGCTTTGTTTTCATATGGTCCTTCAAGCTCTGCCCCATGGAACTTACAGATAGCATTCAGTGCTGTGCATGATTGTGCCCTGAATTTCTTCAACATGTGATTTGGTGAGTCACACTTTGGTTTCTGTGACAGTTACATACGCTTAGCTGTCTGCACACTGTAAGTGGCTAATGGATCTGTGTCAATTTTGGTGGGATGTGAGGGCTGGTGTTGTCATATGGGTCCATGCTTTTTGAGAGGAATGGTGGGGTGCATGCACTGTCTACTTACCTGTTCTGGTGTCACATTGGGGTGGAATTTCTGACACATCTCTCTGGGTGTGTGTTTGAGTGCTCCATCCTGCTCAGGGGTGGGACAGGGGTGCCTGGTGGGAGTTGTAGTGCCGGCCTCCCACCCCCAAACAGCCCTCCCTGTGAAGATGGCTACCTACCTGTAAGTATGTTTGTTGTAATACAATGGCTGCCACATGCTTCTGGCTGGGGGGAGTGCTCCATCCTGCTCAGCTGTGGGACAGGGGGCCTGGTGGGAGTTGTAGTGCAGGCCTCCCACCCCCAAACAGCCCTCCCTGGGAAGGTGGCTACCTACCTGTTAGCTGAAGGTGAACAATACAATGGCTGCCACATGCTTCTGGGTGTGGGTTTGGGTGTTCCATCCTGCTCAGGGGTGTGACAGGGGGGCTGGTGTGAGTTGTAGTACAGGCCTCCCACCCCCAAACAGCCCTCCCTGAGAAGATGGATACCTACCTGTAAGTTTGGTTGGTGAGATACAGTGGCTGCCACATGCTTCTGGCTGGGTGGGGGAGTGCTCCATCTTGCTGAGCTGTGGAACAAGGGGGCCTGGTGGGAGTTGTAGTGCTGGCTGCCTGTCCACATACAACCCTGGGAATGTAGCTGGCTACCTTTGGGTGAATCAGATGGGGTGAATGTTACATCTGTGAGACATGTGTTGGGTATTGTGGTGCAGATGAATGGGATTGGGCCTAGGAGGTGTAGCTTTGTAGTTGTGCAAGACAGTACATGGCAGTGTAATGGTATACATTTGTTTGTGCTTACCAGCCTGCACTCCCCCGGCTATTCCTGTGAGACTCTCTGGATGCAGTATGGCAAGCACCTTCTCCTCCCATGCAGTGAATGTTCTTGGTGGAATGGGAGGGCCACCACCAGTCATCTGAGCCAGCTGACTGTTCTTGTTGTTCTTCGCTTTCACCATCCTCTTTAGGTCATGCCACCGCTTCATGATTTCCTGCTTGGAGCGCAGGGTGGTCCCTACTGCATTGACCTTGTCGACTATCCTTTCCCACATTTGTGCTCTGGTGGCTAATGGTGTCTGTTGGACCCGGGTACCAAACAATTGTGGTTCTACTCTGATTATCTCATCTGCCATGACTGACAGCTCACTGTCAGTGAATTTGGGCATTTTCTTTTGTGCCATGGTGTGTGATGTGAAAATGGTTTGAGGTGCAGTTGTGAGGGTGGTGGGGGTGGTGTAGGTGGTGTGTGTGTGTGTTGTTGTTCTGGTGAGATGTGTGGTGTTTTGCCTATCCAATGTGCTGAAGGGTTTAGTTCCTTCAGGGTTGGAGTAGTGCAAAGGATTCTGGTCAGGGAAGGGGCTGGTTTTATACTCACCTATGTGGGTGTGTCAAAATGGAGTATTGCTGCCAGGTGTGTTGTGTGGGTTGTCCTGGAATTTGTATTTTTGAAGTTGCCATGGGTGTGTGTCATTGGGGTGTGTTAGGTGTTTTTGGGGGCAGAGCTAGTTTGATGTGTGCACTTGGTGGCCTTGTGTGTTTTTTTTGTCGACCGCCATATTTGTCACGGAGCATCCGCGGCGGTGGCAATGCAACAGCCCTTCCGCCGGCTCTACCATTTATCACTGTTTGCGATCGCGGCGGTCAGAAACAGCGGATCGTCCCGCTGTCACCTCAATGGAATCCTAATTTTACGTGCGGTCACTCCGCTGGCCTTGCGGCGGTTTTGTGGGTTTCCGCCGCGAATCCGACCGCCGCAGTCGGATTTTCACCAGCTCCGCCCGCTACAGGCGGTCTTTCGTGACATCGTTCCGCCGCGGTCGGAATTTTGTGGCGGTTGATCCTAATCGGACCGCCGGTTTTGCCGCGGCACCAGCGGATGGTTGATTTCCGCTACCATGGCGGTCGGGGTGGTTTTCCGACCGCCATCCTAATAGGCCCCTAATTCTTCTAACTACGTGCAAAGAGTGTGTCATAGCTTGCATATATAATTCATCAGATGGTTCTAAAAGACTACATATTCCTCAGTAAAACTTGCAAAAATTTGTGTTTGTGGTTAAATACATGAACAATCCCTGAATGATTGAATTGGTGCATAGATAGTACCTATGTGATTCTTTGAGGATACAGGTAGTGCCTAGATGATTACCTGAGTATATCGGAACTCCCTGGGTCGTTCCATATCTGCATAGTTACTGCCTGCATGTTTTCACGAGTATATCAGTACTATCTGGGTGATGGGATGAGTGCATGAGTAGTACCTGAATCATTAGATAAGTGCATGACTAATCGCTCAATAATTCAATACATGGATGATTAAATGAGTGCAACTTTAGTACCTGGATGATTGCAGAAGTGCAAAGATAGTATATAAGTGATTTATAGAGTGCATGGATAGTGCATACATGATTGTTTAAGTACATGCATAGCACCTACCAGATTGAATGAGTGAATGACTAGTGTTTCATCGATTGCAGAACTATATGGCTGCTGCCCATGTGTTTTTGGTTAAGTGAACAGGTAGTGCCTGGGTGTTTAGATAACTACATGGGTAGTGCCTGGGAAATTTATAAGTGCATAAGTAGTGCCTGGCTGATTACATGATTTCATTACTAGTGTCTGAGTGATTTCATGACTCCATTGTTAAAGCTTGCGAGATTTGATGAAAGTAAGTGTACTGCTGGTGCATTACTACAAGAGTATTCCCTCAGTAATTGAATGAGTGCATAGCTACTGGATGGATAACAGGTTTACTACAATGGTACTCTCTACATCATTAGACGAGTGCATGAGTAGTACCTGAGTGTTTGCATGAGTTCATATGTGTGTATCAGTATTTATTTCAATGACTGCATGGGTTGTACATGGGTGTTTAGATGGCTGCACAGCTTCTGCGCAAGCGCTACAATGACTGCATAGTTACAGCCTTGTTAATTGCATAAGTAAATGGTTAGTGTCTGGGTGATTAGATGAATGTTTAGGTAGTGCCTCCATAGTTCAATGACTACATAATTTCTGCCTTCCTGATTTGAAGAGTATATGTGTAGTGTCTAGGTAATTCAATAACTCCATGGATACTAAATCACTGATTTGATGACTGCCTCACTAGTGGTTGGGTGATAGCATGAGTACCTGAATACTGCCTGACTGACTGTGAAAGTGCCTTCATTACTCTTAGATGCATAACAGTTGTGACTATATATCTGACTTATTGGTTATCGTCTTCCGTCAGTATCAAACTACCTGTTTTACTGTATATATGCTTTTCTACTGAGCTATGTGTGAGTGAAGTCTAGATATCACGCTTGGTATATAATTGCATACATGGCTCTCTAGAAGCATACATTGCTTTGTTACTGAGCATGCACATGCATCAGTATCTTTCTGCTTCTAAAACATATATTCAGCATTTCCCAAACAAAAGTTAAACTCCAAATGAAGATAGCTCAATAACACTCGAGGCATTCTGCACTATTAATCCTTCTCAATTTCAAACAAACCATGTTTAAAGAAAAAACACAACTCTCACCATATACATTTAATTTTCATCAGCCTTGCGGAACACAGATCACCATGTAAAGATATATATGATTTCTTAATAGATGAACACCTTCAAACCACCTTTCCAAAAATATATACCTCTCTGCATCTTTAAGTAAACTCAAAGGTCCCACCGTATATATATCAATCTGCAACCACAAGAGCCACATATTACTATCTAAGCATATGCAAAGTCGTCATATAAGTTAAAAACCACATTGACAAACACTTCCCACTACATACCTAAGAAGTATTAATTCTTTCTAATTCCTATACAGGCAGACAGCATGTTCTCATCTTTTATTTGTGACTGCACTACTCCTGTTTACTAATGTTTCTAAAAGTACTACAACTCCCAGAATGCAAATGACAGATGTATCTCTTCTGCACATTATGTTTAGAGGTGCAGAGACAGAATATCGATGTGGAAATATCGTTTTACATGAAAATCAAGTCAAGAATATCGATGGTGCAAAATATCGAGGTAAGTTTTTTCGTAGTTAAAAATATCGATTTTTATGTAATGTAGAAATATCGATTTTGTAAATATCGATAGCAAATATATAGTTGTTGATTGTATCGATTTTTTTTGTTTAATGTTTTTTTATTGATGTTTTATTAGTTATTATATATTTTTTTATTTTATTTTTATGATAAAATGTTTGTATTTATTGTTTTTTAATTAAGTTTTAGGAGCGGGATGTTGGGTTTATAGGGGATAAGGGGGGGGAGTAATTTTTAAAAAATTGATTAAAATTTAAATATTATTCAAATTTTTGTTACATTTTAGGAGCGAGATGTTGGGTTTATAGGGGATCGCCACCGCCCGTATGGTGGTGGTGATCCGCCCGCTATTTCTCACCACCCGCCACCCATTTCCCCCCACCATATTAGTATGACGGGGGTACCGCGGCGGACGGGAAGACCGTCCGCCGCTTTTCCGCCCGGTCCACAAGTCGACCGGGCGGAAAAGGTTTTAATATGGTGGCGGTGTCTGTTAGACACCGCCATCCATATTACGATCCATGCGGGGATGTGCCTTTCCATGGTGGCGTTCGTTGCCGCCACGGAAAGGCATGTGGTCTTTTCTATTGGGGGCCCATAGCGGGCCCCCAGGAAGTTGGGAGGTGGGTGGTGCACATGGGGGGTACCTATGGTACCCCCCTGCATTTGCATGCACAACATGGCAGGCACCGCGTGGTGCCTGCCACGTTGTGCATGCAAATACACGACATGCCTTTTTGGCATTGCGGCGGGTGGTGCTGAAAGCACCGACCGCCGCAATGTTAAGAATGCAGGATGCGCCCGCCAGTGTGGCGGGCGCATCCTAATCACCCCCACGGGACCGCCGCACTTATGGCGGGCGGTCACTTTCTACATCAGGATGGTGGGCGGACAAAGTCCGCCCGCCATCCTAATGATGCCCTATGTTTGGTTTATTAATTTTAAATTTTGTACATAAAATATTTTGTCTAAAGTTTTTGGGTTTAAAAAAAATATTTGGTTTATTTAGAATTTAAATATTAAAACGTATTTGAAATTTAGAATTAAATATTTTTATTTTTACATTTTTTGAAAAGTTGTTTCAAATTTTTAATAATAATTTTGTAAATTATTTTAATTTATAAGAAATACGTATTTTATATTTTACTATCTTAAAAAATTTGTGATTATTTTTTAAAAAAATGTGTTAAATTTTAACATTTGTTTATGAAATGTAAATTTTAAAAAAAAATTCTTTCTTTTTGTTTAAAAATATT
This sequence comes from Calotriton arnoldi, assembly GCA_963921515.1. Lineage (NCBI taxonomy): Eukaryota > Metazoa > Chordata > Amphibia > Caudata > Salamandridae > Calotriton > Calotriton arnoldi. The sequence goes on from CAWUFW010002294.1 coordinate 868,824, forward strand.
TTTTATTTTTCTATATTTTTAAATTTAATTTTAAGTAGAATTTGTTTATTTTTAGAGTTAGGAATAGGATTTGTTTTTAGGTTTATTATCCAGTACTTTTCCTGAGTTTATTCGGTTTTGGAGTTGGAATAGTAATTTATTAGGTTTTTTTTCAGCACTTTCCCTGAGTTTAGTTGGTTTTGGAGTTGGAATAGTAATTTATTATGGTTTATTATCCAGCACTTTCCCTGAGTTTAGTTGGTTTTGGAGTTGGAATAGTAATTTATTATGGTTTATTATCTAGCATTTTCCCTGAGTTTATTTGGTTTTGGAGTTGAAATAGTAATTTATTATGGATTATTATCCAGCACATTCCGAGTTTAGTTGGGTTTTGGAATTGGAATAGTAAATTATCATGGTTTATTATTCAGCACTTTCCCTGAGTTTAGTTTGTTTTCGAGTTGGAATAGTAATTGTTTTGGGTTTATTATCCAGCACTTTCCCTGAGTTTATTTGGTTTTGGAGTTGGAATAGTAATTGTTTTGGGTTTATTATCCAGCACTTTCCCTGAGTTTATTTGGTTTTGGAGCTGGAACAGTAATTTATTATGGTTTATTATCCAACATTTTTCCTGAGTTTAGTTTGTTTTGGAGTTGGAATAGTAATTTTTGGGGTTTATTATCCAGCACTTTCCCTGAGTTTCTTTAGTTTTGGAGTTGGAATAGTAATTTATTATGGTTTATTATCTAGCATTTTCCCTGAGTTTATTTGGTTTTGGAGTTGGAAGTAATTTATTATGGTTTATTATACAGCACTTTCCCTGCGTTTAGTTGGTTTTGGAGTTGGAGTAGTAATTTATCATGGTTTATTATCCAGCACTTTCCCTGAGTTTAGTTTGTTTTCGAGTTGAAATAATAATTTTTGGGGGTTTATTATCCAGCACTTTCCCTGAGTTTATTTGGTTTTGGAGTTGGAATAGTAATTTGTTTGGGTTTATTGTCCAGCACTTTCCCTGAGTTTATTTGGTTTTGGGGCTGGAACAGTAATTTATTATGGTTTATTATCCAGCATTTTCCCTGAGTTTAGTTTGCTTTGGAGTTGGAATAGTAATTTGTTTGGGTTTATTGTCCAGCACTTTCCCTGAGTTTATTTGGTTTTGAAGTTGGAATAGTAATTTAGCATGGTTTATTATCCAGCACTTTCCCTGAGTTTAGTTTGTTTTGGAGTTGGAATAGTAATTTTTTGGGGTTTATTATCCAGCACTTTCCCTGAGTTTATTTGGTTTTGGAGTTGGAATAGTAATTATTATGGTTTATTATCCAGCACTTTCCCTGAGTTTAGTTGGTTTTAGAGTTGGAATAGTAATTTATCATGGTTTATTATCCAGCACTTTCCCTGAGTTTAGTTGGTTTTGGAGTTGGAATAGTAATTTTTTTAGGTTTATTATCCATTACTTTTCCTGAGTTTCTTTGGTTTTGGAGTTAGGAATAGTAATTTGTTATTGTTTATTATCTTTTTTATTTCTATAGTTTATATGCATATTGAAATAAGAAAGGATCTGGATGTTTATTTTTACTGTAAACATTTTTTTGTTAACGTATTTTTTTAATTAATTGTTTTAATTTACTTTTGTTATACAATTTTTTATAATATTAAAAACATAATTCAGATATTTTGATGTTGTTCAAAATTTATTAGAAAGTATAATATATTTTATTATACATTTTTATGTACCATTGCAAAACTAACAATATTTTTTAACATACATAGGGGGTCATTACGATGGCGGGCGGAAACACTACCGCCGTGCCGTCGGAGGTAAAAACCGCTAGTTACCGTCCGCCAGCAACTGCCCGCCCTCCCGCCAAATTAGGATGCGAAAAGTCAGGCAAATACCGCCCGCAATCCTGCAACGCCGCCCGCCATCAAAGTGCGCCCGTTTACGTAGCGGCGCCAGCCAACGGAGGCACACCGTCCGACGAAATGACGTACCGCCCGGCGTACAAATTACGATGACACAACCAAACAGCCTCAATGGCAAAGAGACACCGCACGAGAACAGGAGGCGGAAAACACATTGACGACCACAGAAACACCAACCCGGCCTACTCCGACATGAATCCTGCTCTTCAGGCCATCCCAATGCTGTACCTGATGCAGCACCTAGGAGTGAACGCGCAAAGACGACGCAGGTAGGCAGACACACAACAAGGGCACGCAAACACCGCACACAATGCAAGGGCGGAAAAACTGTACATGTCCCCCCCCAGACACCCCTGTGTGGACAGGACACATCCAACACTGTACCCACACATGTCCCACCTGCAAAATAAAAACAACTCGCAACATCCTGTGCACACACTACCCCGGACCAGGAGGTGACATTCCCGGCACGGCACCGCAGCGCCCCGGCGATGACGCACATGCGCACAACGCAGAGGCCAACGACAGCGCCACGCATGGGCTGCACACATACACCGCAGGGTCACAACAACACACCACACACACCAGCCCCACCCTGAAGGCACATGTCACGTGGTCCCCCTGCGTAAATCATGCCCACAACCGACAACTCACAGTTGCCAAAACGTAGTCACACAAGTGTGCCGAACAGGGGAGCAAAGTGACGTCGAAAGAGGACACACACCTGTGTGCAAAGCATGGAGAAGCACACGGCAGCTGCGACAGAACAGCACAAACAATGGACATTGCCCGCAAAAGGCACGCCAGTCACAACAAACAATATCTATACCATCCTGCACGCAATAACAAGACATGCCATGTCCAAAACAGAGAAACCCTGCTGCCTGAGAACAGGTGTTCACAATCACGACGCCCACACACAAGTCCCAATGTACAGCGGGAAAGAAGTGACCCACCCACACACGGGAGAGCAGATAGCAGTGAATGTCCTTCCATTCCCACACCCAAATCACATTGCAACATATCCTGCAGGAGAACGGAGCCATTGGAACAACCACAGCCCAAACATAGCCATGCTGAGTCAACCATCCACTGGCAGATAACGCCGAACATGAAAGAAAGATAAAACCACAAAATACAATTATAACACTGCTCCTTGTGGCTCAAATGCAAGTAATCCGGAAGGAGTCAGACACCACTGGCCTTGACCATTCATAGGCGCATGTGGGATGAGGGCCTGTGGCCGCCTCCCAAGCCATACACAAAGTCCTGCCGCCTAACATCCATTCAAGAACACCCAGCACCGTCGGAGGTCGCACTCAGCAGACAGCCCAGGCAGCCGGAGCACGCCATCACAGCACCCTGCAGCAAAATGGACGGGGCACCAGTACTATACACCTACGCCAGACAGATGCAGCTGTACAGCAATAGCTTGATACAGACAGTGGGCTGTGCAAATCTGGCTATGCTGAATGTAAGTTATCGAGTAACTTACCGCATTGAAATGTTCAGCTGTGTCATCCCCGTATTCTACTGTCGAAGGTGCCCATACCACTGGCCTGTGGATTTATGTCTCTCCAACCCGGCATGTCCAATTGGGGACCTGGTACACCTGTTCTCACCCCTGGATGCCCACGACAGGAACTGTTCAGTGTATGGGGGCATGGCGTTTGTGGCTGCAATAGGACACACACTGCAATGGAACCAGTGTGCCTCCGCACAACGTATGCTGGATTACAGTTTCATCGAATGTCACCCGACATGTCCCATCAGGATTCTACAAAGGACAACCTACCAGGAACACGTTGCAACCCACCATCCGCTTCATTGGATGTCAACCACAAATACCACCAATGCGAGGGATGCTCTGCAGGAAGGTATCGCATACCTGACAACCTGTCAATTCATGGGTCCCCAAATCAATACCCACAATTGAACATTCATGTGCAACACCGTACCCATGCTTGGCGTCCGCACGCAGTGGCCAGTCAGCTGTGCAACAACTATACCATGCACACGGAAACAAACACCTTACCATCAACTCCACCGTCATGACACCTGACATTACCGGGACATGCACCCTGTCCATCACCATATCCCGTGTCCCTGCATGAACACGGGGAGGCTGAGGAATGGGACCTGTGTACAGTGACCACATGGCCAACATTGCACGAACCACATTGCTACAATATGCATGCCGCGCACCTGAACACATGCTCCTGTAAGTGCATGCCTATCTGTCTGCTGAATAACGTGAGAACTGTCATCACACCTTCTTCTGAACTTCCGTGCAAGGACATTTGCATGGACAACAAATGCAACACCCTACAACATGTCCCCGGGCATTGAGTCATGTACAGTAGCCACCATATCGCAACAACATGTGAGACTATGCTGCATGCATGTAGGCTCATGCTCTGATGTCACCTCTGACGCAGGTGTGTCGGAGTCACTATTGTCGTAAACCTGTACCATGGGACTTAGATGTACTGTGCTCATGATGTCAAGCTGTCTGGTAGGGTAAACCAATACTGTCTGTGTCACAGCCTAGGGCACCTCAGTAATGAGCTAATGTACTGTAGCATTGCAAGGGCAGGGCATTCTTAACTCTGAAGCCTTATTACCACAATTAACGACTTATCACATCTACCTGTACCCCCTTTTGAATGTGTAACCATGCTAAGTATATCCTCCACATGCATTACGCTGCCAGTAGTGTCCACATCCTGCATCATAGAGGAAGTAAGCTTAAATACATGCCTTAAAGCTAATATCTGACTCTGGAGAATTATTGACCGTAGACAAGTACGAATGAGAGAGGATGAGAGTGTGAGAAGTACACGGGACTCGTGAGATTACCATGTAGTCAAGTGACATTGGATGTCAATGCACATGAGTTGCTGCCACTGTGGACCCAGTAAAATATCACAGGTCGTGGGCCTTGGCATGTCAGTGTCTGACGTGGCCCAACAGATCATCACATCAACACTGACGGCCTGGTCACTACAAAGCACAGTCCTACATATGTGTACAATCACCTTCACAGTCTGACATCACACTCAACAAGCAAATATAGGAGCCACGCCAGTTGCACGCCACATCAATGCATGCCAAAACACACACGATATCAGTGTGGGTGGGCAGGGCTGCACAGTGAGTACGAACCGCCGAGATGTACATACATGCTCAATTGAACAAGGAACAATCTTCACATTCACACACCCTGCAGACCCACAATGGCCAATACATATCAAGTAGGAGTCATCCTGAACTGCAAGGACACACCCACACACCGTGCAACAGACAATACACACATGTGCTCACATTAACAGACCCGAACAAGGATACAAACACTGACCATGCCCCTGGGTAACACATGTGTGTAGTCGACATTGCCAGAGCGCACACACACACACACCAACACTACCCCAAAGTCACACCACACACACACACACCTACACCTCCCAAATGCACACATTGTAAGTAAACCATGTGCCCTGGCTCGATGATCATCACAAGATACACATACACCTACGCTGCTGGCCAGCCAGAAAGTAAGCTCACACATACCCGCACACTCTGCACATGCTACCTGTCATCCTGTGGCTAGACACACACCCTGTGCTTTGCATGCACGCAAACATGACACGTACACATTAACACCGAAATACCACCAAATACATGCAGACAATCCGTGTTACAGACACACGTCTTCATCACACACACAAGTAGCAGAGTCTGAAAGAAGTGAAGTCCCAGCCACGTATCATACACATAGGAATGTGAGACCACACATTGCAATTGTTGAGGTACCATTCACGGCATGTGCCTCACTTAACTATGCACACACAGTAACAACTGCAAACAGCAACTGCACAGACACAACCCACTACAGGAACAACAGCATCCAGTCACAGAATACATAGTCAGGCGGCAACAATGTACAACACCAGGGACAGTGGCCAGTCCGATGTGCAGAGTACTGATACGATAAGCTACGTATGCATTGTGTGTGAGTGTACCCTGCCATGGACAGCAACACTGCCATGGCAGTCACGATAGCCAGCACAGCCAGCACTGTGGCACAGGTAGTTGTGTGAGGGTGCCTAACATTCAAACAGGATGCCAGTCCGACTGGGTGCAGTCTGTATGCTACGGGACAGTTGGATGTCCGCCCCTGAGAGAGAAGCACAACTGTGGAATACACACATGTGGCATGTGAAGCGGGAGGGCTTCTTGGCACAGGTGGGTCTGTGGCACGGGTGGGTGCACACATGCAGTGTCGATACAGACTGTGTGGGGACGAACACGGCGGGGTAGATTACCACTGTTCTGGGTATGTGGAAAGACCAGCTGTCTGGGGATGAATGTGGACTAGTGTGTGCACAACAGGCGGGCACACGACCTATGCTGCATCAGGTGTGGACGTTGGCCCTCCCTCTGGGGACATGCTGGATACTGCTGTGCGTCAGCCAGACCCTTGCCGAGACATTTACACCCCTGGCCTACAGGTGTACCCCCTACATCGTCCACCTGCACAGGCTACCCAGGGCATGGGATGGCAGTGGAGCTTGGTGGGTGGGAGGTCATGGCACCCTGCTCCTGGTCACATCTCGCAGGCAATACATTCTCAGTGTGCAGCAGGGCACAAGTCCCGAACAAGACGTGGGGGGACGCAGACGTCATGACAGGTAGTGACGTCACGGAAGATGGCTTGCACCATCAGACCCATTGCCTCCCCTCGCTCACCCCACTGATGCGATTGCATCATAGGAGCACGCGCGTGAGCAGCAGCTCCAATCTCACCCCAGAGAGGCTACAGAGTGAATGTGTGGCTCCATTCGCTCCAGTCACCGAGCTCACGGTAAAATAAGTGGTGGGACGCCGTACACCCGCATGGTACCCGGACTCGAGCCCTGGTGTGCAGGCATAGCTACCTAATGTTTCAGCGAAGTGTGTGAGTTGCATGACACCCGTTGGCGGTGGATGGTTCGGAGGCTCTTCACCATGAGGCCCATAACACACACCATGGGTCCCTTGCCAATGGCAGCGGATGCTATGACATTGCGCGCCGGGGTGTGTCTACATGTCGTCTGGGATGGTGTTTGCGGCATGGCCCGCTAGGGCAGCTACAGCTACTGTGTGTTGCATGTGGTGTATCCGGACTCCGGAGACAGCCATGCTTCATCACTGTTGTCCAGGGCACGAGTCGGGGTACCATGCGGCTGTACGGTGTCCCCCCACCTATTTCACCGTGAGCTCGGTGACTGGATCGAATGGAGCCACACATTCACTATTTGGCCTCTCTGGGGAGAGATTGGAGCTGCTGCTCACGCGCGTGCTCCTATGATGCAATCGCATCAGTGGGGTGAGCGAGGGGAGGCAATGGGTCCGATGGTGCAAGCCATCTTCCGTGACGCCACTACCTGTCATGACGTCTGCGTGCCACCACCTCTTCTGTCAGGACTCGTGCCCTGCTGTTGTCAGATGCGCCACTTTCCGGGGGGTGGGGGAAGGTCAGGTATGTCAGCCTGACAGTGGCCCAGTTCAAGGACCACCTTGACTGGGGGGACAACTATTGGACATACTGGTGTAGCCCACCCACGCGTTCATGTAGGCCCTCCATGAACTATGTCAAATGCGGAAAGGTGTTGGCATGGGCAATGAAGTCATTGAGGAGAGCTGTCTGACCCACGCACAGATGCCGCACATGCTCAACAGACCCGGCACTGAGTGCAGCAGGGGTCGCAGGGGCAGCTGTGCCTGGTGTGAAAGACACTCTATCCGTCATCCTTGTGCCGACACGTGTTGCACCAGTGGAAGTAGTTGGGAGGGCGGGCATTGGCCTCCGCGTGGCTGCAGAGGAGCTAGAGTGCACGTCCCCTGTGCCAGCAAACATGGATACATGACCTCTGTACTCAGATGACGCAGCAATTGTCGTATGGGCCTGTGAGTCATCCAGCACACGTCTGCCCCCTCCAATGCGCCGGTCACATTAGTGTCACCCAGCTCCTGTGCAGCTGCACCATCCGATGCCTCACCACTGTTGACCGTCCCCTGTCCCTCAGCACACATGGTAGATGACACATGAGGGTGAGCGAGGTGGCCTCACTCATTTGGCATCAAATCCACAGACATGTGCAAGGGAGCCAGCACAGAACATTCCCAAGTGCACATGTTGCATGATACCTGTGCAAATGTATACAGCAACCACTATCAACACGTAATGGCTGGCGTACAGGTAATGAACCCGCCAATAAGTGACACATGTGTTGTGCACATGGAACAACACCCGGACTGTCACCCTGCGGCCATAGCCACTCATCGCTGTGTACACACCCACTCTCCTGATGGTGTTAAGGATGACCACTACATATTAGGCCAAGGACATAGCTGCATGGAGCAGAATGTGTCACCACACACACTGACTGCAACATGACAGTCCACAATGGTTATGAGCCCATGCCCGACAACTGTCCATCGCACGAGCACAACTACTGTTGCACAGTGTGCCGGATGTGTGAGTATCAGGAATATGAGGTGAGGCATCGCACACATGTGTTTAGGACGAAATCAGAGTATGCACAGTGCCACAAACATACATGTGAAGTGCCACTGCAGCTGACTACAGGCTGTCCCTGAGGCCTACGACTCTGAACGCATTGACTATGCAGAGTGCCCAAATTACATCTTTACCCTCAGGAATCGCATATGCATGTAAGATGCACCCAGCACAGAGTACACTCACAACCCACTGCATCACACAACTACCATCACATTACCCAGAACATGGGTAGGCTGTGGACACATGCTGCCTCTCGCAGCAAAAGACACAATCCCACAGTACTGTACACCTGCCTGCAGCTGATGCCCCTACAAAAGTGCATCCGCCACAGGCTGTGTGACTGTCAATTGCAGACCATTAGTGGTGAAATGCAGCGCCGTGCCAACCTGACAATATGAGGGAGCATCCCCCGATTAGTCGCCGCAACATGGTCACACATCCGGCAGATGACATCACCCTCTTCGTGGGATTGGCTGCACTGTCAGTTACACATACACAGAAGCATCAACTTGGATGCAATGGCTCATCACAAGGCCTTGGGCTGGTGGACTTCCAACTGCAGGGATGGTACACATGAGGGTTGGAATATCACACATACTCTCCTCAGCATCACCCACATCCACCAATAACAGTGGCATAATGCTGAGCCATCCAAAATGATCAGAGACGTGTAACAGAGCCAAGACGGTATGGGACATGGCATGACAGCATGTGTACACCACACGTGAATGCATGCTGGTGGGAGTGTGTACACAGTACCTGTCCATCCCATTCTATTCAGGATGCCAGCACTTTGAGCAATGTGTAGTCTGCCCACATCTACTGTCCATTGTCAGGTAGACCGACACATAGCTCACAAGGCTACACATCTTTGTGGGTGGACTCACTGTGTCCAACACTGCGCAGCCCTCAACGTACTCGCCCTGTGAATGGCTCACCCCGCAATGGATGTCACATTCAGTGCCACCATCTCTCACACACATCCCTATCACAAGGCCTGGAGTGTTCAATCGACAGGGCTGAGTTAGCGCATTTCCTGAGAGTTGTGAGATAATGACACATGTAACCCACTGTACAGTCAGTGTAGTTTCCTACTAGGATTGGGCGGTCAATGTGCAGCCCAGGTCTGCCGAGACTGAGAAGGCCAGCAGGGAGCCAGCCAGCCATTCACACAAGCAATAGCTGCCCAGAATCATGCATTGCCAAGGGTCTGCGTCACTGGGTGTCTCACATGAAAATGCCATGTACCACCACTCGGGAGGGACATGCATGGGGAAACACCAGAGAGCCTACATGCCCCTTCCACCTGTTGTTAGCATGGTAAGCGGTGCATGTTGGAACCCCACAGGCTCAGTCTCATAGTGCTGTGGATGAACGACATGTGTGTCCCCCACATGCACTCCCACACACACTGTAGTTGTCTTTCACACACATGACTTTTGCCGGTATTCGCCTTGGGCAGTGTGCGTGGAGCTCGGAATCCAGGAACTGCAGCTCCTCGCCGGTGAGTGGACCTGGACATATCATCTGAGTCATCGACATTAAGGTGGACAGGTGGCAGCAGCAGCAGGTGTTGTTGAGGGGTGGCAGTCAGCAGTCCCTGGAAGCTGTGGTAATGCCTGTCACCCTCCCACACTGATATGGCCCCCTTGGGGCTGTTTCAGCGTGTCCAAGCTGCTGCGATTGGTGTACCGCTCAGCCTGTGTACGTTGTGTTGTTGGTGTGTGCCATACTCACCCAGCCTCGGAAGCGGTGTCATGCACAGCAGCTAGGTATATTGCCGTGGTGTTGCCGCTACCCACATATGCAGTCTGAATCCATCATCATGCCTATCAAGCTAATATGGCCTTAATCCCCATGTGCATGCTCATAGCAATGGTATGTGTCAGTGGTCCTTGCTATTGGTAAGGGGACCTGTGTAAGAGTAATGTTGCTGTGCTGTCCCTACTTGTCAGCTGTTCGGTGATACTATTGCTTTGACAGTGATCTTTGTTTTGTGTATGTGTAAATGCCATGTTGTGTGTTGCATTGACATGTGTCCACTTCCATCTGTCCTAGGAGGAGACCAAACATACATCGCCCCTACCAATTGCTGGCAGACATGGAGGATGTGGAAGTCATAAGGAAGTTCCGTCTGGACCGGCCCACCCTGCATCGCCTATGTGCCATGTTGGAACCCCACCTTCGTCCTCGCAGGGTGTATCCATCTGCATTCACCCCCACGGCCAAGGTGATGGCTGCACTGCATTTCTTCGCTACCGGTTCATTCCAACACACGGTGGGCAGTGGAGGTGGGATGTCCCAGCCCATGTTCAGCAAGGTGCTACGGGATGTCCTGTCAGCTATGATGCTGTACAGGAACCGGTACATCCGATTCCCCAGGGCCCGTGATTTGCCTGCGGTGAAGGGTGCTTTCTATGCACTCGGACGCATCCCCCAGGTTGTTGGTGCAATTGATTGCACCCATGTTGGCCTTGTTGCACCACAGGCCATGGAGCACATCTATCGCAACAGGAAACATTTCCACTCCCTGAATGTGCAAGTGGTGTGCCTGGCGGACATGATAATCACACACGTGTGTGCGAAGTTTCCCGGTTCCACCCATGACTCGCACATCATGCGCCACAGCATCCTCCCACATCTGATGACCAATCTGCAACCGGACCATGCATGGATTGTTGGTGACTCTGCATATCCTAATGGGCCTTGGCTGTTGAGTCCACTACGCAATCCTCGCACACCAGCTGATGTCAGGTACAATGAGGCACATGGGAGGACCAGACGTGTGGTGGAGCGGACATTTGGACTCCTGAAGACCAGATTCAGGTGCCTGGACTGCACCGGGGTGCACTGGCATACTCCCCACAGAAGGTGTGCCAGATTGTTGTGGCATGCTGCATGCTGCACAACCTCGCTATTCGCAGGCGGATCCCCCTGATAGTGGATGACGGTGATCAGCCAGGGCCCCCGCCTGCAGGCCAAGCCGTGTCCAGTGACGAGGACAGTGGAGAGGAGGAAGCAGTGAATGAGCGTCAGCAGCTCATCGCCCGCTAATTCACTTGACGGTGAATGACCATGTACTACGGCTGATGTCGCTGTAGTTGTGTATGTGTATGTGTGCATTGTCAGGGCGGCCTATTGTTGACTGAGTGCTGTGTGGCAATGGTCCATGTCCAGGGTAGTATGCCACTGAGAGTGGCTGTGACATTGTGCCCTGTTGCTCTGTGAGATGTGTGTACATTGCTTAGGCCTGATGACAAGTACTGTGTGATGAGTGTGTGACACACACAGTCAATGGACTCTTGTTCTGTTTGTCACCCCTAGGTCCCTACAGCGTCCCCTGGCCTATCGACAGAACACACTACAGATGAAATTCTGAACATGCTGACGTTTGTGCACCATTGATAATAAACATAGCAGATGACATAGGATGTGATACAGGTGTATTTATTTTAAAGGTGACATGTTATTGTGGGAAAGGTGATCAAGAAGGTGCTGCATGCTGTACAATGAGTTGACGGTCCTGTCCGCGTGATGGTCAAGGTGTACCCATGTTGTCCTGGATCCGCAGTCCAACAGACATTTGCCACTCGACTGGCAGTGTGGGGTGGGATGGTAGTCCAAGTGAATGCAGGGGGTGGCCACCATGGCTGGCTGACTCACTGGCGTTTGGAGCGTGTGAAGTCCTCCCTGGACATCTGTTTCCTCTTCGGACGGCCCCTTCCACGTTTGAGGGGAGGGGGTTGTGTTTGTGGGCTGCTGGTGGTGGCTGAGGATTGCCCACTCGCTGTGGACGCAGGGGAACTGGATGTTGCACGTCCCTGCGCCACAGCAGGTGGTGGCGTAGGTGTTGTGGTTGGCCTTGTGTGGGCCCTCACCTCCACCACTAGCTGGCCCATGAGGTCCACAAGTTGGCCCATACGGGTCACGAATTGGCCCATACGGGCGTCCATGGACCTCAACACCCCAAGGACTTCCCTCGTGTCGGAAGCTGACCTGGCCCATTGTCCCTGGGCCTCTTCATAGGCCCCAAGGACTCTGGCTATTTGCGGCAGGGCTTGGCTCCCAGGCTCTGTTGGCCTTGGCCTGACCCTGCTCCTCCCACCTGGACTGCTTCCACCGACCTGCCCACTCACCACATTGGTCACCCGGGGCCTCCTCCTGGCTCCCAGGGTAGATGTTGAGGTTTGTGCCACCTCTTGGGATGGCTGAGTGGTCAGGGAGGCCGTGGTGGTGCTGATGGTGTTGGTGGTGGTGGTGGTGGTTGCGGCGGTGGTGTTGGCCGCAATGACCGTGGCAGCAGGGGACTGGGACTGGTCACCAGCCCTGTGAGATGGGTTGGTGGGTAGGAGGGGTCCTGGGGTGCTGTTGCGCCCTGCCACGCCAGATGTGCCAGGTTGGGTGTCCTCGTCCGTAGAGGTGTCCAGGCTTTCCACATCCATGAGTCCGTGTGGGGGGCTTGTGGACTGGCTGTGATGGCTGGTGTCTCCTTCCGCAGCATCATGCTGTTCGTCACCTGTGGGGCGGAGACGAAATGTTATTGTGTTGCACCTTGCAAGGTTTGTGTTAGTTGTCTGACATGCACAGTTTGTGCACAGTTGTGCACTGATTTGCCGGATGCGTGTGTATGTCTCTACAATGTGTGTGCGTGATCAAGGCAATGGAATAGTGTGTTGGCTGCATCGGGCATGGGACGGATTTGTAATGCCAATTGGTGTGTGTTGCAGTACCCCAACATTTTGTGGCTTTGGTGGGAACGGGGTACAGCCCCATGGTCGCTTTAGTGTTGAAATATGTTTTTGGGGTTCAAATGCAACGCTTAGACACGCAGATGGCAAAAGGGGTATAGCCCCATGGACGCTTTTGAGATGATATATGTTTTTGGGGTTCAAATGCAACTCTCAGACACGCAGATGGCAAAAGGGGTACAGCCCCATGGACGCTTTTGAGATGATATATATTTTTGGGGTTCATATGCAACGCTTAGACACGCAGATGGCAAAAGGGTTACAGCCCCATGGACGCTTTGGTGTTGAAATATGTTTTTGGGGTTCACATGCAACGCTTGGAAATGCAGATGGCAAAAGGGGTATTGCCCCATGAACGCATTGGTGTTGAAATATGGTACTGTGGTACATACTGTGACATATGGGTGCAGAAGGGGACATGTGTTTTGGCCACACGACACTACAGAGACGAAGGTGTGTGTATGTCTGACTAAGCCAGCATATCTGCTCACTGTTGTCATTTATGGACATTCCACAGCAAGCATTGTGGTGAGTGGGTGATAGTTGTATGCCACACGACGTATTGCAGATGGTACAATTCCTTAGTGTGCGTGCTACTCTCACCCATGTGCAGCAATGCAGTGCTCTTGGGGTGTTGACTACATTTTGTTTGTTGTTACTCACAGTGTGACGTGCGCTTCAGACACAGCAGACTCATTATTGGTCATCAGCAGGAACCTTTGCTGTACTACTGTCTATGGGGCAACTGTTTAGATGATATACCTTTCATGACACTGGGGCTGGATGATGAGATGGATGAGATTTTGCATGTGCATTGTGTAGCTGTGTGGTTCATGGGTCCAGTGGTGTATGTGACATTACTGGGGTTCCACTATGTTTCATTTGGACGAGATAGACTTACATGGGTGATGTTGTACTATGTCAAGGGTAGAAGCAGACACGACTACATGGACAAGACTTGGATGATGTTGCTGATGTGTGTGATGACTGGCACAGTGCACGCCATGTGGGTCAGTGCTCCAGTTAGACTTGTGCATGCTGACGTGACTCGTTACGTGTTACTGCATTTGAGATGGCTCATGTGGGATATGTCTCTGTAATTGCTGTCCGGGTGCACATTGGTCACATGTTTGTGACAGGGAGCAGTGCTACCTGTTCCTCTGCTAAGTGACATGTCCCACATGTTAGTCGTAGTACAGTCCTCATGCCTACGGACACCCAGCCCTGTACAGTGGTCTACCTAATTGTTTGTTTTGAGGGTGAAATGCAATGGCTACCACATGGTTATGAGAGGGAGGGGTGCTCCATCTTGCTGGTCTGTGGGTGTGGGGGCCATGTTGTGAGCCTTGGTGATGGTTTACCTTCCACATACAGCCCTCCATGTAGGGTAACATATCTACCTGTCGGGTGTAGGTGTGCACTGCAATGGCTGACACATGGGTGTGGGTGTGGGGAGTGCTCCTTCCGGCACATCTGGGGTACAGAGGGGCCTGGTGGGAGTTGTGGTGCTGGCTGACTGTACACATGCCCCCATGGTTTTCTTTGTTGGTGCCTATGGGCTGAGTGTGTGTGGTTGTCTGTTGCATATGTGAGGGATGTCTTGTGAATTGTGTACTGGACATGGGGATGTTCGTCCCTCGGAGCTATGGCATTGTGTTAGTGCATGTCTGTACATAGCGGTGTGCTGGTATACATTTGTTTGTACTTACCAGCCTCCACTCCCCTGGTATTCCGATGAGACTCTCCGGATGTAGTATGCCTCGCACCTTCTCCTCCCACGCCTTGAAGGTCTTGAATGGCACGGGAGTTCCGCTGCCAGTCCTGTCAGCCAGCTCACGGTTCTTGGCCTCCTTCTTTCTGACCACGCTTTTCATGTCCTGCCACCTCTTGGTTATTTCCCCCCGGTTGCGTGGCACGTTCCCAACTGCATTCACCTGGTCTACGATCCTTTTCCACATCCTGTTTCTGGTGGATACTGGTGTCTGTTGGACCTGGTTCCCATAGATTTGTGTGTACACCTTGATGACCTCATCGACCATGACCGTCAACTCTGTGGCAGTGAACTTGGGCATTCGTTGTGTTGCCATGGTGCGTAGTGTAGTTTTTGTGGTGCTGGTGTGGTGTGTTTGGTGTGTGATGTGCAGGGGGTTTGTGGTGCCGGTGTTTAGGTGGTGGTGGTGGTGGTGGTTATGGTGATGGATGTGATGGGTGTGTGCGTGTGGTATACTGCTTTCCTCTGTGGCTCTCCGTGTTCTCTGCTGTGGTGTTTGCTTTGTCGTGGTGCAAGGGTTTGTGATCTGTGAGGGGGCTGCTTTTGTACTCACCTATGTGGGTGTGTCATGATGGTCTATCGTTTTCAGGTGTGTTGGGCATGGTGTCCTGGGATTTATGCTAATTATTTTTTTGGCAGGGGGATGTGTCTTTGGGATGGGTTCTGTGTCTGTGTATTTTGGCGTAGTTTACTGTGTGGACTTGTTGGCCGTGTTGTGTGTATTTGTTTGTGCCGCCACTGATTTCCGTGCACGGACGTGGCCGCCAGGCCTTCCGCCTTGTCAGTTATTCATTTCTGTAGTTCACCGTTGCGGGCGGGATATGTGTTGGTTTCCCGCCCTCATGTCGGGGGGATCATAATTCGACGGCCGGTGTGTATTCCGTCCGCGCGGTCGTATATGGCTTTTTCGGGCGGTATTGCCTCCGGTGCGGACGAATTGTCTTGGACACTGATATGGACGGGAGGTATTCTATTTATTTTTTCGGGCGGTGTTTGCTCTGCGTCATCATAATCGCTCGTTCGGTATTTCAACGTAGCAGGCGGGCCGTATTTTCAGGCTATGGCGGATGGCGGTTTTTTTACCACCGGTTATCGTAATGGACCCCATATTTTTTTAACATTTTTTAAAAGTGGTAACAAAATTTGAAAAATACTCATGTGATTGTTAAGTAAATATCTTTTTAGTTTTTTAATTATAAACAGTTTGACTTTTATTGTTTATTATTTTTTATTACAAACTGTAAACATTTGTATACTTTTGTTTTTACTTATTTTAATACATATTATATAATTTAATTGTTTTTATAGATTTATAAAATATGTATTTTACAAGTTTATATTTTATATAGTTTATTATTTAGTATATTGAATATTATTTTTAATAAAATAATATTTAATATATTAAATAATTTACAATTTTTATAACAAATATATTTTTAACATCTATTTTATAAATAAACATTTTTATATTTTCTGTATATTTACAGTATATGAAATAAACAAACATTTTAATACATATTAAATATTTATTTATTTTAAATTAGAAAAATATTTAATATATATTTTACAATTTTTGGGATATTTTTGCAACATTTTGAATTAGAAATATACATTACAATTTTTGAAGATTTTTTAAATATTTCTCCATTCTTTTCTATGGGGAGTAAGTCTTTTTTTCATTTTTTTTACGCAGCCATTTTTTCTGATTTCCTCACTTTTCTGTCTATCTGTTTTGTTTTTAGGTCATTTTGGAAGACGGAACCTCACGGTTAGGACCTGTGTTTTGTCGGTGAAGGTAAGTTTGATTTAATTTACTTTTTAGGTAGTTTTAGGGTAGGGGCGAGGTAGTAGTAGTGTAGTTAAGTTTGTTAGAATGTTATTTGTTCGTTTTTGGTGTAGTTAGGTGTTGTTTTGGTAGTTTAGGGGCTCATTACGATGGAGGACGGACTTAAGTCAGTTTGCCATCGTCACGGGAATTGGGACCGGCCGCCTATATGGCGGCGGTCTTGTCCACGGAATTACAATGCGACCGCCACGATGGCTGTTGCATTGGGCATGTTTACCATTGCAGTGGGTGCTGCAGGCTGCAGCACCCATCGCAATGGTAAAAATGCAGGTTTAGCATTTCCATGCACTAACTGACAGGCACCATGTGGTGCCTGCCACATGGTGCAGGGAAATGCAGAAAGAAAGTGCCCCTGTTGATGGGGGGCCCGCAACAGGCCCCCGAAGTCAATCTCCGCCAGCCTTTGAATGGCGGGTGAACCGCCATTCAAGGCTGGCGGAGATGAAGCAGCCTAATATGGCGAACGGTGCCTGCTAGGCACCGCCACCATTGTAGGTATGCTTTCCGGGTCAAACAGGCAATTGTAACGATTGCCTGTGTCTGACCCGTGGCGGACAGACTTCCCGTCCCCCAGCAAACCGCCCGCCATCCTAATTTGCTGGGCGGAGAATGGCCGCACGTTGGCGGTGAATCCGCCACTGGCAGGCTGCAGGTGGCAGATTCACCGCTATCGTAATGAGCCCCTTCGTGTTTTATGTGTTTGACGTAGTTTTTGATAGAAGTAGAGTGCTATGTAGTGTTGGTTATGTGTTGTTTAATTATGTTATCTTGTATTTAATGTTAATATTAATGTTTGTGGGTTTGTATATGTTCTTTTGGGTGGGTGTTCTTTTTTTTCTTTACAGGTTTTATGTTTTGTGAACGGATGGTGGTGACGACGCGTTTATTTTTTTTTAAAAAGAGGAAAATGTATTTTGTTTTTTAAAACAAGTTACTTTACATTTCCTATTATTTTTCGGGTTTGTTGGAGCGTTTTTTTTTTAAATCTACTTTTCGGGTTTTTGAGGGTTTCTTTATTCAGAGGTTTGCATTGTTAGAGCCTTTTTTTAACAGTTCTATTTTTACGTTTTAAAAAATAATAATTTAGGGGTTTTTGAGGGTTTTGTTTTTGAGAGGTCGTTGGAGCCTTTTTTCTACAGTTGTATTTTTTGGGGGATTTATTTTTGTATTGATTTGTCTTTTGGATTGTCAACTATGGATTTATTGGTTTTCCAGGATCGTCTACTGCTACATAATTGTAAGTTATTTTTTATTATTATGGGTGGGAAATGTTTTATGTTACATTGGTTTGTTTGTTTCTTTTTTAGTTTAATAATTATATTATGTCATATATTTTTGTGTTCGTTTTTGATTTTTAAATGACATAATTATAATGTTTTTAAAAAAGAGTACTGTTATGTTGTTTAAATGTTTTGCAATTAAAAAATGTTTATGATGTTTAGCACTGTTTTTTATTTAAAGTATGGATTTAGCTATCATGTCTAGGTATTCTAGCCCTTTGGTGTTTGGAAATAGTTGAGTTTTGTGTTGTAGGTATTCATACATTGTTTTAGTTTGTTTATTTATTTTAGGGCCTATTTTAGGGGTCCATTACGATGGCGGGCGGACAAAGTCCGCCCACCATCGTGCGGGAGCCAGGGACCGACCGCCGAAGTTGCGGCAGTCCCGCCATGTGAATTAGGATGCGCCCGCCACACTGGCGAGCGCATCCTGGCCCTTTTACATTGCGGGTGGGTCTGCTGGCTGCAGACCCGCTCGCAATGTGAAAGGACTGTGCACAGCATTGCCATGCACCACATGGCAGGCACCACGTGGTGCCTGCCACGTAGTGCATGGCAATGAGGGGGGGTACCATAGGTACCCCCCGTGTGCACCCCCAACACCCTGGGGGCCCGCAATGGGCCCCCAACAGAAGGAACCGCATGCCTTTCCATGGCGGCAACGCCGCCATGGAAATGCGAATCACCACCTGCATCACAATATGGATGGCAGTGTCTTGCAGACACGCCACCATATTGTGCCCGTCTTCCGCCCGGTCGACGAGTCGACTGGCGGAAAAGCAGCGGACGGTCTTCCCGTCCGCCGCTGACCCCCCAGCCATCCTAATATGGCAGGGGGTCAATCAGGCATGGATGGCGGGCGGATCGCCCCCGCCGGGCCGGCGGTGGCTACCGCCGGGCCGGCGGGGGCGATCCGCCCGCCATCCTAATGGGCCCCTTAGTTAGGGATTGCTCTAGTCTTAGCTATTGATAGCTCTGTTCTTTTTTGATAGCTTCTATAAGTTTATGTAGGGTTGGTTGTCCACTTCCTATTGTGGCTTGGTAGGCATTATGCCATCCTTTCACTGCGTTGTTGGTTTTAGCTTTTTGAGCTACAGTGCTATTGTAGGCGTTCCACCAGGGGATTTGGAACTTGGGTTGTCTGCGGTGCCCTGACCTATGTAGCTTTCCTACCCAAGTATCTTCAAAGTAATCTAGGAAGGGAGTTAGGGGCCTATTAGGATGGCGGGCGGACCTGAGTCCGCCCGCCAACCTAGCGGGAACGGGACCGCCCGCCTGCCATGCGGCGGTCCCGCACCCCTGATCATGATGCGACCGCCACCGCGGCGGTCGCATCTGGCATTTTAACATTGCGGCGGGTGCTGCTGCCAGCATGGCAATGGTAAAATGCCATGTTGTGCATTTCCATGCACAACGTGGCAGGCACCTCGCGGTGCCTGCCACCTTGTGCATGGACATGTAGGAGGGTACCATAGGTACCCCCCAAGTGCAACCCCCCACCCCTCCCCAACCCCCCCGGTGGCCCGCAACGGGCCCCCAAAGCAAATCCCCGCCAGACTTTCCATGGCGGCATCGCCGCCATGGAAAGGCCTTGAAATCTAAACATCATGATATGGATGGCGGTGCCTGCTAGGCACCGCCACCATATATGAGCCCCAGCTCCGCCCGGCCGGCAATCGTAACGATTGCCGACCTGTGGAAAAGCGGCAGACGGACTTTCCGTCCGCCGCGATACCCACCGCCATCTTAATATGGCGGTGGGTAATTCACGTTACGATGGCGATGGCGTGACGGTTACGCCATCGTAATCAGCCCCTAAGTTTGGTTTTGTTTGCTTGATAGAAAGGGCTATCAAGAAGTATGTTATAATGGTTGGCTACTTCACTTGTTGGTACATAGGCCAGGGCTATTAATTTTTTAATTTGGTAGGCAAAGTTGTAGATTTTTGTAGGTGTCTCCAGTTACTTTGGTTAAAGTGGTAATAGCAACCTTGTATTGCAGTGTGTGGGTATATTTTTAAAATTGATTGAATCATTGCTTGTTCAAAGCTAATGATAATTTTTGGTGGAAAGTAGTTGTCGGTGTATTGTTTTATTATTGTTAGGAGCTCTATGTAGGTGGTGTTTTGTTTATTAGGGAGTAGTGAGTATATGAAGGGGATGTAGTGTCTTCATATTCGCAGTGGATGGTATATAGTTGATAAAAAGGCTTGGGGCAAACTTTGAATGTGCCATCCATCATCCACGTTTCACAGTTTTTTAGTTTTTGTAAGTTGTTGTTGCTGGCAAAGATGATAATTCTTTTTTCATGACTTTTATTGTCATGAAGAAGGAATTTTTCATCTTTGTGGGTGTTTGGGGGGTGGGTGGTGTTTGAGCTGTAGCTCTTTTAGTTCTGGCTATTAATCTTTTCAGAGTGGGGATAGATGGTAGTTATCCTGTGACATGTTCAGGTACCCTAGTTAACACGTTTTTGAGTATTTAGGTACTGTTTTGTTGGGAGCTGGTACTTGCTTCTCTTATTGTTTCTAGGGCATCTCTGACTTTGATTTCAGTTACTTTGGGGGGATGGTTGTGTTCTCTGACATTAACTACATTAGTTTCTACTGTAGCGGCTCTCCCATAGCAAGAATTGGAGTAATATTTACTGCATTTTCAATGTGTTTTGTTTCCAGTTATTTGTTCTTGTGTATAGGTGTAGCCCATGTAGCACAGAAGTAGTTTTCCCTTTTGTCAAGTTATGAATTTTGCTCCTTCTGCCATTTTTTTGTGTATCTGTGAAAATATGTATATATATTTGTTAATTATATGATTTTGAATAGTAACCATGGGGGTCATTACGATAGCGGGCGGATCGCCACCGCCCGTATGGCGGTGGCGATCCGCCTGCTATTTCCCTCCGCCCGCCACACATTTACCCCCCGCCATATTACTATGGCGGGGGGACCCCGGCGGACGGAAAAACCGTCCGCCGCTTTTCCGCCGGTCGACTCGTCGACCGGCGGAAGGAGCATTATATGGTGGCGGTGTCTGCAAGACACCACCATCCATATTACGATGCTGGCGGAGGTGTGCCTTTCCATGGCGGCGTTACCGCCATGGAAAGGACATACGGTAATTGCAATTGGGGGCCGTTGCGGGCCCCCAGGGTGTTGGGGGGGTGGGGGGTGCACATGGGGGGTACCTGTGGTACCCCCCTGCATTTGAATGCACAAGGTGGCAGGCACCGCACGGTGCCTGTCACCCTGTGAATGCAAATGCACAACATGCATTTCCAGCATTGTGGCGGGCGGTGCTGTGAGCACCGCCCGCCACAATGCTGAGTATGGGGGATGCGCCCGCCAGTGTTGCGGCGCATCCTAATTCGAATCGCGGGACCGCCGCACATGTGGCGGGCGGTCCCTTTCTCCGTTGCGATGGCGGGCGGACTTTGTCCGCCCGCCATCGTAATGCACCCCCAAGTTTCTATTATTATTATATTTGAAAGTATACTTACATTTGTTTTGCTTTAATTTTCTTGATGTATATTTTCTTGATAGTTGATGTTTATTCACTAGCTTTTTTCTATTGGTTGAAAAGCAAAATGTTAGTTTTATTAAAATGTTATATTAAATTATGTTATTTTGTTTATTTAGTTTCTAATTTTATTTAGTTGAGAAAAAAAATACGTACTATTTTTAGTTGATGAAGTTTTTTTGTTGATGTTGTATTTTGTCGTTTGTTGAAGCTGTGAAGAGAAAAATATTTGTCAGTTATATTTGGTTTTTAATTTTTTTATCGTTTTTTATTACTTTGTTATATTTGTTGGTTAATTTATATACTTACCTTGTTTTATATGTTACTTTAATGGTGCTTTTGTCTTTCTTTTCGTAGTTAATCCTTGATTTGGCTTTTTTAGGAAGAGTTTTGGTGAAGTGTAATCTGTGAAATGTGAAATAAAAGGTTATAGTTTTAGTATATTTGTTTATATTGCTTTTTTAGTCTGTTTATTTATGATGAAGTTTATTTCATTGATATTGTTGTATGTTAAAGTTTGTAGAAGCTGTGAGGAGAAAAATATTTGTTAGTAATATTTGGTTTTTTATTTAATTTGTTGTTTTTTTAATAGGTAGCTCTATTTGTTGGTTAATTTATATACTTACTAAGGGGTCGATTCCGATCTCGGCCGGAAGCGCACCTAACACTATTCGTCCAGAAAAAAAACAAGGCGAATGCGTGTTTCCCGACCGATTCGAACATTCTGTTCGAACGAGCAAGTACGATGCGCATAACTGCCCAGATCCCGACCCAGCCGTACGTACCCATTCCAGCTCCTGTTCCCCGCCCGAGCCGGATCCGTAAACGCCGAATCGAGTCGCACGGAAGCAAATATACAGCACCTTCCGGCCAGACTAGTACGATGCGCCTTCCGTACGCGCCGAACCCGTCGCTACGTCCGGCACGTCAGAGCATCCAGGAGAGCTGCACATAAGCTCCGATTCACGCCACAAGACGATCCACGGCTACGAGACGAACAAGCCAGCGACGAGTACGAGTCGAAGCAACGAGAAAGACGAACGAGACGAACCAACCATGAATCCCATCGCGCAGGTCCTACCAATACTCTACATCTATTACCGGAACCGGTACGGACGCGTACGGCGCAGACGGTAAGTCAAACACCCACAACACAAACAAACTACACGTACCCGACATATGTCACACACACATAGGGATGCAGAAATGACGTACACTAGCAACAGCAGAACCATAGGGGCGGGATGGCTATCACCAATGCCATACACACCCATAGGGGCCTGGATGCCTACCACTACTACCATCCCCACTCATAGGGGGATGGATGCCTCCCACCAACACCACCCCTACTCATGGGGGGCTGGATGCCTACCACTACCACCACCCCTACTCGGGGGGCTGGATGCCTACCACTACCACCACCCCTACTCATGGGTGCTGGATGCCTACCACTACCAACACCCCTACTCAGGGGGGCCTGGATGCCTGTCACTACCACCACCCCTACTCAGGGGGGGCTGGATGCCTACCACTACCACCACCCCTACTCAGGGGGCCTGGATGCCTATCACTACCACCATCCCCACTCATAGGGGGATGGATGCCTACCACCAACACCACCCCTACTCATGGGGGCTGGATGCCTACCACTACCACCACCCCTACTCAGGGGGGCTGGATGCCTACCACTACCACCACCCCTACTCATGGGGGCTGGATGCCTACCACTACACCACCCCTACTCACGGGTGCTGGATGCCTACCACTACCACCACCCCTACTCATGGGGGCCTGGATGCCTGTCACTACCACCACCCCTACTCAGGGGGGCCTGGATGCCTGTCACTACCACCATCCCCACTCATAGGGGGATGGATGCCTACCACCAACACCACCCCTACTCATGGGGGCTGGATGCCTACCACTACCACCACCCCTACTCATGGGTGCTGGATGCCTACCACTACCACCACCCCTACTCAGGGGGCCTGGATGCCTGTCACTACCACCACCCCTACTCAGGGGGGCCTGGATGCCTGTCACTACCACCATCCCCACTCATGGGGGATGGATGCCTACCACCACCACCACCCCTACTCATGGGGGCTGGATGCCTACCACTACCACCACCCCTACTCAGGGGGCTGGATGCCTACCACTACCACCACCCCTACTCATAGGGTGCTGGATGCCTACCACTACCACCACCCCTACTCAGGGGGCCTGGATGCCTGTCACTACCACCACCCTACTCATGGGGGCTGGATGCCTGTCACTACCACCACCCCTACTCAGGGGGGCTGGATGCCTACCACTACCACCACCCCTACTCATGGGTGCTGGATGCCTACCACTACCACCACCCCTACTCAGGGGGCCTGGATGCCTGTCACTACTACCATCCCCACTCATAGGGGGATGGATGCCTACCACCAACACCACCCCTACTCATGGGGGCTGGATGCCTACCACTACCACCACCCCTACTCATGGGTGCTGGATGCCTACCACTACCACCACCCCCACTCATGGGTGCCTGGATGCCTACCACTACCACCACCCCTACTCATGGGTGCTGGATGCCTACCACTACCACCACCCCTACTCAGGGGGCCTGGATGCCTACCACTACCACCACCCCTACTCATGGGGGCTGGATGCCTACCACTACCACCACCCCTACTCAGGGGGCCTGGATGCCTGTCACTACTACCATCCCCACTCATAGGGGGATGGATGCCTACCACCAACACCACCCCTACTCATGGGGGCTGGATGCCTACCACTACCACCACCCCTACTCAGGGGGCTGGATGCCTACCACTACCACCACCTACTCAGGGGCTGGATGCCTACCACTACCCTACTCATGGGGGGCTGGATGCCTACCACTACCACCACCCCTACTCAGGGGGGCTGGATGCCTACCACTACCACCACCCCTACTCATAGGACGGGTAATGCATGACACAACCAGCATACTCCAACATAAGGAATGTCAGAAAAGACATCCCCCCAACACCATGACAAGCGTGTGTAGTCTGTGTCAAATGCCTACAACACTGAACATGACATTGAACATACAATGTGACCCCCTATCACATGTGTCACACATAAATGTGTGTGGCCTCCACAATGCAAGCAGACCATGACCACTGTGGCAATGGGGTCTAACCCCCATCATCACAGTGACCAAAAGGTAAGTGTGGGGTCCATAGCTGAAGCACATTTTGAACATTGTGGCAATGGGGTCTAAACCCCCATCATCACAGTGACCAAAATGTAAGTGTGGGGTCCATAGCTGAAGCACATTTTGAACATTGTGGCAATGGGGTCTAAACCCCATCATCACAGTGACCAAAATGTAAGTGTGGGGTCCATAGCTGAAGCACATTTTGAACATTGTGGCAATGGGGTCTAAACCCCATCATCACAGTGACCAAAATGTAAGTGTGGGGTACATAGCTGAAGCACATTTTGAACATTGTGGCAATGGGGTCTAAACCCCCATCATCACAGTGACCAAAAGGTAAGTGTGGTGTCCATAGCTGAAGCACATTTTGAACATTGTGGCAATGGGGTCCAAAACCCCATCATCACAGTGACCAATAGGTAAGTGTGGTGTCCATAGCTGAAGCACATTTTGAACATTGTGGCAATGGGGTCCAAACCCCCATCATCACAGTGACCAAAAGGTAAGTGTGGGGTCCATAGCTGAAGCACATTTTGAACATAGTGGCAATGGGGTCTAAACCCCCATCATCACAGTGACCAAAATGTAAGTGTGGGGTACATAGCTGAAGCACATTTTGAACATTGTGGCAATGGGGTCTAAACCCCCATCATCACAGTGACCAAAAGGTAAGTGTGGTGTCCATAGCTGAAGCACATTTTGAACATTGTGGCAATGGGGTCCAAAACCCCATCATCACAGTGACCAATAGGTAAGTGTGGTGTCCATAGCTGAAGCACATTTTGAACATTGTGGCAATGGGGTCCAAACCCCCATCATCACAGTGACCAAAAGGTAAGTGTGGGGTCCATAGCTGAAGCACATTTTGAACAATGTGGCAATGGGGTCTAAACCCCCATCATCACAGTGACCAAAATGTAAGTGTTGTCATGGAAAAAGCTGCAAATGCCAAACAGCATGGATGATTCCTGGTCACAGAACAACAAACACATCAGTGGCAAAGTAGTGCTTGTGTCCCATAGCAACATAGATTGGGTGAGGCAAACAGTGCAGTGCAAATAAGACATACCTTTGGCCATGTGCAGACAAACATCACCCATGGGGGCTGACATTGTCAACATTCATCAATTACACAATGCCAGAAGTGACCATCATAATGCAGACCCACATATCTGCACCAATGGACACACAAATGTAGATATCCTGTGGAGACTGTAGATGTGAGGTGAACAAATACCATACCATGGCAGCAATGGGACATACAAACCATGATCATTGTGCTGACTGATGACCTAGGAGTCCCAGGGACAGCAGGGGAAACCCACCAAACAACATACAGCCAATGGCACACTAAAGATATGCCAATGCAGTGGTGCAGATGCACAAACACAAACAGGCAGCCTCACACTGCATATCAAACACAACAGGTGATGGGGGGGTGCCAGTGTCCCCAGGCAACCACACAACACATGAGGAGGCCTGAATCCCAATTACACAGATGTGTATACAGTGCCACACAAAAGTAACTCATGGATCGGATTCCCCTATGTGGGCAATCAGGCATTGTTAGATGAGAGGGAGCCCAAATTACACATGTCACACAAGCTTGTAGGAACAGCAACTAACACAGCAAGAGACAGACCCACCACAGCACTACCCCCAGGGACCCCACATTGTGGTGACACTGGCCTGCATGATAATCCCACTGTGATGACAAAGCTAGATGTCGTTCACACTGTGAACCACAGTCATGTGTCCTGAGCAACAAACTACCATCACACCTACACAAGCACAAATCAATCAGCACGGCCTGTCAGCCAAGGCCAATATGGAGGTAGGGGTCTAGCCGTGCAACAACTCTCATTTGCACACACTCAACACCACACACCTTGATCTCCACCAATGTGCAGCAGTGAAGCTCACATGGACTGGTGACATTGCACATGCACCCATGACAATCCCAGGGGTGGTGGTGGGAACTAAGGTGCAGAAACCCATCACACATGGCCAGTCAACAAGACTCGTGAATGTCTGACACACTGCACAGTACGCCGTACATGGGCATGACGTGAAATCCACCCCAATCAATGGGATCCCGGCCACAGTCACACACCAATGAAGAAGCCAAGGTCACCCACAAAGAACACACATAGACAACTTCCAACATTGCAGCTCTGACCCTGAGGAGTGGCAGCAGTCACACACACAACGTGTCACAATCACTGAAAGCTACCACAAACTGTAAATTACATGACTTGTGTAACCAACAAGTGCCAAGGGGAATCCTGACTGTGTCCCATCTGCGTTTGCCCACATCCCCAGACCTGACAACAAAGACAACTAGGGATGACAACCTGATGAACATTAGTTTGCCATGCACCCACATCCCGGAGAAACCAGGTCCAAGATGCTGGATGAACACAGGACAACTCAGCAAGCATCACAAACAGGAACATCCCTAGGGACACAGCCTGTGTAGGAAAAGGGAAGGGAACACACACAGACATGCTCACACAACACACAACACGGGCCCAGCCAATGTCACGGGATTACACACTGCCATGAGGGCACTCCACTCCTGTGGAAGGTCCGCTGTGCCAAACCTTGTCTGTGCACCACTCAAACATGTCAGCAGAACACTCGGTCAGTGAGTCAACGACTACAACACACTGAAGGCTCTGCTCACATCAGCCTGGGTACGGGAGTGTCACGTCAGTCATCTGCATACACCCAAAACACGTGTCAAGCAAGTTGCACTGTATACACAGATGAGTCCTTCAACATTGATGTGCTAAACTGCATGTCCAGTGGAGATGGGCACACAGTCAGGGAAACAGAAACATTGAACAGTGGTAAGCCCACCAGATGTGCATCAGTGTAAGCCAAAGATGTTAATTTACAAATGCAAAACGTACATCCCTGTGTCAAATGCAGAACATTACACCCTCAGACTGCAGCAAAGGATGCAATAGATCCAGACTACATTAGGACACATATCCCATGGACCACATGGAGTCCATCACAGCAACACTTCATTTACATGATCTGAACACTATTACAACTGCAAATGCATGATGATACTCATCTACATCATGTACATCCAAAGAAAAACAACAAGTAAACAAAAAGAGGCTTTATTCAGCAAATGTCAAACTAAAAATTCAAGTCCAAAAGAAACTAAGGCCAATGGCCAGTCCAAATACACAGTCCCAACAGGGTGATATGTGACAACTTGTCACCCATTGCTTGCCTGCACTGGTACGGACAGGGGACATCCCCTCGGAGGGGCATACAAGGGCCAAGCCAGGCACCGCAGGGACAGGATCTGGGGATGCCAGAAGGAGGCAGTGAAGGGGTGGTGGGTGCAGGAGTGTCACCGGCAACTGCAATGGAGGTGTCTGACTCAGTGGGGGCCGGCACCACTGTAGGGCACAAGTCAGATGGTGTGGGTGCTGCAACCACTGCAGTGGGCTGGTCAGATGGAGTGGACTGGGTCCCCACTGCAGTGCCTGAGTCAGACGGGGTGGTTGTGGACTCCACTGCAGTGCATGACTCCAAGGGAGTGGAAGGGGGGCAGATGAGGTGGGCAGGACAGAGGGGGGACCCGGTCTCCACACCAGTGGCACAAACAGGCAGAGCGTCTGGTTTGGGGGTGGAAGAGCAAGTGGTAGGGGGAGGGCCTAAGCAGTTTGGGGATGCGGTATCGGTGTGTGGGGAACCTGGGGCAGGGTGTGGCGGTGGAACCTGTGGAGTGGTGGGCTGGGGGATGGAGGAGAGAGACTGTGTGGTGGAGCTGCGTGGTGGTGGTGGTGGGGTCTTGCCCTTCCTGGTCCGGGGGACTTTCTAATGGGGTCCTCAGCCTGCCTGTGCCTGGGGGAGGGTGTCCGGGTGTGAGGGGCACTCCCCTCTGTGTGTGGTGGTCGCCTCTTCCGCCTGGACTTCGTGTCAGGTGTATCTGTGGGGAAGAGGCCAAGCTCACAGAGGAAGAGCTTCTGGGAGGGGGGTTGCAGGTGAGGCAAGGGAAGGGGTTTTGGAGGGAGAGGCATCTGAGGACTGCGCAGTGCTCGTGGATGCGTGTGTGTGTGTCTCGGCCCCATCCCCTGTGGGTGAGATATCAGTCCCCTGACTGTGCGTGCGTGTGCGTCTGGATTTTGGCGTGTGTGTCTGTGTGCTGCTTGTGTCTGTGCTGGTGCGTGCCGGTGCCGGTGTGTGTGTGCTTGGGACAGGTAGGGTGCTGGGGATTGTGGATGGGGCAGAGGTAGGAGGGGTGAGGGACTGTTGCAGGAGGGACACTGCTGCCGTCAGTGAGGAGGCCATGGACTGATTGGTCCGATGTAGGGCAGACATGCCAGATGACATGCCCTCCATGAATGACACCAGTTGTGTCAAAAGACCCGTGTGTGCATGGAGGACACTCAGCATTGATGTCTGCCCTACATGGATCTGTTTAAGCAAGTCCACAGACTCCACACTCAGGGCAGCAGGGGGACAGAGGCAGGGGGTGCGGTGCCTGGCATGAAGGAGACACGCTCCCCTACACGGGAGCCTCCACGGACATGTGGGATGGGAGCAGATGGGAGGGTGGAGATGGTGGTGGTGGCGGGGACAGACTTGCTTGACGTCGCCTCTGGTCTGCTGACACCCGCCTCCACAAGGGAGTCCTCACTGGAAGTGCTGTTTTCCCCAGCCGAGGTGGTCGTAGCTGAGGTCTCCTCAGTGTGGCTCCCCTCACCCTCCGTGCCACTGGGTCCCTCGGTCTCCCCTGCAGTGGACCCAGTCTGGCTCTGCCGCTCCTCTTGGTCCATGGAGCTGTCTCCTCCTGTGGCCGTGGATGTATCTGCAAACAATCAGGATAAACAGAGCAACATTAGTCACCTGTACTGACCACACACACCACAGTAAGTACAGCACATCACAGAGCAAGCCCTGCCATCATTTGCTAGACATTGCAATAAGTGCTGACACTGATTTGAAGAAGCCCATTGTCTGCCTGACAGTCAGTCATGCCACACATATCCTACCTGTCCATGCACCCATCTGTCTGCTGCCTGTTGTATGCGACCAATCATATGTGCACACATGCACCACATACACAGTTGTTGGACATCCAAGAGAACATATGGAAATGTGTCACTCCAAACACATGCCATCTCCTGCCACTGACTCAGTACATGTGTCAGGAGAAGTGATGGGCAAAGTCTCTGTTGATATGCGGCTTTTGGTTCCATCACCAGACACAATGATGTCCTCATGTCCTGATAGACAATGCAACAATGGTGTGCATGCAGGACATGTCACACCACTGCTGGATCACCCTTTGCAATTGGAATGTCATGGCACAGGCCTGTCTGGCAAGTCAGTCATAACTGTCTCCTGTCACAGGGGCAGTGCATACACACAACACCAGTCTGCACTGTGTCACAATCATGGAAGTTCCTGAAAAGTAAGCCCTGTAGCTGACAGGTGCACATGTGCACCCCTGGCCAGCCACATCATGAGGACTGAGATGATCCCACGTCAATCAAATGAGACATTTGAGTGACTGCAAACACAAATCCATACACATGAGCACTTCAACGTTTGATGAGAATGAACCAAAGCTGCCTGCACCCCAATGTTTCATACAAAATTGTGCACAGTCAAGGGATCAGAGACCTATGCATTGACCTATGTGCAGATCCCATAGTCATAACTCTGATGGCTGGCCACCCCAAATTGTGAAACACTCCAGGAGTCCAAATAGCAAGGCCACACCACGGTGACACAGAGGCATACACCTGAGTGCCCTCTTCACAATGCCCAATATGTATGCTGACACACGGGAGTGGGAGAACAGAGTGCCTTCGATGTCCGGAGTAGGCATTACAGTCCTGGTCCATGTGCAACATGGTATTACCCTGAACACTAGGCAGGTGGCTATGCATGTGTCACACACATGATGTACATACCACTGAGGCTCCTACCTTGGTCTCTGCAGCAGCATGGGTGTGTGGCACATACCCCAGACATGTGGTGAGTCAGAGCAGCAATTGGAACACATGTTAAAGCCATACCCAGAGTACATGTCAGATCACAGGCATTGTGAGCAATTGTACCACCCATGCAGCCCACCACAAAGTTCCTGTAACTGATGCTGTCCCCAACTTGAACCACAGGTAACTGCAAGTACACAGTACCCAAGTGACCTAAGTCACAGACTGTAAGGGCCACACCTGTGTATCAGATGAGGAGGGGGCATGACACAAGTGAGGGACATGAGTCCAGGACGACATGACAGTTGTACTGTGGAAGTGGAACCAGGCTAAAGGAGTGCATAGAGCATGTCAGTCAAAGTACACAGTTGAGGCTAGCACTTACCCCCTCCTTGCTGCTGTCTGGCCTTCAGCTGCCCATCCAGGTCAGGGAAGACCACCGCCAGGATCCGGAGCATGTGGGGGGTCAGGGTCCGGTGTCCGCCCCTCCTGCGAGGAGGCGACAGCTTCAGCTGGACCCTTGCGATCCTCCGGGTCCAGCCCCGAAGGTCCTGCCACCTCTTCTGGCAGTTGCGGATCCTGCGCCTGTAGACCCCCACCGATCGTACTGCCCGGACGATGGTCAGCCAGATGTCCTGCTTCTGGTGGGCATCAACCTGTGAGGATGACAAAGTGAAAAGGCCATTACTACACATGCAACATTTCCGTGCATCACACAGTTGGATATACATGTCTCAATCACAGGGGCATATGATGTACACAGGCAGTGCAACTATGGCTATGGACAGTTTGCCAGCAGTTACCACATGGTATCATTGCCTGGGAAGTCAAACCTTGTTGGAATGCACTGTTACTGCACTATACCTGTTCAGTGCATGTAACTACACACTTTGGGGGCTGACAACTACTCAGTTAGCATGCTAGCCAGTGGTGTGCACACTGTAAGTCTTGCTAGTCAGACAACATGCACAATTAGTAAGGCAGTGGACAGCACACTCACCTGCTCCCCTGGTTTCCCATACAGCTTGCTGTACTGTGGAAGGAGGCTGTCCAGCAGGGCCTGGTTCTCCTCAGTGCTGAAGGCTGGGGCTCTCTCCACAGTACGTGCCATTGCAGTAGCCAGAGGATGCAGAGACAGCAGCATTGGTGGTGGCAGATGTCATCCTGGAGCATGTAGTGCAGGCAAGTGAGCTCTCAGGGTAACAGCCAGCATTATATGTGTGCTGTAGAGGCAGATACTGTCCCATGTGTCCAAAGTGATAGGTCCAAGTCGTTTGCATCTTCTGAATCTGACCAATCCATGGAATTGCACCACTTATACATGCCCACAGCATCCTTCAAAAGTTCAACTTCATGACACCCATGAATTTGCAACATTGTTGTGGGTGGCCAACTGAATTCACTGCATCAGACTCGTTAAAGCTTCGAAAACGTGTCCGTTACCATGTCAGGCCATAGCCAATGCGTGCGCACCGATCGGACCATTGCTGTACAACGCGTATTTCGAAAAACAACACGCATCCGTCCACATCATATGCAATGGCCAATGCGTGCGCACCGATCGGTCCATTGCTGTACAACGCGTATTTCCGTCCACATCATATGCAATGGCCAATGCGTGCGCACCGATCGCTCCATTGCTGTACAACGCGTATATCGGATGACAACACGCATCCGTCCACATCATATGCAATGGCCAATGCGTGCGCACCGATCGGTCCATTGCTGTACAACGCGTATTTCCGTCCACATCATATGCAATGGCCAATGCGTGCGCAACGATCGGTCCATTGCTGTACAACGCGTATTTCCGTCCACATCATATGCAATGGCCAATGCGTGCGCACCGATCGGTCCATTGCTGTACAACGCGTATATCGATGACAACACGCATCCGTCCACATCATATGCAATGGCCAATGCGTGCGCACCGATCGGTCCATTGCTGTACAACACGTCCCTGTACAATGCATATGTCACCATGGTTGTCACTGGTGAACGTATGCCAGCCACAATTACTTGCCAGGGACTCGGGGGCACACCTACAACACAACAGCCTGTCCACACTGTATCCTAAGGCATGTAAGGCTGCATTACCTGTGTGTGTATGGGGGTCAACATGTGGTTTTTTTGGTGGCACTTGGGGGCAGCCACTCCCAGGCTGTGCATGTGTTCATGGGGACAGAATCATTTGTGTGTTGTGCACATGACCACTGTCATGTGCAACTGTTCAGTTCAGGGCATGTGGCATGGTCACATTTCCAGGTTGTGTATGTGTATGTCATGTCACATACACCCTGAGTCCCATGTGGGAAGGTATGTACATCACAGGGTGACCCATTGCCACAATAGTGATGGCCCTCCACAGTCTGTGTGCATGTTGTGTTTCAGATGTCTCTGATTCAATGTGCACAATGGGAGACAGTCTCCACATCCACGTTGTTTGTGCATCTACTTTGATGTTGTGCGTGTGTGTGTCACAGACGTCCATGTCTGTCCTGCAGAGGCAACAGGGGCCACTACCTGTGGGAGTCATGGTTGTTTTGCTGACGTGTACATGATACGCCATGTCATGCCACTGTCCATGTGGCAATACAGGGTCCCTGGGAATCTACCTGTCAATGAGCTGTGATGCCTGTGGCACATCTGTCCTCACCTGTCACTGTGGTGTGTGTTTGGAACGTGACAGCAGTACATGGGTACTGTGACACAGCCTAATGATTTCCCATAGCACGACATGGAACTTGTTGTCAACACATGTTGAACTGTGATGTTAGATGTTGGCCATGTAGGTGCCATATATGTCCATACAGGACGGCACACACATCAAGTACTTGTGTCTTGTAATGATGTATCATGTGATATTGAGTATGGTCAATGCCACATATGTGGGGTGACTGACAATCTTTCTTTGTTCACCTATGCACTGCAGGGCACCAGCTGTCCATAGACCATTCCCTGACCTTGCAACCATGGTGGAACGTGCCTGCATCCGACGGTACCGCTTCAACAGGCCGCTGATTGAGGAATTGACGGTGTGGTTGGCCCCACATTTGCAACCTGGCTCGACATACCCTACAGCGCTGACCGCCAAGGTGAAGGTGATGGCAGCCCTACACTTCTTTGCCACCGGTACCTTTCAACACACTGTGGCGTCTGCTGGTGGGATGTCACAGACCATGTTCAGCCATGTGCTACGCGATGTTTTGGAGGCAATGTTGAGATACCTGAACCAGTACATCTATTTCCCTAAACGTCAACAACTCACTGACGTCTAGAGTGACTTCTATGCCCTGGGGAGGATGCCACATGTCATCGGCTCCATTGATGGGACACATGTGGCTTTGGTGCCACCACAGGCACATGAGCAGGCATACAGGAACAGGAAACATTACCATTCTATCAATGCTCTGGTGGTATGTCTTGCAGATATGAGCATCTCACATGTGTGTGCACGTTCCCCGGTTCTGCACACGATGCCTACGTGATGAGGAGTAGTCGCATCCCGAGGATGATGTCACAGATGCAGAACCAGCGTGCCTGGCTTGTCGGTGTGTACTGACTTTTTACCATTGTGTGTGTTGCGGCAATGTTGTATTCCACCCTCTTTACTCCAACTCAGCTAATGTGCAATTGTCTGTATGTAGGTGACTCCGGATACCCCAACATGCCGTGGTTGCTGACACCCCTCAGGAACCCTGTGACACCAGCCCAGATGCGCTACAATGAGGCACATGGTCGGACCAGGAGAGTGATCGAGCGGACATTTGGTCTCCTGAAGAGCCGCTTTCGCTGCCTGGACAAGACAGGAGGGGCCCTCCCATATGCCCCAGCAAAGGTGTGCAAGATTGTCATTGTCTGCTGCATGCTACACAACCTGGCAGTGCGGAAGGAGTTGCCTCTCATCCTGGATGACGATGACCAACATCCGCCACCTGTGGAGGATCCTGGCCTGGGCCACGATGCCAGTGATGATGATGATGATGATGGTGATGTCCGCACACAGCTCATCACCAACTTCTTCAGCTGAATGTGAGTATCCAGAGATGTCGTGTCAATGATTTGAGTTTGCATGATATGTGTTGGTGGTGCTCTGTTGCTGTTTGAGTGTGGCCATGTGCTACTTGACTGGATGCGTGCAGCGATGT
This sequence comes from Calotriton arnoldi, assembly GCA_963921515.1. Taxonomy (NCBI): domain Eukaryota; kingdom Metazoa; phylum Chordata; class Amphibia; order Caudata; family Salamandridae; genus Calotriton; species Calotriton arnoldi. Next base: position 903,764 of record CAWUFW010002294.1, read on the forward strand.
GTCCTTACAGGTAGTCTGTACTCCCCAACAGTGTTGACATGCTAACTTGGTTTTGTGTAGGTATCTTGTGACATGTATTGGGCATGAGTATTGCAGTTCTGTCCTGTTCTTCAGTGCTTTTGACTGTGTGTCATGTCTGTCCTTCACAGGGTGCTTTCAGAGTTGTTTGTTCAACTCGGATCCCCCGACACCATGATTCAACTTCCAGGGTGGAAGCAGTCGTTTCCCTACAGGTGATGTGCACCACACCCCTGGACTTTATTTCTTCTACACTTGTTGACTGTGTGGCCACTGCCACGTGGGATTACCTTGCATCTGTAGGGGAAACAACATGTTGCAAATGTGTAATAAACCTGTGCTTCACTTTGGGATGTGCGTTGTCTGTGGTCACACATCTGACTGACATTTGCTTACTGCACCTGTGGGCTAGTTAACACAGACTGTGAATAGGTGTGGTGTCTGTGCATTCCACTGTATTTCCTGGCAACATCAGTGAAGGCGATGAGTCAGATGGCCCTGGTGTGTATGTGTTGTGTTGCCCTAGTGGTGTGTCTCCCTCATATGTGTCACGTCTCCATGACTCACATGACGGTGTTGAACTTGCTGTAGCAGTTAGCATGCACAGTGTCATTTAGCAGATCATCATCTCCATGACAAAAACAACGTTGTAATCACAACAGAGGCAAGTATGGTGTATTAGTGAGTTTATTTACATACATGTGTGAGGATAGTGCACAGGATGGTGGGTGCTGTACATTGGGATTGGAATCCAAAGTTCCCAGATGAGTTGGAAGTGTTGGTAGCAGAAATGTCCTGAGTAAAGTCCACAGTCATCTGATGCATTAGTCCAACTTAAACTCCCCATGTCATGTGTTGCATTCGACAGGGTGAACAGTTTGCACACAAAGGAGAATTTCCAGAACAGGTGTTGGGTTCCTGGGGGATGTACATGGCCATCGGCCTCTCAGTTGTCCTTCCTCGGACGGCCCCTCTTCTTTCTGGGGGGACCCTCACGTGCAGGCCACTGCGGTGCAGAGGACTCTCCACCAGAGTCATCCTCCCTCCCTGTGGCAGTTGCAGTTGTTACAGCACCAGATGTTGTGGGCACACAGGGAGGTGTGGCCATGTTGGTGCTAATCTGGCGGAGGCATGTCAATATGTCCCTCTGCACCGCTGTCAGTTCTTCCAATGTGTCCCACTTGGACTCCATGCAAGACATGTGTGTCTCCACACAGGACATGTGTGTCTCCACACGGGACATGTGGGAGTCCAAGCGGGCATGATGGGCAGCCTGCTGCTGTTGAATGTCCTTGAGGATCCCCACTACCTGGCTGACCTCTCCGGTGCTATTCTGGTACGCATCAGCAATGCGTACCAGTTGTGGGTCATCATGCAGTCCAGACCCCTCTGCAAACAGCGACCTCTGCCTACCACCCCTCCCACCACCCCTGGCCTCACGTGCGGGACCTGCGGTGGCACGCACAGGTGACCCTAGGCCCCCTTGGGGGTTGGTACTGGGGTTGTTGTCCGTAGCTTCACGGTGGGCTGGGGTCCCTGTGCTGTTGTCATTGAGTGTCCTTGGTCTGTCCGTGTTGGTGGGGGTGGTCTGTGTGTCGGCAGATGTTGGAGGAACGGGTGCAGGGGGTGCAGATGGTGGTCCTGCTGGTGCTGCATGATGACTCACACCGGAGGTGCCAGGTTGGTCTTCGCCATCCGATGAGGGCAGAGGCTGTTCCACACCAGAGAGCTCATGGGCCACCGGAGCCTGGGACAGGGACTCCTCCTCATCTGCTGCTGTGTCCCCATCATCACCTGTTTTTGGAAGAGACACACAATGTATGTTATGTTTCTGCAGGCATCAATGGTTCAAACACATGGCAGTTGTGACTGTACCTCTGGATGCGGCCCTGTACATTGCATTGTCCTAAGTTGTCACAATCAGAGGTTGATATTGGTGTGGCTCATTGTCCTGCCAACCTGATGCTTTGCAATGTGGATGTTGAGGTGTGTGCATGACCTGCATTGGTGGTATTTGGTTGACATCCGGAACTCCTTCTTCCCCCAGCCCAGTTATCCCACCATGAAGCATGCCACCCTTGCAGTGGGTGCAGGTTAACTCTCAGGATGTCAGTCAGTGGTGTCCTGCTGTTGGTTGGTGCCCAGTTCCCAGCAGGGCCTGGTACTCCCACAACAGAGGACCATTGTCAGACATCTTTGAAGTGGCTTTTCACTCCCTGTGAGGTGTGCATGCTTCAGTGTGAGCTTGCTGGGCCATGTGGGTGGGGGATGTTGAGCTGTGACTACCACTCCCATCATGCTATTGCCTACACCCCCTTCCCAGCATGCCCATACTTCCTTCCTTTTGAGTCGACTTCACTGTGTGTGAGTGTGACAGCAATGGCAAGATGTCAGTCAGTGGTGTCCTGCTGTTGGTTGGTGCACAGTTCCCAGCAGGGCCTTGTGCTCCCCACAGCAGTACCCAGTGTCAGCCATCTTGTCATTTCTTTTCCACTCCCTGTGATGTAAGCATGGTTCAGAGTGGTGTTGATGGGCCAATTGTGAGGGTGACCAATATCTGTGACTACAACTCCCATCATGCCATTGCCTACACCCCCTTCCCAGCATGCCCATACTTCCTTCCTTTTGACTCTGCTTCCCTGTGGGGTAGTGTGCCTGTGCTGACAGGATGGCTGACAGTGTTGTCCTGGCGTTTGTTTGGCTACAAGTGCCAAGAGTGTCCCTGTGCTTCACACAGCATAACCCAGGGTGGTGGTTCTTTGTGGGATATTTAATTAGAGTGTGAGGCATTGCATTCTCCCAGGTGAGTTGTGTGGAGTTTGTGTTAAGGGGGTGTGTGAGGAAAGCTGCTTGTGACTATGGTCAGAGCTGTCACTCCTCCTTCCCACCCAGCCAGATATCCCACCATGGAACATGCTTCCATTGTAGGGAGTGCAAGTTGTCTCTCAGGATGTCAGTCAGTGGTGTCCTGCTGTTGGTTGGTGCACAGTTCCCAGCAAGGCCTTGTGCTCCCCACAGCAGTACCCAGTGTCAGCCATCTTGTCAGTTCTTTTCAACTCCCTGTGATGTGAGCATGGTTCAGAGTGGTGTTGATGGGCCAATTGTGAGGGTGACCAATATCTGTGACTACCACTCCCATCATGCTATTGCCTACACCCCCCTTCCCAGCATGCCCATACTTCCTTCCTTTTGAGTTGACTTCACTGTGTGTGAGTGTGACAGCAATGGCAAGATGGCTGACAGTGGTGTCCTGCTGTTGGTTGGTGCACAGTTCCCAGAAGGGCCTTGTGCTCCCCACAGCAGTACCCAGTGTCAGCCATCTTGTCAGTTCTTTTCCACTCCCTGGGATGTAAGCATGGTTCAGAGTGGTGTTGATGGGCCAATTGTGAGGGTGACCAATATCTGTGACTACAAATCCCATCATGCCATTGCCTACACCCCCCTTCCCAGCATGCCCATACTTCCTTCCTTTTGACTCTGCTTCCCTGTGGGGTAGTGTGCCTGTGCTGACAGGATGGCTGACAGTGTTGTCCTGGCGTTTGTTTGGCTACAAGTGCCAAGAGTGTCCCTGTGCTTCACACAGCATAACCCAGGGTGGTGGTTCTTTGTGGGATATTTAATTAGAGTGTGAGGCATTGCATTCTCCCAGGTGAGTTGTGTGGAGTTTGTGTTAAGGGGGTGTGTGAGGAAAGCTGCTTGTGACTATGGTCAGAGCTGTCAGTTCTCCTTCCCACCCAGCCAGATATCCCACCATGGAACATGCTTCCATTGCAGGGAGTGCAAGTTGTCTTTCAGGATGTCAGTCAGTGTTGTCCTGCTGTTGGTTGGTGCCCAGTTCCCAGCAGGGCCTGGTACTCCCCTCAACAGAGGACCATTGTCAGACATCTTTGAAGTGGCTTTTCACTCCCTGTGAGGTGTGCATGCTTCAGTGTGAGCTTGCTGGGCCATGTGGGTGGGGGATGTTGAGCTGTGACTACCACTCCCATCATGCTATTGCCTACACCCCCTTCCCAGCATGCCCATACTTCCTTCCTTTTGAGTCGACTTCACTGTGTGTGAGTGTGACAGCAATGGCAAGATGGCTGACAGTGGTGTCCTGCTGTTGGTTGGTGCACAGTTCCCAGCAGGGCCTTGTGCTCCCCACAGCAGTACCCAGTGTCAGCCATCTTGTCAGTTCTTTCCACTCCCTGTGATGTGAGCATGGTTCAGAGTGGTGTTGATGGGCCAATTGTGAGGGTGACCGATATCTGTGACTACAACTCCCATCATGCTATTGGCTACACTGACTTCACCAGCATACACAGAATTCCTTCCTTTCAGTGAGCTTCCCTGTGAGGTGGTGTTCTAGTGGTGGCAATATGTCTGACAGTGTTTGTTGGTTAGATTTGTGCCACTGCCTTGCTCTTATTTGTTGTTAGGTTTGTACATGTCATGACACAGTTACATATCACTATGAGATGGCAGGTATTGTGTTTGTCTGACTAACATACACATCTTGGGATGATTATGTTTTGGTTGCTGTGGATTTGCTAAGGGTGCATGGTTTGACTATCCCCTTGACAGTGATGTGTGTGTATTGTCACACAATATTGGGTATATTGATTGTGTACTCACCAGGCTCTGGGATGTTTGATAGTCCATATACGCTCACTGGTGGTAGGATGGCCCGCACCTTCTCCTCCCAGGGCCTGAGGTATACTGGTTTGGCAGGAGGGCCACTGCCGGTGCGATGACTCAAGGCGTAATCCTTCTTTAGTAGGTCCTTGACCCTCCTGCGCACATCATACCACCTGTTCTGGATGTCTTCCTTTGTGCGTAAACATGGTGATTGTGCGTTCACCCTGTCGACGATCCTTTCCCACATCTTGGTTTTCTGCGACATGGGTGTCTGTTGGACCAATGTACCAAACAACTGTGGCTCTACCCTGAGGATCTCATCTACCAGGACTTCCAATTCACTGTCTAGGAACTTTGGATTCTTCTTTGGGGGCATGGTGAGGGGTGGTGGTGGGTGTTGATGTGTGTGTGAGTGTGCAAGTGAGGGTGGGTGGGTGTAGGTTTAGCTGGGTATATGTGAGGGTGCTATTTGGGAGGTGCTAATGGTGTGTGGCTTGTGTGATGAATGAGTTGTGAGTGTGTCTGTGGTTGCTGTCTGATGGTGTTCTGTGCTGGCAGGTCAGTTGAATTTGCAAAGGCTCATGGTAGTGATGTGTGGCCTTTATATGGGTGGGGTTGTGGGTGTGTCTTTGTTCCATGTTTTTTCACCCCTGTATTTATTGACTTTGTCATTGCTTGTTTGGCCCTTTTTTTTTTTATTTTTCCTTTGTGGGTTTTGGGCATGTAGGAGACATTCTTCTGACCGAGTAGGATGCTGAAGTTGGCTCGTGCAGGCTTCTCCGAGTCTTTCAAGCTGTGTTTCTGCTGGGTTTCATGTGCGGCGTACGCGTCGGTCGCGGAGTATTGGGTTGCTTCGGTTCGGTTTTGTATGCGTGTCGGTCGTGCGGCTTGGGCTCCGTGCGACTCGGTCTGATTTTCCACGCATTGCATCGTACTGTGCGGGTCGGAGTTTGCGGGTACGTTTCTGTCGGGTTCATTCCTGGTGCGTGTCGGTCGGTTCGATTCGCGTGGTTTTCCGGCCGGATAGCTGTTTTCCGTGCGGTTCGGTCGTTCGGCTTGTGTTCCGTGCGAGTCGGTCGTTATTCACATGCATTGCATCGTACTACGCGGATCGGGAGGCGCCGGTACGTGTCGGTCGGACAATATTCCCATACCGAGTCGGTCGGTACGTTTTCCGGCCCGAATCGGAATCGGCCCCAAAGTATTATATTTTTTTAATGTTGATTTTGTACTTGTTTACGAATTTAATGTTTGTTTTGAGGTTTTTTGGTGGAGTATGCTCTGTCAAACATAAAAGAAAACGTTATATTTTTGGTTAATTGGATTATTTTTATTATTTAGTCTCTATTTTTCTTTATTTGTAACTTAAAGATACACTTACTTTTTAGTTGATGAAGTGTCTTTTGTTGATGTTGATTTCTGTAAAAGCTGTTAAGAAAAAAACATTTGTTAGCTCTGTTTTATTTTGTATTAAATTAATTACTTTTAAATAGTTTACTTTATTTGTTGGTTAAGTTATATACTTACTTTCTGATATATTTTTTATAACGTTGATTTTAATATTGTTGTGTATGTAAATCTTTGTGCTAAATTTTCTAGGTGGAATTTTAGTGAAGTTAAATCTGTGATATGTAAAGGAAAACATGTTATAGTTATTTTTAGTATTAATTTTATTTATTTAGTTACAAAGGGGCCTATTAGGATGGCGGGCGGACTTCAGTCCGCCCGCCATCCTAGCGGTGCTGGGACCATCCGCCATACGTGCGGCGGCCCCGCTCCACAAATTAGGATGCGACCGCCACTCTGGCGGTCGCATTCTGCATATCTAATATTGCGGCGGGTGCTGCTGTAAGCAGCACCCGCCGCAATACCAAATAGGCATGTTGCGCATCGCCATGCACAACATGACAGGCACCGCGCGGTGCCTGCCACCATGAGCATGGCAATGTAGGAGGGTACCATAGGTACCCTCCAAGTGCAGCCCCCCACCCCACCAACCCCCTGGGGGCCCGCAATGGGCCCCCACAGCAATTCCCGCCAGCCCTTTCATGGCGACATCGCCGCCATGAAAGGGCCGGAACCGCCAGGCATCATAATATGGATGGCGGTGCCTTCCAGGCACCGCCACCATATAATGCCCGAGTTCCGCCCGGACGGCAATCGTGACGATTGCCGACCGGCGGAAAAGCGGCAGACGGACTTTCCGTCCGCCGCGGTACCCCCCGCCTTAGTAATATGGCGGGGGGTAAATTGTGTTGTGATGGCGGGCGGATTGCCACAAGCCGGCCGGGCGGTGGCAATCCGCCCGCCATCATAATGTGCCCCAAAGTTTTGTGCTTACCTTTATTGAGGGATTTTCGGAATAGTTGTATGCGTACTTGTTCTTCATTCTGTGTTCTCTCTCGGAAAGGTTTGCTCTTTCTCCGTGGTTGTCCGTTATTCGGTAAATTTTATGTTAATTAATTCATTGGTTTTATAGTGTTTATTTAATCAGTTAGAGTTTTCTATTGGTTTGTGTTGGCGTAGTTTACATTTATTGGTTGAGATAGCTTTTTGAATTTTTTAGCTGTTACCAATTCATTTGTTTCACATTTATTACGTTTATTTATGGTTTGTTTTATTTTGTTAATTGTTGTTATTTAAATTTATATGTAGATAAATGTGATATATTTTTCATATATGAGATATATTTGTGTTTGTTTATTTTCGGTAGTTGTGATATATTTTTAATGTTGTATTGTTTGTTTATTTATTTGTTTTTGGATTTTTAATTTATTTCTTTTAATTAATTTTATTATTGTGTAATTATTTTTTTGGTTTGTTTAAAATATTTGGTGTATTTTATTTAATTATATTATTGCAAATGGTATTTTTTATGTTTAAATATAATTTTCAATATAGTTTATATGTATTTTATTGATGTTTGTGTTGTCGAAATTGTTTATATCGATGTTTTTGATGTGTTTAATGTTATTTTAATGTTATCGATATTTTTGTTTTCTTTATTTTTGTTGTCGATATTTTTGTCATCGAGATTTTTTTAGACAATATTTATTTATCGATGTTAGTGTCATTTCTGTTTTGTGTATTGGGTATTGATATTTTTGTATGCAATATTGTTGTCTCGATATTTTTGTAGTGCGATGTTATTGGAGTCGATGTTGTATCAGTGATCCATGTTTAGACATTTAAACTATTCTTAGTTCCTCATTGCAACGTTCCACAATACTATACTATTATTTTTCAATAAAGTACACAATGTAATAAAGAGGCACTAATTCATTTTTCTCTTACTTCCCAAAACATTCACCACTAACCTCTTAAACACATACCAGCTAATAGATACAGTTCATTTGATATATTCATTCTATCACTGTAATGCTCTTTTTTTTATCAAACTCTCATATACATGTTCATTTCTAATGTATTTTTTATAAAGAATTAAAATGTTTTGTACATACCAGCAAATTCAGTTTGTAGATTATATTGTTGTTTTAGCTCTTTCTGGATAGTTTTGACACTGTTAGGATTTGTAAAAACTAATCACAAGAATAGTACACCACTCTCATACAAAGCACCATGAAATGGCAACCTCTTTAACTTTGCACTCTGTGATCATGAGAAAGGCAGCAAATGAAATCATGTCTTTCATTTTAGACTGCACTATCTCCACTTGTGAATGGTTAGTATTTGTTAACCCTTTCCCTTCCTTTCAAACGAGATTCCTATATATGTGTACACAAAGGAAATCCTCAGCACACGTCTGTAGTGTATCTAAACATTTATCTGCACATTGCATGCATAAATATTAACACAGTATTTTGAGTTTCTTGTTTTTCTTTCTTTATTCTTATAGTTTCTCTTCAGCGGGCACGTGTTTCGTCGCATACACTGGGAAATTGTCCCGCGACTTTCATCCTCTCCAACCTAATACATTTCTCCCTTAGACCCTCTTGTCTAAGAGGTTGTCCACCCTTTGCTGACGAAGTTGTGGCATTGTTACCAGACACATTATTAAAAAGATCCTCTGCCTCTCTGTCCCTGTTCATCCTTTCACTTGTAAAGGTAGTCATTGTGCCTCCTGGGCTGCCCCATATAGGACTAATAGACCTTCGAACGGACAGTGGTATTGAGTTAGGTGAAACGGCGCCACTCAGGAAAATAGCACATATATCAGTTTCGATAGATCCTAAATTCTGAACGGTGCTGTAAGGTGAGGAGAACCACCAACCTCCCCCGAAATTGCGGCCAAGGCCACTGAATACACAAAGGAAATCCTCAGCACACGTCTGTAGTGTATCTAAACATTTATCTGCACATTGCATGCATAAATATTAACACAGTATTTTGAGTTTCTTGTTTTTCTTTCTTTATTCTTATAGTTTCTGAAGTGGTGCTGTTTCACCTAACTCACCTAACTCAATACCACTGTCCGTTCAAAGGTCCTATATATGTGTGTTCGCGATGTATTCGCGATGATCGCGGAGAAATCGTGAAAAAAAACAGGAGTTCGAACTTATATCTAGCTTAATTATAAAAAAATGTGAATACTACACACCAGTTTAATAAATAGTCCTGAGTTGGAAATTAAAGTTTGCCATTACTTAAATTGTGTCATCACTCCTCAACTTTAAAAAAAATGTTCTGTCTCTTTAACACCCTTCCCCCCAATACACTCTTAGCTCAGTGAACCTAACAACCCAGTGGAACCAGTAGGTCACAAGTTCACAGCACATTCTAGAAGGAACATGCTACTTCCAAATGAGATACAGAAGGTGTGGTTTACTCCACAGATTCAAAAGCATATCAATGTCTGTATTACATTTCTTTTTTAAACAACAGCCAATAATAAGACTCCTTCCTTAGACATCCAACACACTACTTAATTTTATTCACTTCATACTAACAGCAGCCAATGAAATATATATATATATTTTTTCTTAAAACACATCTATTTTAACTATTTTTCATTTGCAAAACTACCTCATTCAACTCCAGCCTTCTTCTTACTACTATTGCTCCTTCACTTCAAAATGCTTAGAGTATGGATTGTGGGCCACAGCTATATCTATTGGGCTAAAGAGCAAGCAAAAAAGAGAGGTATTGACAGGGACTTCAGTCTGCAAAATGTGCAGATTACTCGGTTTGGCCAGAGAGGGTTAAAGTTTCATCAGTTGCTGGCTTTGGTTAAATCCATTGTGGATTCCCAAGCTCCTGACTTCATGATTGTGCACTGTGGTGGCAATAACCTAAGCACATTGACTGGGATAGGCCTGGAAATCCTAATGAAAGAAACCTTTGCAAACTGATGTCGCTTATCCCTCACCCTGTCTAGGTGCACTCTAATATATGCCAAAGACAGAAATGGAAGTAGTCAAATCAATTCTGTCCACAGATTGACAAAGCCAGGAAACATGTGAATAAAACTGTTTTTGCATTCCTCAAAGACCATCGCATGGGCTGTATCTATAACAACATTCTGCGTATTGACATGCAACGATGATGGAGTGCACTTTACAGATGAAGGCAACAGGGTGTTTCTAAGTAACCTGAAACTCTGCATTCGGTCTTATGTGTATCTGTCATATACACACAACCAACACAATGGCTCTTGTCAGAGCCACCCTAGTACCCGAAATATTGTGAAGTTTTTTACTAAAGGTTTTTTTTCTTCAGTTTTTGGGGATCTTTGCAACGAAGTCGCGATCCCCATGGACACGTTGCGAAAACGGAAAACAAAAGCAGACATTCAATGACCACCAACACATCCAAAAATAATATGTAAAAAAATCCATTCTGAACATTGCACCACACATATTACTATATACATACTTCTTTCAAAGCATGTTTAAACTCATTTTTGTACTAAGTTTCTTTAAAGACCATCTATCAGACCTATTTTCCGTTTTCGCAGTTATTCGGGTCTTTGCGATAACGTTGTAAACTGCGATGATACCGCCTTTTCCATAAAGTCTAAAACACATATATCCACACATACTACAGTATTTTACACACTAGGGGTTTCTTATAGTATTCTCTAAAGTCATGTTTTTGCATAGAGTTTCTATAAAAACCACCCCTAAAACCTATTTTATCTTTACGAGGGGACTGCGGAGATCGCAATGACATCGGTAATCGGGATTCCCCTGGATACGTCGCAAAAACAGAAACAAAAGCAGACATTCAATGACCACCAACACTTCCCAAAATAATATCTAAAAATCCATTGTGAACATTGCACTACATATATTACTATATTCATACTTCTTTCAAAGCATGTTTAAACTTATATTTTTGCACTAAGTTTCTTTAAAAACCATCTTTCAGACCTATCTTCCGTTTTCGCGGTTATTCGGGACGTCGCGATGTTGACGTTAACTGTGATGGTCGCGCCTTTTCCATAAGTGAAAAAACATATATGCACACATATTACAGTATTTTACACACTAGGGGTTTATTACTGTACACTTCAACCATCTCTAAAACCTATTTTCCATTTTTGCAGTGAGGCCGGAAACGTAATCACAGGGATTGCAATGACCAACATCATCGCGATCCCCATGGTTACGTCGCAAAAGCTGAAAGCAGAAGCAGGAATTCAATAGCCACCACCACATTAAAAAATCATAACTATCTAATTAATTCTACCCATCACAGTAGATAACTCACTATATAGATAACTCTATAAAAACATTTATCAAAATCTCAACATCTCTATAACAATGCCTATTAATGATTCACTGATATCAATTTTTTGTATTCCCACCAATTTTCACGACAACGTCAGCAGTCGCGACGTCCCCGTTATAGTACACAGGGGGCTGCACTGGCGATTGCGTCGCCATTGCGAATATCTTGCGCAATAAAAAAATCCATTTTGGACCCATAATTTGAATCACTGACACCCCCATTTCTCAACCATGGGGTCATCGTATCTCCACCCTGACCCCTTATGTGGGCTTTCACACACATTTTCAGCCCCGGGAACCGTTCCTGATAGATAAAATGGAGGCTGCAACTTTATGTTCAGGTTGCGTCCAGCCAATCAGAGCATTACCGTTGGCGCGTGCATTCGCGATTAATCGCGAAACCACCGGGAAATATCAGCGGCCAGAGATTTCACTATAATTTTAAACTTAAATTTCTCAACAACTTCCAAACGGATTTGCACCAAATAAGCAAAAGGCACTTCCTTGAACCAGCATCTACCTCCCTGCCAAATTTGGTGTAAGTCCGTTCAGCGGTTTGGGCTATAGGTGTGGCTAAAGGTTCCTATGGGAATTAACATTTCAAAAACAACCTTATTTTGCACCCCAAATTCTCGGTCCCCACTGCATGGATCACACCCAAACGTTCCATGACAACCAGAACCTACCTTGACAGTCTTTTGAGAAAATTTCATGAAGATTGGTCAAACGATGTCAAAGTTATAGGCAAGTAAAAAATGATTTTCCTATGGAAACTAGGTCCAAACTATAACTACCTACTGGTGACTGCCAGTAGGTGATACATAGATATATGTAGTATATTACCTACTGGCTGTCACCAATAGGTAGTTATAGTTAGGACCTAGTTTCCATAGGAAAATCATTTTTTGTTTTGCCAATAACTTTGGCACCGGTTGACGAATCTTCGCGAAATTTTCTAAACTAATGGGGCGATCCGGTCAGCTCCTGTCTTGAAAGTTTCGGTTGAACCAAGTCACAAGAAAAAAGGTCAAAAATCAAGATAAGGGGGCAGGGTAGAAACAACCTGACCCCCTAGGCCTGCTCAGGGGGTCCCACAGGGACCCTGAGGGCCAAAAAAAGCATTTTTATTAAATATTTCCGGCCAGATTCGCGTAGGGTCTGCGAATCCGGCAGAACATTTTTTTTAAAAATGAAGTGCGGTCTCCCGCACTTCATTTTCTTGAGTCACCTGGGTTGGGCCAGGTCCCGGGGGCATTGGAATATGCCTCCGGGACCTCCCCGGGGCAATATTTATTTAAATGTGGGGGGCTCATGGCCCCCCTGCAGCCCTGGGGACCGCCACCTCCCTGGGGCTTTATAATAAACAAAATGCGTGGGGGGGCTCCTGCCCCCCTGCGCAGCCCAGGGGGCCACCACCTCCCCGGGCTCTGCATTGGTTTAAATATTGTAGTGTGGGGGGCTCGAGCCCCCCCACACGCCCGAGGACCACCACCCCCTGGGGCACTAATTAAGAAACGCTGGGGGTCCGTTGCGGGGCCCCAGGGACCACCACCTCCCCGGGGCTTTACACATGAAGGAAGGGGGGCCATGTGGCCCCCCTCGTGGAGCCCTCCATGGCCCTGGGGACCACCAACACCCAGGGCAGGCTCCAGCAATGTCCCGGGGTGCCCACCCTGGGACATTGCAGTTTGCTATGGCACTCTATCATAGCAAACTCTGCTTTGCTTCATGGAAGCGAGAGCAGAAAAATGCTCTCGCTTCCATGAAGCAAAGCAAATTGTTTTTGGGCAAAGGGAGCTGCATGTCAGCAGCTCCCTTTGCCCAAAAGCAATGCCGGCTCCCGCAGGAGGCGGGAAGACGGCAGGGACTGCGGGGGCCTTGGGGCTCCCCCCGTGGTCCCCAACGAGAGGCCAAGCCCAGGGGATGGGGTCCCTGAGGCCAAAAATGGCCAACGAGCTGGGCCACTTGGCCCCCCTTCCTCTTTTAATTATTTAAAAAAATAAAATAAGGCCGGGCCCTGGGGTATGGGGTCCCTGGGGCCAAAATTGTCCACAGGAGGGGGCTACGCAGCCCCCCTCCAAAATAATTTAAAAAAAAGGCAGGGCAGGCCCTGGGGGATGGGATCCCCGGGGCCAAAAGAGGCCCAGAGAAGGGGGGCCATGCGGCACCCCTTCCATAAAAAAAGTTTTGGCCGGGCCCCAGGGGATGGGGTCCCCGTGGCCAAAATCGACATAGGGAGGGATGCAGCACGGCCCCCCTCCCCTTAAAAAAAATATATAAGCAAAGACCAAGCCCCGGGGGGATGGGGTCCCTGGGGCCAGAATAGGCCTCATGAGGGGAACCCGTGCCCTCCTCGCTTCGTATGTTTTTAAAAAAAAAAAATGAAAAGTCAGTCTGGCCCTGGGGGATGGGGTCCCTGGGGCCCAAAAGGGTCAGGGGTGTGGCCCCCCTTCCTAAAATAAAAAAAAATAACGGAAACCCGCAACTCACGGAAGCCCCGCCCCCTTTCACTACTACTCTGCAAACGCATCTCCTGGCGCGTTCTATGTTTGGGGATGAAGTCCCCTTCCCTAATGATGGTCCTGAGAGGTGGTCCGAGGCCATGCCCCTTTTTACACCACTCTGCAAAGGCACCTCTTGGCGCACTGCTGGTGGGGCAATGAGGTCCTCTTGTGTCCTGAGGACCTCAGGACTAAAGTGGACTTTATCCCCCGAGCAGCAGTGCACCAGGAGGGGCATTTGCAGAGTGGTGTAAAAAGGAGGCGTGGCCTTGGACCATGTTAGACTTGGCATCTTTTGGCGTGTTTCCCCTGACTTTTTGCTTTCTGACCTCCCGGTTTTGACTCTGTTTTTGCTGGTGTGATGATTCTGCGCACTTTCCTCACTGCGGTCCAGTGGGAAAGTGCAAGTGCTCCTGTATAAAATGTGTTATGGATTGGTGTTTCCATGATTGGCCTATTTGGTTTATGTGTCAGTCCCTTGTAAAGTGCACTGCAAGTGCCAGGGCCTATAGACCAAATGCTGTTGGTGGGCTGCAGCACTGGATTGTGCCACCCACGCAAACAGCCCGTAAAGTGTAACTCGGGCCTGCCATCGCAGAGCCCGTGCGCAGCCTGGGGCTGCCATGTCGACTTGGCAAGTGCACACACTTGCAAGTCCCTAAACCTTCCCTTTGCTACATGTTAGCCACCCCTAAGGTAGGCCCAAGGTACCCCTGTGGGCAGGGTGCGTTGTACGCGAAAGGTAGGACATGCCCGGGTGTGTGCGGCATGTCCTGATAGTGAATTACAGCCTAGTTCGTTTTTCACTATTGCAAGGCTACCTGTTCCCCCTAGGCCAGAACGGGCGGTTTTGATTATTACAGTATATAATCCTAACTGACCCCGGGAACATGGTAGAAATTCGAGTTTAGTATGCCTGGACTCAGAATGATAAAATGCAGCTTTTAGTAAGGTTGGTTTTAACATTCTGTGTTTGAAAATACCACTTTTAGAAAGTGGGTATTTTCTTGCCTAACCATCCAAGCCTGCCTCTGCGAGGTTGTGTATTCCGTGTCTGGAATGTGAGTGACAGGGGCTGGGGGATGCCAGGAGACAGGGTGAGTCAGCGCAGGGCTGAATAGCCAGATCGACCTGTAGATGGGTGGGAGGGGTCGCACCTGGGCCCTAAATAGGACAGTGCCTTCCCTCCACAATGCTGGCTCCACCTCCTGTGGTGCGTCTGATGTCCCTGGCCCACTCACTGAAAGAAGGGACGGAGACTTGTCAACAAAGTGCTCCAGAACTGGTTTGGACTAGGCAAAGGCCTCTCTGCCTTCAGAGAACAAAGGAATTTGGGATATAAATATTGGGGCCCTGACCCCATGAATTTAGATCTCGCTGGAATCAAGGAACCTGCCAAGACGAAGAGCTGGAAGAGCTGCCAGGAGGAGTACTGCCCCTTTGCTGTGTTGTTGCTTTGTTGGGTTGGCCTGCAGCTGCTGCTTCTGCCTTGGGCAGTGAAAGGACTGGACTGAACTTTCTACGAACTTGTGCTGAGTATCTCCAAGGGCCAGGAACCGAGCTGGCCTCCTGTTAAGAAGTCTCAGGGACTACAAAGACTTCACAAGCCTCTGGGTACCGCTTCTGGAACGCTGTTTCAGTTGCCACAGAGGAAGGGAACCGCAACCGACTCCGTCAACCGAATCCATCCCTGGCCGGTGACCTGTTTGCACCGCAGACCGCATCGCCCCGCTTCGCATCGCAACCCTGGTCTCACCGTGGCGACGTCCGACGCCGCCAACATCGAGCCGCTGCTTGCACCGTGACCTGTGGGCACCGCAGTTCGCATCGCATCGCTTCACTGGGCCAGCCGGACCAGACCGACACTGTCGCTGCAACTGGCTCAAGAGTCGAGACCGCACCGCATTTGGGGCCCCGCTCGCACGTCTGCGACGCACCGCTCCGACTCGCACCGCTGTCCGACGCCAGCTCCCGCACTCCGGCTTGGTCGCCTGCATCGCAACCTGTCAGCACCGCATCGAGCATCGTCTCGCCCTGCATCGCACGCCTTGGACTCACCGACTCCGTCTGCACGACGCTCATCGAGCCGCTGCCTGCACCGCATCGAGGGACACCGCACCTTGCATCGCTCCGTCTTGCACCGCAACCGCGACGAACGCCGACCGGCTCGTACACCCCGTACCAGCCACAACGAGAAAAGGTACTGTGACCGAGTCTGTTCATGACTCTGCTGGCCCGTATCGACGCGGTCGGCTGGAACTGTTAGACTCTGTGGTTTTCAGCAACACGGTAGGCTCGGACGGAGCTACCGACGCGTACGAACTTTGCTTTTGTGCTATTCCTGCAAAGAAGAAGTTAACGTATCAAGTATTCATTCGTAAAGTATAGTATTGTGGATTTTTGTCGTAATTGGTCTTGTCTTGAGTATATAAAATATTGGTTATTTTTCTAAACTGGTGTGGTGTCCGTTTGTAGTGCTTACACTGTATTACTGTTGGTTATGTGCAAATGCTTTACACACTGCCTCTGAATTAAGCCTGACTGCTCGTGCCAAGCTACCACGAGGGTGAGCAGGGGTTACTTCACGAGTGTAACAACCCTTACCCTGACTAGGAAGAAGGGTCCCTACTTGGACAAAGGTGCAAGCCCTTGCCAACTAGAGATCCCATTTCTAACATTGGTTGTCAGCGGTGAGGATAGGACTTGTGTTTGCACTTGACTTACAGTGATTGGTGTGCACTACTACCATATCGCAGACCATTACGTACCACATACTGGTTCTTTTTCTTTTGGCCTATTTTTGATCTTGCCAGTTTTCAACTCACGACTTTTGTCATGCCTGAATCAATTGCATCATCCGTTGCATCTCTGGAAGTTATCTTTGAGGAGGACAGGTTGGAATCCTACGCCGTAAAGGAGTTACGAGCGATTTGTAAAAACCTGAAAGTCCAAATTAAAGGCCTCACAAGGAAGGAGGAGCTACAGAAGGCGCTGAGGGCCTGGGTAGCAGCCAGACATGCCAATGGGCAGCCTGGTGGTCTCAGTGAGGAGGCGGAGGAGCCTATTTCCAGGGTGGATGTGCTTTTGGGGAGGGGGGAACCCACCAGGTCAGGCAGCAGCAGTCTGTCCCCAGAGGAGCTGGAGGACAGACGGGAGGCAAGGCAGTTCGAGCTGCAGAAGCTCAGGCTGGAGAGTGAGCGGGAGGAGAAGAGATTGGCCATAGAGGAGAGGAAGATGCTCTTAGAGCATGAGAGAGAACTGAAGGAGCTAGAACTTAGGAGTAAGTCAGGCTCAGATGGTGGCAGCAATTCGTCTAGAAAGGCAGACAGGATTGTGCACATTCCCAAGAACGTAGGCAAGGAGTTCAAGAAGGGGGATGACATACAAAGGTGGTTCCAGGGTTATGAGGCAGCCATACACATGAATGGGGTCCCTGAGGAGAATTGGGGAGCAGGATTGTGGCCACTTTTCCCGGAAGAAGCAAGGGATGCTCTGATAGCTTTGGGTAAGGGGTATCACCTCACCTATGCTGACATGAAGGATGCCCTTCTCACGAAGTATGGTCTTACTCCTGAAAAGTACAGGGATCAGTTCAGGTCCAGTAAGAAGTCTGATGTCAACACTTGGTTGGAATGTGTGGATGTGTTCTGCAGGTCTCTGGATGGTTGGGTGAAGGGCAGTAGTGTAACAGATTTTCAGGGGCTCTACAACTTGATTGCATGGGAGCACTTGTCTAGTCTATGTTTTGCAGATCTGCGCCAGCACCTAGTGGATAGTAAGCTAACTGACCCCAGGAAGCTTGCTATGGAAGCGGACCGCTGGGTGAGTACCAGGGTCCACAAGAAAGCGTTTGGGGAGACTCAGCCAAAGGTGGGCAGGGTCCCCAGCAGAAAGGTGGGGGGACAAGGGTAAAGCACAGGAGTTCTCTAAAGGGCCCCAAACTAGTACCCAGGGTAAAGGTTCCCAGCCCCCGGTGATAAGAAGAAAGGGGTCTCTACAGGGAAGCCTGTTGAGACCGGCCCCGCAAGTGCTATGCATGTGACCAGGTAGGTCACTTTAAGGGGGACCCCAAGTGCCCGAAGGGGGACACAGCCACCCACCGGTGGACAGTCCAAAGTGTTGGCTAGTGTAGCGCTTGGGGAGGAGGGGTGCCCACAGGAGGGTGGGGATCCCGCAGAAATGACCCTTGTCTCACTCGGGGACAGTGAGATGGTCCTAGGAAACCAGGTGCCCCCTAACACGAAGAAATATAGCACCTGGGTGACCATTAATGGGAACAGGGTAGAGGCTCTCAGAGATACTGGAGCCAGTGTGACCTCAGTCCGGTGTCACCTGGTATCTGAGAAGCAAGTAGTCCCAGGAGCATTCCACCAAGTAGTTGCTGTCGACAACTCTGAGCGCCAGTGTATGGTGGCGCAGGTTCCCTTTGAATGGGGGGTCTCAGGTCCCTTGAGAGTGGTTGTGAGCCCTACCATGCCTGTAGATTGTCTGCTAGGAAACGACCTGGAGCAGTCCTCGTGGAAGGAGGTTGAGCTCAGGTCTCACTTGGAGATGCTTGGGTTGCCAGAGTGGGCATGCGTGTCTACTCGGTCAATGGCGGCCAGAAAGGGTGATCAAGAGGACTTGGAGCCTGAAACAGTGGCCCAAGTCCCTGCCAAGAGAAGGGGCAGGGGCGCGGGAAACCGGCCCCCGAAGTTCCCACGGACCGGGAGGAGGCGGACCTCGAGGGGGACGCCCGGTGCCTACAGGGGAGCAAGTAGCCGAACTGGGAGACATCTCTGAGCTGACCCATTGGCAGCAAGAAGGGGGTCCCACCAGGGAGGAGTTCTGCAGGGAGCAGAACGAGTGCCCTACTCTGGAGGGTCTGCGGCGGCAGGCTGCAGACCAGGCAGCTGGTAATCAGTCCGGGTCACATCTGATCTACTGGGAGAGTGGTCTCCTATACAGTGAGCCTAAGGTTGCTGAGCCTGGGTCAGCCCGTGTGCTGGTGGTACCCCAGCGCTTCAGGACCTTCCTACTGGGTCTGGCTCATGACGTGCCTTTGGCAGGACATTTGGGGCAGGACAAGACCTTGACAGGCTTGTCACCCACTTCTTTTGGCCCCAAATGCGAAGGCAGTCAGATGCACACTGTAGGTCTTGCCAAACTTGCCAGGCAAGTGGTAAGAGTGGGAGGAAGGTCAAAGCTCCTCTCCAACCTTTTCCGGTTGTTGGAACACCCTTTGAAAGGGTAGGGATGGATATAGTGGGGCCACTGGATCCCAAGACAGCCATGGGCAACAGGTACATCCTGGTCTTGGTGGACCATGCCACCCGGTACCCGGAGGCAATCCCTCTCAGGACAACGACGGCGCCAGTGGTGGGCCGGGCGTTAATGGGGATCTTTTCCCGTGTGGGATTCCCCAGAGAGGTGGTTTCTGATAGGGGGACCAATTTCATATCGAAGTATATGACATCCCTGTGGAAGGAGTGTGGGGTAACCTACAAGTTCACCACTCCTTACCACCCACAAGGAAACGGTCTGGTGGAGAGATTCAACCAGACCTTGAAAGGCATGATCAAGGGTCTAACAGAACCCATGAGGCGTAAGTGGGACGTCCTCTTGCCATGCCTACTCTTTGCGTACAGGGAGGTGCCTCAGAAGTCTCTTGGGTACAGCCCCTTTGAGCTCCTGTATGGCCACCCTGTCAGAGGACCTCTGAGTTTGGTGAAGGAAGGCTGGGAGGCGGCTCCCAGGAAAACTCCCCAGGATGTATTTAGCTACATGCTGGCCTTTAGAAACCAAACTGCCCGCTTCAGGAAACTCGCTCAGGCGAACCTAGAAGCAAGCCAGGAAGAAATGAAGAGATGGTATGACCAGAACGCCACTCTGGTCGAATTTCAACCTGGGCAAAAAGTGTGGGTAATGGCCCCAGTGGCACCTTGTGCCTTGCAGGACAAGTGGACTGGGCCATATGAGGTAAAGGAGCGCAAAAGTGACGTCACCTACCTGGTGGATTTGCAGGCTCCAAGGAACCCTTTGAGGGTCCTTCATGTGAACCGCCTCAAGCCCCACTTCGAGAGGTCCGAAGTGAGTATGCTCTTGGCGACAGATGATGGGGTGGAAGAGGAGAGCGATCCTCTCCCTGACCTCCTGTCTACCAAGGAGCATGATGGGTCAGTAGAGGGTGTGATCCTCTCCCTACTCTGACTCAGGAGCAGCAGGGGGACTGTCGCCAGTTGTTGGGACAGTTCGCCCCACTGTTCTCTCTGACTCCCGGTGTTACTCACTGGTGTACCCATGACGTGGACACCGGTGACAGCCATCCTGTGAAGCACAAGATTTACAGGTTGACTGACCGGGTCAGAGCCAGCATCAAGGAGGAGGTCTCTAAGATGTTGGCGTTAGGGGTGATTGAGCCCTCCCACAGTCCTTGGGCCAGCCCAGTGGTCTTGGTCCCAAAGGCTGCGGCACCCGGTGCCACTCCAGAACTCCGGTTTTGTGTGGACTACCGTGGGCTCAATGCCGTCACCAGGACTGACGCGCACCCCATCCCCAGAGCTGATGAGCTCATTGATCGGTTGGGAGCTGCCCGGTTCCTCAGCACGTTTGATTTAACGTCTGGGTACTGGCAGATTGCCTTAACCGATGGGGCCAAGGAGAGATCAGCATTCTCAACCCCAGAAGGTCATTACCAATTCCGGGTGATGCCCTTTGGGTTGAAGAATGCCCCTGCCACCTTTCAGAGGTTGGTCAATCAGGTGTTGGCTGGGCTGGAGGATTTCAGTGCCGCCTACCTGGATGACATTGCTGTGTTCAGTTCCAGCTGGGAAGAACATTTACAGCACCTTGAGAAAGTGTTGAGGGCTCTGCAAGGTGCAGGCCTCACGATCAAGGCCAGTAAGTGCCAGATCGGGCAGGGTTCGGTGGTATACTTGGGACACCAGGTAGGAAGCGGCCAGGTGGCGCCCTACAACCCAAGATTGACACCATTCTGGCTTGGGAGCCCCCAAGACCCAGACAGAGGTGAGAGCCTTCTTAGGTCTCACCGGTTACTATAGGAGATTTGTTAAGGGCTATGGCACCATCGTTGCCCCCTTAACAGAGCTGACCTCTAAGAGGCAGCCCAGGAAAGTGATCTGGACTGAGTCCTGCCAGAAAGCTTTTGATGCCCTGAAGGCAGCCATGTGCACGGCGCCCGTGCTCAAGGCACCTGACTTCTCCAAAGAATTTGTCGTGCAGACTGACGCTTCAGAGCATGGTGTGGGAGCGGTGCTCTCACAACTGAACGAAGAGGGCCTGGATCAGCCTGTAGTCTTCCTTAGCAGGAGACTACTTCCCAGGGAACAGAGGTGGAGTGCCATAGAAAGGGAAGCTTTTGCTGTGGTCTGGGCGCTGAAGAAGTTGAGACCATACCTGTTTGGGACTCACTTCCGGGTTCAGACAGACCACAGGCCCCTCAGATGGTTGATGCAAATGAGGGGCGAGAATCCAAAACTGCTGAGGTGGTCCATCTCCCTACAGGGAATGGACTTTACGGTGGAACACCGTCCTGGTACAGAACACGCCAACGCAGATGGTCTGTCCAGGTTCTTCCGCCTTAGTGAAGAGAACTCCAATGGGGTTGGGTAGTTCTCCCTACTTTCAGCTGGAGGGGACATGTGTTAGACTTGGCATCTTTTGGCGTGTTTCCCCTGACTTTTTGCTTTCTGACCTCCCGGTTTTGACTCTGTTTTTGCTGGTGTGATGATTCTGCGCACTTTCCTCACTGCGGTCCAGTGGGAAAGTGCAAGTGCTCCTGTATAAAATGTGTTATGGATTGGTGTTTCCATGATTGGCCTATTTGGTTTATGTGTCAGTCCCTTGTAAAGTGCACTGCGAGTGCCAGGGCCTATAGACCAAATGCTGTTGGTGGGCTGCAGCACTGGATTGTGCCACCCATGCAAACAGCCCGTAAAGTGTAACTCGGGCCTGCCATCGCAGAGCCCGTGCGCAGCCTGGGGCTGCCATGTCGACTTGGCAAGTGCACACACTTGCAAGTCCCTAAACCTTCCCTTTTCTACATGTTAGTCACCCCTAAGGTAGGCCCAAGGTACCCCTGTGGGCAGGGTGCGTTGTACGCGAAAGGTAGGACATGCCCGGGTGTGTGCGGCATGTCCTGATAGTGAATTACAGCCTAGTTCGTTTTTCACTATTGCAAGGCTACCTGTTCCCCTAGGCCAGAACGGGCGGTTTTGATTATTACAGTATATAATCCTAACTGACCCCGGGAACATGGTAGAAATTCGAGTTTAGTATGCCTGGACTCAGAATGATAAAATGCAGCTTTTAGTAAGGTTGGTTTTAACATTCTGTGTTTGAAAATACCACTTTTAGAAAGTGGGTATTTTCTTGCCTAACCATCCAAGCCTGCCTCTGCGAGGTTGTGTATTCCGTGTCTGGAATGTGAGTGACAGGGGCTGGGGGATGCCAGGAGACAGGGTGAGTCAGCGCAGGGCTGAATAGCCAGATCGACCTGTAGATGGGTGGGAGGGTCGCACCTGGGCCCTGAATAGGACAGTGCCTTCCCTCCACAATGCTGGCTCCACCTCCTGTGGTGCGTCTGATGTCCCTGGCCCACTCACTGAAAGAAGGGACGGAGACTTGTCAACAAAGTGCTCCAGAACTGGTTTGGACTAGGCAAAGGCCTCTCTGCCTTCAGAGAACAAAGGAATTTGGGATATAAATATTGGGGCCCTGACCCCATGAATTTAGATCTCGCTGGAATCAAGGAACCTGCCAAGACGAAGAGCTGGAAGAGCTGCCAGGAGGAGTACTGCCCCTTTGCTGTGTTGTTGCTTTGTTGGGTTGGCCTGCAGCTGCTGCTTCTGCCTTGGGCAGTGAAAGGACTGGACTGAACTTTCTACGAACTTGTGCTGAGTATCTCCAAGGGCCAGGAACCGAGCTGGCCTCCTGTTAAGAAGTCTCAGGGACTACAAAGACTTCACAAGCCTCTGGGTACCGCTTCTGGAACGCTGTTTCAGTTGCCACAGAGGAAGGGAACCACAACCGACTCCGTCAACCGAATCCATCCCTGGCCGGTGACCTGTTTGCACCGCAGACCGCATCGCCCCGCTTCGCATCGCAACCCTGGTCTCACCGTGGGCGACGTCCGACGCCGCCAACATCGAGCCGCTGCTTGCACCGTGACCTGTGGGCACCGCAGTTCGCATCGCATCGCTTCACTGGGCCAGCCGGACCAGACCGACACTGTCGCTGCAACTGGCTCAAGAGTCGAGACCGCACCGCATTTGGGGCCCCGCTCGCACGTCTGCGACGCACCGCTCCGACTCGCACCGCTGTCCGACGCCAGCTCCCGCACTCCGGCTTGGTCGCCTGCATCGCAACCTGTCAGCACCGCATCGAGCATCGTCTCGCCCTGCATCGCACGCCTTGGACTCACCGACTCCGTCTGCACGACGCTCATCGAGCCGCTGCCTGCACCGCATCGAGGGACACCGCACCTTGCATCGCTCCGTCTTGCACCGCAACCGCGATGAACGCCGACCGGCTCGTACACCCCGTACCAGCCACAACGAGAAAAGGTACTGTGACCGAGTCTGTTCATGACTCTGCTGGCCCGTATCGACGCGGTCGGCTGGAACTGTTAGACTCTGTGGTTTTCAGCAACACGGTAGGCTCGGACGGAGCTACCGACGCGTACTGAACTTTGCTTTTGTGCTATTCCTGCAAAGAAGAAGTTAACGTATCAAGTATTCATTCGTAAAGTATAGTATTGTGGATTTTTGTCGTAATTGGTCTTGTCTTGAGTATATAAAATATTGGTTATTTTTCTAAACTGGTGTGGTGTCCGTTTGTAGTGCTTACACTGTATTACTGTTGGTTATGTGCAAATGCTTTACACACTGCCTCTGAATTAAGCCTGACTGCTCGTGCCAAGCTACCACGAGGGTGAGCAGGGGTTACTTCACGAGTGTAACAACCCTTACCCTGACTAGGAAGAAGGGTCCCTACTTGGACAAAGGTGCAAGCCCTTGCCAACTAGAGATCCCATTTCTAACAGACCACTATCTGGGTCTTACTGGAGGTGTCAGGTAGGCTAGTCGGCCCCTAACGACCCCCAGCAGCAAAAGGGACTTTAATCCCCATCCAAGAGTGCGCCAGGGAGCGTGTTTGCAGACTGGTGGGCAAAGGGGGCGTGGCCTGCTTAGAGAACTTAACAATGCTGCTGTGTGGGTCTTACTGGAGGTAACAGGAGGGGTAGTTGGCCCCCATGGTTGCCCTTGGGGGCCAACTACCCCTCCTGTTACCTCCAGTAAGTCCCACATAGGGGTAGTGCTAAGAGGTCTTCAGAGGCCATGTCCCCCTTTCTCCACCACTCTGCAAACGCGCCTCCTGGCACACTACGGGTTGGGGGATGAAGTCCACTTTACTCCTGAGGGACTTTGGGGGCCAAGAAGCCCTCCTGGTACCTCCTGTAAGTCCTACGCAGCAGAATTCCTGAGCACTGGCCGGGGGCTCAGCCCCCTTTCTGCACTACTCTGCAAAGGCAACTACTACGTTATAGTTATAAATTAGCATTTAAAAAACCTTAGAAATTAATTGAAAAAAACCATAGGTTTCAGGGACGTTATAGTTAGTAATTAGCATTTAAAAAACCTTTGAAATTCACTGAAAAAACTATAGGTTTCAGGGACTTTATAATTAGTAATTAGCATTTAAAAAACCTTTGAAATTCACTGAAAAAACCATAGGTTTCAGGGATGTTATAGTTAGAAATTAGCATTTAAAAAACCTTAGGAATTCACTGAAAAAACCACAGGTTTCAGGGACGTTATAGTTAGTCTGACATTTCACTCGTACAAAGCCAGAGATATTCGGCCGTTATAGGTAGCGGAGCTAACTGTAACTTGCGCCCCTGCAATGCACTGCTGATGACGTCACATATTACATCACTCATGACATGGTCAGTGACATCACTGATGACATCACAGATGACATCTCAAATGACATCATTGATGACATCACTGGTGACATCATCCACTTAATTTCTGATGCACGTACTCACACCCTATTATAACCTATCATATACCCACTCTAAAATACAGACTACCATTCTCGAAACCATAAACACACTAATACCAGTTAGCACATACCCACTCACTAATTCATAGATCTACACACACATCCACTCACTCACCCATACAGTCACTGATATATGCACTCCTACACCCATACAGACACTCACACACCACCACTCACCCATAGAGTTACTCACACACATAGTCAGTAACCCAAAGAGTCAATCACACTGCCATTTACTCACCTATACAGTTATACACACACCACCTCACTTATTCATACAGATACTAACACATAGTTACTCTCTTATACAATCACTGACACAAGCACACACTCATCCATACAGCCACTCTCACAATCACTCACTCTCCCATAGAGTCACTTATATATTCTAACACTCACATATACTGCATTTTACATATGTAGTTACTCACACATATACCACTGAGACATCTATTCACACACCAACACAGCCATACACACACTCATTCACCCATACAGCCGCTCGCAGACGTACTCATGACCCCCTTCACCCAGTGAATCACCCACTCACACATCCATGCAGGGAGTCACACACACCCCACCCACCCATACAGACACTCAGACACCCAATCATTAACCCATATAGTCACTCATGTAGCTACTTACCAACACATGCAGCAACTTACACACCAACCGACAGACTGATACAGACATTCACACAGATTAGTCACTCACCCATACATTTACTAAGACACGTTTAATCACTTACTTAGAAAGTCAGTCACGCACCCACTAAATCATCCATACAGACACTCATACACCCACTCATTCTTCAATACACCTTGGCGTATATATAGATAACATTCTTAAACTTTTCAGAAACAGTCACTGGATGATGTCATCAGTGATGTCACTGACCATGTCATGAGTGATGTAATATGAGACGTCATCAGCAGTGCATTGCGGGGGCACGAGTTATAGTTAGCTCAGCTGACTATAACAGCCGAACTTCTCTGGTTTTGTATGAGTGAAATGTCAGACTAACTATAACGTCCCTGAAACCGGTGTTTTTTTCAGTGAATATATATATTTATATGTATATATATATATATATATATATATATATATATAATATGTATATAATATATATATATAATATATATATATATAATTTATAATATATATAATTTATAATATATATATATATATATAAATATATATATTCACTGAAAAAAACACCGGTAGAAGGCGTAAGCCGAAACGCGTAGGTCATTTCTGTTTTTGTATGCACCTCCTGCACTTTGCTTTGAGAGGCTTCTAATGCGAGGGGCCTCCTGAAACAACGAAAATTAATAAGTTCCTGGTAGTGCCGTGCTTCATTTCGCCCTGGAAATCATGTGTTAAGAGCGAAGGGCAATTGTGTGGAGTAAGTGAAGGAATATATATATATATATATATATATATATATATATATATATATATATATATATATATATATATATATACTCCACCAATTGGCTTCATTACAGTGTGCATCACAGCCGGTGCAGGCGTTCAGGGCGGAACCACGCCCTGCTACAATTTTGCTACCAAAGAAATTATACGCCGCACTCCAGGAATTTCAGTTTATCAGTATCAATGCTTTATTCCACCATCACCAACGGATTTCGACCACCAAGTTCTTGATCACGGTTAAGTGAGTCCTTTTACTATTTTCCTATATATACACAACTCCCATTCAGCCCTTTAGGAGGCATTCTGGGATATGTAGTTTGTTTAGGAAATGTGATTCTTAAAAACAACATTACAA
Organism: Calotriton arnoldi; assembly: GCA_963921515.1. Taxonomy (NCBI): domain Eukaryota; kingdom Metazoa; phylum Chordata; class Amphibia; order Caudata; family Salamandridae; genus Calotriton; species Calotriton arnoldi. The sequence goes on from CAWUFW010002294.1 coordinate 930,442, forward strand.
TTCATGCTATCGTATACAAAGTGTACAATTGATTTTGTCTCCTCGTTTGTGGATCATTTCTTGGTATGTTGAGAATCAATATCGAATTATTTTATAGTTGTAAATTCATTACAAAATTCATTCACTTATTTCCCCTATAAATTTGACACTTGGATTGATTTGATAGCCATCCTTGTCCAAATATCGAAGACTTAGTGTCCCCTGTTACCCACATTTAGGTACTTTATTCCATCTGAATGAATTATGGATGGGATTCGGATATCCTTATATTTTAATTTACGGCTTAGTGCCTTTTCGGTGTCAACAAAATTAGTTTCATGCTATCTCGAACTTTCTCCTAACCAAGATATACTGATCCACAACCATCTTTCAAAAAAAAAATATATATACATACATATATATATATATATATATATATATATATATATATACACTGAAAAAAACAAAGGTTACAGGTACGGTATAGTTAGGCTGACTTTTCACTCATACAAAACCAGTGAAATTCAGGAGTTATAGTTAGCTGAGCTAATATAACTTACGCCCCCGCAATGCACTGCTTATGATCTCCCATATTACATTACTCATGACATGGTCAGAGACATCATTGATGACATCTCAAATGACATCACTGATGACATCATCCAGTGATTGTGAGTGTTTTCTAAAAGTAAATGATATATACTAAGGTAGGTGGCTGTGGGAAGGCCTAAATGGGTGAGTAAGTGGGTGTGCAAGTGGAGTATAGAAAAGTAAGTGGGTATGTGAGAGACTGTATACATGAGTGAGTGAGTGTGTGGGATTTTGTATGGGTGAGCGAGTGGGTGTGTCAGTGGGTGTATGAGTAAGTGAGTGGTTGTGTGCATATCTGTATGGGTGAGTTAGGGGGTGTATAACTGGTTGTAATGGTGAATGAAAGGGTGAATGAGTGACTGAATGGGTGACTTAGCAGGTACATAAGTGTCTGTATGAGTCAGTAACAGGGTACTTGAGGGGCTATATGGGTGCATGAATGGGTGTGTAAGTAGATCTCCGGGTTAGTGAGTGGGTGTGCGAGTGGCTGTATGGGTGAGTGAATGGGTATGTGAGAGACTATATGGGTGAGTAAGTGAGCATGAAAGAGGTTGTATGGGAGAATGTATGCTTGTCTGAGTGACTGTATAGGTGAGTGAGTACATGTGTTAGTTTATCTATAAATAAGTGAGTGAATGTCTGAGTAACTATATGGGTGAGTGGGTAGTTCATGAGTGACTGTGTGGGTGAGTGAGTAGGTGTGTGAGCATTTGTATGGGTGACTGATTTGGTATGTGTGGGTGTATGAGTGGGTGTGTATGTGCATACATGTCTATATGACTGGATATGTGAGCCACTGTATTGGTCAGTGAGTAGGTACATGAGTAGCTCTATATGTGAGTTAGTGGTTGCGTTAGTGGCTGTATGGGTGAGTTGATGTGTGAGTGGCTCTATGACTCAGTGAGTAGGTGTGTGTGTTTGTGTCGGTGTGTGAATGGGTATGTCAGTGATTGTGTGGGTGTGCAATAATGAAATGTTATATGGGGGTGTAAGTGGGTGTGTGAGTGATTCTGTAGATGATGTCATCAGTGATGTCATTTGAGATGGCATCAATGATGTCATGAGTGATGCCACTGACCATGTCATGAGTGATGTAATATGTGAGGTCATAAGCAGTGCATTGCGGGGGCGTGAGTTATAGTTAGCTCAGGTAACTATAACTGCTGAATTTCTCTGGTTTTGTACAAGTGAAATGTCAGCCTAACTATGACGTCCCTGTAACCTTTGTTTTTTTGTGTGAATTTCTAAGGTTTTTTATATTCTATTTCCTAACCATAATTCCCTGTAACCTTTGTTTTTTTCAGTGAATTTTGAAGGTTTTTTTAATGCAAATTCCTAACTATAATGTCCCTGTAACCTTTGTTTTTTTCAGTGAATTTCTAACTTGTTTAAATTGTATTTCATAACTATAACGTCCCTGTATTTTATTTCTATAATTAGATATTGAACATTACATCTGTATGGTGCCCCACTTATTGTTGTATTTGTCATCTATTAATTTATAAAGTACATTAATCATCTTATTTCAAGATATTTTTGATTTTCTCGATGATTGCAGAGGACACACCACAAATTCTGTGTGTTTTTGACATCAAAAATGCATTTTCCTTGTTCACAGCGACACCGGAGGTCGTGACAAAGTGTAAAACACATATATAAACATATTTTACATAAAGTTTGAGTCTAGCTGTTTAGTAACATATCGGTTTAACTTTATTTTCACAACATGTTTGTCAAAAACAACTGTTTCCAAAAATAACTTTCTGCATTGGTACTCGCAAATAGCACATGACTACCAAATAATGAAATTTCATTGGTTTACACAGTGTCATTAATGAAACAAAGTACACACCCATTTCTCCCTCCTTGAACTTTCCAAGTACTGGTTAGTTTACTATAGGAGCTGTCCCAAACTGATTTTGAAAATGTTGCTGGTTTTTAACTTTTTTGGGCTATTTCTACAAAAATAAAGTAGCATCAGATGAACCAGAGGAAGCCCTACAACTGGTTGAAGTTGTTGAAGACCAGGAAAACTCAGCTGCACATCAACAGTCTTCTGATGAAGAACCACCATAGAAGAAACAAAGCATAGCGTGGGATTTTTTCACTATTCCATCTGGTGAATCGAAGACAACAACTAAATTGGTGAGGTGCAGCATATGTGAGAAGACATTATCTGGGGGCACAGCAAAAAAATATTCATGTGGTACAACAAGCAAGTGTGTAGCACTTGAACACATATCACAAGAAGCAACTTAAAATTGCACAGAGAAAAAAAAGGAGAAGGATCATCAGCCTCAAGACCTCCAGCCCCTGTTCCTGGCGACAAAGTTCCAGCTGAAGTGGAGAGAAGATACAGTGAAATGTCACCAGAACTAAAGTGTTTTCCTACCTTCTGCATGGACTGTAACACCATCGTACCAGCCAAGGAGCAATCTGTGGATGTCATTTTGCAGAATGTGAAAAACCATACTTGTTAATTATTTTTCCTTTTTTTTTTTAAGCAATTCAACCACTGTGAAAAAATATAAACAAAGAAAATTGCATTAGAATTTCACTTTGAACATTAGGCAACCAAAACAAGATACAATGGTGAAGTGGTGAAGACACTTCCTAGATACAACTTAAGGGTGCTGGTATTATAGTACCTCATTTAGTTTTTATCTGAGGTAACAGAATGTAATCCTGTAATGTTTTATAAATTCCTTTCCTGCAATTAGAAAGAGTCTTTCATTTCTAACAGTATACTGTAGACAATACTCCTAATAGGCTGATTTTTGTCTCAGAAACACATAATTCATATGCATGTCAACACAATACCACATTTTGTTATCCTAAATTGTTCTTAGAACTTTGGATCTAGAAATAGCAGATATGAGTTTGGTAACTTTTTAGGTACTCTTGATTGGAATGTCATTTCTATGTCATTGCACTCTATCCAACCTCTTTGACATCTTAAATATATTGTGTAGTGTGTGGAGGTTATATTAACTCCTTCTTGAAATATGACTGCTATAGTTGTAAAAGTTCTTTTTGAAATGGAAATATGTTCAGCTACAAAGTTTGTAATTTCACTTTCTAATTTAGTATCATCCTCTCTGCATCACTGTAGCATGACTGTGACATATTTTCCATACTTTTGTAGTAACAACGTAGATCTAAGGGGTCTATTACGATGTCGGTCGGATGTCCACCGCCGGGCCAGCGGTGGCGCCCGCCGGACCGCCGATTGACATTTGCCCGCGATCGCAACCAAGAAAACCGCGGGTCAAATTAGGATGTCGGTGGTGACCGCGGCGGTGAGAAATTCCGACCGCCGCTTTTCCGCCGGTTGCCATCCGCACTCCTGCCTGGCGGACGGAGCAGGACCGGGATAATGGTGGCGGTGCAGAGCAGGCTCCGCCGGCAGGATTATGATGCTAGCGGTAGCCAGCCTTTCCTCAGCGGTCAAACCGCCATGGAAAGGCATGCAGAGATTGTCTTCCGGGGGCCCGTTGCGGGCCCCAATGTTTTGGGGGTGTGGGTGCACTGGGGGGGTACCCATGGTCCCCCCTACATTTCCCTGTACCAGGTGGCAGGCACTGTGCAGTGCCTGCCACGCAGTGCAGGGAAATGCAGGACATGCTCCTTTGGACATCGCGGCGGTGCTGCGGGCAGCAGCAACTGCCGCAATGTTAAGGCCCGCGATCCGACCGCTGCAGTCGGATTTCGACCGCGGGTCATCGTAATTCGACCGGCGGTGATGTCGCGGTCCATGCGGGCGGTCTTTTCCCGCTACCATGGCGGTCGGGGACCGCCATCGTAATAGGCCCCTAAGTTCTGATCTGCAGTTTGGACACGACATCTCTTGATGGGCGTTTACGGTTATATTTACAAAGGCCACAGCTTTACAATCTGGTAACGTCAAGTAGAGGAATTGTTCTGAATTGATTTCAGTACTACAGGTAAATTAACAATGTTCACAGTTATGATTCCATTTATAAGTTAAACCAAATAATGCATTGATATTCACATCCTCTTCCTCTAACAGTCCTAGCATTATCATTAAAAATTCTTGAGCATCTTGCTGAACATTTTGAGAAAACACTACTAATCCAGTGCACTACTTTACCTTTTAGACCTTTCTGCAGCTCTGTTGGTGCTAACTTGCCTGTCTTTGGCTCCATATGGACTATGGCCTGAAATTGATGTATACTTTGGATAAGAATTGACTCATTAACTTTTAAACCTTGTTGTTGTGCTTCTGGAATGGGAACCAGTACTAACTTGTTATACACAGCTCTAGCTGGTATTTTATTATCCTCTAATTTATTGGAACAGTACTTACATATAACTTGCTGTGTAGACAAGTCAAAGCGTTCCTCTACAAATAAGTACACAGCACACTTTTGCCAGTTATCATTATTTTCTTTTTCACTTTTTAAATACAAGTCAACAGTCCATGTTTGATTCTTGTAGTGAGTGTGTTGACAACATAAACAAACATACTCTGGTTTTTCAGAGCACACTGTTACATTTCGTAATCTCTTCTTCAGAACTATCAACTATAATACCTGTGTCCTGTTCTGCAACTTCGCCTGTATTCAACTCTTCATTTTCTGTAAAGTCCTGTTCTGGACAAAAGAAACGAAATCATCACAAACTTTTTCTACCTCTACCACAGTACCATGCAGAAGGGATCTATTCATTTCTCCTAAACATAAAGCAGGAGTTTTCACATAGTACAGCCTCCTAACTAAAGTTCACATTGTTGAAAGGTGTACAGCTTACATCCTGAAATGATGAAAGTTGCTTTTACACTCTTTCTTGGATAAAAAAGCTAGTGGGTGTCCCTCAAAATTTGCATGCTTTCTAACCTTGCAAGAATACAATCCTTGTAAAGTACTTATTTTGTGTTTTAAGCTTCACCTTGGACAGATATGTAGAAATGTTCTTAGTATATCAATGGATTGCTGCTGAATACTACAAACACTGCTACAATTCCATTTGTATACAGGGCCTGACTACGCCTTCCCTGTACCTCTTCTGTAAAGCTTGTTCTACATGTCTAGGTACCATGACCTCTTTTGCTATAGGAGTGACATTCTTCATTTTATAACATCGTCCCCCTTCATCAATAGCATGAACTAATGTGTTATCCTGGAGATATCTTTCTTCATTAAAGAAAGGCTCTGTAGTAGAAGTGTGTATCCAGTCTCCAATAAAAACTGTACAAAAGTTACTTCAATTCACTAATCTTTTCTCCAGGTTTTGTCTCCTCATGCACAACACCATTTTGCCAAGAGTCTTCACTTTATTTATAATCAAAATGAAAAGCTTCCTCTTCAAAGCAAAGGCCTTATCAACTTGTTCTTTCTGTTTCAGTACCTCGCGCCTTCTTCTATACTTCTTCATATTTCTCAGTAGATTTACAACCACTGTACTACGAATCATGCTGGCTCTGATTTCCTTAAACTGCTTCTGTTTCCTGGATAATGAGTGTCCATCTTTGTTACATTCTTTCCTGTTCTTGCAATATAGATTTTGCCCACTTTTTTCTTTTTCATAGTTTGCTTTTTATTTTCATTATTTTGTAATCTTTGCAGGTGTCCACATATATTTTTAAGAAATGACATTGTCCTCTTAACAGTAGCTCTTTTTTCTTTCACCACTTTTTCAGCATTTTGTGTCTCAGTTCTGCATAGATACTGTAATTGCCTTTGTTGCTTTTTCCTCCGAGTTTTTGCAGGCATTTTTAAGTTTTACTCTTGCCAACGTACCAACTACTTTACTACTGACTTACACAAAATACAAAAACTGTTTATATGTTATGTTGCAGTTTTAAATCTACAGATAAACCTAGATATATAACTCCATGAATTTACTTAAATATACATGAATGGATAGTGGGTACGTGATTGTTTAAGTGCATGGATAGCACCTGGCAGAATGGATACATGCATGAGTAGTGTTTCGGTGATTGGATGAGTACATGGCTGCTGCTCATGTGTTTTTGGTTGAGTAAACAGATAGTGCCTGGGTGAATAGATAACTACATCGGTAGTGCCTGGATAATTGAATGACTGCATCAGTAGTGCCTGGCTGATTAGATGAGTGCATGACTAGTGTCTGAGTGATTGCATGAGTCCATTGTTCAAGCTTGAGTGATTGGATGAAAGCAAGTGTACTGCTGGGGTGATTGTATTAGTGCATGCGTATTGCCTCAGCAATTGAATGAGTGCATAGGTACTGGATCGATGATAGGTTCACTGCAATGATACTGCCTGCGGAATTGGATGAGCGTATGAGTTGTGCCTCTGTATTTGGATGAGTGCATGGGTTGAAAGGGGGTGTTTGGATGAGTGCATGGATTGTGCCTGGGTGTTTGAATGACTGCATAGGTACAACCTATTTTCCATTTTCACGGTTATTCAGGGTGTCGCCACAACATTGTTAACCGCGGCGATCGCGCCTTTTTCAATAGGTATAAAACACATATATGCACACATATTACAGTATTCTACACACTAGGGGTTTATTACTGTATTGACTAAAGTCTTGTTTTTCTAGTAAGTCTCTATAAAAAACCATCTCTAAAACCTATTTTCTGAGTTCGTGGTGAGCCTGGGAGTCACGATGACTTTGGTAGTGGTGACGATTGCGCCTTCTTTACAGACTGAAAAACACATATATGCACACATATAGTATTTTTGGCACTAGGAGTTTATTACTGTACAGTCCAAACTCATGTTTTTCTAGTGAGTTTCTATAAAAACCATCTCTAAAACCTATTTTCCGTTTTCGCATTGACGCCGGGACTCGCGGTGACGTCGGTGCCCGCGATCACCATGAATGCATTGAGAAAACGCAAGCCAAAGCAGGAATTCAATAGCCACCATCACATTCAAAAATTATAACTATATAATTCATTCTAACCATCACACTAGATAAATCACTATCTAAATAACTCTATAAAAACATTTATTATTTATTTAGTCTCTCAATATCTCTATAACAGTATGTATTAATGATTCACTGGTGTATGTGAGTGGGTGCATAAATCTCTGAGTGGGTCTGTGACTGGCTGCATGAGTCCTTCAGTAGGTATATAAGTAGGTGTATAAGTCTCTGAGTGGGTATATGAATAGGCACATGAGTCTTTGAGTGAGTTTGTGAGTGGGTGTATAAGTCTCTGACTGGGCATGTGAGTGGGTGTGTGAGTGTTTGAGTGGGTATGTAAATGAGTGTATGAGTGTCTAAGTGGGTATGTGAATGGGTACATGATTCTGTGACTGGATCTATGAGTGGGTGCATAAGTGTCTGAGTGGGTCTGTGAGCCGGTGCATGAGTGTCTCAGTGGGTCTGTGACTGGGTGCATGAGTCTCTGAGTCGGTCTGTGAGTGTGTGTATAAGTCTCTGACTATGTATGGGAATAGGTGCATGAGTCTCTGAGTGCATCTGTAAGTGGGTGCATGAGCCTCTAAATGCTTATGTAAGTACACACATGGGTCTCTGAGTGAGTCTGTGAGTGAGTGCATTAGTGTCTGAGTGGGTATGTGAGTGGGTGTATGAGTGCCTGACTGGATATGTGAGTAAGTACATGAGTCTGTGACTGTGACCAGCAAGGCTGTGTATACAGAAATAGATATTTTTTGTTTTATAGTTCCACCAATATTCACGGTATCGCCGCAATAGTCGCAACGTCCCTGTGACAGTACACGGGGGGCCGCACTGGTGGTCGCAGCGTCATTGCGAATATTGAGCAGGATTATAAAAAAATCTATATTAGACACATCATTTGTGTCACTGACACCCCCATTTCTCAAACATGGGGCCAGAGTACCTCCACCCTGACCCCTCATGTTAGCTTTCACAGAAATTTTCAGCCCCAGGAACCGTTCCAGATCGATAAAATGGTGGCTGCAACTTTCTGTTCAGGTTGCGTCCAGCCAATCACAGCATTGCTGTTGGCGTGCGCATTCGCGATTGACTGCAAAATATCCGCAGTCAGAGATTACACTATAAATGTCAATATACATTTCTCAAGAACTATTGAACGGATTTGCACCAAATAACAAAAAGCACAATCTGCATAAGAACATCTACCTTTCTGCCAAATTTGGTGTAATTCTGTCCAGTGGTTCGGGCTGTAGGTTCAACGCATTTCTATTGAAATTAAAATGGAAAACCACAATTTTTTTAACCCCCTTTTTCTCGGCCCCCGCTTAATGGATCACCCCAAAACTTCCCATGCACAACAGTACTCAACTTTACTCTTTTTGGGGGGGAAATTTTGTGAAGATTCGTTAAAAGCTGCCAGGGGCATAGGCATGTCAAAAAACGCTTTCCCTACGGAAACTAGGTCCTAACTATAACTACCAACTGGTGACTGCCAGTAGGTTTTATATATATATATATATATATATATATATATATATATATATATATATAGAGCCAATCCTGTTATATACATCCAAAGAACAGGCGCTGACACCGTGGAAATGTGACACTGGAATTTATTATTCCAAACGAAAGCCCTGACGCATTTCGGCGGCGAACCGCCTTGCTCACAACATGTACACACACATTACTAGTATGTAGAGGTGGGATTAAGAATAGTACATTAATAAATCTATACTTACAAATATATACTGACCTCCACACTATTTTGGATGTCGATATTTTTGGTATGATATTATTGGAGCACAACATATCTGTAGTCGATATTCTTGTATACAAGCATTGTGGTAAACATTATGCTAAGTTAGAAAACATTTAATGCATTTAAATATATTAATCTTTGGTACAATTTTCTAATTATACAAATGGGACCACAATGCATGAAAAATTGCATTTTCTTGTGGTTACTGAGTATCATTCTCTAATGTGACTCATACTATTTTACTCCCTTGTTGAAAGAAGTTTACTTAGAAATTTTAAATTACAATGGTTATTACCCTTTTTCAAATATTCTGCTATTTCAACAGTCCAACTTTAACTATATATGTTGAAAAATAGAATTCTGAGGGAAAACGACCTGGTTTTAGGCCAAACAGACAGAGAAAACTGCACTTGTGGCTATCCAGTCTAAGATCCCGCAGACCACTGAGAAGGATGCAACTGCGGATACTATGAGATCTTTGCAGGTACATTCAACACCTTTGACCACCCCATCTCAAATTGAGAAGGCAGAGAGGATTTCTAATATGGCCAGAAGCTGACTTTCCTCTTTTATGTAAAACCAGAGCCTAGTGTGTGCATTGAATATTCTGCATTTGATTTATCCAAAATAGTCTAAAATGCTCCTAAGACCCCCATCCCGCCTATGTTCAGTCAATGCAAAAACATTTGCAGGATCTGTGGATGCCTTACTATAATTACTCCAATAGCACATAGGATATTCGCTTTTATACAGCATACATTTCTTTCGATTTAGACTTGGGTGAATCATGACGATATCACTGGGCTCATCCCACAATTTAAAATAAAATGGCCCTTTTTGTCAATCTTGAGTGGTCTACAGTCTTACCTTCTCACCCAATGATAAAAGTAAAATTCTGGGTGCCATCTTTGATTCAACCTTTTCTGTGAAAAAGCATGCAAGACATAGTATCATTAATATCCAGCATTAAGCATTTGTGCAGAATCAGTATATTTCTGCTAGACTCACATAGACCTCACAAGTTAAATCTTGTGAAAACTAAAACATTCTATGTATAGGTGCTCCTCAAATCACAGATTCAAAAACTGCAGGTTACTTCAAATATCAACACTAAGAGCAGTGGCAAATATCCCAAAAACAGAATATATACATTGAAGCTCTCAGACATAGCTGCAGCCAGGATGAAATTTAAGAATTTAATCCTGCTCTATAATGTGATATGTGGTAATTTGCCAAAATACCTGAGCCAAAGGTATAGCACATATGCCAACAATAACTCTCAATTGTAATATTAGACATCTGCTGGTGCCCACCCAGGTGCATTTTATTCATGCTTTGAGCAAACTTTCAACTTTCATATAAGCCGGCTTCAGACACAGAAGATCTGCAATGTTTCAGAAGATTGGTTCAAACTCATTTATTCTGATGCTATAATTTAACGAACCTGCTTCTGAGGGCTTGGATGTCTGAGAGTTTTATCAATATGAAAGGGTGTGATAACGAGGATGATTGTGATAAGATTTGCCTTATTCAAAAATAGACCTCATGATAAAGGAAATCCTGCTATTTTGTCTCTCTTTGCATTTCCATTAACAGCTCTGGGTTTCTCATGGGAACACAGGCCCTGATTACGAGTCCGCCGCATTATGACTCCGAAGTCGATGCGGAAGTGGACCATCGGCTGCGCAAGGGACCAGTCGATACCTGGCGGTGGCGCAGGAGTGCCACAAAGCAATATTCTGAGCAGGGACTGGCGCAGTCCGCTCAGCATATTATGAGTTCCTGGAACGCCAGCCTTTTAATGGTGGAGGCCCACCATGAAAAGGCTGGTGGTGCAGGAGCAAAGGGGGCCCTACAAGGCTCCCATGGCCTCCCCGGAATGGGGATACGTTCAGGGGGGTACAACATGTGCCCCCCTGTCTGTACCCCCTCAAAGTTCCAGCATGGCATGGACTCCCACGTCCATGCCGTACTGGAACATTTTTGCTGTTCCCATTGTGGTGTCTGTTTTCCAGGCACCGCCATGGGAATAGCAAAGAACCGCCGACCGTATTACGAGTTGTGCATTTCCAACTCGTAATATGGTCGTGGACCTTGGGCGGTCTTGCAAGGGTTCGGCGCAGCGGAGACGGCGTTGCTCCGGCTCCGCTACGTCAAACTCATAATCAGGCCCACAGTCTTCTTTATGATGACTAGATGTGAACAAGATTGTGGCCCTCGTTAATGCCCATGGCAGACATTCACCCTGAAAGAGAGTTAATATCACTGTGTGTGCTTTAGTTTTCTTTCACATAGTCTCTAAAGGCCTGAGGTGTTATTTGTGTGATTGCATGGATTCTGTTTCTAGTGATCTTAGATATCATACGCAGCAATGGGAAGCCCCCTGCTTTTTATGGTCTGGCTTCACAGGGCAACTGCTGCCAGACAATTTTGTGAGCATCCCTAGAGAGGGGCTTTGGCTCAAGAAAAATGTTGGGAGACAGAAGTGCAGGTTTTGATTGGACAGGAGTTGCGTTCTTCCACAAAAAAGTTCTTACCCTCCACACAACTGAGATCACTTTATTTATTTATCCAGCTGCCTAAGACTGAACTTTCAGGGTCACAACATTGTATTGCTGTCAAGGTGTCTTAGATACCTAGATAATTTATGGTGTGTGACTTTCTTTGGCAGTGGCACAGATGGTAGGTGGACAGCCATGAGAAATGTAAACCTTTCCAATATAATTTATTTGGTTTCTTGTGATTGAGTCAGAGGCTAAATGCAAGAATGCATTAGTGGATCATGATTGGATATATGAGTGCAAAGATGAATAACAGAGGATATGTATGAAGACCTAAAGAGTGTCTAAACCCATCAGTGACACGAGGCACTTTCATTGGTAAGCAAGACCTGCATTACCAATGCTTATTTACCTTTACATCGAGCCACCCTGAAAAGGCTGAAGAATAACAGGCTCCACACAAACCTTCCTTGCACATGACAACGTGCAAAGAGAACCAGATCAATAGCTCCTATTGATTTTAAAGACATGTGAGCCGTGTGAGTGATATTTTGTTGCCTATTGTGATGAGTTACTTTTTTCCAGCTGGTTAAAGGCCTATATCTGCCTCTTAAATATGACTAACTTGTGTCTCCAACTGACATATCATTCATATCAATCAGTTTGAAAAGTACTCTATTTAAAAACGTTTAGCTTGGACAAAAAAAGCTTGAAATTTGAACTTAAGCGATTAGGATAACTTTCAACTACAATGACTTTGCTGCACAGCTCAAATTTGCTATGGCTGGAGTTAAATGAACAACTCGCCTGACAGAAAGATCTTTAAAGGTGAATTAATGGCCAACTGGAAGCTGTAAACTAAAACAGTTTGATAAGCAATGTTTTTGTCAGTTAACAAAAAGTAATGTGTTTTTTAATATATATGTGTGTGTGTATGTTTGGATTTTAAAGTATAACATTTTTTATTTGGTTTTAAAACTATGACATTATAAAACAAATTAGTATTCGAACTAAGGGCCTCATTAGGATGGCAGTCGGACTTTTGTCTGACCACCATCCCTTCGGAAACGGAACCGCCCAACTATCTGTCGGCGGTCCCGCCATTGGAATCACAAAGGCGGTCGCAATGTGTATCCTTTGTATTGCGGCATATGCAACGGGCTGCAGCACAGGCTGCAGTACAGAAAAACACATTCTGCATATCTCGGTACAATGTGGCAGACTCCATGCGGTGCCTGCCTCATGGCGCAGGGATATGTAGGATGGTGCCCCCCAGGGCACATACCGGAGGCCCAAGTTGGAAGTCACTTTCCGCCAGCCTTCTCATGGCGGGTTAACTGCCATGAAACGGCTGGCGGAAACTGACATTGTAATGCCTACGGCGGTGCCTGAGCAGGCACCGCCATCATTGTAGGCATTACAGACTGTCCGACGGTCTGATGGGCTACTTGAGCCTGTCGGATTAGTGTCAGGCGGTGTTTCCGCCCCCGACCATCTGCTCACCATCCTAATGTGGCGGGCGGTCTTACGTGGTCCAATGGTGGTGGGACCCCCATGACGGGCAGACGTGGCAGTCCCACCGCCATTGTAAACAGCCACTAAGTGCTTTTCTACAGATGCAATAAAATATCAACCTGTTTTTTCTGAACGAAATGTATTTCAAATTCCAAGTTTAAAAATGGCAATTTAACTTAATTGACAATGCCCCTTTGATGTGAGTATTTGGTCTAGAAAAAGACAGCGTTTTGCCTGTGCAGAAAAACCATAAACCCTGAAAACGGCCATGTACCTTTACTATCTTCAGAAAATTTTGTATGAATCCTGTTAGAAATGGGGGTCTCTAGTTGGCAGAGATAGGTACCTTTGTCCAAGTAGGGACACTTCTTCCTAATCAGGGTAAGGGGGATACACATCTAAAATAACCTCTGCTCACCCCCTTGGTAGCTTGGCATGAGCAGACAGGCTTATCTCAGAGGCAGCGGGTAAAGCATTTGTGAACACATACAGTAATACAGTGAAAACACTACAAATGGACACCACACCAGTTTAGAAAAATAAGCAATCTTCATCTAAACCAAAACAAGGCCAAAACGACCAAGATCCACAGTACAGTACTAAAAATATGGTTCTTAAAAGGTAGAAACAATTCTGATCCAAGAAGATGTGGGATGCAACACTTTTACACAAAGTACCTGGGATGCGTCGAAAAAGGCAAGCAAAAAGGGTCGCAGGGAAGGTGATGCATCGGTTCCTTACACTCAGGGAAGGTGATGCGTCGGTTCCTTGCTCCAGGGGAGGTGATGCGTCGGTTCCTTGCTGCTGCACAGGGGAGGTGATGCGTGGGTTCATTACCGGAGAGGAGGTGATGCGTCGGTTTCTTACTGTGTGGGAAGGTGATGCGTCAGTTTCTTACTGCATAATCATGCCCTTCAGGGTCCGGTTGAATCTCTCAACCAACCCATTACCTTGGGGGTGGTAAGGAGTGGTGAACTTGTAGGTAACACTGCAATCCTGCCACCGGGACTTCATATACTTGGATATGAAGTTGATACCCCAGTCAGACACCACCTCTCTCGGAACCCCACATGGGAGAAGATCCCCATCAACGCTCGACCTACCACGGGGGCCAACACAGTCCGGAGAAGGATGGCCTCGGGGTACCAGGTGTCATGGTCCACCAAGACCAGGATGAACCTGTTGCTCATGGCTGTCTTGGGATCCAGAGGCCCCACAATGTCAATACCCACCCTCTCAAAGGGGGTGCTGACTACAGGTAAAGGTTGGAGAGGAGCCTTGCACTTCCTCCCATCTTACCACTTGCCTGGCAAGTCTGGCAAAACCTACAATGTGTGTTAGAGTTCTTACGCATTTAGGGCCAGTGAAAGTGAGTGACAAGCCTTTCAAAGGTCTTGCCCCAAATGCCCTGCCAAAGGCACATCATGAGCCAGCCCTAGTAGGAAGGCTCTGAAGCGCTGGGGTACCACAAGGGCTGACCCAGGCTCAGCAACCTTAAGCTCACTATACAGGAGACCATTCTCCCAGTAGTAGTAGTAATAACTTTATTCGGTTGAAATAACCATCAAAGTATACACAGTAAAATGTAAAAACAAAAGCACCAACATGTAATACATAAAAAACGAATACATATGACTCATTTAAAAAATCTGTGCATTAAGATATAGCATCGTTCTAATGTCCTTATTAAAATTACAACTGAGCAATACGTCTTAAAAACTCACTAGATGATTTCATATAATAGATTACATTCCTCCAGGCAGTGAAAATATAATAAAAGCTCACAAAATAAATGTGCAAAATACAGCAAGTACTAAGGTGCAACATATTTAAGGTATATGTTGCTTGTAATACAGGCAATAAAAGCAATAAAAACAAATAGCTAGGGGGTTGTGGTTCTTTCTTGCCTTGCACTTCCTCCCACTCTTACCACTTGCCTGGCAAGTCTGGCAAAATCTACAATGTGTGTTAGAGTTCTTATGCATTTAGGGCCAGTAAAAGTGGGTGACAAGCCTTTCAAAGGTCTTGTCTTGCCCCAAATGCCCTGCCAAAGGCACATCATGAGCCAGCCCCAGTAGGAAGGCTCTGAAGCGCTGGGGTACCACCAGCACAAGGGCTGACCCAGGCTCAGCAACCTTAGGCTCACTATACGGGAGACCATTCTTGCAGTAAATCCATTGTGATTCAGACTGATCACCTGCTGCCTGGTTTGCAGCCTGCTGCCACAAACCAACAAGAGAGGGGCATTTTCTACTGCTCCTGGAAGAATTCCTCCCTGGAGGGGCCCCCTTCCTGCTGCCAATGGGTCAGCTCAGGCAGGTCCCCCAGTTCGACCACTTGCTCCCCTGTGGGCTCCAGGGCATCCCCCTCAAGGTTTGCTACCTCCTGGACCATAGGAACTTCGAGGGCCGGTTTCCCGCGCCCCTGCCTCTTCCCTTTCTGGCAGGCACCTGGGCCATTGTTTAAGGCTCCAGGTCCTCTTGATCGCCCTTACCGGCTGCCATAGACAGAGTGGTCACACACGCCCACACAGGCAGACTCAACATCTCCAAATGAGACTTACACTCCTTCTTCTCCCAAAGGGAACTCTCAAAATTGTTGCCTAGCAGACAGTCAACAGGCATGGTTGGCATCACATCTACTTTCAAGGTACTTGAGACCCCCCCACTCAAAGGGAACCTCTGCCACTTTGCGAAGTTACTTCGAGTTGTCAGCTGCAACTACTGGGTAGAATGTGTTGGGGACCACCTGCTCCTCAGACACTAGCCGACAATGCACAGCTGTTACAGTGGCTCCAGTGTCTCTCAGTGCTTCCACACTATGGCTATTGATGGTCACACACTGCCTGTATTTTTTAGTGCTATCAGGCAGATGAGCTCTTGGGACCATCTCTCTTCTGCTGGGGACCCTGTCCACCCTTGGGGGAGTCTCCCACGTGACCTTTTTGGACCCTGGTACCGACCCAGCGGTCTGCCTCCACAGCAAGCTTCCTGGGGTCAGTCAGCCTACTGCCAATCAAGTGCTGGTGTAGCTCTGGAAAACAATTATCTGACAAGTGCTCCCATGCAACCAAATCATAGAGCACCTGATAATCATTCAACTGGCTACCCTTCACCCATCCATCCAGTGCTCTGCAAAAATAGGACACATACTCCACCCAAGTGCTTGACTCCAGCTTCCTACAAGCCCTCAACTTCTGCCTGTATAGCTCTGGGGTCAAACTATACCTCCTTACCAAAGCTTCCTTCATGGGGGCATAAGACATCAGATCTTCAGTGGGCAATGCTAGTAACGTATCCCTCCCCTCAGTTAGGAAGCAGCTCTACAAACCCGCTCCCCAGTGTCTCTCAGGGATTCTGTAGGACCTCATTGCTACCTCGTATGCTTTGAACCACTGACCAATGTCCTCATGCTTCATAAAATCCTTAATAACCTTATTGGGGATGTATACCTTCCCTTCTCCAGACACTGATGGTGGGCTGCCACCATTGGGATTGGACTCTATACTTTTTGCTTTTAGATCCAGTTCCCTCAAGCCTCTTTCATGCTCTCAGACCATCTTTTTCTCTTCCAGGGCTAATAGCTCCCTCTGAAATGCCAACTCCTTATACTCCTTCCGCAGCCTGAGCTTCGTGAGCTCCAATTCATGCATCCTGTTTTTCTCCCAGTCCCCCGGCTCCTCTGCTAGAGACAGCCCCTTTGAAGATACACTGCTGCCCCCCGGGAAGGTAACCTCCCCCCAGGCAGACCCAATAGCCTATCCTGCTGTTCATCTAAATTCTCCACCTCCTTCGTAGGTTGGTAGTCATGCTCACTGGCATCCCTTGACTGCAACCAGGCCCTCAGCGCCTTTTGGAATTCCTCCTTTCTGGAGAGGCCTCTTACAGAGATTTTAAACGTTTTGCAGATAGCTTTCCATTGTGGCACAGTGTAGGTTTTAGCCCAATCCTCTTCAAACTCAATATCCACAGATGCAAGTGATGCTGGCTTTATCATGATGAAGATTGGCGGTTCTCAGTTGCAAGAAAAAAAATAGTCCCAAAGAAAAAGTTCCACCAATTGTATGTGGTTGCGTGATGGTCTGCACTCTACTAGTAGTGTACACCAGTGGTTCCCAAACTTTTTTGACCCGTGGCTCCCTTGACCTAATTGGCAGTTGGCCGTGGCTCCCCACCATTTTTTTACCGGTGGGCGGGATGGGGGGGGATGTAAGCCCGACCTCGGGAGTACTTCCTGTTGCCTGGTGCTTAGCCTTTCAGTTAAGTACAGTATCATCATCTTATTTACTTAGTTCTAAGCCAGGGATATATTATTGCACAAAAAAGGACCTTTGAACTGCTAACGTTTTTAAAGTTATAAGTGCTTTCATTGGTTTTATTAATTTAAGTGCTTTACACTAACAAACATGAGCTATCACTGCATAAAGTACGCAGGCTCCACTCCCTAGACCTCATTCTGGGCTGGGAGTTGCACTTGCACAACAGCCCATTAAAATGCCAACGTTCTAAGGAGGACAAGTACCATTCTACTGTTCTCGAAGATGTTCGGCTCTTTCCAGCCTATTTTTATACTCTTATTAACGAACACTAGTTGTGCTTCACTACTGACCATTTTCTAATGCGGAACCAAAGAAACCTCATACCACACGGTTGACGTGGACGTTCATGGCCCTGTGAAGCCCAACTGAAGTAAAGTCAAAAAGTAGGTGCAGTCCACATACAGAAAAAAAAGGAATTTGTGTACTGCACAATTTAGGAAATGTTACAGCAGAACTTAAAAAAAAAGAAGTTAGGTCAGCTGTGTATAGGCTTAGTAACAGAGGGGCAATAACGATTATTGGGGATCCCAGGATATACATAATTGCCTTATCCTAATTTGATCCAAACCTGTTTATTCTGAAATAAAGAAATGATGGTCCTAAACAGAATTGGAGGAATATCCCCGTTGTTTGGTTTCAACCAGTGTAAATCTCTACAAAAGCCGTTGAAGGCAGCCATGAAGTGAATAAAGCTGGCATGAAGTGGAATGCACTTGCAATCTGTATATTTGTGCACCATAATCATCATCAAGTCAACCGGGTTGACCAAGGTCCCGTAAACAGGGCAGAATCCAGAGTCCAGTAATTCTTCTCATATCACTCTTGAAGATCCTTCAAAAGTAAGCAGGTGAAGATTTTTGCTTCCGTGTTCAATAACGTAATAATTTCTTATGGAGAGAACATAGGATGGACCCTCTCCATGAATCAGTTACTACGAATGACTCCAAGCATGATTTGTACAGAGGAACTAGGAAATGACACCAGAAATCTGTTTTGCATTTGAAAAGTGCGCAGGGAAAAAAGGCCATTTGGACATGAGGCACCATAAGTATGCTTCCCACCAATCACCTTGATTACAGCAATGTTGGAGACAGTTTCTGTGCTAGAATGAGATGGGCACTGTATTCTTTTTCAGTATACAAGTTTAAGAATATAAGGCGCCCTGCTATCAGCTGAAAACAGAATTTTGTTGGGTCTCCTGGTTATCAAAAGTGATTATTAATGAATTTCCACAATCTGCAGGAGTTGCTAGATCTGGAAATGATGAAGGATTGCCTATGAACGATGATAGTACCTACTCTTCGCAATATAAGTATTTATTTTAAAGTCCTTTGTTATAGCAGCAACTACTGTTAGAATGTCTTCTTTGTTTTCTTATCTTAAGAGAAACCTCATTTGTTTATTCATTCTGCAACATTTCTGTCTCAAGGTGGGTGTGAACCATCCTAGATTGGAATTTATGTTGGTTTTCCCCTGGTTGTAGGTGTTGTTGGATTAGTTTCTGTACACAAGAGACTCATGACAATCTTGTTGCCATGTAGTGGCACCTATTGACCAATCTGGACCTCTGATCAGGTATTGGAATAAATCTTTTAGGGTTATAATAAATGCCTGACAACTGTGGGACAGGGAGGCATATAGGTCATTTTTCATTGAGCCAGCCCCTTTGGTGACCCTAGTATGGTAATGGCCAAAGCAGCTTTCGGCAGAAGACACATACAAAGTGATAATGGAAAGTGATTTAAAAATGGCACAGCAATTGATGCTTTTGTAATTGTCTGTATTAATTACTACTATGTACAGTAAAGGCAATCACTAGGTTATTTAAGTTATTACAATATTTGAAAATATATTTCTCTAAAGCTGGTACTGTGCTGACTGTAGATTTCAACTCTGATTTGCACTTAAGCCTGGAGGAGAACCCTTATTCTGAATATCATGAAAGCGTTTGGGGAATTCTTGGGCTGGGGTCCTCATATAATCATATGCAAGATAATTTTGATGTGCATGTTTTAAAGTGCCTGCAGGCTATGGATCTATGTGCTTTCAATTGTTGCTTCTGCTCGGATTGTCTAACGTGATTTACGCATATCCTGTTCAACAGGAAGGCGAGTCTGGACTATCCTTTTATATTGGCTCAGAGGTTTCGTGCCATCAATGGTTTTTAAATGAAATCAAGATTGAAAACTGAGCTTCATCCTCTATAATTTTCAGTAGTCATGCCAAGCACTTAAAGAATACATAGATATGAGTTAAGTGTCTGTAGTGGCTATTGTTCAGTTGGTTAGAATCAAATGAGAACATAGATGTAAGGAAGAAGCGGGTGACTCGCATCGAATATCCTCTGACTTACCTTCGTTACCGCAGTTCCACTTCTTGTCCTCTGCATACTGAGTGGGCCGGGAGCTCCGTACCTTCCGTGAGTAAAGCGTCGGTGTGCAGTGGTGTACTTTACCGATTTGTTTGTGAAGAGGGTCCCACGAGGCACGGCACGGCACAACACGGCGGGCAGCTAACACGGCGGGCAGCAACAACAACAACGCGCCTCAAACGCTCCGAGCTGCCTGCAATTTCCCACATCGTGCGCGGCGACCAAAACGACAAAGATCCACAATACAGTACTAAAAATATGATTCTTAAAAGGTAGAAACAGTTCTGATCCAAGAAGATGTGGGATGCAACACTTTTACACAAGTTCCTGGGATATGTTAAAAAAGGCAAGCAAAAAGGGTCGCAGGAAAGGTGATGAGTCGGTTCTTTACATTCAGGGAAGGTGATGCATTGGTTCCTTGCTCCGGGGGAGGTGATGCGTCGGTTCCTTACTGCTGCGCAGGGGAGGTGATGCGTTTGTTCCTTACCAGAGAGGAGGTGATGTGTCAGTTTCTTACTGCGTGGGGAGGTGATGCGTCGGTTTCTTACTGCGTCCCCCAGCGATGTAACAGACTTGGCGCTTTGATGTGTTGAGTGACGACCCGGTACGATGCGTCGGTTGTTCTCCAACAGGGTCTGCGTCAGAATCAGTGTGGTGATCTCGGACGTCAGAGAACGGTGCACAGGATTTGTCGCACGGCAGACACTTCAGCCGCAAACAAGCAATGCGTTGATTCTTCGGTGGCGGCGATGCATCGGACAATTCTTCTTGCACTGCTGCAATGCGTCGGAAACAGGCGATGTGTCGATTTTCACAGTTCTTGCAGTGTCCAGTCCCAAAACAACCTCCAGAGGCCCAGAACACTGGCAGGCACCTCTCAGCAGGTCAGAACTCCCAGCAAAAGAGTTCAGGGGGGACTGGGGGTGAAGTCTTTGTGTCCCTGAGACTTCAGAACAGAAGGCAAGCTCTATTTCAAGCCCTTGGAGATCTTCCTCAAGCAGGGGACACAGCACACAGCAAAGTCCTTCTCCTTTCCTTGGCAAAAAGTAGCAACTGCAGGCCAACCCCAGACAGCAAACAGCACAGTGGCAGTATGCCTCCTCAGTTTCTCCAGCTCTTCTCCTTGGCAAAGGTTCATCTTGATTCCTAGAAGTAATCTAAAGGTCTGGGCCCCTTTTTTTAGAATACAAAATCCTTTGTTCTCTGTGGCAGAGAAGCTCTTTGCCCAGCCAAAACCAGATCTGTCCTCTCTGGTGCAGCTTCCTGGCAGGAGGTGGAGACAGCATTGTCCAAGAAAGACCATGCCCATTCAGGTGTGAAAGAAATCTCCTCCCCCTACTCTGAATGCAGCCCAGGTCTATTCAGCCCAGCCCTGACTCACCCTGGAAAGGCAGGACACACCTCAACCCCCCAAGTGGCTGTCTGAACAGAATGCACATCCCCAGCCCCTGTCACTCCAAAGCCATACAGTCAATACACAACCTAGCAGTTAGGCAAGAAAATACCTACTTTCTGAAAGTGGTATTTTCAAACCCAGAATGTAAAAATCACCCTCACTAAAAGATGCATTTAACATTCTAAGGGGATCATTAGGATGGCGGGCGGACTTGAGTCCGCCCGCCATCCTAACGGTAACGGGACCGCCCGCCTGTCATGCGGCAGTCCCGCACCCCTAATTATGATGCGACTGCCACCGCGGCGGTCGCATCTGGCAATTTAACATTGCGGCGGGTGCTGCTGGCTGCAGCACCCGCCGCATTGTCAAATGGCCATGTTGTGCATTTCCATGCACAACGTGGCAGGCACCGCGCGGTGCCTGCCACCTTGCGCATGGAAATGGAGGGGGCTACCATGGGTACCCCCCCAGTGCACAACTGCCACCCCAGAGGGGGCCCATAACGGGCCCCCCGAAGCCAGCCTCCGCCAGCCTTTCCATGGCGGTTCCACCGCCATGGAAAGGCTGGCTGACGCCAGCATTGTGATCGGGCTGGCGGTGCCTTCGAGGCACCGCCCCCATAACCACGGCCTGATCCGCTCCGCCAGGCAATCGTTATGATTGCCTGTGACGGAAGCGTGGCGGGCGGGCTTTGCGCCCGCCACGCTTGTGGAACGATTCTTCCGCCATCCTGATCTGGCCGGGGAAATGGGCATGCAGATGGCGGAGGGACCGCCACCGCCGGGCCGGCGGTGGTAATCCCTCCGCCATTGTAATGAGCCCCTAAGTTCAGGCATAACAAACTCTATTTTTCTATCTTGTTCCCATGGGCAGTAATACTCATAAGATGTCATGAGCAAACTCCCCATTCTATACTATGGGACAGATTGCCTTACAATAGTGAAAAGCAAAATTGGCAGTATTTCACTATCAGGACATGCCACACACATCAGGGCATGTCCTACCTTTTACATGCACTGCACCCTGCCCACAGGGGAACTTTGGGCCTACCTTACAGGTGACTCATATGTAAGAAAAAGGAAGGTTAGGGCCTGGCAAGTGGGTGCACTTGCCAGGTCGACATGGCAGTACTAGTTCACCCTTCTCTGCACAGAGACCTCAGACACTTAGGAAGAAGTTGGCATAGAAACTGGAATAAGAAAGACAGAGTTTATTAAACCTCATGAGGTGGAGCTAAATTCGCACATCACCCTTCAGTAATGCATGAAGTAGCACACTGAATGGAAGGACCATGGTCCTTTTATACCCACACAGGGGCTCAAATGAAGGCGGTACAAACACAAATGCTGGTTTTAGATACATATAAGGTCATACAGAAAATGCACAGTCGACAAGTGGGTGGAGCTAACAGTTTCTACTTCTAGTAGACACATCCTGACATTTATAAACTCGGAACAGCTGCAAGCTCAACTGAGCATGTGCAAAGCAAGAGGAACTAAATATAACTTGTCTCTAGGCAGATTTCAAGAGCAGTTAACAGGAAGGTAGGACAGAGCACATGGTGAGCACATGGCAGCACATGGCAACCAAAATGGCTGCCAGAAATACAAAATGGATTCCACAAAGCGGACAATTTAGCCTCTAAATACAGGCTGTCTTTAGCCAATGCTTAACTTAAGTGCTGCCAAATTACAACATAGGTGGCACAATCAGTGCTGCGATCCTACAAGCAGCATTTGGTTTACAGGCCCTGGGCACACACAGTGCACTGTACTAGGGACTTAACAGTAAACCAAATAAACCAATCATGGAAACACCAATCCATAATAACAATTTACAGGGAGCACTTGCACTTTGGCACTGAATAGCACTGGCAAAGTGCCCAAAGCATCTAGGGCCAGATGTACGACCATTTCATTTAGCGCCTCGCAATTTGCGACACATTGCGAGTCGCAAATTGCGAGTCGCTAAATGAAATGTACAACAGTGTGTTTAACACTGTTTGCTATTCCCAATGGGGTCGCAAATTGCGAGGCTCATTAATATTAATGTGCCTCGCGCAATTTGCGAGCCCATTGGGAATGCCAGCCCTCCCAGGGATGGTGGCCTGCTGGGCTCAGCAGACCACCATGTCTGGGACTGCTTTTAAATAAAGCAGTTTTGTTTTTTAAATGCAGCCCGTTTTTCTTAAAAGAAAACGGGATGCATTTAAAAAAAAAAAAAAAAAATGAAACGTTTTCGTTTAGTTTTTTAAGGGCAGGCAGTGGTCCCTGGGACCACTGCCTGCCCTTAAAAAATAATTTTGCATGCATTTGCAAAGGGGAAGGGATCAAGTTGCACACAGATGCGTTTTGCCTCCTTCTTTTTTATCCCCTCCACACTATAATGAAACCCCCTACATCCCACTAAGACCTCATCTACTCCCTAGCAACATATCTTCAAAGTTTGAGAAACACAATGCAACCTCCTCCATCCTCAGCAAACATGCCACATATTTTTAGTGCTTTGTTGCTGAATCTCCCTATGTGTGACAGGTATGCCCAACCATGGTTCCTGAGCTACCTGTGCCACAGGACTCAAGCTGCACTTCGGTGACGAGGCCCAACAAGACCTTAAACAGTATGGAGTTACTCGTGTTTCTGTTGCATGGAGACAGGACTGGCAGGTTAGTCTGGACCATCCTTTTGGGGTGGGTTAACTAAGCCTGATTTATTTGGTTCCTGTCTGTAATGGCACAGATGAGGTAAAAAACATTGGATTAGAAGTAGAATGCAGCACGGCATAAATATCCATGGCTCAGATTAATCCAAGCACTCCTCCCATCTCTTGTGCGCTTGGTGACAGCATAACTATACCACGGAAGAGACCGTATCCTACTACAACTGGAAGCATTTTTCACATTCATTTGCAAGGAGGTAGAGATCTTAGGAACATGGAGATAATAACACATTCCACTACAATCGCAACCACTAAATTCTATCAATCATTGTAGAAATAAGCGTACTTCACAGAAGGGTGCAATACCCTGCAGACGACGGTACCCACTTTGCTTATCTTCCCGTCAGCAACATTGTTTTTTAATGATTTTATTTTTACAATTTTATATAGTGGGAACATGGCCCAAAGACTTCAGAGCACTTTACAACAGTAGTAGGATTCATGGGTCATAGCGAGCTCCAGTTACAGCAATTAAACTCAGCGTAAACATTGGTGGATGCGTGCAGGAGGTACCACATGAGACAACTGCAGCAGTTGGTCAAAGGTCATACCTAGTTAAAGCATTGATTTAGATGGTGGGGTCACATAGCAAAGGTAGTTCAGATACTGGTGGAGGGAGTACTTAAGAATGGTCAAGGGTGACCATGTCTCTGTGTACCGCTTCCCTTTCTTGCGTTGTCCCTCCGGCCATCCCTTTTATTTCCCTTTGTAGTTCTCCACTCACTGTTCTGAACTTAACTCTGTCTTCTGGGGTCTGGGCTGGGAAAAATCATGGTGTGAGGCAAGGGAGTGCACCTTGAGAAATAACAATGCTTGGAAATGAGTGGTCCAACTAGAGAGTACTGGGCCACAAGGAAGAACAACTAGGAAAGAAAGTGAGGTGGTGAGAAGGAGCAGGACTAAGGGGAAGAACAGGGCAGGTATGATCTGTCAGGGCTACAAAGCAGCATGTGATGAGAGTGAGGGTTAGAGAGGGAGAGGGTATTGCTTGAAAAAATACAGTAAGGGTAGGAGAATGGGACTGAAAAGCAATGTGATGAAAATCAGAGCAGGAATTCCAGGAGTTTAAAGGGTGATAGGAAAATAGTGGACTGGAAGAAGAAAGAGTGTGAGGGATGAACAGAGAGTAACACTCACAGTTTGGTTTGCTTAATGTTTTTGTCTGTGCTGTGTTATTTTACTCTGTTGTTTACACACTGCTTTGACCTGCTCTTTCTGTAATACAATTCATCCTCAGGAGTACTTCTTGACGAGTGGAGAAGTACAATATAAAGCATAACTATTTATCTAATAGAACAAAATCCGATTCTAAGACCAGCAATGGACCACCAGGGAGGCCATATTGTAGTGAAAAAATATGATCAAAGGGAAAAAATCTGCCTCAGCAGAGAACAGTCATAAATAAATGAAGAAATCCTGAATTAGAGAAAGGATGAGGGAAGTGAGTTGGTCAATCACCACATTTGAACAGGTTAAGAATCTTAAAGTGAGAAGGGTGCCCCCAGTTAAAGAGGATACTTCTGACTTAGAAGACAAATCATGATATAGAGCAAGAAATCCTTAGGTAATTAGTAAAATGCTACAAAATAAGGCACCACCAAACCCTACAAGCTTCCAGGCCTGAACCGAACAGAGAATAAATCGCAGTTGTTTTATTCACATCACATTTTATCATATATATTAATCAAATCACATTGTACACATCTGAATGCGAACTGCAAGGCATCAATGAGGTGATTGCTTAGGCTACTAACATTGTACAACATACAGTATGGGTAGGAAGGACGAGTTTAGAATGTACATGAATTATCTAATTATATGGAAAAGACACACTCAACTAAAAGAGGTAGGATACTCTTAGGTACTGACATTAGATATTTCAAATGAGTGCCAGTTTGATTGCAAATTGTGTGAACAGCCAAACTGCTGCTTGCACTGTGTCACACTGTCAAGATAGTGTCCTTAGTTAATGCACTTACTGCAGAATTCTGTGTCTACCTAGCAAGCCACCTGACAGCGGTTATGGCGGTCGCTCATCCTTTCATCGTTTCAGCATTGAAAAATGTTGAAGAAAATTGGCACCTTTTATTAATAGGCTTAGATATGCTATTTGTATGTATGTTAAAATGAAATGCAAAAGTAAAAAATTCAAATGACAATACATTTCTTAAAGGGGCCTAAAACTCAACTCAGAGAAAACAGAAGTTCTCATCCTCAGCTCTACCCCCTCAGCTTGGGAAGACACCTGGTAGCCCCCCACCCTCGGAAACCACCCACCCCAACAGCCCATGCAAGCAACCTCGGTATCATACTGGACTCATTGCTCACTATGAACCGCCAGATCAAAGGTGTCTCCTCAGCCTGTTTCAACACCCTCCGCATACTCCTTAAAACATTCAAATGGATCCCCTCCGAAGCCAGAAAAACAGTGACACACGCCCTCATCACCAGCAGACTAGACTACGGCAACGCCCTCTACGCCAGAATCAACCAAAAACTCCACCGCAAGCTCCAGACCGTCCAGAATGCTGCAGCAAGACTAATCCTTGATATCCCCAGGCACAACCCCATCACCCAACACCTCCGCGATCTGCACTGGCTCCCCATCGAAAGAAGGACAACTTTCAAGCTGCTCACGCATGCGTACAAGGCCCTCCACAACATCAGACCACAATACCTCAACAACCGTCTCTCCTTCCACGCCCCCAAGAGAAACCTCCGTTCAGCCAACCTCGCCCTGGCCTCCATCCCATGCTTCTAAAGGAACACAGCGGGTGGAAGGTCCTTCTCCTACCTCGCAGTGAAGACCTGGCACAACCTCCCCCCCACCTCCGGCAAAGCCCCAGACTGCTCCAGTTCAGGAAAGATCTCAAGACTTTGCTCTTCAGATGACCCCAACTGTACTGCACACCCCCCCCCCCAGCACCTTGAGACCCTAACAGGTGAGTAGTACGCTTTATACACCCCTGATTGATTGATTGATTGATTGATTGACAAGGAAAACATTTTAATTGTCACACCAGTGTTGAGTTGCATCAATTATACTTTTTAATCTGGCTTAGTTAAGAACACAAAGCACCAGAGAGCACACACAAAAGATGAATATCATGAATGAATCATTAGAGGAACTTATATAGTGGTGATTTAATTCTGATTTATACTGCCAAGCTCATTCAGAAGTAAAGGGGCCCTGAACTGCTAAGTGTTGTCTAGTATTTGGTGAATAAAGTCTATGGGCGTAGTGTCTTACTCTACAGCAATTATATTTTCTGTCAACACTTTTGTGAGTGAGTTAAAGATTGAAGGGACTTGTGCTCTGACTCAGAGTGAGAGAGGGGCTTTTATGATAGGGTTAGCAGTATTCCAGCGTTTTTCCAGCCACTAGTCCAGCTTCAACCTTCCAAAATACTTGAAAATGAGAAATCGGGAATTTTGGTAAGAAGAGAGAGATGGAGATGCCATATATGGATTAGTAGTTCATGATGGCTCTCACCACTACCTCCTTGCCTCCACAGACATGGATATGAAGCAAAGTCAACACAGTTTTCTGAGCACCAGAAAGTACGTAAATGAAGTGTGTCCATTTCCTCTTGTTTCCAGTTCGATTTATTTCATCAAAAATTCTTCAGCACCACAGATTCTCATCTTCAGATATAGCCAACACGTGTTTCGTCAGAAAACGATGTTCTTACATCACTGACTTCATCAGGGCTATAAGTAAACAAACAAAAAGAATCTAAGATCCTATTTGTAAATCTCATACATTTCCATCACCAAAACACCCTGGAGCATGGCAATCCTAGAACAATTTTTCAAATAAAAAAGTTTTTCGAATTGCATATCATAAGGATCCATATGTGAAAGAGGGAAATCATAAGTGCAATCTAGAAGCCACAATGCCTCTTACAAGGAAGGTATTCTTCCTATATGTACACAGATCAAAACCTCATTTTTATATACATTATGTAAAGAATTTACAGGCAAACAGAAGAAGTATGCTGTGCATATTTAAAATAGACACCTGTGCAACCCAAAGAATAGTTAGCACTCTATTTACATGTTGATAACCGGGCTCACCTTTCAGATAAATATCAAACGTCAGATGTTGGATTGATCTTTTCTAAATAACAGATACAGAAAATGAATATAGGTATTACCCCACAGAGAAACTCCTTCAAATAACATTCAACCTCGCATATCCAAAAAGTATAGTCCTAACCTCAATTCCTTTCTGCCTTCTTCCACAAAACAGTAAGGACCAGACCATGTGTTATTCAACCTGTGAGTAATAAATATGTATTAGAGTACTGACCAGCTCTAAATCAGTCCAAGAGTAACTTATCTCTCCATTACACAGAGTTCGCTCCTTATTGTGAACTCAAAACGTAACTGCGGGCAAATCACAATTTCATCCCCACCACACAGTTCCATTAAATGTCTACACACGATCAACCTTCTAAGTGACCCATTGTTTCTGCCGTACCGATAGCCCCTGACAATGTACCTTAAAACCCATTCAAAACTAATATCGACATATTACCAAGTTGGCTCACAAACTATACTCCTTAAATTCAAGTTGCCTATATATCTCAAAATTCAATTAAGTTTATCAATGTATCAAAACAAATCACCGTGTATGGTCACAATCATCTCCACATACCTGTTCGGTCGGAGAGTACTCCATGCACAGTTACAGATGGCGTAGTAAATAAGCGCCATCTTGGTACTCCTTTATATAGCGAGCAGTAGGCTCGATCTATGAGTCACTATAGAAGAACATTCTCTGTATTCCACCACCATTATGGTGAATACATTCCCCATTTCAATCCATAATATTGCTCAAATTCACAACGTAAATTACACCACAATAGTAACATCGGAAACGAGTATTTGCCGCAACAAACTTCCCCAATATGGGCGCCATCGACTTCTCGCATCCATAAGTAAAGTGTTACTAACATGGCGCCTCCTGTTTTTCGAGTATTCTCAGTAATTTGTTAACGGTCGGTTCCAGTACAGTATATACATTCCCATTTCAATCTATAATATCCTTTGAATACACAAAGTAGATCACGCCAAAATTCATCAGCGGAACCGAATTGACACCGCAATACACTTAAACAATATGGCCGCCATCGACTTCTTGCGACCATGGGTAAAGTATTACTAACATGGCACCTGCATATTACGTGTTTGGTCATTATAACCATCAAATGACCAAAACTCAGTAACGCCATACTATACTGCGGTTCTTTATAATTCTACAAGACTTCCCTAATAAATAATAGTTACAAAATTGTATATCGGATATTCTAAGCGATTCGTAAACGGTCGGTTAAAACCATATTGATAACTGTCAGCGCTCCCTATATTATGTCTTATCATGTGAGTCATTGAATCCCACTAAATGAATGCAATAGGGAATGATCAAATCAGAGTCACTATCCTCTCCATATGTATTCCCAGTCATGGATTAGCCAGGTTTCATGAAGTCAAAATGGCGGATCAATTATCAATATCCTTATTTCACACCCATATAAAGTAAAAAAACTATAATTAAAAATCTCATAAAAGTGAGCCCAACCATCAAAATGCCAAGTGGCTATTATCAATATCACAATTCTGGTCTCCAAAGCAGAACATCTCTAACTATTTTCAGGAAAGGTCCCATTACTTGTTACTATTCCGTACATTGCATTCTTATTAAATACAGTATGGTTGTACACATCTATACTAAATTTTAGAGGTTTTTTGTTCTCTTTACATATCCTAAACTGATGTAACATCTCCATTAACATTTCAAGCTTCCCAAATTCAGTTACCATTTCAGTATCTCAAAATCATAATCATAGAAAATACTGCATTTCATGATCAATATTGAGCCCCTGCTCAACAGATTTCAAAGTCATGATCCATTGGGCTTCACTCTGCCTCAACATGAGCTCTCTATTGCCCCCTCTGGGGTTACTCGATATCATTTGGAGCCCATGGAACCGAAATTGCAGATGTCTACCCTGTGCTGTACATTCACACATGTGCTGTGCAATCAGATATTTCATGTCCCTCTGCTTCACCGCTCTAAAATGTTCAGTAATTCTCTCTCTCACTGGTCTAATAGTACTCCCTACGTAAATTTTGCCACAATTACATATGAGTACATACACTACATATCGTGTCGTGCAATCTATGTGAGTCCTAATTTCAAATGTTCGTGAATTATTGAAACTAAACTCCTTTACCTTGTCCAAAGCCAGTTTGCACATAGTACAGTGCCCACACTTATAGAATCCTTTATTTCTCGTGTGTAACCAGGTCTCATGTTTTGGCGGTGATGGATAGCTGGGGCTCAAAATGCTCTGAATTGTACTACCTTTTCTATATGTAATGTTGGGTCGCATTTTAACAAACTTCTGTAGATCACTGTCCGCTGTCAATAGGGACCAGTGTCTATTCAGTATATTGTACAACTTCTGTGAATGGGGATGATACTTAGTAACCATCCTGATCACATTCTCTTTCTTTTTCTTGCTGGTGCCTTTCTTGTCTTTCAAAGTGTCAGCCCGATTCAATTTACGTACTCTGGTGTCAGCTTTATTCACCACTTCCTCACTATATCCACGTTTGACAAAGCGGTCCCTCATGTCATCCAAATTCTTATTAAAAGCATGTTCCTGACTGCAGTTCCTGCGTGCCCTGAGCATTTCCCCATAATGGATAGCATTAATTTGGCTCTTCGGGTGCGAGCTGCCCGCATGTAGGAGAGAGTTACAGGATGTGGGCTTACAGTGCATTCGGCTATGTATTTTGTCACCTGCTATATATAATTCAACATCCAAAAATACCATTTCTGTCTCACTACTAACCATAGTAAAAGACATATTAGCATCATTGTCATTTAGGAAGGCATAAAATTGATTTAGCCTTGAGGAGGAACCAGTCCAGATCATCACGCAATCGTCGATAAAACGACCCCAATAGTGTATGTCATCAATCCACTCCCGGCCGCGTGGTCCCCAGATATGCACCGCCTCAAACCATCCCATAAATAGGTTGACAAAGGACGGTGCAAATCTGGATCCCATCGCGGTTCCGCAGAGCTGCCTATACCACTGTCCATTAAAGAGAAAAGTGTTATTGTTCAATATCAACTGTGCCATCTCAAGCAACATCTCCGAATGAACTAAGTAATCAATTTGTCGTTTGTCAAGAAAGTGTCTCAGTGCACGTATTCCCTTCTCATGTTCGATATTTGTGTAGAGAGAAACTACGTCAAATGACACTAGAGTCATGCCTGGTTCCCACCTCACATCACACAACATGTTAAGAAGATGTTTTGTGTCCCTTATATAAGAGGGCAAGTTTGACACATGTGGTCTCAAGTACACATCAACATATTGTGAGAGTTTCTCAGTTGGTCCCCCAATCCCCGAAATAATGGGTCTGCCTGAGGGGAAATGAAGTTTTTTATGCACCTTTGGCAAGGTATAAAGGCATGGAAACCTTGGATGATCAATAGTTAAAAATTTGAACTCATCCTCACTTATTAGATCGTGTTCATACCACTCTTTCAAACGGCTATTGATTTTGCGTGTGATGTCTGGCATGGGATTAGCACTTAGGGGCCCATTACGATGACGGGCGGACTTTGTCCGCCCGCCACCGCAACGGAGCCAGGGACCGCCTGCTGACGTCGCGGCGGTCCCACCCGGCACATTACGATGCACCCGCCACACTGGCGGGCGCATCTCGCATAGTTTACATTGCGGCGGGCGGTGCTGCTAGCAGCACCCGCCGCAAGGTACAAAATGCATGTTGTGCTTTTGCATGCACAACGTGACAGGCACCGCGCGGTGCCTGCCACCTTGTGCATGCAAATGCAGGGGGGTACCATAGGTACCCCCCATGTGCACCCCCCCCAATATCCTGGGGGCCCGCAACGGGCCCCCAAATGCAAATACCGCCTGCCTTTTCATGGCGGTAATGCCGCCATGAAAAGGCACCTCTCCGCCTACATCCTAATATGGATGGCGGTGTCTCACAGACACCGCCACCATATTAAGCCCGTTTTCCGCACGGTCGGCAATTCGACAGGCGGAAACACGGCGGGCGGTATTTCCATCCGCTGCTGACCCCCCAGCCATGCTAATGTGGTGGGGGGTAAATGGGTGGCGGGCGGAGGGAAATGGAGGGCGGATCGCCACCGCCATGCGGGCGGTGGCGATCCGCCCTCCATTGTAATGACCCCCTTAATTTGGTATAGCATTTTCACATCACTCAATTGTGTCAACATTTCAGTATCGTAATCAGTCTTGCGCATCACCACCATGCAACCACCCTTATCTGCTTCTCTAACGATTATACTCTGATCTTGTGTTAACTCTTTCTGGTGCTCAGGAAACTGTGTTGACTGTACTAGGACTGGATGTTTTCAGTCCATATATGTGGGCAATAGCGGCAGCCCTCTTCCTTGGAGCACCAAAATAGAAATAAATGTCAATCTACAGTGAGGGAATAATTAATGAGTTTGCGCAAATGGCCCTGCCACTTTATGGATAGGAAGCAGGCACAAGATATGGAAACTGTGGGAGCAACTTGTAGTATGCTCCCAAGCTTGGGCACCTCTAATGACTATGCCACACATGGAGCTTAGTACAACACGTCATTATTCTTCTGCGTGTAACCGTGAACTCAACATTCTAAACCTGCATTCACTTCACTACACTCTAACACTTACGACACAGTTCTAAAGTGTCCATTAGGAACCAACAGGTTTCCATCATTGCTAACTTGCACAACACTACATCTCCCCCTCTGTTAAATATAAATTGTAATTGTTTTTGCAAATATGTATGCAATTATAACTCTTCAATAAGTCGTCATAGTGCTATGATCACACTTCCTGATCGTGTCGTCGGAGCCTGGGGACAGGCAGTAGAAGTGTCTGTGATCTGCATTGGTGATGTAGGAGCAACAGCA
Organism: Calotriton arnoldi; assembly: GCA_963921515.1. Classification (NCBI taxonomy): domain Eukaryota; kingdom Metazoa; phylum Chordata; class Amphibia; order Caudata; family Salamandridae; genus Calotriton; species Calotriton arnoldi. The sequence goes on from CAWUFW010002294.1 coordinate 963,448, forward strand.
GTCAGGGAGTTTTCAATTGTCTTTTCAGACACAGTCTCTATGTTGACATCAGTGCCTGACGAGCATTGAGCCACATGTCGGAAATGCAAGGAGTCTCACGTAATGGACTTCCCAGGACATTGGACAGTCACCATGTGTCCTTTGCTGGTCACAACAAGAAAGGGCTCAGCATCAAAGAGAGCATCAGATTTCCGCCTTCTAGGCTGACAGACAAGCACTCAATGTCCTCTAGTGAAAGTAACGTCTTTTGCATGTTGACGCTTGTCAGCCTTAATTTTCCTTTTATGAGCCAAGTCTTTTATACCGGTTTCTTCCTCAGTACTTGATCTTCTGTTGGTCCATTGAGGTAACTTGGTTGTCATGGTTCTCCCAAACATCAAAGTTGCAGGGCTTTCACTTGTGGTCGAGTGAGGGGTTGAACGCTAAGCTCCAAGAGTAGAATTCAAGCCAGTGTTAAGGTCGAGCTTTTCCAATACAGCACTCTGGACAGCTTTCTTGAGAGTACTCATGAAACGTTCAACAAGGCTATTGGCCTGTGGCCAAAGAGGTGCGCTTTTCTGATGCTTCACATTAAGATCACTGGGAAAGCCTCTGAATTCTCAACTGTTAAAAGGTGGGCTGTTGCCTTATTTTAAGATCAGAGGAACACCCCATGTTGTGAAGATGCCGTCTAATCTCTTGATGACTCTTTCTTGAGTGATAGATGAGAGACTCGCCGGAATAATAATTCTCAAACCTCTCAGGATAATACCCTCCTAAGTAACGGACACTGGTCAGAGGTTGAGTGTGCTGGTTTCAAGACTGATGCTTAATAATGTCTTTTAGTTTTAAGATGTCACTATTGTGACTTATGGCAGTGACAATTTGTTCCAGTGAAATGGCAGCTGGTGTGCTTGATTTCACAATGAAATTTATGTATTTTTCAGCCATCTTGGAAGGGGTACCATGGCACTGTAGAGGCACTCTTGAGAAGTAGTCGGCAGGGTTTTGATCTTTCCCTGGACAGTGCACAATTGTGTAGTTGTATTCCTGTAATCATAGACCCCAACGTTCAATGTGAGGAGGCATCTTGGCCTTTGAATTGCCAAAGATGGTCAACAATGCTTGATGATCCGTCACAAGAGTGAAAGGCTTTCCATATAAGAATATGTGGAAATGTTCACAAGCCCACACCACTGCTAAACGTTCTTTCTCAGGTTGTGAATAAGCACGTTCAGTTTGGGACAAACTTCTGCTTGCATATGCCACAATATGTCTTTGAGCATTTCAGTGTCTGCTGTTCTGGGCAAGGATTGTGCCAAACCCAACGGGACTAGGATCAACAGCAACCTCTGTAAGAAGCTTTGGATCAAAGTTTGCCATTTCAGTAACGTTCTCAATAGCTTGTTTGATTTTCTTCAAGCTTTGCTCGCATTTATGTGACCAATGAAATAATACATTCTTTTTTGTCGAATCTCTTAATGGAGCACTTACGGTGGCAAAGTCTCGTATATATGTAGAACAGTAGCATGCCATGCCAAGGAATGACCATAACATGGGAACATCTTGTGGGGGACTGGCAGTTGATATCACTTGCACTAGCTGGATCGGGTGACATAATTGGGTGTCATACCCCCATCAGAAAAGATATGGCCAAAGAATTTTAGCTTTGTCTTATGGAACTCACATTTCTCAGCATTCAACGTTAAACCTGCATCAGCGAGCAAACAACACACTTGCATGAGAGATTTATCATGCTCCTTCTGTGTAGCTCCAAAAACCAATATGTCATCACTATAATTAAAAGCATTCATGACAGATTGTATGATATATTGAATGGCATCTTGAAACAGCTCTGCAGCTGATGACACACAGAAACTTAGGGCCAGATGTACAATGATTGCATTTTGCGACTCACAAATTGCGTTGCTTTGCGACTCGCAATTTGCGAGTCGCAAAATGCAATGTACAACAGTGTATCAAACACTGTTTGTGATTCCCAATGGGGTCTCAAATTGCATGCCTCATCAATATTCATGAGGCAAGCACAATTTGCGAACCCATTGGGAATGGCTAGCACTCCCAGGGATGGTGGCATGCTGGGGTCAGTAAACCGCCATGTATGGGACTGCTTTTTAAATAAAGCAGTGTTTTTTTATAAATGCAGCCCGTTTTCCTTAAAGAAAAACAGGATGCATTTAAAAAAGAAAAACGAAACTTACCACTGCCTGCTCTTAAAAAATATTTACGCACACACTCACAAAGAAGAAGGGGTCCCCTGGGGACCCCTTCCCGTTTGCGAGTGGTTTGCCACCTACTTGAAGTAGGTGGTGAACTGCGAGTGTTTTGCGACCGCAAATGCGGTCGCAAAACAACAGTGCATGGCATGGTGACTCGCTATTAGGAAGGGACGCTCCTTCCTAATAGCGAGTCGTAAATGCTATTTTGTGAGTCAGTGACTCACAATATAGCATTTGTACATGCCTGGAACCTTTTTTGCGGTCGCAAACGGACCGATCGCCCATTTGCGGATACAAAAAAGGGTTGTACATCTGGCCCTTAGTCTTTTGTATTGGAACAGACCAATATTTGTAGAAAAGGTTGCAATGTACTTGTAATTCTCCTCGAGTTCCAAATGATGATATCCTTTGTTCAAATCAAGGCAAGAGAATACCTTCGCATCATTCAATTGTGTTAACATGTCAACAATGTGCGGACCTGGATGTCATTCTCTGTCAATTGCCTTGTTCGCTTGATGCATATCCACGCAGATGCGTACAGCTCCTTCACTGACCTTTTTGCGTACTACCACTCTGGGAGAAACCCATGACAATGGGAGAGTGGAACGCTCAATGATATCATGTTTGAGTTCTTTTTCAACAACTTCCTGTAAATAAAATGCAATTTGTCGGTTTATTTGAGCAATAGGACAGATGTCCTCATTAATGTGTAATTATACTTTCATAGTCTTGAGTTCTCCCAACCATGAAACAACAAAGGGAACTGACTTACTGTTTAGTGATGAGCATTCATGTTATAGTTCACTGATATCAGTCCCATATCAGCAACTGTGCTGAAGCTGACTAAACAGGCACCTTACGCCGTACCTTGAAGTACATGAATGAGTGCTTGTGCTTTTGTTTCTTGTATTTCATCGTTGCTACAAATGAACCTTGACTTTTTAATGATGTTGATGCAACCCATGTATACACTTTTGCTTTCCATGGTGTAAGTCATGCAATGGAGATAGTTCACTCTATTTCTCCTCAAGCACAATGTTTATCAATGCACCACTGTCGATAATAAAGGGTATTGTTGAGCAATCGTTTACTTTTAATGCAATCTTTGGACAATGTTTGAATGTTCATGGTGCTTTTTCATGTCAACTTTTCTTGGACCCGTATTTCTCTTCACAGGCGGCCAGTCCAGCATGCGCATTTTTTTTTAGTTAAACATCCACATTGCACAATCGTCTTCTTCACTTTCACTTGACATTGATACTGAAGAACTTTTTGACGATGATTTAGATGACAACCGCCTTCAATTGGTGTCGACTTGCCTCAACTGGTGTGGTCGCTTGACTTTGTGGGAGTGCGTTGAACGTCACTTCTGGAACGTTGGGGCAGCCATTTTGTCTTTGCGCTGCAGCGCACCTTTCTCCTTCACCTTGCAGACCATTACAAAATGGTTCCCCTTCCCACAGCCTTTGCAGATCTGTCCAATGGTGGAACATTTACCTTCATGTGGAAACAAAAATTCACACCTGAAGCACAACTTCTTTTTCCGTGGAGTCATCACTCTGCATCCTTGTGCCCCGTACTTTCATGTTCATGACTTACTCACTCTGGGCACCTCCAGCCTGCATGTCAGCAGCTTGTCGATCAGCATGCTCTTTAGCTCTGGCAACCATGACTAGAAGTTTCTCTCAGCATTCGTCATCTGAATGAATCTGACATGCATCCGTCAAGAACTCTGAGACGTATAGCTTCCTCATCATTAAATTTGTTGAACTTAGAGTGTTTAACGAAAGTATTCAGTCTCTCAACAAATTCATCAGTAGTTTCACCAACTTTCTATCATTCTTGATTCTTGACTGAAAATGTATCTTTAGTAAACTACTATTGGGATCCGATTGAACTTGAGATTCAATGTTGCTTTGATTTGACAGTATGTAAGTTCGTTAGCTTGCAGCATTTTCTTTATGACTTCTTTTACACCTTCACCAGCAAGATTCTTAAGGTATTTGATAATCTTCTTATCTGCTTCTTCTTTCGCATAATTGAAAACATCAAATGTCTCTATCCAAACAGTCCATCTATTGCCAATATTTTGCTTTTTGGCAGTATTGAATGGTAGTTGTGGTTTTAAGAAGGCGGCGTCATTTTGTTGGATAGTAGAATTTTTACTGAAGGTGGATGTGAATGGGCTGCATCTGATCTCGGAAAGGGGAGAGTTCCAGATTTTGGGGGCAATTCTGGAGAAGGATTGGTTGTAGGTTTTCTTCTTGTTGAATTTTTGTGGCTTGAGTAGTGAGGAGCTTTTACTTCTGGAAGATCAGGTTTCACCCAATAGTTTAGTTTTTTGGGTCATCTAAGAGGAGGTATTGTGGTGCAGTGCTTTATGCGACATACATGAAATTTTGACATGGATCCTAGCCTCTTAGGGTAAGCATTTCAGAGATTGGAGGTCAGGGGTGATGTGATTCTCAGCTTTTTTGATCCGGTGACAAGCCTAGGTGCCACATTCAAAGTAGCCAGTGGTGCAAGTGTGATTTTCGGAAGACCAACAGGGGTGGTGCTACCATAATCTAAATTCGATAATACAAGATTTTGAACTGCTGTTTTAAGGTCTGCCAAGGGGAGAAAAGGTTTTAGTTTCCTTAGAGCATGCATTTGATGGTTAGCTCGTCTGGTGGCAGCACTGACGTGCTTTTGCATGGCAAGGGCATTGTCTGATATACTACCTAGGATTTCAGCAGAAGCAATGATGCGAGGGGTGCAATTGAAGACAGTAAGATGTTGGAGCCAGTCTTTGATAATAGGGGCGATGGCAAGTGGTGAGGTCACTATGAATTCTGTTTTGAGGGCATTGAGTTTGAGGTGGTTGCGAGTCAATCCATTCTGCATTTTTCTCAAGGTGTTATTGAGGATATTGCTGTCAAAGGGAGATGCAAATTTAATGTAGAGTTGAGTGTCATCCACATACATGTGGTAGGAGATGTGGGCGAGTGTGGGGGTTTTGGTTAGGGGCTCCATGTATAGGTTAAACAATGCCGGGGAGAGAGCTGATCCTTGAGTTACGCCAAGCGACACTAGTGACTGAACAGAAAGAGCGTGGTTGATTAGAATGTCCAGGGATCTATTGTGAAGGAAAGAGGAGAATCACTTTAGCACGTACCGGAGAGACCCATCCGGTGTTCTAATAGGTTTAAAAGGGTGTCATGATTGACCGTATTGAATGCCGCTGACAGGTCAAGTAGGATTAATAGGTAGGAATCTTTCCGATCGAGTGAGTGTAGGGCATCGTCAACAATGTGGACCAGGGCAGTTTCGGTTCTGTGGCCCAATCGAAAGCCAGATTGACATTGGTCGAGGAGTTGAAATTGTTTGATGTGATTGTGGAGTGATAAATGCACACATTTTACTAAGAGTTTGGCTAAGGTTGGGATGTTGGAGATGGGGCGGTAGTTGTTGGGGTTTGACTGGTCCTAGTTTTTTTTTTTTAGGACAGGAGTCACCTGGCCACTTTTGAGGCAGTTGGGTATGCAGCCTTCCAAGAGTGAGGCATTGATTATCATAGTCCATAATGACAGTAGGAGGTGAATGGATTCGTTAAGGAGTTTGGAGAGAAGGGATCATTGAAGTGGTTGGAGTATTTCAGAGAGGTCAGTAGTTTTAAGATGTCCTTTTCCTCAGAGGTTTCAAAGCTAGACCAGGCAGTATTATTTTTGGGTGTGAGGGGAGGGTTTCTTGGGCATTCTTCCTGATCAAGAAGGGTGGGTTGTTGGGGGGGAGTTCACCTGGTAGAAGTTTCATAGTGTTCTGAATATCGGTGGTGATTATCGTGGTTTTTTTTCTCAAAGAGAAGGATGCAAAGGTTTCGCAGTTGGGTAGTGTTATATTGTCTGTGGCTGGAGGGTTGCTTTTGCTGTTCATCTGGTTTTTAACAATTCTGAACAGTTTTTTTGATTGTTTAATTGCCGTGACCAGTTGAGTTTGGAAAAATGCAGTTTTGGTGTTACTGATGTGCCTATTGTAGGCGCACTGTCTTTGTCATAGAAGTTTGCGGTTGGACAGAGAGGGGGTGTATCTCGATGCTCTTTTTGCAAGTCTAAGGTAACAGCGTTCCTCACTAAGGATACAGTTGAACCAGGGGTTGGATCTTTTGGACGGGGATTCTCTTTAGTTGTTTGGGGTCAAGGAAGTCTATGATTTTTTAACATGGAATTAGTGTTGTGCTCAGTGAGGTCATGAACATCATACATGGAGGAAGCGGGAGCAGGATGTTGTTACTAAAAGCCAACATAATGAGGGGGTTGATGTTGTGGGTGTCCCGGACCTAGTGTTTGGCTTTCGTAAGTTGGCCATTAGTGATAATTTCCCTTTCTGAACAGAGGAAGGTAAAGCAGTGGTGGGCAGTCCAGTCACAAGGAAGGATAGATTCAATTTGTATGGTGTTCTCTTTAGCGATGATTTAATCTAAGGTGGTCCCTTTATTATGGGTCGGGCTGTTGCAGGAGGAAGGATTTAAAACTATTCACAATATGGTGTCTAGAGTTGTTCCAGTGAATGGTGAAGTCGCCAAGAAAAATCTGGTTATGTTCTGCATAATTAGAGGGGATAATATCCATGATCTGTTCGACGAACGAGTGGTTATCTCTGGGAGGGTGGTAAAACGCGTGAAGAGAGCAAGTTGAGTTGTCATTGGTGGTGATGTTGATATGAAGGTATTCTCAGTAGGGCAAAGACAGATCTTGTGATTGCTTCCTAGATAGTGTGGACCTGTAAATACGGGCCAGACTACCCCTAGACCGGCCTGAGCAGTCTAGTCTGATGATGTCATGACTGAGGGTGACTAGTATGTCCAGAAGTAGAGATGTGGACTCGTTAAGCCAAGTTTCAGTAAGTATAAGGATGTCAAGGTCAAAGTTAAGTATAAGATCAGCTATGTCTGCCGCTTGTTTCACAGCTGAATGGCAGTTGAGTAACGAGCGTTTAAGGGAAGTTTTGGTGGTATTCATAGATCTGTGTGAGATGGGAACTTTTTTGAGGTTCGCTTTATTTATATACCTCGTGCTGGGAGGGATGTCCTGGGTGGGTGAATGATATTAGTTTCAATTTTTGAAGTAGGTATAGTGTGGGCAGTTGGGTCAGGAAATGTCTGACTAGCCTGTTGGGTCAGGAAATGTGGTTATGATTTAGTGTAGAACTCCAGCAAGGATGTATAACCCAGGTGTAGGCAAGGATAGAAGCAGAGTGTCATTTGCGAGTCAGAGTCTTGTTAGTCTATAGGTGAGTCGTTGTGAGGTCCACTTGTGTTCAAGGTTGGAGGTGATATGAGCTAGTTTAAGGATGTCAGCCCTAATCAGCTGCAGTTCGGATATTATAGTGTCAAGTGTGGAGTAAGTTTAGCAACTCCTAAGAAGCTTGTGATTGGGGGCAGCATTGTGGTGAGAAGAATAAGCAGTGACAGGGAGACAGAATCAGCAGGGTCCGCAATCAGAGCCTTGGAGATGATTAGTTAAGAGTGGGCTGTGGATGTAGTGATCCTGTTGATGGGAGTGTAGGCCCAGGTGTCTGAAGAAGAAGAAAGGGAAGTAGCGATGTCAAGTTGTTGATGTGGGGTAGAGCCAGCTTTATCACTGGGGGAGAGGGTGTGTTGGACTGCGGTGGTGCCTGTGGATAAATGGGAATCCTCCAGGGGAGAGAGGTGGGGAGAGGGGTAAGGGGAGGTGAGAGATGATGATGTCAGATTGAGAGGGGTCACAGGGAAATTGCAAGGGGGCAGGCGGGTAATGGCAGGGTCTAATTTGTTCCTGAGGCAGGAAAAGAGATCGGTGAAGAGCTCCAGGTTGCGATATGAGGATTGAATGAGCACGGTGCCATTGTTGTAGATGGAGATGGTGGCAGCTGCATTGTACGACATGGAGGGCTGTATAGTACGTTTATGGTCGTGTGGGATTTTCTTGATAACGGTGGTGTTGAGTAAGGAGGCTTGGACTTTCCTCCATTGAGCACATCAATTGGTAGTAAATATGAGGTCGTTCAGTAGGATACCTCTGTTGTAGCAAAAGTAGGTATCAGTGATGAGTTTCTTAAGTTAGGTTGTTGATTTTTGGGGGTTTGAGATTTCTCATGGCGTTTTTGCTTAGGTTGGAAAGGTAGTTTGTTAAATATGAGTCCTTCCTGCAGGGGATAACAGGTTGTTTGGCTTGCTGGTAAGGGGATGATCCATGCTAGGTGCAGTAGGCATGAGGGTCTGGGGGGAGCAGATGGGGGCCTCTTCAAGATTTGTGAGCAGGAATGAACGCTGCTAAGTAGAGAGGCAGGGAGGATCCTTATCTGTATCAATAACCAGGCCCTTTGCGGATGTCCTAGAAGTCCCTTTTCCGGGTCTAGATCCGGTAGGTGACGCAAGCAAGAGCCAATTTTAGTGGCCGTTTAAGTGCAAGGATAGAATAGCAAAGTGGAATGAAATATACAGTATACATGTACTTAAATATACAATATAGATGTGCAATACATATACAGGTGAGACACTCCTCACAACAAGTTCAACAACAGATACGTAGGTGAGGATCACCAGGATTGGGTGATTCTTTTAGGTCCGGGTCTGAAAGGGAGTCAGACTTGTCATGTATGTTCCGGATGTATATAGTGAGTCACAACCAGTGCATATATGTACCAGATCTGCTTCTCTACGCAAGTGCCAGATTAATGCAGTGGGTCACAACCTGTGAGAATAAGTGTAAAAACTGTGCAATGTGTCACAAGTGTATCTGGTACCTAATCTATGAAACGGATCATATGTGAATGGTCTGTTAACATAGATTTCCATAACTCTGTATTACCATTGGTATAAGCCTGCCAATGTGACACATGCGTATACTAAGTTTAGGAGTTGGGTCACAACCACTGTAGAGTGTCATGCTAATGGGAAATAAGCATCATGTAGATGTTACAAATCAAAAAATGTAAATAGACACAACCACTGAAAATATGCCATCTTTATGTTGCATGCTACCATCAAAGTATTTTTATGTGGCAAAATCTAAGTGCAGTGGGTGCTAGGTCTATGCAAGGGGACAGAACCAGTTTCGATGTGCAGGCCAGGATGGGGGGGCTCCCTCCTCCACCATCATTGATCACGGAGAGGAACTGCACCAGTAATACTGTAGGAGAGCGGCAGCGTTCATCGGGTCGGGCCGGGGAAGGATGGTCAGCACATCCCCAATATATCTGCTTATCTGCAGTGTCGATTTGCCCCAGCTCTTGGACGAGCCAGGGGGGCGGAATGTAAACAGCTGCAGCAACCCCACAGGAGATGTGTCGGTGAGGCCACAAGGATTCAAAAGCGCCGGATCTGCTGGGTGTAAGAGGCAGCATCCAGATCGAGGGAATGGGAGGGGGCAGTTGGTGCCCATCTCCAACATCAGTACAGTCAGCGGGTTCCTTCAGTCGTTCAAAGCCCAGGCCAGAACATGGGTGATCAAGGGGCGCATTGTGGGTGGTACCAATGAGCTCGGAGGTGCAGGAATTTGGAGATGCCAGATCAGCTGGGTGTGAGAGTCAGCATTGGGATTCAGGGAATGGGTGAGGGATAAATCGAATCCCCTCACCCACCTCAGTAAAGATGGTGGGCTCCTTCTTAATTTAAGTGGCCTAGTCCAGAGCTCGGGCAAGCAGGGTGCACATTGTAGGCAGCACCAGTTGACCCCGCAGCCTACCCACCGGGCTGTGGGTCGTAAGGAGGCACTAGCGAGAAAGGACCGTCTGATGCCATCTGCCTTGGGCACTGAGCTCATGCTCAGCTCTGGAATATGGCAGAGCGACATAAAGAGTTATGTCCAGGAGTGCTGCTTGGACAACAGGTTGCTGAAAGAAAATTACTGAAGAAGCATGTTGAAGTTTCACCGACGCGGTGGCACCAGGGGCCGGCTAATGCAGGGATATTCACTAAAAGTGATCCCAAGCCCGGGAGCCTCTCTGAGGCTCGATCTTCCAGTACCCATCTTGTCTATCTTGTCTATGCAAACCATCTCCGAGACCGTGATGTGCTGACCTCTGGGTCATCTTTAATAATTACAGGAAACGTGGCCTCTTTTTTGGTCTCCACTGGGAAAACAAACTTTCAATATTACGATTGCCACTCTCAGCTTTCTGATCTTTGAAGACCTCTGGAGTTGTTCTGAACCCCACTTGGCAGCTTTGGTAGTGTGCCGCTTCGTGGATGGACAGCTCTGTAAACACAACCCTGAGCACTTCTTCTGGGGTCACTTCTCCCAACGCTGTGGTATGATGACTCTCTTTACTCCCCGCTCGGGGATGCTGCTCCTTACGGATGTTCTCCTGCTATGACTATTAACTTTGCATACAGAAGCTGTTATATTTTGCCTTGAAGAAGCTCTGGCCTGTTGGCCTCTGGGCGAAACACGTGGCGGCTGTTTTGCTTTCACTTGCATTCTAATAAAGAAGGATAAGACTACAATAACATATCATTCCACTTCCTGTTTCTTGTACACCAATCCATATTTTGGGATTTCATCACCCTGTGATTAAATATATTATTTGTGGGCACAACCCTATCCATTTTGTGAATGTTTTAAAAGGTGACAGGCAGACCTTGGGCCTGGTTTTGGCATTGTGTTTCTGTTATACATTTGGCCCTGAATCTTCAGCATAGGAATGGTGGAAGATTGTCTGACTGCTGCAAAACAAATATAAAGGTCAGAGGCAGATTTTCTTTGTTACTGGATACAAGGGTAAGTCCTAGCGGACACTGTTGATAGGAAGAGAGAAAATGGAAGGGCTTCATTTTACACTTACAGTAAATGGTTAGTTAATAAGGAAGCAAACCATGAAACAGAAAAGCTCGACACCGGGCAACGGAGAACAATTTTGTGATTCATAAAATTCTGGAATAGGTTTGATTGTATAAGGAAGCATGGGATTCCATCATCTACAATGCCAAGGGCATGAAGGGCCTGATTCACAAAGGTAAACTGAGATGAAAGTCTAAATTTACGACTTTCGGTATTCAGAAAAGGCATTTACGAGCAGTAAAGTTAGACCTTTGTCTCAGTTAAACTTAAGTTTTGGTCTTAAGTTTAACTGAGACCATGACTTTTGGTCTCAGGTAAACTTAAGACCAAAACTTAAGTTTAACTGAGACAAAAGTCTAACTTTACTACTCGTAAATGTCCTTTGTGAATACCAAAAGGTGTAAAGTTAGACTTTCATCTCAACTTACATCTGTAAATGGGGTCCAAAGTGTAGAAGATCAAGAAGGTGGTGGATTTCAAGAATTGATTTTCGTTACCCTATCACACTCATCTCTAGTTTTTTGGAAATGGTGCTAGATTTGGCATTCAGCCTATACTTGCTGATGAGTTTTGCTAAAACAATGTCTTAATTAAGAAGAGGAGTGAATTGCTGGTTTACAATTTGTGTGCTTGGTGGAAAAATAAAATACCATCCCTCTCTTTGGAACATTTCCTGAATGGCACTGAGTGAATTAGGGAAGAGAGTAGTCAGACATGTGTTCAGTTGCTTCCATGAGGGAATTCTGAAAACAATACGGCCTTATGGCCACACCTTAGTTGTCAAAGAATCCATACATCCACCCATTCACTCATCCACCCACCCATAAATCCATTCATTCATCCATATCTCCAACCTTCCTTCCATCCACTCTTTTTTCCTTCCATCTCTTAAACCCTCTTTCCATTCTTCCTTTTTTCCATCCTTCCTTCCATCTGCCTTTCTTCCATCCATCCATTTATCCTTCATCCAACTATCCATCCCACCATCCTTCATCCATCTTTCCATCCACCCATTTCTCTATCCAATCATTCACCCATCTTTCCACCCATATAAGCTTCTCTCCATTCCTCACTCCCTTGCTTCTTTCATTCTCTCTTGTTGAATTTGTTCCCCTGCCACACAGCTCCATAATGCTATTCCCTTGCAGTGGTATTTGTGAGCTTCTGTTTGGAGACAAAAGTCAAAAGCTCCAAAAACAACATTTTAAAGGTTCATGTTATGCACACTGTGCAGTTGCACCATCTACATGCTCAAGCTACTAAAACAGGGATTACTGACTCCTCTGCACTCAGGTCGATCAGCACATAAATGAGGGCACAGGGATCAGTGGTTTATCTCAACAGTCTTAGGGGGAGATTTACTAAAAATTCACGCAACGCAGTGCAGCCCCCGCGATGCTGCGCTGCGTTGCGCGACAGGGAGGGAGCAGGAGCGCACAATATCGAAGATATGGCTCTCTCCTCCCCTTTCTCTTGAGCCGGCGCTGATTTCAGCTGCCGTGCGCCATGCACACACCTTAGCGCCGCAGCGCTAGGGTGTGTGCATAAGTGTAGCATAGGTTTTGTACAGGAAGGGTACCCTTCTTGTACAAAATACTATGCTACACATGAGGGAAAGCTTTTCCCACTTTGCATACGTGCTGCACAGTGCAGCACGCATTCAAAGTCGGAAAAGGAAGGAGAAATGAAAGCATTTCTTCTTCCTTGCGCCGAGTTGAAAAGGGCGCAGTTTTCTCACGCTAAACCCAATCTACTGTTTTTAGTAAATTGGGTTTAGCGTGAGAAACCTTGGGTGGTTGCATGGTAATGTCCATGCACCACCCTTGGTACGCCCCCATGGCGCAAAGTAACTCTGCCTCACATTACTTTTACGTTATTTCCAGCGCTAAACAATTTTAGCGCTGGAAAGTTAATTAGGAAAAAAGAGTTTGCGCCATTTTGCGTCACTTTTGTGATGCAAACACGGCGCAAAATCTTAGTAAATCTCCCCTTAGTCTTCCTCAGGGGTGTCGTTATGATGTGATAATGTTGAGGTACTGTTAGCCATGTTTGCATATTTTGCTGATTTTGTCTGAGAAGTTACACATTGGGGCAATTTCCAAAAGTATTCCAACAAATGTGCGATGACAAACACTGAAAATAGATGGTACATGCGTCACCACTCCTCAGGTTCTGAACAGTTCTCCATAGAGAAGAGTAGGACATGAAGAGGGCCGATACAGTAGAGATGCATTTACAAGAAGGCCCTTGTGCACCATGTTAGAAATAGGGGTCTCTAGTTGGCACTGGCTGGCGCCAATGTCCAATTAGGGACCCTTCTTCCTAAGTCAGGGCAAGTGGGCTACCCCATTTGATAACCCCTGCTCAACCCTGTGGTAACGTAGCACGAGCAGTTAAGCCTATCTCAGAGGCAGTGTGTGAAGCATTTATGACCATGCACAATAAGGCAGTAACGACACCACAAAAAGACACAACTCAAGTAGGTATAGAAAAATAGTATCTTTATCTAAGGTTTAACACAAGACTCTCAAAGCGTTTTAACCAGCCACAATGCACGTAAATCAGTAGGGACTTAAAAAGGCAATAACGTATTCACCAGAACATAGCACTGACTGAGTTCAAGGCCTGGGTCTACGCGACCCATTGCGCACCAGATACCTGCCGTTGGACGGGGACACAGCACGCAGCTTCTCGAAGAAGCGGAGACGGTGACAGGCGACTCCCAGCGACCACAACTCTTGACTGCAGTGGTCCGCAACGTGCACTCACAATGATTCGGGCACTCGGGGACAGGCGGGCTCTCAGCGGCAGCAGCACGCGGCTGCGGCGGCCCGGGCTGGTGGTGGCGATGACTCTCGTCGTGCAGCTCCGTGGTGGGCTCACAGCGGCAGCAGCTCTCTCTTAGCTGCGGCGGCCCACAGGACAAATCATGATGATGTAAAGTTGGCAAAGGTGCGGGCAATCAGCGGCAGCAGCTCTTTCTTAGCTGCGGCGGCCCACAGGACAAATCACGATGATGCAAAGTTGGCAAAGGTGCGGGCACTCAGCGGCAGCAGCTCTCTCTTAGCTGCGGCAGCCCACAGGACGAATCACGATGAGGCAAAGTTGGCCAAGATGCGGGCACTCAGCGGCAGCAGCTCTCTCTTAGATACGGCGGCCCACTGGACGAATCACGATGGTGCAAAGTTGGCAAAGGGGCGGCCACTCAGCGGCAGCAGCTCTCTCTTAGCTGCGGCGGCCCACAGGACGTATCACGATGAAGCAAAGTTGGCCAAGATGCGGGCACTCAGCGGCAGCAGCTCTCTCTTAGCTGCGGCGGCCCACAGGACGAATCACGATGATGCAAAGTTGGCAAAGGTGCGGGCACTCAGAGGCAGCAGCTCTCCCTTAGCTGCGGCGGCCCACAGGACAAATCACGATGATGCAAAGTGGCAAAGGTGCGGGCACTCAGCGGCAGCAGCTCTCTCTTAGCTGCGGCGGCCCACAGGACGAATCACGATGAGGCAAAGTTGGCCAAGATGCGGGCACTCAGTGGCAGCAGCTCTCTCTTAGCTGCGGCGGCCCACAGGACGAATCACAATGCTGCAAAGTTGGCAAAGGTGCGGGCACTCAGCGGCAGCAGCTCTCTCTTAGCTGCGGCGGCCCACAGGACAAATCACGATGATGCCAAATGGCAAAGGTGCGGGCACTCAGCGGCAACAGCTCTCTCTTAGCTGCGGCGGCCCACAGGACAAAGGATGATCTCGACCAGGCTGGCACAATGGCGGGCACTCAGCGGCTACAGCTCTCTTAACTGCGGCGGCCCACACAGATTCAGCGAGGGTTCCGAAGGTTCAAATTAAGGCGGGCTCTCAGCGGCGGCAGCTCTGTCTTAGCTGCGGCGGCCCACACAGAGTTAACAAGGGTTACCAGTCTGCGTTCCTCACAGTAGAACTAGAGGCTCCGGATTACTCGACGGAGGCCTCACCTGCAAGTAGAATCCCTCACACAGGAATTCAGACGGCTGACGGGGTGAAGTCTAATGTCCCTGAGACTTCAGCAGGAGGCGCTCTCAATTCAGGCCCTCTGGTAGTTTCTTCAGCAAGCTTGGTGAAAGTTTCAAAGTCCTTTCCTCTGTTCACTCGGACAGAGTTTCGTCTTGACATCCAGAAGGAACACACTTGAAAAAGGTTTCAGCGCAGCGTTTTATACCTAAAAAGTCTTTGTTCTCTAAAGTCACAAATCACTGAATCCAGCCAGAACCAGTTCGGTGGGGTCGGGGAGCACTTGGTTTACGAGGCGACATCCTGCCCTTTGAGAATCTGGGGGTCTGCTATCAGACGCCCAGTGGGAGGTGGAGCCATCATTCACCTTGCCAGGCCCGGCCCTGCTCAGATCAAAGAGTCACCCCTCCCCATACTCTAAATGCCGATCTCTCTCTCCAGCCAGGTCTGACCCAGCTGGCCCTGCTGCTCCAAAACCAGACGGCCAATACACACACTAGCAAAGCCTACATGAAAGCTTAGGCAAGAAAATACCTCGTATCTAGAAGAGGCATTTTCGAACACGGGCTATGCAAATGATCCTTACTAAAAGATGTATCTCAATGTCCTGAGCTTAAACATATCAAATTCGAATTTCCTATCAGGTTCCTGGGGGCAGGTAGGGTTATGGAATGTAATACTCAGCCTGCCCATTCTGGCCTATGAGAACGGATAGCCTCACAATAGTAAATAGTGAAATGGAGGGTAACTCGCTATTAGAACATGCTACACAGACATACTTTAAAAGCTGCTTCGGTGGATAGGGCAAATAAGCGCTGCAGGCCCACCAGCAGTATTTGGTCTACCAGCCCTGGGCACACACAGTGCACTTATACTAGGGACTGACAGGTAAACCAAACGAGCCAATTATGGTTATCCCAATTCATACAGTCATCTTTACACAGGGAGCATTCGCGCTGTGGCACTGATTGGCAGTGGCACAGCGCCCAGAGCATCTAAATCCAGCCAACATAAAAGATAGGAAGCGAAAGAGGAAGGGAGACCCGCGCCAATGATGCCAGGTCTAACACGCGTCCCCTCCAGCTGAAATGTGGGGAGAACTAACCATCCCCTTGGGAGTTCTCATCACTAAGGCAGAAAAAATCTGGACAGACCGTCAGCATTGGCGTGTTCTGTACCAGGGCGGTGTTCCACCGTGAAATCCATACCCTGTAGGAAATGAACCACCTCAACAACTTGGAATTCTCACCCCTCATATGCATCAACCATCTAAGGGGCCTGTGGTCTGTCTGAACCCGGAAGTGAGTCCCAAACAGGTATGGTCTCAGCTTCTTCAGCGCCCAGACCACAGCAAATGCCTCACGCTCAATTGCACTCCACCTCTGTTCCCGGGGAAGTAACCTCCTGCTTAGGAAGGCTACCAGTTGGTCTAGTCCCTCCTCATTGATCTGTGACAGAACAGCCCCTATACCATGCTCTGAGGCGTCTGTCTGGACAACAAATTCCTTTGAAAAGTCGGGCGCCTGAAGCACGGGTGCGGTGCACATGGCAGTCTTCAGGGTGTCAAAAAGCTTTCTGACAGGTGTCAGTCCAGTTTACCTTCTTTGGCTGCTTCTGAGAAGTCAGCTCAGTCAAGGGTGCAACAATGTTGCCATATCCCTTGACAAACCTCCTGTAGTACCCCGTGAGTCCTAAGAAGGCTCTCACCTGCGTCTGAGTCTTGGGGGGTTCCCATGCCAGGATAGTTTCAATTTTGGGCTGAAGGGGCGCCACCTGGCTGCTCCCCACCTGGTGCCCCAAATACACTACACAACCCTGCACAATCTGGCACTTACTGGCTTTGATTGTGAGGCCTGCCCCGCAGTGCCATCAATACCTCCCAGAGGTGGCGCAGGTGGTCCTCCCAAGAGGACACCGCAATGTCATCCAGGTAGGCGGCACTGAAGTCTTCCAGCCCAACCAACACCCTGTTGACCAACCTCTGAAAGGTGGCATGGGCATTCTTCATTCCAAAGGGCATCACCCGGAACTGGTAGTGCCCATCGGGTGTGGAGAATGCTGACCTCTCCTTTGCTCACTCGGTCAAGGCGATCTGCCAATACCCAGACGTCAAATCAAATGTGCTGAGGTATTTTGCAGCCCCTAACCGATCTACGAGCTCATCAGCTCTGGGGATGGGGTGCGCGTCAGTCTCCGTGACTGAATTGAGGCCCCGATAGTCCACGCAGAACCGAAGTTCTGGGGTGGTACCAGGCGCTGCAGCTTTTGGTACCAGGACCACTGGGCTGGACCAAGGGCTGCTAAAGGACTCAATCACCCCAAGGGCAAACATTTTGGTAACCTCATCCTTAATGTAGGTCCTTACCCGGTCAGTCACTCGGTAAGCCTTGTGCTTAATGGGAGGACTGTCCCCAGTGTCCACGTCATGGACACACCAATCAGTGACACTAGGCACCAGGGAGAACAGATCACTGAATTGCCCCAACAGTTGGCGACAATCACCCTGCTGCTCAGGAGTCAGTGTGGTGGAGAGGACCACACCCTCCACTGACCCATCTCGCTCCCCTGCACACAGGAGGTCAGGAAGGGGCTCGCTCTCCTCCTCCATCCCAGCATCTGTGGCCAGAAGCATGCCCACTTCAGACCTCTCAAAGTGGGGCTTCAATCGGTTAACATGCAGGACCCGCAAGGGGTTCCTGGGAGACTGCAAGTCCACCACGTAGGTAACAGGACTCTTGCGCTCCACCACCTCAAAGGGGCCGGTCCACCTATCCTGGAGCGCACAGGGCTCCACCAGGGCCATGACCCAAACCTTTTGTCCAGGCTGAAACTCAATCAGAGTGGCATTCTGATCGTGCCAGCGTTTCATCTCTTCCTGGCTGGCTTCCAGGTTTGCCTCAGCAAGTTTCCTGAAACGCCGAGTCTGGTTCCTGAATGCCAGCATGTAACTAAACACATCCTGGGGAGGTGTCCTGGGAGATTGCTCCCAGCCTTCCTTGACCAGACTCAGAGGCCCTCTTACCGGGTGACCATAGAGCAGCTCAAAGGGACTGAACCCTAAGGACTTCTGTGGCACCTCACGGTAAGCAAACAACAGGCATGGCAAGAGGACATCCCACTTATGCCTCATGGGCTCACCTAGGCCCATAATCATGCCCTTAAGGGTCCGGTTGAATCTCTCAACCAGCCCATTACCCTGGGGGTGGTAAGGAGTGGTGAACTTATACGTTACCCCACACTCCTCCCACAGAGACTTCATGTACTTGGAGATGAAGTTAGTTCCCCTATCGGACACCACCTCTCTGGGGAATCCCACACGGGAGAAAATCCCCATCAGTGCCCGTCCCACAACAGGGGCCGTCACTGTCCTGAGCGGGATAGCCTCAGGGTACCTGGTTGCATGGTCCACCAAGACCAGGATGAACCTGTTGCCCATGGCTGTCTTGGGATCCAGAGGCCCCACAATATCAATGCCCACTCTCTCGAATGGGGTACTCACAACGGGAAAGGGATGTAGTGGGGCCTTAATCTTCCCCCCACTCTTCCCACTTGCCTGGCAAGTCTCACACGTCCTGCAGTGAGCATCGGAGCTCCTGCGCATCTGGGGCCAATAGAAGTGGGTGACCAGCCTCTCAAAGGTCTTGGTCTGCCCCAGATGTCCGGCCAGTGGCACATCATGAGCCAACCCCAGTAGGAAGGTCCTGAAGCGCTGGGGCACCACCAGCACACGGGCTGACCCATGCTCAGCAACCTTAGGCTTGCTGTAAAGGAGGTCATTCTCCCAATAGATCCAATGTGACCCTGTCTGATCACCTGCGGCCTGTCACCGCACCCCCTCAAGAGAAGGGCAGGTTCTCTGTTGCTCGCAAACTTCCTCCCTGGAGGGCTCCCCTTCCTGCTGCCAATGGGTCAACTCCGGTAGGTCCCCCAGTTCAGCCACTTGTTCCCCTGTAGGTTCCAGGGCATCCCCCTCAAGGTCTGCTCCTTCCGGGACCGTGGGAACCGCGGGGGCCGGTTTCCCATGCCCCCTACCTTTTCTCTTTAAGGCAGGGGCCTGGGTCATACTTTCAGGCTCCAGACCCTCCTGAACACCCTTCTGAGCTGTCATGGACCGAGTGGTCGCACACGCCCACTCAGGCAGAACCAACATTTCCAAATGAGACTTTCTCTCCACCGTAGCCCACGGGGAGTTCTCTAGATCATTGCCCAACAGACAGTCTACAGGCATGGCGGGCCTCACAGCCACTTGAAGAGTTCCTGAGACCCCCCTCACTCGAAGGGAACCTGAGCCACTTCACACCGGCTCTCTGAGTTGTCTGCTGACACTACGGGGCAGAATGCATGGGGGACAACCTGCTCTTTGGACACCAACCGGGAGCTGACAGCAGTCACACTAGCTCCGGTGTCCCTGAGAGCCTCCACCCTATGGCCATTGATGGTCACCCACTGCCGGTACTTCTTAGTGTTATTAGGCAGTGTGGGGTTAGGGACCATCTCAAAGTCTCCTAGTGAGACAAGGGTTAACTCTACGGGATCCCACCCACCTTGGACCTCTACCTCCTCCCCCCCAGGGCTACACTGGCAATCTGGCGGGATGGTGCACGGGGTGGTGCACAAGGGGATGCATGGGGATCTCCCTCTGGGCACACTGGGGATCATAATACCGGTGGCCCACTTGACCACACCTGAAACAAGTGAGTGGCCCCCTCTGAACAGGCCTACCTGTAGGGGACACTGGCTTCTTCTCAGGGGGAGGCTGGGACACCACTGCTTGGTTCCCTTGGGAATTACTTTGGGGCCCTCTCTGGAACTCCCTCGGCTTACCCTTGTCCCCCCCACTTCTCTGCTGGGGACCCTGCCCACCTCTGGGGAAGTCTCCCACAAAACCTTTGCGGACCCGGGTGCTCACCCAGCGGTCCGCCTCCTCAACAAGCTTCCTAGGGTTAGTCAGCTTGCTATCAATCAGGTGCTGGCGTAGCTCTGGAAAACAGTTACTAGAAAAATGCTCCCACGCAACCATAATCATACAATTGCTCAAAAGTTTCCACATTGCTACCCTTTACCCAGCGATCCATTGCGCTGCAGAAAAAAGACACATATTCAACCCAAGTGGTACCCTCTAACTTCTTACAGGTTCTAAACCTCTGCCTGTACATTTCTGGGGTCAAACCATAACGGGTCATCAAAGCTTCTTTCATATGGGCATACACCATCCTGCTCTCCTCAGGCAGGTCCAACAGGGTATCCCTACCATCACTCACATAGCGTCCCCACAATACCGCTCCCCAATCCTTCTCAGGGACCCGGTGGGACACCATTGCTATCTCATTTGCGGCAAACCATTGCCCAATATCCTCACTCTTGTGAAAATCCTTAATGACATCCTTAGGAATATAAACTCTACTCTCAGGAGTTACTAAAGGTATGCTGCCACCAGAGGGGGAGACCGGGACACTCCTCGCCCTGATCTCTATCTCCCTCAACATTCTCTCATGCTCCATTCTCATTTTCTTAAGTTCAATTGACAATCGATCCTTCTCAATGTCTAACTTCTTACTCTCAAGGTCCTTCTGACCTTCCAATTTAGCCATCTCCAAACTATGCCTCCTATCTCTCTCCCTGTCCTCCAGCTCTTCTGGGGTCAGGCTCCTTTGGGATACACTAGTACCTGGATTGGAGGGTGTTCTATCTCCCCCCCCTACTGCATCATCCTGCTGCCCTCCAGCATTCTCTTCCTCATCCCCAGCGGACTCTCTCGCTTCCCACCAGGCCTTCAGCACCTTCTGGTACACCTGCTTCCTAGAGAGACCTATCACGGGGACTGCGAATTGCTTACAAAATGACTTCAGCTGTCTGGCAGTATAGGTATCTAATCTTTCCTCCTCAAAGGTGAGATCCTCCGAAGCATTGGATGTTGGCCTTCCCATATTAGCAGTACTCATGGCTGCGATCAACAATTCAATACTAAAACAACCAACCAAACAACAACAAAAAAATTCGAAGAGGGACAAAAAACCCGTGCGTGGCTGCGCTTTGGTCTGCACTCACTAGTGGCATCTACCAGTTATTGTACGTGGATCATAAATGCAAGTCCTGATCCTCACCGCTGACCGCCAATGTTAGAAATGGGGGTCTCTAGTCGGCACTGGCTGGCGCCAATGTCCAAATAGGGACCCTTCTTCCTAAGTCAGGGCAAGTGACTTGATAACCCCTGCTCAACCCTGTGGTAACGTAGCACGAGCAGTTAGGCCCATCTCAGAGGCAGTGTGTGAAGCATTTATGACCATGCACAATAAGGCAGTAACAACACCACAAAAGGACACAACTCAAGTAGGTATAGAAAAATAGTATCTTTATCTAAGGTTTAACACAAGACTCTCAAAGCGTTTTAACCAGCCACAATGCACGTAAATCAGTAGGGACTTAAAAAGGCAATAACGTACTCACCAGAACGTGGCACTGACTGAGTTCAAGGCCTGGGTCTACGCAACTCGTTGCGCACCAGATACCTGCCGTTGGACGGGGACACAGCACGCAGCTTCTCGAAGAAGCGGAGACGGTGACAGGCGGACTCCCAGCAACCACAACTCTTGACTGCAGTGGTCCGCAACGTGCACTCACAATGATTCGGGCACTCGGGGACAGGCGGGCTCTCAGCGGCAGCAGCACGCGGCTGCGGCGGCCCGGGCTGGTGGTGGCGATGACTCTCGTCGTGCAGCTCCGTGGTGGGTTCACAGCGGCAGCAGCTCTCTCTTAGCTGCGGCGGCCCACAGAACGACTCACGATGATGCAATGTTGGCAAAGGTGCGGGTACTCAGCGGCAGCAGCTCTCTCTTAGCTGCGGCGGCCCACATGACAAATCACGATGATGCAAAGTTGGCAAAGGTGCGGGCACTCAGCGGCAGCAGCTCTCTTAGCTGCGGCGGCCCACAGGACAAATCACGATGATGTAAAGTTGGCAAAGGTGCGGGCAATCAGCGGCAGCAGCTCTTTCTTAGCTGCGGCGGCCCACAGGACAAATCACGATGATGCAAAGTTGGCAAAGGTGCGGGCCCTCAGCGGCAGCAGCTCTCGCTTAGCTGCGGTGGCCCACAGGACGAATCACGATGAGGCAAAGTTGGCCAAGATGCGGGCATTCAGCGGTAGCATCTCTCTCTTAGCTGCAGCGGCCCACAGGACGAATCACGATGGTGCAAAGTTGGCAAAGGTGCGGGCACTCAGCGGCAGCAGCTCTCTCTTAGCTGCGGCTGCCCACAGGACGAATCACGATGAGGCAAAGTTGGCCAAGATGTGGGCACTCAGCGGCAGCAGCTCTCCCTTAGCTGCGGCGGCCCACAGGACAAATCATGATGTTGCAAAGTGGCAAAGGTGCGGGCACTCAGCAGCAGCAGCTCTCTCTTAGCTGCGGCGGCCCGCAGGACGAATCACGATGAGGCAAAGTTGGCCAAGATGCGGGCACTCAGTGGCAGTAGCTCTCTCTTAGCTGCGGCGGCCCACAGGATGAATCACGATGCTGCAAAGTTGGCAAAGGTGCGGGCACTCAGCGGCAGCAGCTCTCTCTTAGCTGCGGCGGCCCACAGGACAAATCACGATGATGCCAAGTGGCAAAGGTGCGGGCACTCAGCGGCCTCAGCTCTCTCTTAGCTGCGGCGGCCCACAGGACAAAGGATGATCTCGAACAGGCTGGCACAACGGCGGGCACTCAGCGGCTACAGCTCTCTCTTAACTGCGGCGGCCCACACAGATTCAGCAAGGGTTCCGAAGGTTCAAATTAAGGAGGGCTCTCAGCGGCAGCAGCTCTCTCTTAGCTGCGGCGGCCCACACAGAGTTAACAAGGGTTACCAGTCCGCGTTCCTCACAGTAGAACTAGAGGCTCCGGATTACTCGACGGAGGCCTCACCTGCAAGTAGAATCCCTCGCACAGGAATTCAGACGGCTGACGGGGTAAAGTCTAATGTCCCTGAGACTTCAGCAGGAGGCGCTCTCAATTCAGGCCCTCGGGTAGTTTCTTCAGCAAGCTTGGTGAAAGTTTCAAAGTCCTTTCCTCTGTTCACTCGGACAGAGTTTCGTCTTGACATCCAGAAGGAACACACTTGAAAAAGGTTTCAGCGCAGCGTTTTATACCTAAAAAGTCTTTGTTCTCTAAAGTCACAAATCACTGAATCCAGCCAGAACCAGTTCGGTGGGGTCGGGGAGCACTTGGTTTATGAGGCGACATCCTGCCCTTTGAGATCAGGGGTCTGCTATCAGACGCCCAGTGGGAGGTGGAGCCATCATTCACCTTGCCAGGCACGGCCCTGCTCAGATCAAAGAGTCACCCCTCCCCATACTCTAAATGCCGATCTCTCTCTCCAGCCAGGTCTGACCCAGCTGGCCCTGCTGCTCCAAAACCAGACGGCCAATACACACACTAGCAAAGCCTACAGGAAAGCTTAGGCAAGAAAATACCTCGTTTCTAGAAGAGGCATTTTCAAACATGGGCTATGCAAATGATCCTTACTAAAAGATGTATCTCAATGTCCTGAGCTTAAACATATCAAATTCGAATTTCCTATCAGGTTCCTGGGGGCAGGTAGGATTATGGAATGTAATACTCAGCCTGCCCATTCTGGCCTATGAGAACGGATAGCCTCACAATAGTAAACAGTGAAATGGAGGGTAACTCGCTATTAGAACATGCTACACAGACATACTTTAAAAGCTGCTTCGGTGGGTAGCGCAAATCAGCGCTGCAGGCCCACCAGCAGTATTTGGTCTACCAGCCCTGGGCACACACAGTGCACTTATACTAGGGACTGACAGGTAAACCAAACGAGCCAATTATGGTTATCCCAATTCATACAGTCATCTTTACACAGGGAGCATTCGCGCTGTGGCACTGATTGGCAGTGGCACAGCGCCCAGAGCATCTAAATCCAGCCAACATAAAAGATTGGAAGCGAAAAGAGGAAGGGAGACCCGCGCCAAAGATGCCAGGTCTAACACATCATAAAGAAGAAAGGTACAGAGTTAGTAGATTGTGGATTTTGACAACTCCCCCAACTGGGTTGAGAGGTTTAAAGTGTGCATGTTTGGCTGGCCAAAAAGACATCTGCGCTTTAAACAGTGCATTAGACAGCCCACCTTCCTCCCTGCTGCTGTCAGTCAGCAGCGGCCTCGCCCCCATCCTGATGCTCGGCTTGGGATGGGGGATGAAAAATAAAATGGTAATGAACTACCATTTTATTTTTCATCCCTGGGTTTTTTAGGGGAATTCTAAGTGGGGCGATGCTCCTCTGCTCCAACGGAGGAGCTGCCCCTGTTGTCAGGGTAAGAATCAACCAAATCCCAAATTAATCTGTGCTCAACCCCCTGGTAGCTTGGCACAGATCTGTCAGGCTTCAAACAGTAAAACAGTGCAACACTTCAAACAGTAAAACAGTGCAACACTTCAAACAGTAAAACAGTGAAAACAAAACACAAAAAGGACACCAAGTTAGAAGAATAGAGCAAAATTGAATAAATAAAACAAACATCCAATTAGTAGAACCTGAGTTCTAAATTCTTAACGATTTTAGTGAAATAGCACCAAAAAACACAAAGCAACAACTCGAGATATCTGGTCACGCTGGTTCGGGTCAAAGTCACAAGTTCAGGTCAACCACAATGGAGCACAGGTAGGGTACAGTCCCCAAATTAGTCCTGCTGCAGTTTTACCTTCTCAAGACATCAACAACAGTCCCGTTTGCATTGAAGACAGACGCAAGGAGCAAGGACAGTGTTGCTGGAGGCTGTCAGCGAAAAGCAGGCCAGGCGTCGTGGACGGGCAAGCTGGGGCTTCTCATTGGTGGTCCCATGCTATGGGTCGAGGCTGGAGTGGGATGAGTCTGCCTGGCAGCACTTTGTGTAGAATCGGGGTGCAAGGGGCGAGGTCTCAGTGTGAGCGAGCCCAATCATGATCGCGAAGAGACCAAAAACGTAGTTTTAGCTCGCTGAGCCAGACTAAGGGTTCAGGGTCTCAAGGGCACCACTTGGGGTCAGGAACTTCCTGAAGCTGGGTCCAGAGGCTGGTACAGGATGCTGGGGAGCCTTTTTTGTCAGATCAGGAGGCCTGCAGACTAGGCCTTGGAATCACTCTGGTGTCCTGGGTTCAAGATTAAGTTGTAAGTCCAGTTCTCCTTACCCAGGCAGGAGGGCAGCAGACAGCAGGTCAGCACAGTAGGGCAGCAGCTCGTTCGGAGCAGCTGTCTAGCAAAGTGGAAGTCCTTTCAACAGCACAGCAGTCCTTCTTCCTGGCAGAGTATCCACAGGTTCAGAAGTATACTGAAGTGGTGGTTTGTGAGGTCCAGTATTTATACACAGTTGTGCCTTTGAAGTGTGGAGAAGATTCTAGAGGCATGTCTTTGAAGTGCACAGATGCTCTGCGATCCTGGCCCTGGCTCCAAACTAACAACAGAGGGTATGCAGCCCTTTGTGTGGAGACAGGGTGCAGCCTATTTAAGTGTAAGTGGGGCTGGTCCCAGCTCCTCCCTACCATCCTGCCATTGATGGCCCATCCACTCACACCTAAGTTCCCCATTGTGTGTGGCTGTCTAAGAGGAATACACAAAGCCCAACTGTCACAAACACCCAGTCATGTGACCCAGAGTCAGGCTGCAGGCAACAAATGGCCAAGCCAGAAAAATGAGAGCTTTCTAAAAGTGGCATTTTCAGAATTGCAATTCTGAAAAATTATGGTTTTAAATTGTGATACAGAGATACCAAACATGAAATGGTTACCTATTCCGATTTGGAAATTGCACTTATAAAATTTAATAAGCTATCTCTAATGTTATCCTATGGGAGGGGTAGGCCTTGCAGAAGTTGAAAACAAATTTAAGAGTTTTTCACTACCTGGACTTGTAAAACTTAAAAGTACATGTCCTGCTTTTTAAATGCATTGCACCCTGCCTTCTGGGCTGTCCAGGGCCTAACCTAGGGGGGACTTTTATGTATTGGAAAGGGAAGGTTTGGGCCTGGCAAAAGGTTTATTTTGCCAGGTCAACATGGCAGTTTAAAACTGCACACACTCACAGGCTGCAATGACAGGCCTGATACAGGTTTAAAGTCTACTTACGTGGGTGGCACGATCAGTGTTGCAGGCCCACTAGTAGCATTTAATTTGTAGGCCCTGGGCACAGGCTGTGCCACTTGGCTAGGGACTTACAAGTAAATTAAATATGCCAATTGAGTAAAAGCCAATATAACATGTTTAGAGAAAAGAGCACAAGCACTTTAGCATTGGTTAGCAGTGGTAAAGTGTGCAGAGTCCTAAAAGCCAACAAAAACAGGTTCAGAAAACTGGAGGGTGAAGGCAAAAAGTCCGGGAATGACCCTGCAGAAAGGGCCAAGTCCAACAGCCACTATTTACAAAATTACAAATAGATGCAAAATGTTTGTAAAACAAGAATTGCCAGGGTGCACATCATCTTCACTAAACGTTTACGAGATAGAGGCTAACTAACGCCACAAACCTTCTATAGCGCAGTAATCTGAGAATTTCCATGTGACACATTGCTGGCTTTACTTGCCTGCAGTCCTCAACATAGCTGTACAACAATCCCCTGCTAAATGTCTATTGGCTTTAACATATGATTTTCATTATTAAAAACCAAAGGTCTACAGGCTTCAATATGCTGTTCGCTACATACTATAAAGGTATACTTCCTTTAGCAAAGACTTATCACAATAAATAAAACAGGCCGGTCAGCTTTTGCATTAACATTAGTCTCTCATTAAAGAGCTGAATTACATTTCAGTCAGACTCAAAATGATTAACAAAATGTCTCTTTAAGGGGACTAGGCAAGTCATTAGCCAGAACTAAATGTAATCATTAGGTTTCCCTTTACAGACACAACCACAATAATTGATCACATCTAATATTTTCTAAGGTGCTTGAAGCTTCAGGCAATGATCGTCCTTGTATTTGTTGTTGCCTGGCAACCATGACTCTTTTGTTCATAGAAGTGTATTGATTGCCAGTGGATCTTTGGGTGTCAGTACCTCTCTGGGCCACCCAACACTTCACCCACCCATCCAGCACTTCAGCAGGGCCAAGCAGCTGCTACTCCACAGCTGTGTAATCAGGCACTCTTCACCTGTCTGCCCTCCTTATTCACTGCCTACTTGCTCCTGTACAAGGCTGCTCTTTTCTTTAATGCAGCCATACCACTCTCGTACAGCAGACATTGTTGGCACTCGATGTGGGAAACAGGGTCAGGGCCCCCTTCTTAAAGGGTATATTAAAGCGGTATGTCTGATCTTCTGATGTCAGTCCACTTTAGATGGCAATATCTTCACAGTGCCTGATCATACAAAAACAAATTGGATGGCGGTGGGTGCCCACAGCTCACTGCTCAAAGGCCACAGATACATTTGTGATATCAGAGTACCCTATCTCCAATTGTAGATGGGTTTTGCACTATTTTGCTCTGGGGTCGCCTCTCTAGGCATAAGTGATAGCAGCTAGGGTCTCCTGGACTAGGAATAAAGGTACCTTGCCACAATCTGGCTAACACTTTGTTTAACTCTTAGCTTCACAGAATGTTACTTCAGCATCTGTATTACTGCGTCATCCTCCTGGCAACATTAGCTCCACTCTGAAGCCTTTAGACCAGCCTTCATGCCCGACTTTGGTGATCTTCTTACCTGAGACACTTCAGATACACAGAACTGCCCCAAAGGTGCACAACATAAGATTGCACTCCCTGACAGTGCCAAACTGGCTGTAGCGGCCATCGGGCGTTTCCCCGGGAGGCGGAAAGGGTGGGGGCTGGTTTTGCAGTGGTTGGGGCCGGTTTTGTTACTGGGGGCTGGTTTTGCAGCAGTGCAACAATATCGGCCCCCAGTAACAAAATCAGCAGTGCTTTATGGGGGTGAGGGGGCTGGTCCAACAAAATTGCCAGGGCTGCTTTAGGTTCCCAGTCCGGCACAGCTCCCTACCTGCACTCCACAGTCATCCAGGCATTCAGTCTCTTGCAGGCAGATTGGGCACAGCAGCACAGTCTACAGTGCCCAATCCTTCAAGGCACCTCAGCAGGTCCAGGCACAACAAGAGTACACTCTGCATCTCCTTCAAGGCAACACAGAATGTCTACTAGGCTTGAGGGAGAAGCAGGTAACATGTGCAACCAGCCCTGGAGAGATAATAGAAATCAGAAGTGGGTGCACTTTGAGGACTCCTAAAAAGGGCTGATAGCTTCCTTCTGCAGAGGCTCCTTCTCAGCTAGTACTACTTTCTCAGGAGTTTTTAAAAGGAGCTGGTAAATTCTGTCATAGTTGGGACAACCAACCCAATCGATAGGTGCCACATCAACCCTCCACATCTAAGTGGAACTACCAGGAACCAGTCAGTTGACTGTCTTGACCCTTTACAACCCTTTACAACATGCTGGAACAGATCCAAGATTGCAAATCTTCCACACATCAGACCACATCAGCTCTCTGACCTTGTTACTGCCTCCTATCTTCCCTTTCCAATTTCAAAGGACTCACCTACTGCATACTGGAGGCAAAAGTATGCCTCTCCCTATTGAACAGGTGAGAGAACTTTCTCTACATAAATACCAGGGAGTATCTTCTGTCTGCTCCTCAAAGTCACAATCCTATCGTTCTTACAGCAGCAGATTCTTATCTCCGCTGTAGTGGGTCATTTCTTCAACGGTGCCATTGATCTGTCAACTGGTGGACGCAACAATTACCTCCACTGAACTAGGAGACTCAGAAAGGCTATGCTTCACACATAAGTCTATGATTGAATTCATCTGTGTGTGAACTTAGATATGAATTTCTAAACCAGAAAAATATAAACAAGACAGCCACTCTGACCGCTAACAAAAGCAACAGTTTAACACAGCTTTTTTATAGATGACATACAAAATTGTGAAATCACCACTTGTGATACACTTTACCCAAATGAAAGGAACATTCCCTTTTTTGTACCCAAATAATTAACACAGTTAGCATTGTGACTAATCAAGCTACATACAATTCAGACAACAATCTTTCTCACTGATTCAATATGTGTACATATGTGTTAACCAGTGCTGAATTTCAAATAATAATAAGTGCCAAGGACCTAGTCAGGAGGCCACTTCCACTTGCACTGCCCATTGCTGCTGTCTGCGCTGCCAATTACAGTAACAACACAACTACTAACTGTTAAAAATTGGATTACTGGTTGGCACTGCGGTGTGAGCCCTGGTCAAGCAGCAGCCACAATCGTAGTCAGGGCAAGGCACATGCAAATCTCAAATTAACCTGTGCTCAACCCCTGGTAGCCTGGAACAGAGCAGCCAGGCCTAACTTAGAGTCAATGTGTAAAGTATTTATACAGTAAAATAGGGAAAACACTACACAAAAAACACCATACAAAAGATACCACACAAGGTTAGAGAAATAGAGCTGCATAGTATCCACAGGTCCAGAAGTGTACTGAAGAGTTGGTGTCTGAGGTCCTTCTTTTATACCCTGGTGCCCTGGTTCTGGAAGGTGGGAGAAGCTTCTGGATAGTGGTTTTGAAGTGCATGGAATTTTTTGCCTCCCCTGCCCTGGCGCCGAGCTGGCTGAAGTGACAATGCAGAGTTGTTAGGCCCTTTGTGTGAAAGCAAAGCACAGGCTTTTCAGGTGTAAGTGGGGCTGTGCTGAGCTCCGCCCCATCCTGCCAGCAGATGGCCCACCCAGGCACACTTAATCCCTCTATTCTGTGACTGTGACTGGAAGCAATTTACAAAGTCTAACTGTCAATTTCACCCAGTCATGTGACTTAAGACAGGCTACAGGTACAGAAGGGCTAAGAAAAGGGAAATTCCAACTTTCTAAAAGTGGCATTTTCAAAATTGTAATGAGAAACCTGACCTTAGCATTAAAGGGGATTTATCATTACAATTTCATAGACACCAAACATGACATAGCCACCAGCTCATGTGTAAATTACACTTATAAACTGTAATATGGCAACTCCAATGTTATCCCATGAGAGAGTAAGACCTTGCAGTAGTAAACAACACATTTAAGAGTTTTTCACTACCAGGACAAGTAAAACCTAAAAGTGCATGCCCTACTTTTTAAATACATTGCACCCTGGCTGATGATGGATGATGCCCACTGCGACACTGGATTCAAGCTAGCCTGGCTGATGAGGGGTGATGCCCCGAAACCAGTCCCAGAATTTTAATTTCTTGTCCAGGGAGGACCTGGCTTGGCAGTTCGGGCTGACTGTCCCCATGAGGAGCAGGGTCAAGACTGATTTGCATATGGCTCGGTCCAAACTGGGATGGCATGGTGAGCAAAAGAACGATGGATTAAACCCAGATATTTGTGACTGGGGGTGAATGTTTGCATTGTTCAGCATTCCGTCCATCATTTGTTCTGTTTGCTTTTGTTGCCCTAAGTGGGAAGGGTATGCCCAGACGTGGGTCCCGTGCTCACTGCGACACTGGATTCAAGCTAGCCTGGCTGATGAGGGGTGATGCCCCGAAACTGGTTCCAAGATTCTTGTTTCTGGTCCAGGGAGGACCTGGCTCGGCAGTTCAGGCTGGACTGTCCCCATGAGGAGCAGGGTCAAGACTGATTTGCATATGGCTGGGTTCAAACTGGGGTGGCGTGGTGAGCAGAAGAACGATGGATTAAACCCAGATCTTTGTGACTGGGGTGAATGTTTTCATTGTTCAACATTCCGCGCATCATTTGTTCTTTTTGCTGCCCTAGTGGGAAGGGTATCCCCAGACATGGGTCCCGTGCTCACTGCATCACTGGATTCAAGCTAGCTTGGCTGATGAGGAGTGATGCCCCGAAACCATTCCCAGGATTCTTGTTTCTGGTCCAGGGAGCAACTGGCTTGGCAGTTCAGGCTGGACTGTTCCCATGAGGAGCAGGGTCAAGACTGATTTGCATATGGCTGGGTCCAAACTGGCTTGGTGAGCAAAAGAATGATGAATTAAACCCAGATCTTTGTGACTGGGCTGAATGTTTGCATTTTTCAGCATTCCGTCCATTATTTGTTCTTTTTGCCTTTGCAGGCCCACTAGTAGCATTTAATTTACAGACCCTGAGTATATGGTATACACCTCTACAATAGTAAGCCAACCAAGCACGGTGGCTCCTCCGTAATGGCGGAGAAGCGTCGCCCCACTGAGTCAGTTAGTGAAAAATTAAATAATAATAAAACAATATTATAATTTTTTTCCCGCTGACTGAGCCAGGGAGTTTTGGGTGGGGCCAGGCTGGACCATGGCATGGAGGATGAGTGGTAGGTGCACTGTAAAGTGCACATGTTGGTTTGGCCGGCTGTCTTAGGCCGGCAAAACAGACATGTGCACTTAGGTTTCTCCAACCCAGCTGTGTTGAACAGTCGGGTTGAAGAAACAGTACAGAATCCCAGTCACTGTCTGAGTGGCAAACCAGGCCGCTCACACCATTCCCGGCACTGCTCTCATGCTATTGAGAGTAGTTCCGGGATTTGGGTGGGGAACCTGTGCTGGTGTCCCAAGGACTGCTGGGACACCATCAGGAGCCAGAGACAAGAGGAGCACCAAGGCGGCCGGCAGGGTCGGGGCCAGGACAGGTATGTTTTTTTTAAAATTATTAATATTTCCCCCCGTCCCCACTGCCCCCGCTCACCACTTGAGTTTTGCGGCAGTCGTGGTAGAACCCACTTTGTACAACCATGTTTCCAGTTCTTTGTGTTTGTACTATAAATCATTGTTGCCCATGTGTGTGTTCACATACATCGATGATTTACATTCATTTTACTAACCCTGTGTATATAATATATACAGTGCTTATATTATGAGGGGTATATTTATGAAAGTGTTGCATCGCCCTTGTGCCATGCAATGGGGTGCTAGAGCGACGCAACTCTTAAGTTTCATTTATCAAGCCACTTGGTTTCCTTCAGTCTTTTGTTTCGGCTTACTTTTCACACTCATGACGGATTCAATCTGGGCACCTCCGGCCTCCATGTCAGCAGCTTGTCTATCAACACACTCTTCAGCTCTGGCAGCCATTAACACTTGCTCCAGACTAAGAGTTTCTCTCAGCATTTTCACTTCTGAATGAATCTGACAAACATCCGTCAATATCTCTCAGACGCATAGCTTCTTCATCATTAAGTTCATTAGACTTACAATGCATGATGAGTGTGCCGAGTTTCTCCACAAATTCATCAATGGTTGCACCATTTTTCTGGCATTCTTGGTTGAAGATGTATCATTTGTAATCAACATTTGGCATTATGTTAAACTTGAGATTCAACACTTATTTAATCTGACTATATGTGACATCTTCGTCAGTTTGCTGCATTTACTTGCATCACCATCACCAACAAGATTTTTGAGACACTTGATAATCTTTTTGTTATCAGTCTCTTCAAGTGCATCAATGAAATCATCAAATGCCTCTATCCAAGCAGTCCATCTATCACCGATATTTTTCTTTTTAGCAGTATCGAACGGTGGTGGTGGTTTAAAGAAAGCGGCAGCATTGTAACCATTTCTGGGAGTGGCTGACATTGAGGGTGGAGCTCTCTCCGGCTCCCTCGGCTGTTCATCTTAAAACTGTTCATGTGAGTCATTTCTGGGGCCTTGGGACATCCTGGCCTCTGGATCATCCTTGATGACTTTTGGAAAGATAGCCTCTGTCTTTGCCTCTATTGGAAAAGCAACGTTTTACTATTCCAAAATATCTGCGACCATTCTGATTGTCGCCCACTGCTATGTTCCTGTTCCGACCGCCTTCACAGCCCTTCAGTCAGCTTGACAAGACTCACCACCATTGTAAGCACAACCCCTGTGCTATGCCTGGGTTGCTACGCCTGGTGCTGAGGTCGTATCGGCTCACTTTACACAGGTTCTGCTGAGTGAATAACAGTTTTATTATTTGGCATCTCTTTGTGTGCTCTTTGTCTTCACCACTTTCTAATTGCAACGTTATCTGGCAATTTGTGATTATCAATAGCTGCTCTTTGAAAAGCTGGCTGGATCTCCCTTCAACATTAACGCTCCATATTATCTATGATTGTATATTGCGTAGCAGCGCTTTATGTATGGCCAGACCAGCAGGTTCCCAGTCACCGATATGTAGATTTCTTTGCAATGCTGTTGTTATTTTCAACTTCTTTACAGCAGCTGGAGTTGCGCTTTGACTCCACATGTGTCACGCACAAGCAGCTTGTTTGGACCACGGCAAACTCTCTAGGAGAGTACTGTCGATCTTTGGGTTTTACTTATCCCAACCTCGTCTGCAGTTATAGCGTCCTCCCCATCCTGGGTACCTGCCAATGATTACGTCACACACAGAGCTTAGTATTACACGTCTTTATTCGTCTGTGTGTAACCACGAACTCAACATTCTAAACCAGCCCTCATTGCAATCTGCTCTAACACTTACGTTACAGTTCTACAGAGTCCATCTGGACCCAAAAGGGTTCCATCATTTCTAACTCACAAGACACTACACTTGTGAGTTTCTTAACGATTAAGTAGAGATGCAATAGAAGGCCTGTGAACCGATGCAGAGAAGAAGTGGTCAGTGGTAAACTGGAGTTCAGGTTTAAGGGGTTTGCGTTTGTATCTGTCTACAGGCTAAGCACAAATTTCTGTAACTCTCAGTGATTCAAAATCCTTGTTTTAATCACCCTACAATTCAGATGATTCCTTTTCGATAGAATAATGTTCCCACTAGATGCATGGATGTACATGGCTTCACGGAGCAGTGCAGTATTATGATAATTTTTAAAGCCCTTCGCTTAACGGACGGGGGCCAGATGTATCAAAGGGTTTTGCCCATTCTGTGTCTATGGGGAAATGTGTTGATACATATGGCCCTAAATCATTATATTTGTTGTTATTAAACACTTGCTAGCACTATCCATCCTTAGCTGGCAGTGCTCTCTTCCGTTACAATATGTAAATATCTAGACATAGTCCAGAGGTCGATCCTGAGTCTTTAAAGGTTTGGAATTGTAATGATGTGTGTCTGGACTGGCTGCTTGAGCTGAACTGCTCCCCTATGAAGACAGTAATATGCGAAATTCCCCTAATTCTCTATTTAGAGAGATTTGCGGATGCTACTGTGGACATTTAGGCTCATTGCTGGCCAGAGACCTCACTGATATGATGAGGAGGAAGATTGCTAAATGGTGTGAGGGAGTGAAAGGTTTTCCTGATTGTCTCTTCTGCAAACAACTTTTGCTTGTTCTTTAGTTCTGCTGATGTTGAAACCTGTGTAGAAATGTTGAACTTTGCATCGCGAAGGGAAAAAAACAGCTTTGTAAACCATATCGGAAATAACAAGAAAATTCAAAGCATGGTAGATGAGATAGGAATGTAGGACAAGCTGCTGTGGCACGAGAAAATGTAATATACCCTGAGGGAGTGGCTTAATAAATCTATGTACCTCAGCCAAAGCATATTATTAGCTACCAGGGTTTCAAAACTCAGTTTTGTAATGATGTATGGAATGTACCTCGAGCCGTTTTGCGTCATGTGTTTTGTTATTTTTTTACTTTACTCCTTTTCCATAAATTAAACCACCAGGCACTCGTTTTGTTTGATTTCCAATATGCACTCTTATAGTGACAATGTTATTTTTATGCTTTTAGATTTATTTGTTTTACTACTGCCTTTCTATGATATTAATACTAGGTGTGTGTTTGTGCGAACGAATGTTCATGTACACGTTTTCTTGTCATTTCTAAATGATAATCCAGGTTATGCTCCGATGGCGCACCCTAGCCTGATTGGGTTCCAAGTCCTTATTCACTGACAGTGGATTTATTCTCTAGACTCTTTATTACATAGCTAATACTGTTATTGATAAACTAAGTGATCATACCTTAATTCGGGCAGATGATTGGGTGAATCGAGTGCAGCTGACACATGCGGTGATCTATAGGTCAAAGCAGACTCAGCCTTGCAAGGTAGGTAAACTGAGTACCATAAACTGGATAATAAGAACATCTGTTATGAGCAGTGCTCACAAGTAGCCGAAATGTAGCAGGAAACGCTACACAAAAACATTATTATACTTTCCTGATTTTAAATATTTGGAGAGACCAGACTTCAATTCAAACAACAAACTATAGCGTTTTATTATCTTCATGTTTCCAAAGAGGACTCTTGACACAGGCAGCACTCTGAAAATGAATGTATTTAATTAGTGACTACACCTGGCATGTTAACAATATATATCAAATAATTACAACTCTCGTGATTTGCTGTATTCCTTATTCCACAAAATGCATTAGGACAATATATATGAGATAGAACATGAACACATTACACAGTTCTTTAAGGTAATCAGTAAATGGAAAATTACCACTTAAATTGGGATATTATTTCAATATTCAGAATGAATTGCTTATAGCTCTAATAGTCATTCACTATCCTGTGAAGATTTCCTCTGTTTGTCTGATGGTCACATATATAGCTAAGAAAAAAATAGACAAAATGTATGTATATGTCATTCACGAACCTCGCCAAAAGGCAGTGGAGCACTGTTCAGGGCAACATGAAAATCATTGGGGGATATTCTCAAGAACGTGCGATAATCATCACCAAAAAAGGCTAAGGCACGTTTCCATATCGCCGTCTATCGCGGGAAAATAACTCTGTGTTAACATTGTATTCCCAACACGGCGGTAACATGCGATAGCCTCCCGATAACGCGTAAAATGTCCGCGATAATATCACCAGGACGGCGATAAAAATCCAAACCCGAACGTGGCAAAAGTCACGATGTGCCCAACCGCGATACCAAACCAGCGCTAAGCTCCGCCAGCCTGCAAGTTCCACAAGTCAGGCGGCCAAAATCACCATAAAAGCGGCAATCAAAAACACAAACAAGACCCAAACAACTGCGAAGCACCATGGAGGTAGCAAGAACAGAGGACAACCAGAACCCCACAAGCCCCACGGAGGACCGGCCTGGGAACAACATTGGGGAGACGGTGGCAGGAGTCGGGGGACCGGACACTGCACAACATGAC
Organism: Calotriton arnoldi; assembly: GCA_963921515.1. Lineage (NCBI taxonomy): Eukaryota > Metazoa > Chordata > Amphibia > Caudata > Salamandridae > Calotriton > Calotriton arnoldi. The sequence continues at coordinate 999,456 of CAWUFW010002294.1, forward strand.
CTGACCCAACAGCAACAGGGTGAGTAACGACCAGGGACTGGGGGGACGGGGGGAGATGGCACAATGGCACACATTCACAAGTAAGTATAGCACATCTGCGGACAAACCATGCCCAAGAGTCACAACTCCGACCAAGGGCCCAATTTACCAAAGGCTGCAACAGCTCAGCACTGCACAAGCACAGAAGTGAAAGGCACACAGCCTGAAAGGGATAAGGGCCAGCAAAATCAGACCCGAAGGGGCAAATCACCCACAATGCAGCACACACACAAGATGCAGAGAACCCCAACATTGACAGCAATGTGGTACAAACTGCAACACTTTCACAACAGAACAGAGGACACAACTGCTGCCGCCTGTGTTTAGAAAATGGCCATTCGCATTTGGCATAGCAGGAAACTGTGAGATGACAATGTACAAGTACAACCTCACATCCCTGATGGTGTAGAAATGCCAAGTGTCCCGCTTCAAATATGCGTCTCCTCATACACAGTCACAATGTACATTGCCATGCAGTCTGACAGTAAACTTGCACAATGCGTGAACATACATGTGAACACAATGTCAATCTGCATTTCCCTTCACATTGCAGAGGGAGAATCAACACCTCCTGCAGAGCAGACCCAACAACACAGAACTGATGATGAAGAGGACCTCCCCAACATCTACACCGACGCACTCCAACAGCTCAGGGACAGCTCTGGCACACCACCTCCAGGAGCAGGGCAGCCCAGCTGCATCCATGAGACCCCACCCCCTGCACAGGCCACACAGCAGGAAGCACCCACCACCACGGCTGTCTCCCAGGAGCCCCACGACCAACATATGGCCTCCCAACACCGTGTGTTAGGGTGCCAGGAGGAGATGTCTGACCAACTGCGGGTGGAGTTCGACCTCATGGCAGCCAAACTGGATGCCATACGTGGGTGTCTAAGTCCCATCAGGGACCACTCACAGTCCCTAACGGACACCCACTGTCCGCTCCTTGCTCCACAACAAGCCATGGCTGACATCGCTGGAGTCATGACTCTGAGACAAGAACAACTGTCCAGTCAGAGTGGCTCCAGTGATGTCATCCGTGAGTTGGGACACATAAGGAGAATGATGGAGAGCCTAGAGCGGATGCAGGTGGAAAGAATGTGTGCCACGGCTGCACACCAGCGAGATGTAGCTGTGATCTTCCATGCCCTGAAGATCCTCGTCATGGCATTGCCACCACAAGGCCTGGCGCGGATGGATGCTGGTGCCACTACTACATCCACATCTCCTCCCCTGAAGTGTCAGTGCCACACAGTGCGGCAGATTTCCCACCTCCGTCCCCTGAAGTGTCAGTGCCACACAGTGATGCAGACAGAACACCACCACCCGCATGTGAGGCACCTGACACATCAGAGGACGAAGATGATGATGAATCTGGCTTTGTGGCTAGAATCAAGTGTTAGCATTCATCTCCGCCATATGGCCGTGTTCAGCTTGGTTCTGCCCTCTGCATCATGCCCTGGAATAACACCTCCCACTGTCCCCCCATACACCGAGCGACACTCACCTTGGACCTCGACATGGACTGCCATATGTGGTGTGGTTACCAATGACACAGCAATCACACTGCGGACTGTAGTCTTCCACTCCCTATGTACTTGTCAATCCCTAAAGGACTCTCGCTGGCCCTCCACGGGCCAACAATGTAAAGTGGGGTTTGCATGGCCCTGTACTGGCCCAGCTTCAACACTCCACTGAATGTGAATAAAACATCCCAATTCACACTGATGTGTCATGGCCATGACCATTTAAGAATGAAAGTATGGATGAATGTAGGGACAGTGGTTCCACAAAAGAGGCACTCCCTAGGTAATGCTATCAATGCGCATGTATGGCCGTGACCCAGATAGGCATTGAGACACACATTGTCATTCAAATCAACACTCATCACAGTTGAATACAAGTGAAGCTGCGAAGACTTTATTAGCATATGCGTGTCAGTACGGGCAAGAGAAGTGCCACAACATGCAGACCAATGCAGCAGTATGTCAGAATGAGGAACCTTGCCAAGCACCGCTGTCCACTCCGGGGGAGTGCCTCACCTTTCACAGGTGTGTGTTAACACGCGTTGTTGTCCGCTCATGTTTCCGGAGTCCAGGCGAGTGCAGCCTTGTCCACTGTTGTCGTGGGATATGTGACCAGATCTCCAAGATGCAACAAGGTGTCGGGACATGTGCAATGTGTTCCAATCAGTTGTGGCTGCTCGTCCATGAAAGCCATTGTAGCTTCGTAGGCTAACATTTCCAACACGAGGTCGGTGTCGACTTCATCAAACAGGACGGCGAGGCGATCCATTAGCAGGTGCGGACAAATGTGCTGCGTCCACCCCCTTTCACCAATTAGCACTACAGCCCAATATGGGAGCGGTTCAATGTGGTCACTGCACACGAGGATTTGTGCAATCTCCCAGGTCCAGCTGCCAGCATGTATGCCAAGTATCAAGGCATCCCATAAACGGGTATCACGGTGACACTCCTGGTCGTGGGCCAACAGGGGCGCACAAACATGTCAAAATCCAGTTCAGCTACCGTCCTGTTGGATAGGCAGACATCCATGGACCACTCGAACATGCACGATCGACAATGCAACACAGGCTGAACGCAGGTGACGTTGGCAAGGCGGAAGCTTAGCCGGTAACTGATCCGCAGCAGTGCCAATGGCAGTGCCCCCAGTGAATGCAGCATTCGTGCACGGTACAGTTCCACGTGACAGGGGTTGTGCATGTGTCCGGGATGTTCGGCCATTGCGTAAGTGGCTCTTGTGGAAGCGGCACTGTTCTGACCTGCGCCAGTTCTGTGGATGAAATGCCACATCTCGTATCAATGAGTTGTTATAGTGTGCACCGGTTGTACGCCTGGGATGTTGTGGGAGTAAGTGTGAAGGCCATTCCATGCAAGATAACTTCGAGCAAGGACTTCTGTGTGTGGGGTGTGTATACGTTGGTCTTTCGTCTGGCTGAGCGTAGTGTGGGAGTCGTCATCAGCTGCTATAGTATCTCTCAGGGGGTGCCGGGCACATGCAATTCAGAGGTCGGAGGTGCAGATGTGCTTCCGCCTGATAGTTCAGACAAAGGAGCTTTCATCCCTAGTGTAAGTTTGTAATCTGCTTGCATTCATGGGATGTGAAGTGGCTTGTTGGGGATGGGGTGGGATGAGTGGGACTTTGTGATTCATTATTGACATGACTTGCATGTGGCATATGAGCGGCATCACTGTGTGTTACGTTGCCTCACAGCTGCTCCTCCCTCCCCCTGTACCCATTTACATATGTGTGCTGCGCGATTGCATCACTTGCACTCCTACGGCACAGTATTGTCATGCCTGTCTGCGCATGTCCACAAGCCTGACAACGACACTGTGATGTTGGCCGTTGAAGGGGGAGGGCCACGTGAGTGTAGGCCTATGTAAAGGATAGGGCGGACACAGATGTGGAGTACATGCCTGGCTGAAATGGCGCTGCTAATGTGGCTGGGCATTTTGCTCATGCTGCGGCAATACAGTTACACACAACACTTGGCATGTAGGATCCTGGACCCCGAGCGGTCGTGCGCTCCTTCATTACTCCGTTCGTGCGAGCCCGCCCTCCGGGTGCATGCTACATTGCAACATTCTCGCTTACAGGGGGGGACGACTTAGCTACATGTCCAAGCTATTACCCACTGCCTGAGGTGACATGGTTGCGTCCGCTGTCCACAGCACAATGTAATGTGGTAGGGCCCGGGGCCATCATTCATGCATAATGACCACACGGACACACTTGGATAGATAGTGGAGCTGGCTATGGGCAGGTGCGCCCGGCCCCTTTTTATTACCAGGAACACATATCCAGTGACGCCTGTGCTGGATGGGTGTGGGGTGAGTGTGAGCCAGCCCTCAGTGAGTGGTTGGTGTTGGCAACAACTTGTACAGTGATCACTAATAAAGCGGAAACAGAAAACACCAACATAACACTAACAACTGCGAAGCACCATGGAGGTAGCCGGAGCAAGTACAGAGGTCACCCAATATTCAATCAGAAGGGGCCATGTCTTGTGGTGCACTGAGATAGTGGCACCAGAGCTCGGCGTGCTCATGTGAAGAAATTGTCAATGATTGTGTCCCTTCGGGATTTTCCTGCCGCAGCTGCAGTGGGGTGTGTTACACCTGCCTCATCATCATCGTCCCAGGTCTTCCACACTGCCTGAGGTGACATTGTTGCGTCCGCAGTCCACAGCACGTGACTCAATCATAAAGGGTCCATGAGCTGTGGTGCACAGTTAGTGGCACCTGTGGCGCTCAGGGGGTGCGCAGCCAGCGATGATGTGTGGTCCTGGCGGGCCGCACTGTGGTCAATGTCTGTTGCCTACTGGACTGCGTCATCTGCAATCGCGACTCGACCTGAATTGTGAGCCCTGCTGTCCTCAGTGTAGGCCGGAGGCAGAGGTCAGCAAGGGCCTGCAGCCACGTGGCGTTGACTTGTGGTGCACAGAGTTAGTGGCACCTGTGGCGCTCAGGGGGTGCGCAGCCAGCGATGATGCGTGGTCCGGGCGGCCCGCACTGGGAGCAATGTCTTTTGCCTATTGAATTCTGCCTCAATATGGCCACGTGGCGTTGACTTGTGGTGCACAGAGTTAATGGCACCTGTGGCACTCAGGGGGTGCACAGCCAGCGATGATTCGTGGTCCGGGTGGGCCGCACTGGGGTCAATGTCTGTTGCCTACTGGACTGCATCATCTGCAATCGCGACTCGATCTGAATTGTGAGCCCTGCTGACCGCAGTGTAGGCCGGAGGCAGTATCCAGCACACACATCACTCCGTGGTGCTGTGCGGCTGGGTGCGCTCGGGCCTGTGTCGCGGAAGCCAGCGTTCGGCTGAGGAGGCTGGCGGTCACGGCGGCGGCCTCGTGGCAGGGTGAGAGGCGCCACCCTGGCAGACACGTTGGCCATCCCGGAAGTGAACCACGCCCAGAGCCCCGGCCTATTTATTCACACTCCTACGCTGGGCTGGCGTACGCCGGACAAGCCCACTCCGCTTACGCTTACAGGGGGGGACGGCACAGCTACATGACCGAGGTCTTCTACACTGCCTGAGGTAACATGGTTGCGTCCACTGACAACACGACACTGCAAACACCTGCAGTATATGTCCATATGGATAGGTCTGTGCTCTGCATACTGAGGTCTGTCCAGCACATCACCGCCACACTAGGCATTGTGTGCATTCTTATTCATGGGTGACTTGCCTCCTTCACACATACTTGGTTCCCACCTCTCCCCACATTCTGCTATTGTGTGGCTGAGGGGCCATGCCGTTTTCGGAACATCCGCTGTCCTGTTCTGCGCTGCCTCGGTGGTAATGGGGGGGTAGTCCGGGGGGGGCTGGGGGTGGTGGCGGTGGGTGTTGTGGCCCTCTTGGGTCTCCGAGCTGCATGATCAGTGTCTCCATGGCATCTGTTGGTCTTCCGATGTGGCTCTGGGCTGGCCTCCCTTTCTACTGCAGTTGGTCATCCTGCTTAACACCAGTAAAAGGCAGGTGTTAAATCCCTGCTGCTAACGCGCCTTATCGCCTGTTTTTGGTTCACATCGCAGATCTGGCTGGTTGTTGAGAATATCGCGAAGTGGTGTTTTCGTGTGTTTTTTGCACGGGAACGCCTACTCTGCATATCATTAGCGTTAGTTGTCTCTCTCATCCGTGGCGATGTTTTTTGCGGCAGCTATCGCTGGTAAACTGGCGATGTGGGCAGTTTGCACCAGCTTGGGAATGGGGCGATAATTCTTTCGCCACTTTTGCTGCGCTAAAGTGCCGATAACTCGGCGATAAGTCCTTGAAAATATGCCCCCTCGTGTGCTTCTTCACAGTCAAATGCCACCACAAATGAGGATAAAAGTGGGTTGCATGAGGAATATGCAACTAGCGACCAAAGTCTGCCTGTTACTAGTGGAAGTTATGGCAGAGTGGATGATTGGATAGAAAAACACAAATGTACTTCTCAAGAGGATGTCATCACGGTATTGTTTGCATTGTAGATTTCATATGTTTGATACAGCCTCAAAACGCTTCTGTTTGCATCAGGATCCTGAAAACCAGTCCAGAACACATGGTTAAAAAGTGTGTTGTTTTTATATTGACCTATGGCAGGCTTTTGTTAAGGTAAGTGAGGGTTGGGGACGTACTCTAAACATGATGCGGCAGCCAGACCTCACTTAAGCACAAATAGTGTGAGACTAGACACAGTCTGGTGTGAGAATATTTACCATATTTATGGTGGTCTGTACCTTTGAGTAGAAGCCACCATTAATGTGGATCAGTGGGTCGTCAAGTGATATGGCATATTAGTCTGCACAAGAGCGAAACAGAAACCTACTCGTTGGGGCCTGGTCAAGTAACCAGGGAATTTTGTATGGAGTTGACCCATGAGCAAAAGAAGCCAAACTTGTCGAGGGCCAGTTATTTCTGCAATGCTGAGTTGTTGACTTCTTTGTGAGATGATAAGGCCTGCCACCCTATAAGACTATTTCCTCTTCCAGATTATACAGAATGAGGAATAATCTAAGAAGTGACGGACAGATTCAAAAAGGGAAAAAACTGACCTCATAAAAACAAATTATTGACTTGACGGGCCAATCAGAATCAGATGTATGAAAAATTACTGGGTATCTTGAAAACAAATTTTCAGAAAGGGCTTAACGAATAGGCAAATCGGTTGGAGTGAACAACAGCCTAAAAATCGAAACTGTATTGCACTCCTTTTTAGTAAGACCTTGACCTCGGTCACAGGCCTGCTCCCTCCCCAGCAGCTCCTCGCCTCCTGCATCGCTGCTGAGCCCCCAGCCTGGGTGTTCAAGGCTGCTGTCTGCCTCGTTGTGTGCCCATGGCTGCCCTGCCTGTCTCATCTCGCTGCATGGCAACTGTCTAGCATTTAGGTGACTGTATTTAATTTGTGTCCATCTGGGCTTTTCTACTGTGTTTACCTTTAGTTTCTTGTACTGTGTTTTACTACTGTGTTTATCTTGGTTGTCTTTCCCCTTGTACTCCTCGTTCTCCGCTTCCCTTTCCCGCCGCTGCTGCCCCCGCAGCCCCTTCCCCCCTGCCAAAGGCGTGCCTAAGGCAAGCCCGTCTGAGCCCGTCCGCGACCCGACTGCGGCCAGCGCCAGGATCCCTGGATTTAAGACCATCCATCACTAAGACACCACCACCCTCCTCGCACTCAACCCCAGAAGACTCAGTGACTGCATACAGGCCTCGCTGAACACGACCCACGGCCAGTTCTCCTGCCTCCACTGCCGCCAGACCTTCAACACTACTCCGACCCCCAAAACCACCGACGCCAGCTCCGGCGACACCCTAAGATGCATCCTCCTCAACGTGCGATCCGTACACAAGCACGCGATAGAAATCTGGAACCTACTCGACTCTCTCTCACCCGACATCGCCTTCTTCACGGAGACCTGGACCAACGCCTCCTCGGCCCCCGACATCAACACCGCCATCCCGGACGGATACAAGATCCAGAGGAAGGACCGCCCCAACCACCCGGGAGGGGGCCTCGCCATCACCCACAAGAGCGCCCTCCGCCTCACTACCTACAGCGAAACCTTCCCCTCTGCCGAAAACCTGCACTTCCAGATCCGGACCAGCCCCAATGCCACACTCCGAGCAACCCTCGTCTACAGACCCCCCGGCCCCCGGACACCCTTCGCCACCACCATCACCGACTTCATCGCGCCCCACGCAATCGCCTCAGCAAACTACATACTCATTGGAGACCTGAACTTCCACCTCAACAACACCAGCGACTCCAACTCCACCATCCTTCGTGACAACCTCGCCAACATCGGACTTAAACAACTCGTCACCACACCGACCCACAGAGCAGGACACACCCTCGACCCCATCTTCGCGGCAGGGAACAGCGTCCACTTCAGCCACATGACGCAACCACCATGGACCAACCACCACTGCGTACACTTCGCCGTCGACATTCCCAAGGCACCCAAACCAGCCCCACGCCAACCACGAAGGAACTGGAGCAAGGTTACCGATGAGCAACTCAACTCCACCCTCACCCGAGACAACCACACCTGGCCATGCGACGCAAACATTGCAGCCAGAGAACTCCACACGTGGATCTCCAACTGCGCAGACGAGCTTGCCCCGCTACGCAACCCCGACAAACAGCGCCCCAGGAAAGCCACCTGGTTCACCACCGATCTCCAAGAAGCAAGGCGCACCTGCAGACGCCTGGAGAAAAACTGGAGAAACACCAAGAAAACAGAAAACTACTCCACCTACAAGAACGCCATGACGGACTACCACAACCAAATCAGAACAACCAAGAGGAACTTCATCCACAACAAAATCCTCGCCAACTTCACCAACTCCAAGGAACTCTTCAGCGTCATCCAGGAATTCACCAACCCACGCAGCGAAGCCACAGACATCACCCCATCCCAAGACCTCTGCGACAAGCTTGGAACCTACTTCCACCTCAAGATCAAAAACCTCTACGACAACTTCATCAACCATCCACCAGACGCCACAGCCGCCCCCCCCGACCTCCAGAGACACCAGCCAGCCCACCATCACCAACTGGACACCGATCACGACCGAAGACACCGCCTCGACCATAAAAGGCATCCACTCGGGGGCCCCCACCGACCCCTGCCCTCCTCACATCTACCACAGGGCATCGGCAGCCATTGCACCCGAAATACAACGCACCATCAACACCACCTTCAAAACAGGCACCTTCCCAGACGACTGGAAGCGCGCAGAAGTCAGGCCCCTGCTGAAGAAGCCCACAGCTGACCCCACCGACCTCAAGAACTACCGGCCCATCTCCTTCCTCCCCTTTGCAGCCAAAGTTGCAGAGAAAACAGTCAACAAGGAACTGACTCGATTCATCGAGGAAAACGCCGTCCTCGACCCATCCCAATCCGGATTCCGAAGCAACCACAGCACCGAGACCGCCCTACTCGCCGCCACAGACGACATCTGCGCCCTCCTGGACCAAGGCCACTCTGCAGCCCTCATCCTACTCAACCTATCAGCAGCTTTCGATATCATTTCCCACCGCACACTAGTCGCCAGACTACACGACGCCGGCATACAAGGAACAGCCCTGGACTGGATCCGGTCATTCCTCACCAGAAGAAGCCAAAGGATCAGACTACCACCCTTCATCTCCGATCCCACGAAAATCACCTGCGGAGTCCCACAGGGGTCATCACTGAGCCGACCCTCTTCAACATCTACATGGCCCCCTCGCAGCCATTGTCCGACAACACGGCCTCAACATCGTATCCTACGCCGACGACACCCAGCTCATCCTCTCCCTCACCAAAGATCCCATCACCGCCAAACTCAACTTCCAGAAAGGAATGCATGACGTCGCAGTCTGGATGACCAACAGCTGCCTGAAGCTCAACACCGAAAAGACAGAAGTCCTCGTCCTTGGAACCACCCCCTCGGCATGGGACAACACCTGGTGGCCCACCGCCCTCGGAAGCCCACCTACCCCCTCAGACCACGCCAAAAACCTCAGCATCGTACTCAACTCATCACTCACCATGAACCGACAGGTCAACGCCGTCACATCCAGCTGCTTCAACATCCTCCGGATCCTCCGCAAGACCTTCAAATGGATCCCCCCTGAGTCAAGGAAGACAGTCGCCCACGCACTCTTCACCAGCAGACAGGACTATAGAAACGCACTCTACGCTGGCATCAACAAGTCCCTACTCCGCAAACTCCAGACGATACAGAACACCGCCGCCAGACTCGTCCTCGGCATCCTCCGGCACGAACACATCAGCCAACACCTACGAAGACTCCACTGGCTCCCTGTGGAGAAAAGAGTCACCTTCAAAATCCTCACTCACGCCTACAAATGCCTACACAACAACGGACCCGAATACCTAAAGGACAGAATCAACTTCCACGTACCCAAAAGAAACCTCCGATCCTCCAACCTCACACTGGCCGAAACCCCACACATCCACAGAGCCAGAGCAGGCGGAAGATCCTTCTCTCACATTGCAGCCAAGACCTGGAACGAGCTACCGGCAAACATCAGACGCGCCCCCTCCCTGAACACCTTCAGGAAGACCCTCAAGACCTGGCTCTTCGGCTAACAGTTCGGCGTACCCCCCCAGCACCCCTCTCCAGCGCCTTGAGACCCTCACGGGTGAGTAGCGCGCTTACAATTCCCCTGATTGATTGATTGATTGATTGATTATTTGGCAAAACGTGGAAGTAGTCAGGAGGAAGTAATTCTAAGCTCCAACTTGCATTGAGAATGAAACAACTAACTGATTTACCCACCCCAACTATACACTTCTGGCCTGGATTGCTTTGGAAGCTAAATGGATCATGGCACAAACCAAAAAATAGATTTAAGATAAAAACTTTGTATAGATGTTTATGAACAGCAAAACGTTTGGTGTTGCAAGGGTGCCTGCATTGCGGGGATGATTGTTTTTGTGCAGGAAGTGACACTTTCCTGCACAATAATAAGCATTGATGGCATTTTCCTCTTTCTAGGCGTGCTGCAGAATGAGCATTCTGTGCTGACTAGTGGACTTTGCATTGCTCTCAGCCCGTCTGTTTGGAGGCACTATCCGTCAGCCCTCCAGTGAATCTTCACAGATGCTCAAAGGGACTGTCGCCCTCAAAGCCAATTTTCTGTCCAAGGAAGTGTACAGACAAAGTACTGAATTCACTTCTGCTATACAATCTAGCCAACCCCAGGTATCCCTAGTCCTGATGAGATCCCATTATCCCTAAGGGGTCGAAACGCTGTCGACAAGATCATAGAGACAGGCAACGTTTCCACCGTTTGCAGATACAAGGATAGATTTTTTGTATCCATGAGTTGTTTTTAACTGAAACTGCTGTCTCACAGCTCTATCAACCAACTACCTGTTTTGGCCTTTGATTTATGTCACATTGTCCTATCTTTGGTTTTAGTTTGTTTACACATCTGGGGTCATCTGCTACTATATTTCTCTCAACACACTTTCTTAAAATTGAGCAGAATTTTGGTTATTTGTTTGAATAAAACTCAGTTCGGCTGAACCGTGTTACGTACTGGCTGCTTTATCTGTACTTTTTCCAAATGTGCTTGTTTTGACATCGTTATCTTTCGGATTGAGTCCGCACAGTAATATCTGTGATATTCATGATTGTTTTCGGAATGAGTTCCATGTGATCGCATGTTTCAAGGATTACTTGATACCTCCATTCGCATGGACATAAGGGTTGCTCTTGTTGTTGTATAAATTAATAATTACAGTTATATGCGTATCAAAAGGTTGATCCTGGGCTCCCAGCCCTACTCTTTATGAATTCCTTATCAGCCCCATCTCCTTCCTGTGATGTGTCCAGGCCCCTTCCTTGTGATCTATCACTGTATCAAAGAGCAACCTTTTGAAGTGTAAAGAGGCACTCTCCTCCTCCTTCCCACCAATGTGTGTCCCACTCAGCTCACAGGAATGCAGCAATACACAAATCTGTCTGGTGTCATTCCTCTAGTCTTCATGTCTTTACCAGGCAGGCCTGGGCTTCACAAAACAGAACCCTGGGTCCTCCATGTAATGTACCATTGCAGCAAACTTACAATCAGTGTACTTCCACAGCACGCATACTCTCCAGTACTGTTACCTCTATGCATTGTACCACTACGGACACACATACATTTAGCATACACATTTAATCTGCACACACTGTGCAGTATTATAGCTTTTCTGCATTGTACTAGGGTGTGCTATTTGCAAACACATACACTGCCAGCACACACACTCACCATGTGCGCGCTGTACAACACTTCACCCTTCATGTATTGTACTTCATGCAAGAGCACATACACCCAGCACTGCTCCTACTCTGCATGCACTGCACAGCACTACATCTCTCATGTAATGTATTACCCGCAGGCATACATACACTCAGTACATGCACTAACCACACACATACTGCAGAGTACTGCCCTAACTATTCCTGTATTGTACACTTCCCAGGCACACATACATCCAGCGCAGAGCCACTATTCCTGCGCTGCGCAGCACTCCACATCTACCTGATGTAGACCAAGGGTGTATTAAGCACACAGCAGTGGAACTTTTAAAAAGGAGAGTGAGCCTGTAGGCCTCAATCCAGTCACAAAGGCTAAAAAAGACCTGTTCACTACTACTGATCACTACACATTACGCTGTCACCACCGTGTTTCTGCTGCTTAACTCTCGGTGAAGGTGGTAGAGATACTCTTCAAGCCAGTGCATGATGGGAGAGATAGTGTGTATTTTTAAACATATGCTTAGATTTGGAAACTTTATTTTAAACTGACCTTAAGGGCTCAAATGTTTTCAAGCGAAGGATAGGGCCACTCTTTCTTTTTTTGTGCGTAAAAGCTACCTATATACCTATAGCTCTAATGTATAATGTCCTACTCTGCACTCCTGCTATCAGCGTCTATGGGCAACATAAAAGCACTGACCTGCTGGCATTCTTATGTAAACACAACCCCATGCATGTGGTACAGTCCAGAACGGCTGTAATTGGATAGCATAGAAGAATATGCACCATTGACACTCTAATGTGGAGGCCAGGAGAGTAGAAATGAGTACTGTGTGAGTTTATGCACTTACAGCAACAAAGCAGTTTAGAGGTCGGTGGCAACAATTACCTCTGTGCCAGCCATCTTCTCTTCCTGTCTTAAGCCTTTACCCCCATTTGCTCCTCCCTCAAGTTGGCAGCCAGTCACTGGGATCGCGGTGATAAGCCCTAACACTACTCATATCTTAACAGAAAAGTAATTCACTTTAATTCAGAGATAACTATTCATAGCACAAGACAGCACAGTGGGAAATGCAGGATAGGGAGAGTGCTGGGCCGTGAGAGGTGCAGGGTTTCATGGAAATGATAAAGAATAGACGGGGCAGTGATGGGTTCAGAGCAGTCAGATGGGCAGGGAGTTGGATAGAAACAAGAAGGTGTGGGTAGGGAATGCTGCAGAGCAAAGTCTATTTTAAGGCAGTGGGGGTTTTGAGGTGGAAGAATGTGAAGCAGACAGTTCAGGATGCATGACAAGGAAAGGCTGTGAATGTGTATAGACCTGCTTACTTTGGGACATGCATGTGCTTGGCGATCCTCCTGTGCATGGCTCTGGATACAGGTTTCAGGAAGACCTTGCTCCTGCAACCAACGCGCCACTATGAACAAACTCACACAGGTCCACGAGCATCTTCCCAATCAGAGGCAGGATACGGTTGGAGGCGGGCCCTCCTTCTCTATCACAGCTTCTGAATGGACACAACTTTGTTAGCTGACTCGCTGCACAGAATGAAGGCTATTGTGGCATGTGAGCTGAGTATTGTGAACGTTGGAGGCAGGGCTGAGCAGCTGTAGCTGTCACACATGCATAATTCTGGGCAGTTTAGCCGTGTGCTTACTCTACCGACATAAGGCTACAGTTATTACACATGAATTAAGGATCATTTATTTACATGTACTCCCAACAACATAATGGCATGCGCCCTTAGTTGGAGAGGGAGGAAAGGTGATGCAAAGTGTGTGTCCTTGCGCCCCTATGGGCGAGCTGCTACTGCAGACCAATAGACTTGAATTCCAAGTGGTAACACACAATTTACTAGTGTGGCCTACACGTGGGTGAACGGCAGTGCCCATGAGGGGTGAGAGAGGTTTACAAACCGCAGCCCTCAAACAAGTGCTGAAGACAGTGTGCAAATATGGCAAAGTGCCTTGGAGTTCACATAAGAGGTGATGAACTTCTTAGTGAAAACTGGGATTGGGAAACCACATAACCTGGAACCACAAATACCGAAACTGAGAGAAGTGAGACACAAAGACAAATTCCAAGACATGGAGTCACTGACACCTTGGCAGGGAGGCACAGTCTCTGGAACAGGAAAGCATAGTAAAGTGGCAGGGAGACTCTGGCGCCAGGACAGAGTAGCATGGCACTGGAACTGTTCTCACACACGTTTGGTAAGGTTGCTCCACCTGGTCCCTCTATATGGGTCCATTTAGGAAAACTAATAGCTACTAACTGCATGTCTCAGTGACCAAGATACACTCAACAAAGTGCTACTAAATAAGACGGTCCTATAAAGAGCAAATGGTGCATTTTATAATTTCTGCATGACAACATAACACACAATGCATTAAACACCAACAGAACATCTTAGATCCTTTCCACACCAACTATCATTTCATTAGATGCATTAGCTATGTATTGGTGTCAGCCAGACCGACAGCCCAGAGCTGGAATGCATTTTTCAGACATTGTACATCATTAAGGAGCCACGCAAGTGCTGTATTCACGCTGTACATCGACTAACAGCTGCTAGTGCATAAATTACCACAATGTGGCATAACATGATCCCAAACTGTTGATCAATAATTCTGGAATAAAAGCATTCTTTCACTAACCTTGGCATCGTAGGTTTTTATTTCAAAGTTCTGAAATGTCAACTTGCCCAAGTCCTACATTAAATTGCACAGTAACATAGAGGATTTTGGGACCACTGGACCACTATTTCTCTGGTGTTGGTATCACTGGCCTGCACCTGGATAGAAAGAGGTCAACAAACATGATTACATTATTTACCTTGTGGCAAGTTTGTTGCATTTCACAAGTTGCTGGTGGATGTCAGCAGTTAGGAGCACATTTATTAAGCTATCACACAGCAATGAGTGCAGGAAGTCACAGTGCTGCACTGTGCTCCGTGAAAGGGAAAGGGCAGGAATGCGCTGTACTTAAAAATATACAGTGCATTCCTGTCATTTACCAGCACTGGTGAACAATGTGCTGCCTAGCGCCAACGCCAGCACCCTTGCACCATGCTGCGCTGTAAGCAGGATTGTTTTTATGCAGGAAGGGATATGCAGGACGGGACACCTTTCTGCACAAAAATAATACTCTGAGGCATTTTCCTCTTCCAGCAAACATAGAAAGAGGAAGTAACGAGGAGAAATAATAATATTTCTCCTTGTTAAGCCTCACATGGAGAGGCGTAGACTTTTGATGCATTCCCAGGTCTGCCACTAATGGTAAATCTGGGAATGTGCCAAAATCCATGGGTGGATGATTCGGAACACCCACGCTCCACCCATGGAAAGCCCCCTTGGTGCAGAGTAATGCAAAGCAGCGATTTGCGTTGCGTTTCATTACTCTGGATTTATCAAGCCATTCAGGGCCACGCAAGGTGGCCTTCAGTAGCTTGATAAACCCTATGTAAGTTTTGCGACGCCCTTGCGCCCACTTGCGTGCCATAAGGGTGACTCAAAACCTACATAAAGATTTCCCATTACTTTTCGCTTTCACAATACAATGCCTGACCACTACAAAGCCCAGATTCCATCTACCCAAGGTTCAAAAATTACAAAGCCGAAATAGTGTCCCTACGTTCTCTGACACCATTGTATATTTCCGAGCAAAAAAAAAGCAGAAGTACCCAACATATGAAAATGTCCTTGCATGGCTGATACAAATTGTTAGTTTTGGGGTAGTGTATGCATCGCAAAATGTGACCTGCGCAGTTCAGTACTCTAAACACATGCGGGGGAACGTGTCACAGAGCAGTCATTCCTTTCCTAGTAAAGTTCTGCAGTACCATGCACATGCATTTAGATTTGCATGCCTGTGAGAATCCTTCAGCGATGCCACAGGTCCTCTAGAATGAGCAGGTGACCAGGGATACAGCAGTGCTTAATGTGAACCGGTGGTTGCTGGTGGGCGACACCGGCACTTATTTTTTCTTATTATTTATTTACCGAGAGGAAATTACAGAGATGAGGAAAGACGGCAGAATAGAAAGACGGCAAAACCGTCACAAAAGGAGAAAGGACCTTGCAGTAGTGAGATAAAGAGGGAGGGAGTGTCTGGTAGTGGATTTAACAGGTATGAGGTGGTTTTAAACGTACGAGCCATGGTATTCCGTGCCCTGACGTTTATTTGCAGGGTCGCTGGCCTCTGAGCGAGTTTCAAACACCAGCACACTTTCTTTCACAAATTAAGCACTGACCACAGTACAGTGAGTACCTTGATACAGGCATGGACGGGATGGGAGTGGAAAGTCTGTGGTGAGTGACCTGCTCCCAATCCCTCATCATGTCCAGAATCATTTGTGGATGGGGGCGCCGAGTTTCCTTATGAGTATAAAGTATATTTCACTAGGGTTTCTAAGATGTTAGAGGGCCCTCTTTAGCTTTGAATCGCATTTCATGTGTGTATGACAGATGAACTATTGCGTATAACTTGGTTTACTTGAATTCCTTTCATTTATTAGGAAAGTACACACCACAAATTAAATGACCATTGTGTAATGTTGTCTTTGAATGTAGTTGTGCCTGTGTGACTCTGTTATTTTTGTCAGTATATTTCCTGTATGTGTATGTGTGTCTGTAACGTTGGCTCGTGTGCTTATATGTGCTCTATGTGTTCCTGTAGTTTTGTGTATTTGTGCATTCTTCATGACAAAGCCGGACTTATGGGCGCTGCCTCTGTTTGCTAACATCATCACCTCTGTTACTATGCCAGTATGCGCCGATAGAGAAACTTAGAACACGGTTAGGTACAAAACAGGTTCTTACATGGAGAGCTGCTCATTATGCCGGATGACAATGAGTACAAATGTCTCACTAAAGTCAATAGTATTTTCTCAGATTAGCACAAGTGTCCAACCACTACATTGTCAGGGACTGCACTTCCGGCAACTTCGTGTGTACCTCAGCAGGGCTGGGGAGCCCACCAAGCTCTCTGACATGCTGCAGAGTAGGGGCAGAAAGAACCACAGTCACCTCCGCGATGTCTGTGGGAAATACCCTACACATTGTCAGTGGCCCAGATCACTCGCCATAACCCTTTGGCACAAAATGACCTGCAGCTGCGCACAACTGGAGGCCCAGACACTGTTCATGGTCCGTCCTCTCCCTCTCCGGTGATGCTTCGTACTAAATCTAAGTGTATTTTTTAATCCTGGAAGTTTTTTCTATTAAAGGTATGTTAATCAGCACTATGTTGCTTCCCATCTAGGTTCGGACTATATAAATAGCACTATACACATACATACCTACCTTCAAACATACATACATACGTACGTACATACGTTCACAATGCCCGATACACTCTACTGAATATATAAAAACTAAGGAAAAAAACCGGGGCTAAAACGAGTAGCCGAGGCTGGCACAAAAATAGAAGCATGTAAAAAGAGTCGATCTGTGATCCAGAATCTTTTCTTTTATTTACTTTTCTCAGTCCCTGCAAAACAATAACAAGAACAGAACATTACAAAGTAATAGGCAATATACTTCTTGCAAATGGTCTGCCGAGGGAAATGATACTTTTGTGGCAATCTCCTCGGAGTGCATATTTCATGATGTGGCAAGCTATTCTGCAGCGTAAATATTTTTCTGGAAATAATGTGGAAGTTAATATGAGAAAGTGAGCAAATGAAGGCATCTGGTCAGCATGATAAAAGGCCTACAGAGCTCACACTTTCCCATGAGAAACACATAACCATTTTAATAGGAATATGTTTCCCATGGTTTCCCACAGATGGTGTAGAATAATATTTGTCATGAAATGCACTGTCAATCATTTTAACAATGTACACCATATTTGAGAGTCTGATGAAGCTGCCGTTACAGAATGAAGATAATTTGACATTTGAATTCCCCAGATATGCATTGTTTTGTGCTGATGTTTTTATCCCCTGAGATCTCAAAGATTTACACAGAGGAAGGCCTGGCGTGATAGAAACCACGCTCTGATGCCTGGAACAATTCTGCTTGCTGAGCTGGACCATTTCCTCTGTCAAATACAACATTCCATAAGTTGATCTTTAGGGCTGTGATGCCCAGAAGCTTTCCGAGATGCATACAAAAATATTTTTGGAAAAAACATGGGGAATTCCTAATATTTCAACAAGTGTTAAGTATTTATTGTTGAATGACCAATCTGAGACAATGCAAGCTCAGTCATATGATATCATGATTTAGTGCTACAATAATTTAGCAAGTAATGTGCTAGCAAAGTGCACGTTTTATGCAAAGTTGGTACAACGCAAGCACCAATAAACATCCAGGACCACATTCTCAAAGTTATTTATAAACTTAGATGCCCACATCCAATTATCTCATATTAAAAAAAACATTTTAATTATTCACAGAACGTTAATCTGCCCCTGTAACTACGTTCTCTCACACAGACAATTTTAGCCTTATTGCAGAATTTTCCATTACATTAAATCTGCTTCGTCTGCTGTCGCTTCAGGTTGGGGACACTGCCAAAATAGGCAAGCACCCTAAAACCCAAAGGTTTGAAGGTATTAATTACAACAGCGGCCGGCGTAACTCACGGGTAGCGGGGCGGGTGGGGGGTGCTGGGGGAGGATGGGTCACATGGGGGTCGTGATTGCGGGAGGGAGGAGAAAAAAAATCACTTAGCCACTTTTTTTTTAACTTTTGAAATGTTTCCTCCTGCTGGGGGAATGAGACTTACGCTTTCATTCAGAAGAAACCCAGCAGTAATTTACTTGTGCCTTGCAAGGAGACATTCTTTTGAGCGTTGCTGCACTGATAGCAAAAAGGAACGCTGAGAAGTGAGGGTGCGTCGTCAGGAAGTCAATACAAATAGCAGCGGGCGGCATGACACGTGGGTGGAGGGGGTAGCGGGGGTACGGGGGTCGCGCGGGGGTCCTGATTGCGGGAGGGAGGGAAAAAAATCACGAAAAAAATCACTTACCTTGCCGTTGCTGCTCCTGCTCTCTTGCTTCCGATTTCAGGAACAGGAAGCAGGCAGCCAGGCTCCCTCCCCTAAGCCAATCACAATGCTGCAATTGTAGGGTTGTGATTGGTCTGAGCGCCGTGACACGGCGCTCAGCCAGGGGCTGCAGGGGTGGGCATGTTCTCCATGCAGACTGTAATGCAGCCTGCATGGATAAGTGGGAAAGTGCGCCTGAGAGTGTCGACCAGTCGCTACGCACTTTTAGGAGTGGGCAAACCACTCCTCCACTGCCCTGCTCGCAGAGCAGCCCCGCCCACCCACCTGCCAGCAAAGCAGCCAAACATAAAATGATAATAACTGGAAGTTATTATCATTTTATGTTTTTGCTTCTGCACTGCTTGAAAGCAGGTGGGCGACGCTCCTCCGCCATAGCGGAGGAGGTGCCCCAGATTAACTAACTTTTGGCAGGCACTTTGCTACACTGAAACTGTTGGAGACTAAATCATGTCAAGGGCAGGAAGGAGTACGGAGAGTGGTGCACTGCGCCGTAAAGAGTACCGGGCCAACGGAAGAAACGTATAGCACTGGAATGGGATGCATTGTTGGAATCCTTCAAGGCCCTAGATAATGCAGATACTTAGGGGCATATGTACAAGAAAATGGCGCAGTGCTGCTGCAAATTTTGCAGCACCGCATGATTTAAAAATCGCAGGGATTCACAGTATTTACAAGAATATGGCACACCCCTGTGTTTTCCCTTGCACTGGCACTAAAAATAGCTGCCTAGAGCCAACACAGACAACCTTGCGCCACAGCGAAATGGTGCCTGCGTTGCAGGGATGCTTGTTTATGTGCAGGAAGGTGTCCCTTCCTGCACATAAACAATCAATAATGATGATTTGCTACTTCTATGTGTGCAGCATTCTGCAGCACACATAGAAGTAGCAAATCACCGTTATTTAAGGATTGTTTTTGTGCAGGAAGGGACACCTCCCTGCACAAAAACAATCATTTATGGCATTTTGCTCTTTCTATGTGTGCTGCAGAATGCTGCAGCACACATAAAAAAGCAAAAACTAGGAGAAATAAAAGAATTTCTCCTCGTTGCGCCAATCTAACACCCGCTTTTGCATGGCGTTAGCATTTGGCGCTGCCTCAGATTCACACATCCTTGTAAACCTGGGGCAGCATCAAAAAGCAATGGGTGGTGCGGTGGAATGCCCACAGCAACGCCCTTGCACTCCCCCTTCATGCAGATGCCTGACTGAAAAGGGTACCATATTTACAAAGTGGTGTTAAGCCATGCAAAGTGGCTTAACGCCACTTTGTAGATAAGGTGCAGGGCATTGCACCACCGGAACGTTGAAAAAAGTGTTGTTCCGGTGGAGCAGTCCCCTAATACATATGCCTCTTAGACTAGACTACCTACCTCTCCTTCAGATAAGCTCTTTAATTTCCATCATAAGGGTTCCAGCGCCCCACCCCGTGAGCACACCCTGCTGTAATGTCTCAGGGACCAGGCTGGGATCCCTAACACACATTGCAACTGCTGCTGGCACCTGGCAAACTCCTTGCACCCATTGGTTACAGTCCCGTAACACAACCATGACACATCTACAGATTGTGACGTAATTACTGCCCACTGTGATGATGTCCAGGTCAGAGTAGGGTGGGTGGGGGTTAATAAGTTCAGATACGTCCACAGTTCGCAATACTTGCTTTCCAATTGTATATCTCCATGATTATCTACTATTTTCTAGCATGTCATGCCTTCTACTGTAAAGAAAGACAACTACTGCGACCATCGTCCTTCCTATTTCATAAACTGTCAAAATCTATTGATGTTTACTGGATGAAGTTGAATGTGTATAGCTCAAACATGCAATAAAGTTTGTGGGGAAAAAAGGGCAGGAAGGAGTAAGTGGGTTTTCAGGTTAGAAATTCAGAGAGGATACCCCTAATTTTGGGAGCATGTAGGAGACTAATTCTATACACAGGGAAAAATATTTGTGCAGAAAGGCACATAAAATATTTAGGGGCATGTTTACAAGCCCCTTACGCCGCCCGTGCTTCACTTTTTGTGACGCACCAGCGGTGCAAATGCTGGATATTTACAAGGACACGTAAAGCCACCCTGTGTGGCTTTTCCTGTCCTTGTAAATACAGCCCTTTTACCACAGTACATTGCGTGAAAGGGGCGTTCCATGGGTGTTGCTGTGGGTGTTCCCACACAACACCCTTGGAACCTGACACATTCCCAGATTTACGAGAAATCGCAAACCTGTAAATGCGTCAGAATGCTATGCCTTCCCAGGGGAGGCGTAGGGAGGCACAACAAGGAGAAATGTTTTCATATCTCCTCATTTTTTCCTCTTTCTCTGTGTGCTGCATTCTGCAGCACACATAGAATGAGGAAATCACCTCTTGTGATTGATTATGTGGAGGAAGGTGTCCCTTCAGGCACCTGCACAATTTTTTAAAGCATTAAGCAGCACACATAGAAGTTGAAAAAAACCATTTCAGATTGTTTATGTACAGGAAGGCATCCCTTCCAGCACAAAAACAATATCCCAGCAGCGCAGGTACCCTTGCACCATGGTGCAAGGGTGCCTGCGTCGGTGCATGGCAGCCAATTGTGCGCCAGTGCAGGGGGGAGCACAGGGATCTGTCATATCGTTGTAGATATGACGCATCACTGTGCTTTGTAAGTGGCTCAGTGTGGAGCAGCAGAATGGCTTGCAGCACTGTGCTGAGTCACTTTATTGTAAATAAGGCCTTTAAAGCCAAAAGGCACTTTTGTAGTGACATTTCTGCATGTGAAAATATACTTACGTACATTTCAGTATGCAAACATAATGAGCTGATGTCTGACTTTTTATGAAAATCAGGCCCATAATGAATCCTGACTTGTTAACAGGAAATTTTAAATTATGGAATACTACTTTGCAATATTATTCAGCTCCCATTTTCACAGTAGGTATGAGTTTTCATGATGCACATCTGTCAAGTAAGTGATGCTTGCACGGCAACCAGGAACAGCAGTGTGGTATAAAGACGTTTTTCAGCTGGGGTAATTTCTACCAATGGTGCTATTTACTATGGTGGCCTTCCCTTTAATATATTGAAGTATTGAAGATATTGCTCTAACAAAGATGCAGTTCGTCAACACTGTCAGACCGACCACCCTGGATCTAATGTGTATGTTTAACTGCCCATCCTACTTCATTAGCTGAATCTGGCCAATGTGGGCCATGGCCTAAGCTGATGGCATTAGACACCTGGGCCATGTCACAGATTGAGCTCCTTTTAAAAACAGAGGTTAAAAAGTAGTTATTCTCATGCAGTCCAAATCTCAGTACCCATGAAAACATCAAATCAAAGGGAACGGAGTTTTTTTAAAACATTTTTTTTTTTTTTAAATAAAGTTTTCTCAAATCTAACAGGCTTGAGCACGATCAGATAAAACGGACATCATGGTTCCTGACCTTCCCTGTGTTAAGGACACAGCGAGAGAGGCGACAGCATAATGGTAATGACACTGTAAAAAAAATTCGTGTCTTAGGGTTTTTGACGCCTGTCAGATGTATGTGATGCGTTCGGTATATCGAGGCAGCCAGTAGCCTCCGGCCCAATCTTGTCGCCATTAAAAGATTCTGAACATTTTGGCGTAGCAAGGGGGGCGGAGGGGGCGGTACGCCCCGGGCGGCACGAGATTTGGGGGCGGCAGGTAAATTTATCGCCAGCACCCCCCTCCCCCCCCTCCGCTCTTAGGCGCTCGGCGGCGGCAAAAGGCAGGGACCGCCACGGGCGGCAGAGTGCCTAGCTACGCCACTGCGATTTTCGAGGCTGCTGCTTTTCACTGTCTTTCTCGACAGATGTTTAAAATTATGCTAGCGAGAGAGAGAGAATTAGCATTCACTAAATTAGATAACCTACATTAAAACAGAGTTGCCCTCAATAATAATGTACTTTGCCCCATGTTCATCGGAGATATTTCTTCACACAGCCGGAAAGGATTGATGTACTTCCCTTCTCTTTCGGAGGACGTAAATTGAAGAAGTAAATCAATGCTGCTTCGTCATATAATTTTCCTATTGTCGTTATCCCCAGTACCAACCTTACACTTTAGCCATTAGACCCTTGTCTCTCGCTCCTCTGAGCCCCACCTTGGTCCAGTTATCAGCGCCTCGGTCGTAATCTAGAAAAGACCCAGGGGCATACTGAAACATTTGTCGACATCTACTTCCAAAGAACGTTATGAAAAGAAAAGAACTTTCTTTTCAGATGTTGCTTTCTCCCCCGGTCTGGCTCATTCGTGGCAATGCAACTTACAGGTCTTACTGTTACCCAAGCAATGGCATTTATTAGTCTCAGACGAATGGACAACTTGATCGGACCTGTTTCAAATCTGCAACTTTCGAGTTAACACAGTTTACTGGAATAAATGCAGCGACCCACTGAGCGAATTCAGTGGACAAGTAAAGGTAGCAAGGAATCATTTTTTTACTCCATCCAAGTATGGCAATCAACTCAGTTTATGGATCATTGTATACCTATTATTTATACCAACAGAAGGTAGCACAACATGTTTAAAAACATTTTAAAACTCGATATAAGATGTAAGAAGACCCTTTCCACTCACAAACCCTGGAAAACACAAAATCACAGATTTAAAATGTATACAAGTCCTTCTATGAGTCGAAAAAGTCTTTCTGACTCATAAAAAGACTTTGATGATCCTTCCGGAATCGGAAATATGAATGTCTGTGAAAAGGGGAATAACCTTGTTCTAATAAGTTACGATTGTGGTTGACCCCGCGTTGGGTTTCCAAATGATTTGCAAAATGGGATGCTCTCCCTGTGGAAGCGAATGTCATTTGGAACAGCCTCTCCTGTGGGAACTGTGTAGCGAGGCCCCGGGGTGCTGGCAGTGGCCCAGAGGACCGTTGCCTGCTCTCCGATGTTTTTCCAAACAAGAAATACTTTATTTTAAAGCAGCACCTGGCCCTTTAACAGACAGTGGTCACACCCTCTTGGTTCCCTGAGACAGATAACAATGGTGATCTCCTAGTTTCAGGAATAGTCAAGTGAGAAGAACTATTGCACACAAACTAAGGCACAGATTTACTAATCCTTTGCACCCTCGCAAAGTGACACAAAGGGCAAGAAGTGATTTTCACTGCTTTGCATTTAGGGGTAGTTTGTAGGGTGTTACTTGGATGGATCCGCACAATCCCCCACAGGTTTAGACGCAAAGTCCAATTTGCTAAGATTGCCAGACTGGGCTTTGTGTCAAGAGCAAATGCATCCCTGAAGCAGGTATTAATAAGGGGAAATTATTTCAATACTCAAAAAACCTTTGTGTTACATGAGTTCTGAAGTTCACAGTACATGACCAGTGTGTAGGATCCTTCTGAAATGAGTCTAAGCACAGGAATTATTCTTGAAGGGTATGCTTCTAGTACAAATCCTATGCAAGACTGAACTCACTCACCTCTGCCCCATGGTGCGTTGTGCAGCGCAGTCTATTTAGAGTGACAGCACAGGGGAAGATAGCAGCAGTAGGCCAATCTCAGTAGCTACTGCTGTGTACTTCTTTTCACCCTTGTGCAATGCAGCACAGCAAATTTGGTTGCTATGCTGTGTTGTGAAACAATTAGTAAACCTGCCCCCACTTCAAACTAACTATTGATACTGTAAAGACATCCTGAAGCGAAATTGATGTAATTTTCTGTTATATAGTATGCGTCATACACTATGCTTGTCCAAAATATTTTATTTCTACGTTATCTGTGCCTGGCCCTTGTTGAGACCTTCCTTCAACTACTTCTTCCCCCCTGCCCCCTTTCCACTTGTCACACTCCCTGTCAGGATGTTGCCGTGTGGCACCTTTTGACAGATGTTCTGAGGGAGCTGATACAAACCTTGGTGATGGTGCTATAATAAATAAATACTTCTTAAGATCCATACTTAAAGTATACTCTGCTTACCTTTTGTACAGAAATCTTAAAGAAAATGAAAAGTGAAAATGCTTTTTTTCAAGAGCTATCGGCACTGTCCATATGGAACCCAGAAGAAGAGATTGTGACTATGAGCCACATTCACCATTATTAACCCTGGGGACTGACAAGGGAAGTGACATGATGAATTCTCTTCCAGGCATTGATGTAGACATTTGATTCATTGAAGGGGAGATGTGTGACAATTGGGGTTGTCTTTCTTAATGCAAAGCCCATCATTTGTAATGCAGATGGAGTCATAACCCAAAAAGGACCAAAAAAATGTATGTTTGTTCATAAATATCAGAAACAGAGAGCAGTCAGCATGACCGATCAGTGGTACTAAAACTTAACTCAGAGTAGACACTTCTTCTACTAGATATGAATTGTGGAGTATATATAAAACTACTTCCTGATGTGAATGTAAAAAGGCTTCTGATTGGCTACTTTGTGCAACTTTTGTTTCACTGCTTTCACTGGTACATGGTGTTTCTTTCTGATTTTGCTTTGCTAATGCTTGTCAAGCAATCAACAAACATTGGCAAAGCAAAAACATATGTGTGTGCCGGCAAAGTTATCGGTCGGCATGG
Organism: Calotriton arnoldi; assembly: GCA_963921515.1. NCBI lineage: Eukaryota > Metazoa > Chordata > Amphibia > Caudata > Salamandridae > Calotriton > Calotriton arnoldi. Next base: position 1,024,811 of record CAWUFW010002294.1, read on the forward strand.
GGGTGATGTGCAGCAAGGGCCATATCTGGCACTGGGGGAGGGGCAAACAGACAGCATGGGGGTGGAGTGATCGTTCTATTTTTTGTTGCAGTTTTATATAGCGCATACTCAAACCCAAGTATTGGAGCGCTTTACATGAGCACCATTTACATTAAACAAGGACACATTCATCTTTGGTAGGCACGGGGAGATAATTTGCCCAGATATACAGGATGTTGAGCTGATGCCAAAAGTCGGCAGTTCTGGCCATTAGCCACATCCCCTCCCCATTGGTGAGATTACCGCAGCAAAATTTGCATTATGCAGGCGTGATTTTGTGTAATGCATAATGCTCCCATTACCCTGCGGTTCCTAAAGAAGATTGCTGTTTGGGTAGAAATCCTAGCACTGGAATAACTCAATCAGTCTGAATGCAAACGACTGTTGAACAATGCAGGCACCAGTAAAATCAACTTGAACTTTCAATTCAAATTGATTTTTTACCAGAGTGGACCAGTCGGGAATTTGTTTTAACATGAAATGTGTCTTTTAAAAAAAAAAAAAAAAATTACTGGGAGAAGTGCCATAGAGTCTTCTTTTTCAAAACTTTATTTCGCATCATTTCCGAGGCATAAAAAGTACATGCATACAGACTAAAAACACACATATTTAAAAGCCAAATGCCTTAAAAATGCATTTTATAGGGGCTTTTACACGTTTAGTACACTCACTCCTTAGGGGTCTCCTATTGTTTGGTAGTTTTTTAGTACTCTGCACCTTCTACCCCATATAGGTCTGTAGGGGATGCGACTGTGTTAGTTCAGAATAGCTTAGCCACAGGTATCCATGAGAACCCTGTCTGTTTGATTCATACTGTTGTTACAACGTAGGGTGGGGGTCGCTAGTATACCTTCTATTATGTCGAATTCAACTGGTCTTTTGCGCTGTATCCTATGGCTATGTTCTGTGCACCATATCTTATAGCCTCACTACTGTGGACTAACGATATATACTCTGCATCTTGCCTGCTAAGATCTGCCTCTTATTGCTTACTACCTGGTGATTGTTAATGTTCTTCCTTTTGATTGCGTACAAATTCAATAAAAGAGATTTAAACAAAAACAAAAATGCATTTTAAAAACAATTATTACAATTCATACAATGACAATTTGTCAATCAACTAGATGCCCTCATTGCCAAAAATAAAATTAAGTATCATACCACCCCAACCTTTTAATATATGTTGCCTTTGATCACTCATGGTCACATATAGTCATGCTGGAGTGATGCATAATGCACAGATAATTAGAACGTCCGCAATTTCTCATCTGCGGTAACTGTTAAAACTCACATTATCAAATCAAACTCCCACATCACAGTTCTGATATAGTCGGCTATATTTCAGAGATGCCCAAAGGAACGTGCTAATGAGTGACACACCAGTGGGTCATCAAGCTGTTGGATGAATAGTAATGCTGGCTGACACTGGGTGAAATTGTATCTGTGCAAAAGAGGTATTGCAGATCTTTTCCTTTGGGGAATATAAAATGTACAAAAGAATAAAATATGCAGTTCTGGCGGGATGGACACTGTCACAGGGCATGGGATCAGATGATTTACCGCAAATGGGAAAGCCCAGCATGAGTGGGATGTAGTTTAGACAGAATCTTGTCCAGAAGAACCCATGCTGGGGATTTTGTACAAAAGGCAGGTAAGACTGCACACCATGCTTTGCAGGACCATAGAGTTTGTGAAGCTACAATACACACAGTAACAGCTTCTTCTTCAAATCCTCAAGACCACCCCCCTGTTCTTTGGTAAGCCCTTGGTAATTTTGGATCTATGTTCTGGAAGGAAAATATCACTCCCTTTCTTCATCTGCAACCTTTGCTGCATGATACAGCCTTGGAATTTTAACTTTTCCATGAAGATCAAGTAAGTCCATGACAATTATTTGCAGGATGTTTGTTGTGAGAGGGAGGGCAGGGATCACTATTATCATCTTTTTTTTTGTTTATTTGTTTGTTGCTGGATGGGCTGGAGTTTGGAGAAGGGGATGCAGGCAGGCCCATGTGGGATAAGCATGTAAGGGCAATGGATATTTTAGAATGGTGGAGGACTGGGGTTATGTATATATGTTTCCTCCTTTTCCTTATGTTATTGTGAATTTTGAACTGAATTATCTTTATGCTGTGGTGTTCTAATGTTTAGGGCCTAGTCTGCTATAGGTCATTGATTTATATTTTTTATTTAGTTTTCACATTTTCACTGCTGTTGTGCTAGAGATGTTTTATTATTATTTAAGAGACTTGCAAATGATCTTGAATACATGCAAAATCTATCTGAATGTATGTGCCTGTTGGTGGCTATGGTGTAGGTTGTTCTAGCAGTTAAGGCCCGTGAAAACAGATATTTTCCTTTTTTCTCAGCCACTTTCATCTCCATGAGCCTGCCCACCATTTTGTGTGTGAGTGTGTGTATGTGTGATATGGTTGATTGACGTATTTTTCTTCACCTTTTAAAAGTATTTCGCATTAGTAATTGTTGCCTAGGGCCTTTTGTGTGTGGCTCATTGTTAAAGTTTATTTTAATCTTTTCTGACAGTTTTATGCTGCTGTGCTGTTATTATATTTTTATCTTGGTTGATTTATTTACGTTATTTTTGCTGCTTTACTGGTTGTGTGTAAAGGAACATGTATGGGCTCAGCCACATTATGGGTAAATGTCTGTGCAATCTTTCCCCTTTTCCCCCTATTGCAAACTTTTGTTGCAGGAGGGCAGGGTGTCAGTCAAAGTAGGGCAGCCATGTTCTCATTTGCTTGGCATGTGGGCGATAACCAATTTGTGGAGCCTGTGTGTGTCATAGACAGCCATTTTCTATTTTTTCGCCATGACTCCTTCTCTGCTTGACATGTGGATGACCACCATTTTGTGGTACCAGTGTGTGTGTTATAGGTGGCCATTTTCACTTTGTTTTCTGTGCCTTCTTCTTTGCTTGCTATGTGTACCACCACCATATTGTGAAGCCAGTGTGAACGACTAGTTATTAAGCATTTTATGTCACTTTTTAAAGCCTTTTTCCAGGAGTATTGATTGCTATGACCCATAGGAGCCCAGGTAATTATTGTTCCTTTTTTATGTTTTTTAATACTGCAACTTGTTGCAGATTGTAATAGTCTGTAGTGCATGGTTATTGTATTTAATTAACTCAATCAATGTTTGCCGACTCCCCTTGACTTCAATCGCCCTATGGGGACACCAGGTAGCTTTTCCTGAATTTAAGCATAGTTTACATCTGGTTGTGTAGGTCTAATATTGTTATGATGATTATGATGATAACAATAATGACTTGTGTAGCCTTTACTAGAATGGGCGAGTGTCACTGTCTTCCTTCTTATATTTAATTCCTGCAGGGCATGAGATAAAACTGAGACAGAAAATAGTCTGTGAATTAGCTGACACCATAAACCCAAGACAACTTTGGGAAGTACTATTGCTTGTGCTGCGGACCACCAATACAAGATGTAAAGAAGAAGGGTCTCAGAAAGGGGTTCCTGCCAAAAAAGTTAGCCAGTGAGGATAAAAAATCTGTTACTACAGCTTGCATCAAGCCCTTAACCTTTTGTAGGCAAGGTGAGCAACGCAGTGCACCTGCTGCACTGTCTTCTGGGCATGGAGATGCAGAGAGGATCAACCCAGGATCAATAAGGATACCAGCACGATCAAAATCAAAGCAGATGTTTCTGAACGCTGCAATGACTGTAGTCATGGCTGAGAGCATTAGAAATTGTATTGCCCCATCAGAAAACTGAATCTTCTAAGGAACTCAACAGCAACAAGAGTATGCTGCACGTATCATCGAGAAGCTGAATAGCAGGATGTTGGACTGCTCTTTCATTGGCCACATGATCCTCACTATGTCCTCTGGGAAAAAGAAAGAGCATTCTCCCATCCTCTCCAAGCCACTCTACAGATGGGGTAACTTGGAGTGTACCCCACAATCCTGCATTGGGGGAGACAAGAGAGAAGGAAGATTGCAAAAAGCCTAGTTGGAAGTGAGGAAGATGACCCAGTATTTTGTCATGTCAAGATCAGCACAGAGGCAGTGCAGCTCACTTTTATTCAATCTCCTCTTAGTCAAGTTGTACCACCAACATCATCTGCTTCCATCTTTTCAAGAACCCCAAAACCGGAAACAATCATCATCTTTACCAAAGTAGCAGCTCACTCTTAAGAAAGGCAAACACAACTGCATAACTCTACCACAAAAAGTTCTTCTAAATTTATCACTATAAGGAATCATTTCTCCCCAGTTTGGAGCGTCTTTATTCTAATGCCGCATGAGGACCATATCTTAGATTTTAAAATATACCTCAAATTAGTGTATCACGAGAAGCCAGGTGGACATTATGTTACTGAGGAACAAATGGCCCATCTAAAAAACCAACGTGTTGTTATGTAGGGAAAACATCTGAAAATGGCAGCTGCTGCTGAGATAGAAGAATTTGAAACAATACAAGGAGGCTGTGATGTTGTGATAAGGAAGATGATGTCATCATGCAAAGAAGCCCAGTCGCTCTTAGCATATAGTCTTCACCTGCAGCAACCTCTGCATGGTACAAGGAAAAGAGGACTACAATTACCACAAAGTGTTCAAGTAGCCTACCTGCTCCCTGTAGGTCTCTTGAGGTTGGATTGTCATTAAAATTCACAACGCAAGACTTCGTTACGCAAGGAGTCACTGTAGCACCAGATCCATGAGCTAGTCCAGGTATACAATAGGATGCTTGCTAAAATGTTAGCGATTGGCCTCCTCCCTTTTTCCTTGGTGGAAAGAAAGGGATTTATGGAATTTGTAGAGACCCTCTGTCCAAAATGGAATATTCCAAGCTGGACCTATTTTTCAACTGGTGCTTTGACAGTGCTGCACCATCAACTGCCGGAATTAGTTAATTAAATGTATCTAGCTTACAACAGGCATGTGGCCAATCATCAAGCTACAGACTACCTCCCCATTACTGCACACTGGATGACCTTCAAATGGGTTAAGCGAAGGCTAGCCACATTCTTCACCATTCCTGAGGCTAATCAAGGCATTCATTGGCATATAACAGTTGCAATATTCTCCAAAGAGAAAGCACACACAGCTGCTAGCATACATGAAGAATAAAAAACATGAATACAAAAGTCTATGAATGGCTTAAACCCAGAGGCCCCAGCTTTGGATTTGTTGCCACTGACAATGTCAGAAATATTGTCAATGCCATGGCTGATTGAGGGTTCCTTGTTAGCTCAGTGCATCAAACTAATTGTACGGAACCTCCTTAAGAAAAAAGAAGTCAATAACAAACAGGTCACCTGCCACTGGATTTACTCTCCTTTCAGCCATTCCTTCAAATCCCAGAAGCAGTTGAGGATCATTCAGCATGCGAATAGCATCTTTGTGAAAGCCCTCATACAGGAGGTCCCAAACTTTTGGAGCTCCACCTTTGACATGCGCAGAACCTGCTTGAGCAGCAGAGGTCTATCAATGATTCTATGCTACAAAAGAGAGGGGATGCAACTGCCTAAGCCATGACAGGAAGTTGACAAATGAGTACCAGTAGAGTGCCTGAGTCAAATGCTAATACCTTTTGAGATTTTTACACATGAAGTCGGCAAGGAGGATTGTACCATGCGCCAAGCTGTTCAATTGTTGCACGTGCTGCATGATCATTTGCACAAAATATAGAAAAAATATATTCCAAAGTCAATGAAGAAGCAGCTGCTTTGGTCAACATCTTAATCCTTCATGTGAATACAACTCAAAGGCTGCAAAAACAGACTGTGTCCCCTGAAGAGTACATCTGTGGTTCTATACTAGATGCCACGGCACAAAAAAGATACCCAGATTCATTCCTTTTTCATCACTGGATGTCTCTATTTAAAAAGATATGGATCATCAGAAAAGCGAGTGAACTGAAAGATGTAAGATTGCAACTTTGAGGGCATAGAAGAGCAGAAGTGCTGTCTACAACCTCTGGAGAGCACAGTGGTGTCTCTGAGTCCAAAAGTGTGTCACAACTGCAGCAGCAGCACCCACCATCAGTAACACAAAAATCACCATTCCAAGACAGACCTGCAATTAAATCACCAACAGCATCACTTTCACTGACAGCCTCTGCAGTATGTTAGTTTATGATGAATGTTGCAGGACTTTAATCAAGCACACAATCACAGGAAAATCAGAAAAGCAAATGCCAATGAGTATAACAATAGAGAATGTACAACAAGACTACTTGTATGACCAAAGAGAAGTCTACTTGAATCAAAAGCCATTGACTTATTGGCATAGGAAATAGGAATAGTGGGCAGAACTCAGCAGGCTGGCAATATAGTAACTAACATGTTGTGTAGCCAGTGTATCCTTACAATGGATGTTCAGTGCAGCTGGTGGAAGTATCATAGATAGCAGGACTAGCCTCTCTCCTCGAAACATGGAGAGACTGACTATGATTAAAATGAATACATTTATCATCTCCAAAAATGATAAGGCTCCACAAGACAAATCAGTTAATGAGGAAAACTTTTCAGACATCACAGGTATGGTGAGTAATCATTGTCCAGACAACCTTCCTGTGTTTGAAGATAAACTTTACTTTCTGGACTAAACAATCTGCTGTAATAAAATAAGAAAAGACAAAACATACAGTTTTTAATTGTTATATTTGGTATGCTTCTAATGTAAACAAACTTAAATAGAACAGTGTGTAAGGCATAGACAGATAATCAAGCAGTATGCAGCCATCTTTGGCCTGGTGCCTGAGTGGTGAGAGGTAACAAAGAAAAGAAAATAATTCAACCTTAGGGTTAACCTTAGACTTTGCAATGAGCAATGATATTTAAGTCTTCAATGGATGCCTCCATTTCCTTAAAGACCAAGATGCCGTCCATGCCTAACTTTCATTTCCATACTTGACTGTGAATATTCAAATGTCATCAGCACTTAAGTATGTCACTTGCATATGAAAATAGACTTGTAGGTAGATGAATATCACAAATGGCAGTGGCGGCTGGTGAATTTTAAAAGTGGTGTGGCAAAAAGCTGTGGGTTGATTATAACGTGTGAGCAAGCTTGAATCAAACATTGTTTGGGGTGTAGGGGGGTTATCTCCTTGCAAGAAAATGTGAGAAATACTAGGTGCAAATGATGTATTTCTAGTATATCTTTCTACGAAGTTTGCTGCCATTTTTTAAAAAATACAAATGAACTCACAAGTAAAAACGTGTCGCACTCCCTGCACTCATGCAGACACATTACTGACACTACACTCACAGACACATCACCCCGCTCACACTGCAGTTACAGACACATATTGCTTTGCTCATCCTACACTCATGCATGCATACTGATCACCCAGCACCCACACAGGCAAACCCTTCACCCTGCACTCATACAGCATCCCCACTAACACAGTGGACTCTCATTACTCACCCTGCACTCATACATACATACCAGTCACCCTGCACTCATGAGGGCACACTGCTCACCCTGCACTTATACAGACACACCACTCACACTGTACTCATAGAGGAACACCGCTCACTCTGCATTTATACAGGCACACCACTCACCCTGCACTCATAGAGGAACACTGCTCACCCTGCATTCATACAGGTACACCACTCACCATGCACTTATAAAGGCACAGTGCTCACCCTGCACTCATACAGGCACACCACTCACCCTGCACTCATACAGGCACACCAGTCACCAAGTGAACAATCATAACTCACCCTGCACTCATATTGACACATTGCCTACCCTTCCCTCATACAGGCACACCACTCACCTTGCACTCATAGAGGCACACGGCTCACCCTGCTCTCATACAGGCACAGCACTCACCCTGCACTAATACAGGCACAGCACTCACCCTGCACTCATACAGGCACAGCACTCACGCTGCCTTCATACCGGCACATTACTCACCCCACACTCATACAGACACACCACTCTTCCTGCAGTCATATAGACAGAGTGCCCACCCTGCACTCATACAGGCGCACGGCTCAACCTGCAGTCATATGGGCACACCGCTTGCCCTACACTCATACAGGCATACCACTCATGCTGAACTCATAGAGGCACACTGCTCACCCTGCTCTAATACAGGCACACAACTTACCCTACACTAATACAGGCACACCACTCACCCTACACTCAAACAGAAACACCGCTCATACTGTAGTCATACAGGCTGAGTGTCCACCCTGCACTAATACAGGCACACGGATCCCCTACAGTCATACAGGCACACCACTCACTCTACAATCATGTGGGCACACCGCTCACCCTGCACTCATACATAAAGAAAATGGAAAGACTTAAAGCACACACAGGAATCCGTAGAAATGTAGATATACTTAATCACACATTAAGTCCATTGAAAACCTTAAGAGGAGCATACTCTGTCTGGAGACTAGAAATTTTAAGGTTTAAATTAATTAATGCGTTGAGAGGCTAACAAGGAACCGTCGGTGTTCCTCTTCCCAGCAGCTATGATTAATCTGCCCAGCCTCTCCTCATTGCAATGGGCAATTAAGACGGGAAGCAGGTCTGAAGACTTCTAGGGGCCATTGCTGCCTTTAAAGTGTCTGTACTGAGTAATTAATTATGCAGTTAAAATATGCACACTCGAAACAGAAGAGTGGGCATTTTTATTAACTGCAAAAGTGTGACTTGCATGACTTTCCTCATTGACATGTAAGCAAAATGCTGTAGAAGAAATCTCATATCCCTTATTGTCATGCAAGCTTCTCTTTCAATGTCTTTGCATAGCTGCAAGGAGGCCAGGAGCATTGTTGGATTCACTTTGGATGGCAACTCCATCTCAAACTTACAAATGGCAACATGCCGTTTACAGCATTAATGCTGTGACGTGTAAGCTGGTATTGTTACCTACCTATTGCTAATGTCCTGCTTTTCCATGAGACAGTCAGCAGGTCAATGGAGACGTGCAGGCTGCAGCTGCAGCTTGGCTCCAATCCACAAAGGCACACTGCAGCTCCAAAAGGGTGGGCATTTGGCAGCACAGATACATCTGCAATCCTGCTGCCAGTGGCGGCTCCTCTGCAATGGCGGAGGAGCGTCGCCCACTGCCGGGCGCAAAGCCAGCAAAGGAAAAAAAAATGATGCTTTAGCATCGTTTTATTTTTCATTTGCTGGCTCTGAGCCAGCTTGGGCACGGAGGGGCGGGGCATTGGAAGGGGGAGGAGGAGTGCATGTGCACTTCCTAAGTGCTCATGTGTGTTTGGCCGGCCATCTCAGGGCGACCAAAACACACATGAGCACTTAGGTTTTCTCCAGCCCAGCTGCATTGAGCAGCCGGGCTGGAGAAATCCCCCAGACTCCCAGGCCTGAGCGAAGCATCTTTCATGCCCGCTCAGGCCAATCTCCGTGCTGCTCTGCAGCACTGGGATTGGCTGAGAGTCTGTCCCAGGGGCTGCTGGGACCCAGGAAAAGGCCAGCAGGAGAGACGCAACGCGGGCTGTGGCTGGAGGCGTCAGATACGTTTTTTTCATTATTATTATTATTATTAACCTGTGTTTCCCTCCCTCCCCCATGCTCCCCTCACCCACCCCACCACCCTTGTTAGCTTTGGGCGCCATTGCCTGCTGCTCGAGGCAATGATAGTGGCAGCAGCAAGGCAGACCAAGCTGAGCTTTGAACAAAATGATCTGCACCTTTCCTCTTCTCTCACTTGCACCAACTGCCAAATACACTGTAGGCTCCTTCTCCAGCCCTTCGGAGTCCTCTTTGAAACAAAACCATTCAGCATGGGGTGGGGAGGGGTTCTCACATTTACACCTAATCAAGCCTGCCTCTCTTGTCTCTGGTGCTGTGTGGACTCCGCCACCCTGCCCTGGGCTACACGACTTAACGCCCATTAGAAGCAAATATATTGGCATCGCAAAATGCCACGCCCACCACACTGACGACACAACACTGCCTTGGGCCTCCAGCGTGAGTAAAATCTCGCCCAGCCTGACACATGCACAGCTGCATCCACTTTTGCAGTTTTAAAAACGAGTTTCAAGTTACTTACTGACTGAAACTAAGCACCACAGAGCCTTTCATTAAACCAACCCTGTGGAATTTTCTTTTGTTTACTGTTGGTGGGGGCAAGGCCCACTTTTCCCCTTAATACCAGCCGCCCCTCACAAATGGAAAGGGTAACTTGCATGAATGAATGCAATGCCAAATGGTGATTCAGGTGATGGATGGGAGGAACTTAGATAAACTTGATATTTAATGTTTGGGTGATCATTCTTCATGCTTTCATATGCCGCTAAGAGTGTTACTTGACTGGCATCTTGTTAATTGCAGTTCAGCATCTCTTGGTTCTTCTGAAACTTCTTAGTTTACCTTAACTAGAACTTAGGGCCTGATTTAGAGTTTGGCAGATGAGTACTCCATGACAAATGTGAGGGCTAGCCTGTCCACCTCAATACAAGTACCAGAGGATATAATGCACTTGCAAAAGGGCAGACAGGATATCCGTCACGTTTGTGACAAAGTAACTCATCTGCCAAACTCATAATCCAGCCCTAAGATTCCATTTCCTTTCTTTTTCTTGTTCATCTTAGTTGAACAACAGAAAGGTTGTTTTGTATGAAGAAGCTCAGTGTCTATCTCTGCACTCAACAGTGTATGACGTGCACAGCAAGCCAATAAGGTCAGGTTCCCTTGAAGGCATGAGATTGCCACCAGGCATGTAGGGATCTCTGCATATGTAATATGCAGGGCAGTAATTGGCTGGGGCAGCAGAGAACATCACTCTGCTGCTCTGATGGGACCGAGCACAGCCCGCCAGGCTCTAATTGATCCCCTATGTTGACATCAATATAGAAGCTTGATCTCTTGTGTGAGGCATGAAAGTTGAGTATATGGTTCAGAAGAAGCCACCAGCCATTTATAATACTACTAGTCCACCAATGGTCTAAACTGGAATGGGCAACCTTTGGTATCCACATTAGATTTATTTGCACCAAATAATGAGAAGGCAATGATATGGAAATATGAAAATAGTTTAGACCAGGTCCAGGCTTTTTAGAGTATTAATTGACAAACTGTGCTTCTTTTTTGTTATCCATCATTTACTTTTTTAAGCCTTCCAAAAAGTATGAGTTCAAATGGTTTGAGGAGGAATGTCTATCTCAGATGCTAATGTACGCTAGGGCATTGAGGTCACGAGACAACATCCTGGAGAGTGAAATTGGTCTGCATTCTCTTTAAAAAAGAGTCAAAAAGTTCATACTGACAAAAAATCAAAAAATAAACTGAGAGTTTGGGATCCTCTGAAAACAGCCACCCATGATAGGGACAGTAAATGATTTGAGGAAACAATACCCTTAGTCTACTCGGGTAAACCAAATTGTCTACAGACCTGTGAGGAATCCACAGAGAGGGTGCAACAATTTATCCAGTTATAACAGTCACATTGTAGTCCAGTTGGTCCGTTGGTTTGATTAATGCCCGGCAAGACACCAGGGGGATTAGATGGTCCAGCGCCTCCTGTTCCTTCTGTAGAGGTGGAAGCATATATTGCCACACAAAAACCAAACTAGGCACTGGGCCCTGACAAAGTTCCAAATGACCTATAGAAAACTGGAGTAAGTGCTTGGTTCTCGCTACTTGCTTCGGCCCCCTTAGCTTGCCTCGCTCTTTAATGCAGTTCACCATAGTGCCTTCTTCCCTGACTCATGGACTATATATGTGCCTTTGCTTAAAAAAACATCTATCAGCCTATTCAGCTGCTTCACTGAGAGAAAAATCGATAGTAGAGTGCTGTTACAATGAATACAGGAGTGGATATATTGTAATAATACTCTGTGCACTGCACAGGTTGTGTTCAGAAAAGAAATAGGGACCGTCAAGCAGATGTTTAGATTATTCATGATATCTACAAAGTACTATAGCTTAAAAAGGTGCCATTCCGTTTGATCTTTATTGAATTGAAGTCAGCTTTTGACTCTATTGATCGTCCTCTCCTCTATCTACGCATAGGAAGGCAGGGGATGCTTGAATGGGAGGTGTTAGCGTCTGCATAAATATAAAAAGAGAAAAGATCAGACAGGGGAGGTTGGGTGAGTCCACCAAGGAAATTGAGATTTGATCTGGAGTAGTGCTGAGTATTGGCTCCTCCATTGCTCTCAGTTTACTCATCAACATTTTTGATAGCTTCCTCAGTAGTCTAAATTTTGAGTCACTCAAATTTGGCGAGGAAAAAAGGTCCATCCTTTTGTATCTAGATGACGCTGTTTAATTTCCTTTAATATAGCTATTAATCCATTGTTTGCTAAGGGGGTATCAACTGCATTGTTTAGAAAGGAACATAGGGTCTGACCAACTAGCTGGCGTCGGTCCCGCAACCGGACTCACGATGCGACCGCCTCCACGGCGGTCGCAATGTGTATCTTTTTTATTGTGGCGTGTGCTGCGGCCTGCAGTACAAAAAATACACTCTGTACATATCCCGGAACTATGTGGCAGGCATCATGTGCAGGGATATGTAGGGGGGCACCCATGTCAGAGGGCCAGGGGGGCCCGCTTCGGGCCCCAAATGTCTCTTTCCGACTGCCTTTATATGGCAGGTAAACCGCCATAAAACGGCTGGTGGGAATGGACATCGTGATCCCTACGGCGGTGCTTAGCAGGCACCGCCACCATTGTAGGGATGGCGGACCCTCCGACGGTCTGACGGGCTCCTTGAACCTGTCGGATCCGTGGCGGTCGGTCTCTCTGACCGCCAAGCATCCACCCGCCATCATAATGCGGCGGGTGGTAATGCTGGGTCCGATGGCGGTGGGACCGCCACCGACGGGCTGATGGTGGTAGTCCCACCGCCATCATAATGAGGCCCTTAGTTATTAACGTCTCATCTTAAAAACTAAATATATGGTAATGAAAGCCAAACGGTTGAACAAATTCATTACTCTAAAGGTCGTCTAACCAGAGAACGTAAGCCATTTTAATTAATTTGGCAGCAGACAGGCCATAGCCTCTCCTGGGATCAACCATCGGTCAGAGCAACGAACTCCTTTTGCCAAAATGCTGGCCCTTAGCTAAAGTGTAAAAATAAACTTGGTTGCAACTTCTTAAAAACATTACAAGTGCGTGAAGAACTGTATGTTCTTTTTACATTGTATAACTGCGTGGTGTGTATTGTATGTTGTTTTAAGTGTTTTTAATTACTGTATTGCTTTTAAGCTGAAACAATAAAGGAAGTGTCTGACTAAAAAGTGTAATCGCTGTGCACTTCCTGTAGTGAGAGGTCCATAACAGTTGTAGGCTAAACAGGCACAGTGTGTATGGTACACTTGGAATAACTTGTCATGTGCTAATAAGAAGAAAACATAAACTCGAGGTATCGGCTGGAACAGAGACGCCAGAGCATATCATTTTAGACCGCAAACATCCCCAGTGCTGGCATCAGACAAACTGCACTAAATTGAATTTCAGCGGTCGCTATTGGTGCAGAGATGATTTCCCAGGGAAGCGCAGCGGTATCTTTATGAATGGCATACGTGCTATAATGAAGAAATCAAATGCAGGAAAATGATCTACATTGACGTTAACCTATTAAACGGAGATGAGTTTTGGGCTTACGTAAGCAGTTTCTATGACTCCTGCAACTGTGGCCCGACAACAATCACTCACCGCCGTCAACTCAAGCAGCTTTATGTAAAATAATGGAGGCAAGAACCCTGTATCGTATTCGGCTATGGAAAAGGCACCCATAGAGAACACAAATTGAAAATGTGCTTCATGCAGCTGAATCTTTATAAAGCATAAGGTAGGAGGGTGCATTTCATCAATCAGTTCTGGCACTGTATGTGGACATCCTGCTACTGAGATCTAAGTAGCTGGCGTTCATTGGGTGAAATGCCAGAGGTCAAACATAATATGAACGTTTGTGTGAGTAGGGGGTGATAGTGAGTGGCGGAAATGTGACTAAAGCTATGAAACCACAGGCTTAGGTGTACCGTAGCGTAAAGATGAATGCTCCCTGAAACAACACACACGTCAGAAGACATGTGTCCATCAAGAATGGACATTAATTAGCATTCAGATAAAAAATAACAACTCCTGCCTTCTATTTTTTTGATAGTCAATTTTAATGATTTTACAAAGAGAGTGATAAAATCTTGAATACAAACAGTAGAGCATGGTAGGCAGCACCACAACATGTGACTTCCGGCGAATAGTACAATTACAGCAAAGTACATTATTATTCCCCCTCCTCCAGGGGGCATACAGAGCTAGACCCAAGGAAACAGAGGAGCCAATCAATCTAACATTCCCAACCATTTGCCCCAGACTTTCCGGTGTTTGGCTGGGCAACCTCTGGCTACATATAAAGGTAGTTCCTGTGCAGCGCACCAGTCCACTCCACGGCGCACTTAGTTATAGTGGGCGGGGTGGGATTCTTCCACGCTGCCGCGATGTCGCGTTTGGCTACTACCAGAGTGGTTCCCAGGAACGCCTTATCCGCCCTGGATCTATCCAACCCATCAGTGATGCCCAATAGTATGTTCAGGGGGTTGTGTGGGACTTCCCATCCCAGTACCTCTGTGAGCTCTGCTTCTAAGGCGGCCCAGTAAGGGGTTATGCGTGGGCATGACCATACCATATGAAAGAAATTTGCAGGTTCGGTACCGCATCTTGTGCATGTTGGATGTGAAATTAGACCTGCTCTGTGCAGGCGGCTGGGGGCAAGGTAGGAGGCGTGCAGGTAGTAGAGCTGGACCAGGTGAAGTTTAGCTGAGACAGTGATAGTTTTGGCCGCCATCAGTGCATCCCTTCAATCCTCATCTTCCAACGGACCCAGCCATGTCTCCCAGCTATTTCTCAGCTGGTCGAGGGAAGTAGGACCATTATGTGTTAAGGAGCGATATATGCGTGAGACTCCACCCCTCCCGAGTGTGTGTCTAGGGCGTGGCGGACTTGTAAATATCTGTAGAACTGGGATGGGTGAAGTGAATATCGAGTCTGCAGGTCGGCAAAGGAACGAATATGATCACTGACCCATACGTCTCCAAGTTGCAAGATGCCAATGAGGTCCCAACCCCTAAAGCCATCCAGACCCCCAACCTCCTGTAGCCATGTACCCTGCCAAAGTGGTGTTTGCTGGGTCAATTTGTCCTGCCATTGAGTGTGTTGTAGGGAGGCGCGCCAGGCCAAAAGGACTGTACGGGTCACTGCGGAGAGGTCCCTGGGGATGGCAGATCCATATAACATAGCTTGAATTTGGGAGAGGCCCAAGTCTTTAAGTTCAGTCTTGTAGGCCGGGTCAGACCACCCCCCATTGAACCAATCATGTATGACCAGGAGGCGGGTTGCGAGATAGTACAGGTAGAGGTTCGTTAAGCCCATGCCTCCGTCCAAGGGTGGAATCTGGCCGGAGTGCCATACGCGGCCGCCTGCCGTTCCAGAGAAATTTTATGATTAGATTGTCTATGCCTCTGAACCAGGCTCGGGGGATGTGGAGCGGAATATTCTGCATAATGTAAAGGAACCGGGGGAGGATCATCATTTTGAATAGCGCTATCCTTCCTAGTGGGTTGAGTGGTAGTTTTTGCCACTTCTGCAGGTCCTGCCTGGTTTTAGTGACTAAGGGGGTCACATTGAGTGCCCAGGCTAGGTCGGGCAATAGAGCGACCCATATACCTAGGTACTTAAAAGATTGTCGTCGGATAGGGATAGTGGACTGCCAGTCGAAGCAATCCCTGGATAGGTGCAGAGGGACCAGAGTCGATTTGGCTGAATTCAGACGCAGTCCAGAGACTCGTTCAAAGGATTGCAATATGTGTAAGCATCGGGGGCCAGATCGGACTGGGTCTGTGAGAAACAGCAGGACATTGTCCGCATATAACGCAATTTTGTCTTCATGTGATCCCCCCCATTGCCAGCCCTGAACCTGATTGTCAGAACGGACGAGGTTGGTCAGAGGCTCCATGGCTAAGGCAAAGAGGAGGGGTGAAAGGGGGCTCCCTTGCCTTGTCCCTCTACCTATTGGGAAAATGTCAGAGAGCACACCATTGACTTGCACCCGTGCAGTTGGTTTAGAGTATAGGGCATGGACCATATGGCGAAACTTGGGGCCCAGGCCCATGACCCGTAGGACGTCCCCAAGATAACCCCAGTCGACCGAGTCGAATGCTTTCTCAAAGTCGACTAGGAGGAGCACTAAGTAGGGGGTTAGTGACCGACGGTTGGCCAGGGCCACGTGGAGATGTCGTAGGCAGTGTCTAGTACCCCACGCCGGCATGAATCCACATTGGTCAGGGTGGACCAATTTGTTGAGGTATGGTTTAAGGCGTTGAGCTAGGACCGTGGCATATATTTTGATCTTCGTATTAATCAAGGAGATGGAGCGGTAGTCGGCACTCGCTGGTGAAGGTGGTTGCGTTTTGGGAATGATAGCTATGGTAGCCGTATCTGTCTCAGGAGGAAAAGAGCCTTTTTCTATGGCTTCCTCATATAGGGCTGCCAGATGAGGGGTGAGTATGTCTCAGTAGGCGTAATAGTATTCCTGCGGGTAGCCGTCTGGGCCAGGAGTTGTACCGGCCGCGACTAGCGAGAGGGCTCCCTGTATGTCTTCACATGTGATCGGACCTTCCATTCCATCGGACTCAACTGTTGTTAGCGTAGGAAGGTGGAGGTCCTCCAAGGCGATCAGTTCCATCAGTGAAAATTCTGGCTTCCGGGTAGAGTATAGGTCCGAGTAATAGTCCGTGAAGGTTTGGGCTATCGCTCGGGGAGAGCGATGGGTGCGTCCCACTGAGTCCCGGATCTCTGGAATTATCCGAGTTGCCAGGGGATAGGACGCTAGTCTGTGCAATATTTTCCCATTCTTATCCCCCCACCCGTAGACTCGGGCCACAGAGGACCTCCAAAGGAGTTTTGCGGAATCTAACAAGATCTGTCTGATTTCATCCCACACTAACGCCAGGTAACGCAACCGGGCGTCGTCCGATGTGTCAGTGGTGCCTCTCTCCAGCTGGACCGCTTGGGATTCAAGGAGTGTGAGCCTACTGTCTCTAGCTGTTCGTTGGGCTTTGAGATGGCTCTTGGAGAGCCCGCGGATCGTGGCTTTACCCGCCTCCCACAGGGTGCCCGGTGAAGAGACGGAAGCCTGATTTGTTAGGAAGTATTGCTGAATTTCAGCTTTGATTGTTTCTTTAAATTTGTGGTCCTGGAGGAACCAGGTGTTCATCCTCCACATTGGGCGGAAAGCAGCGGGTGGGCCGCCCAGGGTCAAAAGTAGTGGTGAATGGTCTGAGATGCCCCGAGGGAGGATACCTATGTCCCTGACTTTACTACACTCGGGGGCAGGCATAAACATCATGTCAATGCGAGAGTGACTGCAGTGCGCTGCTGAGGTGTGAGTGTAGTGGGTTTCCCGTGGGTTCCATGTTCGCCATACGTCACAAATACCCATGGCTTCAGCCCAGTCCATAAGCTGTTTGGCGTGGGAGGTACGTGTGAGAGAGGGAGTCCCTGTGGCATCGAGCACAGGTTGCATAAAAGCGTTAAAGTCCCCCCCTAATACCGTTGTTCCAGAAGGCAGGGAGGAGAGTATGCCACCTATACAGTTTAGGGTCTGTGCGTGGGTGGCGCTTGGAATGTAAATGGAGAGGACATTACGGGTTTCCTCGCCTAGGGATCCGGAGAGGGCGACAAAACGCCCGTTGGGGTCCCTAGTGATGTGAGTAGGTACGAAAGGTAGATTGCGCTTTAAGAGGATCGTGACCCCACAAGAGCCCCTTGTGAAGCCTGAGTGCCAGGATCTGTCAAAGCCATATCTTGCGAGGAAGGGACAGAGATTGCCCAGGAGGTGGGTTTCTTGGAGCAGGAGAATGTCTGGAGTGTGTCTTTGGGCGTGTCGCAGGACTGCGGTCCGTTTGATCCTATCCAGTAGGCCATTAACGTTCCACGACATGATACGGAGAGGGTTTCCTTGATAGGTCATTGTGCCGTGATCAAAAAGGGAGACCCGCAGAGCTGCGAGGGCCTGCTGTATGGTGGATGTCTTGGAAGCTGAGATGTATTTGCTGTGCGTTTCATCTGCTGGTGTGTCTTTGCAAGGTCGTGTTGCGCTAGCGTGGAGCTGAAATGCTGTGACCTTTGGGTTGCTAAACAACTAATAACTCGGGACAACGGCCCGACCCACTCCCCCACCCCCCACCCTATACTTCAGGAATGGAAGCATCTGTCGCCCCTTAACTGTTAAGATGAATTAAACTATAACGTTTAGAGTCAATGAAACATGGTGGACCCCTCTTGCTGCAGGATCAAGGTGTACATCAGCAGAAATATCTGATTAGTTTGGATTTCGCCATTGTTCAGATGAGTGCGTGTTATTGTGATGAGTTTCGTTCGTGGCACCCCGTGGAACCTCAGGTGGGAATAGTCGGACTACGGGAGAGATCAGAGTCAACAGAGTCTACGGTCATGATCTTGGATGAAGAGCTCCCTGTAGGTGAACGATCACGGGAGTTGGCCTCATGCGAATGGTGGGGTCTCGGTGATAGGGCCTGGCATTGGGACTTTGGGGACCCAGCCCTTGGAGAGTTTGATCCGGCCCTGTCCGTCTTCCAGCCTCTACGAGACTGTGTGCATCTTCTTCACGGGGCAGAGTTGTGGATGTCAGCAGCCTGTTCCCCAGGGCCGCGGACTTGGATTTGAGTCGAAGGGGGCATTCCTCTGTCAGCCAGGTCCAAGCAGCTTTGGGACTGTCGAAAAAGTGTGTTTTGTCCACGCGTAGCCTTGCTGGAACGAGGAGCCTGTACTGTAGATTGAGGGTGCGGAGTTTCTGTTTCACGTCCGTGTAAGAGCGCCTCTGTGTTTGAACTTCCCTGGTGTAGTCCGGAAATATCATAATGGTATAATTTTGGTAGGTTACAGTTTTCCGGGTACGGGCTTGCTGCAGGATCAGATCTCTGTCCCTAAAATTAAGGATCCGTGCTATGATGGGTCGATGTGGAGCACCCGGGGGGGGTTTGGAGCCAGAGAGCGGTGCGCTTGTTCAACGGCAAACCAAGTTGAGAGCGTGCCATCGGGTATCCAGGAGTTAATCCACGTTTCGACGAAGGATTCCATCGGTCCGTGTTCAACTCCCTTCCGGTAATCCCACTAGGCGCAAGTTATTACGCCTGGATCGGTTTTCTGCATCTTCAGCCCTCCTGTGAAGTTCTTTAGCTTGGGTCTGCAGGCGAGTCATCTGTTCTTTTAGACTGGTCACATCGTCTTCGACTGAGGAGATACGAGATTCCGTTTCGGTAATTCTGGCCATTGCGTTGCGAAGGTCTTGCCTGATCAGGGCCATGTCGACCCGGACCTCTCCGATCTTGTTTTTGACCGAGGTCTGCGAGGTAGAGATGGCTTGCAGGATCGTGTTGAGGTCTCCACTCGTTGGAGTGTGACCTTCTGCACCTTCAGACCGGGTTACCCTGGTCAGTAACTGTGTATTGGTCCATGGTGGTCTGAGTCGCAGGTGTCTTTGGTCCCCAGTCTCTCCCCATGACTGGGACGGATCAAGGAGGGCCAGCGATCGGTACTGGTGTGGCTAGTCAATAGATGATCCCACTAGGGGGGAGGTATTGGCTGGTCCACACGGATGGTGTAGAGCTTCCGCGGGTCACTGGTGGTCGCTTATTGTGGCGGGGACTCCATGTGTTTCCTAGTTGGGATTGTAGTGGACATCGGGTGGAGTCACCGTGAGTGGAGAGGCGTCCCACTGATGTGCAGTCACAGTTCAGTCAGGGTGAGAGGCGATCGGTTTCGGTCAAGGTGGCTGGGTCCATGGTCCTGGCGCCCCTGGGTGGTGTCGCCTGAAAGGATACAGGTGAGTGTCCTGTGGCTGCCCACTTAGAGATCGTGTCTGGTGGTCGTCCGGGTGCCGGACCCAGGGTGGCCGGACAGCGGCCCGCACCAGGCCAGGAAACCTGCCCAAGACAGGCCTCTGGATCTCCTACATCGCTGCCCCCTGTGCTCACAGGGGTATCTGAGGGGAACCGCTCATCCACCGTCCGGCCCGCTTGGAGCGCGCCCACTGATCCAATGGGCACCTGCGAACATCACCACCGCATTTGGGGCCAGCGGTCCTGGTCAAGGCCTGGGCTGACTCCCGCCCGCAGGATCATATCACTCAGAGGGGAGGGGGAGCAACGCAGTCGGTAGGTCCCCGCTGCCCGAGGTGGCAGCCGATCCCCCAGCCTCTGTTCAGCGCGGCCGTTGGCTACAGACTTCACCTCGCAGCGACCCCGGAGATTCGGTCGAGGAAAGGAGACCTCACCCTGAGCCGCGCAGCAGGACACCTCACTCCAGGTCACCGGGAGCAGGAACGACCCATGGCCCCACAGCTCCTCCTCCTACCGCCACCAGGTAAGCCACCGGATCTGCAGGTTACAGTGCGGGGGGGTCTCAGCTAGCAGGCGGGATGGGTCCGCTGCCGGTCCCCCGATGTCAGGCCCGGGCCGCCTCCCGCTCACTGGATCACAGCGCTCAGAGGGGGGGACAGTGCAGCCGACGAGTCCCCGCTGCCCGAGGTGGCAGCCAATCCTCCGGTCTCCGCCCAGCATGGTCGCCGGCTGCAACCGCCACCTCGCAGGCCCCCACAGCGGCCTCGGAGATGCGGCCAAGGGAAAGAGGCCCACCCCGGGCCGCGTAGCAGGACGCCTCACTCCGGGTCACCGGGGAGCGGGAACGACCCACGGTCCCACACCTTCTCTTCCTCCTGCCACCAGACAAGCCACCGGGTCCGCAGGTCGCAGCACGGAGGGTCCTGGTCAGCAAGCGGGATGGGTCCGCAGCGCCAGGCACAGATCAGGGCCCCGGGATCCGGGGAACGGGCGCCGCCATTTTGGGTCGGAGCGAGCTGGAGACCCGGGCCGATAGCCAGGTGTTGCACTCAATGTTGCGGCATTCCTCGTCACAGACATGTGGTGTAGGTCATGGCAAAAGTGTTGACGACAGGCTAGAGGAATGGATGGTATGCCGATGGTGGCGGATCTTGGTGCGGATGACGGAGGGGTCCGGAGCACTCTTAGAGTGCGACTGCCATCTTGACGCTCCAAGCCACGCCTCCCAACTCCTGCCTTCTTATGGTCCTGTACAAACTGATATCAGAATTGACAACAATGTCCATTAAACCTGCAATTTCCTCCCCTATTGTACCTGTAAGCTCGATTTAATTTTGGCTTTACAATGACTTCTACACACTTCTTTCTTCAGTTTAGCCCAGCTTTACTGGGCTAAAGTGTAGATTGTTGTTTTGTAAGGGCACTCTCACACAATGCAAAGCAGCATCATATGACACACTCAAAACCATCAATCAATTTTGCACGCCAAAGCCTTTTTGCCTCAAAAGTTGACGAGCGTGCAACTCAATTGTTTCACGTAGTGCAATACCTGTGATAATTCATGAAAAGAGGTTGAAACAGAGAGGGGACCAGTGATACCAGCCCAATGACTCCAAGCAAAGTAGCTTTATCTACATTTGAGTGTAATATTGGCACCAAATAAAAATGTATGCAAACAATAAAAGACAAAAAAGATTGCGTGATGTATTCATGGGTAGTATGTGTAATTTTCACGAAAATTACCCACATCACACGATTTACCCATACACATGTCCGTTGATAACCTGCAGTTGTGAAAGTGAGGCTTTTGACCTAAATCAAAGCTCTAGCCATTAGAAGAAGTCTGGCTAAGCTTGCCTGTGACTATCATAGGTTCCTCACCCATTTCCTTTTGTCACATATAATACCAAAATGTCCGTACTCTGAAATACTCTGAGAGACTTCTGAGTGAATTGCTTTTATCCTCTTTTTGAAATAGTCCCCAGCTTTGTTGGGCATGTATTATCCTTTCTCTGCATGGTTTTATCATTTTGTGAGTTGGCTTTCCAGTTCTCCATCTGACCCTAATGATGTGAAGTGAAATCTGCACATTTTTCCTTGTCTATTTCTCTGATCCACTTGCTGTAACAGGTGTAAAGAATTTCAGTGTCTCTCTGTGTCAAACTCCCCATCATTATGATTTTCATGCTATAACGCGCTGCATGGTCTGACTGTCCCTACTCCACAAAACATAAACGTGCACCCTGAAACAAACTTCTAGTCCAGAGCCAGATTAGAAGTCAAGCATCTCAAAAACAGAGAAAAAGCTTAAAAGACAGAAGAGACGTGTTTTATTCTTCACTGCCAGGCTCTTGCTCTTAAATATTATCAGTTTAAGATCAAGTTGGAGCATATCTTCTCACTCCTAAAGGAGCTCAGTGCGCACCTTGGGCCATAAAATCAAAGGACCGAAGGTTTTCCTGTATCAAGACCATTCTGTTGTCCCTGAAGACCTTTCTCGCAGAAGGAGATCCACCCCAATTCCCTGATGAATGCTTCATTGGCTTCCCATTGCTCATCTCTTCTGTGTACTCACAGATTCATAACCGCTGGGCGAACTGCAGTGCATCATGTTCTGGTGCCCTGTTCTTGTGACAGGGGTCTACTGCTTTCTGAAGCTAGGACCAAGCTTTATAAAAATCACTAACAATATAAATAAAATGAAATATATTCCCATCCTTCACTGATCGGCCTCTTTCAATCTGTTCTGCTTCCAATGTGAATTACATCATTGCACCAGTGGCGCAACAAAGGCCTCCACAGTGTGGGAGTGGGGGGCAGCTCCAGGGGCCCCCCTCAGCACAGTCCCCTGGCCTGAGAGCTCCTGAGTGAGTCTGGAGGGGGTGGGGGGGGGCTCAATGTACTTTGCAGGGGCGGGCCCCTCAACTTTTGCTATGCGACTGCATTTCACTATGATTTATTGTTTTTCTAGTGCGTCCTTTAGTGTGGTCTTTGATATGTCTGTGTCAAGTTAAAATTTATTTAACGCATTCGCCAGTGCCCTTTCGTGAATCAAGGATCAAATTGGCAATGTATGAAAGATGCTGCAAACAAAAAAATAAGAATAATTCAGAGCAGATTTAGTATTGATCATAGGTCAGTACGGGGAGTGAGCAGAAAAAAGGTAGGGTAGCAGAGACAGTGGAAATTAGTGAAAGTAAAATAACATAAAAGGGAGTGAGAATTGTGTAAGAAGGTCTAAAACGTTGTCTTGTTAAATGACCGATTGCAAAGGTAGTGACAGTGGAGGGTGGCAAGTAATAAAGAAGGGCAGATGTACAGACCTATTGGCAAATTAGTTAACCTGGGTAATCATGCATAGATCCATTCGTTTTTTAATCTCTTATCTATTTATCACTTTAAATTGTTGCGCTCATCGAAGCTCTACAAATACAAGCATATAACGATTGTCAGGTCATTGATGTCTCAAATGTACTCAACCATACATACAAACGCTAAATCTTGCAAATTGTGGGGAAGGATATGCTGCCCTTACAATGAATTCAACACAGCAGACTGTGCGCAAAGCAACCTGCAATTAAGAATCGAACAAAAAAGAACTGACAATGCAGGAATAAAATCTCACTCTTATATCGGAGTAGAATTTCAGGAATTTGTCTATATTTAAAAAGTATAGACTTTTGTATTTCCCTTGTCTCTTAAACAAAAAAGATTACTTTATGGTCTCCTATTACACAATTTCTGGATAATAGCGCTAAAAGATCTTTTGCTCCAGTACCATGTATTCAAGAAGTTGCTCAACCCCCTTGAATTTTCTGTTTTGTGATTATTCTTATAGTTATTCGATCCAATTTAATCTTGTTATTGTTATATACTTATCAATTTTTGACCCTGTTTTTACCCGTATATCCCTGCCATAAATTCTCTTTTCTTGTATGATTACCTGCCTAAATGCTACTAATAATAATTTTCACATTTTTTTTTTTTTTTAAATTTATTTGCAAAGTTTTATATAGCGCTGGCTAGACCCGGAGGTATCAGAGCGCTTTACATGAGGATCAGCGAGTTACAGGATACATAGTTATATCAGTTGAATCAGCGAGTTACAGGTTACATAGTTACATCAGTTTGAATCAAAGAATCACAGAGGGAGGAGGAGGGGGAGGGGAGGAGACACGAACGGGGAGACGGGGAAAACAATGTCAGATGACCGGCTGGGTAGGTGACGGCCAAGGGGCCAGACTCCTCTATAGCTGTATAGGACAGCTCCACCGGGCTGTATTGTATTTTGATGTTTTAATACTTGGGGGCATATCAGCAAGGCGATTATCGCCACTTTAGCGGGACTTTTTCCCGCTAAAGCGGCGATAATTTTATCGCCTTATCAACAAGCTGTCGCTAACTGCTGTTAGCGACATCTTGTAGGCGATAGCGACCGGGTTGGGTGCCGCTTTGCATGCCAGCGATATTTATCGCTAATGGCATGCAAAGTAGGCGTTCCCCACCTAACAGCGACTGGAAACAGTCGCTGAGGTCGCTAACGCCTATCAGCGAGGCAGGGGCGGTGATTAGCGAACCAGCGCTAAACACGTTTAGCGCTGGTTTGCTAACACCTGGTCCCACCCTGACTTAGCCATGTAATCCAATGAGAGGTGGATTACATGGCTAAGTCCCCTCGCACTATCAGCAAGCTGAAACTGGGGAACAGTGTGAATATCGCCTGTTTTCAGGCGATATTCACACTGCTCTTCAAGGTTTCTATCGCTTTGGAGATTAGCATTGCTGATTGCACGCTAACTCCGCGATAGAAACCGGCGATGCCTGGCGATAATTATCCAAGCGCTAATTGCGCTTTGCGATAATTATCGCCAGGCATTGCTGATAGGCCCCTTGATACTTTGATGTTCTCTTTTGTTATATATTAAATAAACTTATCTTTTGAAACTTAAAAAAAGTATAGACACGGAGGTATCTTGGTTTTGGCCCCTGAAGGAGGTTCACTAAAGATGATTAATGAGAATGATGTATAACTGTAAAATGTGAGTGAATAAGTCATCACAAAGATGTGGAAAACAATATAAGCTAGATATAGTCTGGACCTAAGGATCTAAACATCTATACAAATGAATCTAAAGGGACATACATTCTACAACCCCCTGGAAGGAAATACAAACCGTACAGTGGTGGCTGGTGAACTTTGAAAATGGTGAGACATAAACCCCTTTCTTGAAGTGGAGCAGGTGAGCACCTGACTTGAGCGAGCCTGAGCTCCTCGTGGAAGGTTACTCTCCCTGAGAAAATTGTGAAAAGAAACCGGCAAAAGGGTGCATTTTACAGCACAATTTTCAGAGACGTTTGGTGAAAACATTCTGCCCTGAAAAAGCACTTTCATGCCGTGCCAAGCAAGCCTTACCTTCAGAAGGGGTCACAAAACACGCCCTACTCAAGAAAAGGTTCACAAAATGGTTTTAAAACAGTGGACTTTTCATGTAATGTCCCCTAAAAGTTGGTTAGAGCTTTATGAATTAGAGGCAACACAAAAAATCTGGTTATGCAAGGTCAAATGTCTTATCCATTTTCAAGATACTTATAGCATCTTTCTTCACTTTATTTTCCCATTTAACCCCCTTTCAAGAAGATCCTTACTTGTATATTATAGCTCAGACTCTAGATGGAAAGGGCGAGGTGCACAACTCACAATTTGTGCAGATTTCTGTCACAGGATTTGAACATCACACTAGGCAAATATTACAGGTTCACATAGCTGCCATATTGCTCAGCTCACATGAACATGTTCAAAGAGATCACATGATCAGAGAGCAATTATGTTTGGCTACCCCACATTATCTTGTCATTTTCAACATGCACTCACATACAATAGTTCAGATTCTGCCCATCATATCCATTCATCATCAAATATAAGGTCTGTCATATGGTAAATAGTTTCACCATCCTTGTACAAGGGATAGCCAAAATTTGGGTCAAGAATGGAATCAGGAATTCAAGGATGGGCTATGTCTAAGCCTGAAACAGCCTGATTTTTAAAAAAAATTACTGCAGGTTGGCAGTGATGGCCCACTATTAGGAAAGAGATAGTCAGAATGCACAAAGGTGCACCTGAATGGGGGAAAGGATGGAGAAATTGTGAGCGGGCCTCACAGCGGCTCCCATACAGCAGTGGCTGTCACTGGCAAGTAGAGCAGACATTCCTTTTGTGGCCAACGTGCAAAAATTTGTTTCTAGTTGTAGTGACTAGACGGTGGGGGTTGTGCTAGCCAGAGGCAGCAGTGGGCGGGCCCAGGCTGCGTTTATAAGGTTGGATCAAGGGTAAAGCAGCTTCTTTCACTGCTGGACCATAGCTATCTCCTGCCTGCTGGTCATCGGCTCCTCTGCCAAAGCTGACAGGCAACACTAACCTGTGATTATTATGTTAGGGTTAGCCGCCATGTTCCATGGCATGCACATAGTGTGTCACTAATGGCCCCTAAATATGTCAGAGAAAAATGCTCACAATATATCACTAATGTGCCATTATTTTCTCATGCTTCCCTCCATGCCCCAAAGCATTCCCAGAATATCCCATAAATGGTGCATCACTGTATGAGGACTAGCTGGCATGCACCCAACAATAGCTGTAATATGTCATGTACCCCAGGGTTATCCAAGCCACCAGTGATCAAACACATATATACAAATGCACATACAGTCACACCAATGTATACACATGAAAATGTTCATCCTCAGTTGAGCCAGAGTAGCATAATGAAAATCATTTAGGTAAAATTGGAAATTAATGACCTGCGACCTAGTACAGCTCCTGCTATTTGCTCCTCTGAACGGTAGGCTGTGGTCTCAGAAAGATTAAAATGTTGACGTTTAAACCTGTAGCTTGCACTTAGTTTTCTTCCACAAAATCATTAATCTATTAAGCTATCTTATTGTAACCCCGTCCAAAGATCTACATGATTGCTTCCTGCTTTCATTTCCTTTGGCTGTACACTCTCAAAGCGTTGTATATTGAATGATTGCTGTCATATAATATTATTTATTAAACAGATCTGCATGAGTTAACCTCTAATGCACAAAGAAGAGCATATAATCCACATAGCAGAGACACATATTTTAGGCCTGGAAAGAATATGTTAAAACAGATATTTTTTATTTAAGAAAATAAATCTCGAACGAAAAGATATGTACACTCATTTAAAAACTTGTCTCACAAAGAGTACACATAATGGATGTGAAGGCATGATGGTTGAAACAGTGACGTGATTTTGAAAGGACTACACTAATTTAAACGTTTCGTTTCTCAACATCGTGAGGTCAAATCAAAAACAAAGTAAACATCGCAGGCCATCAAGCGCTTAGAAGCAAGTAAACATACAGGGGTATATTCACAAAAACGTGTGATAACTACCGCAAGAGTAGCGTAACGCAACTTTCAATATCGCAGCCCATCGCGGGAAAATAACCCTGTGTCAACGTGGAATTCACAACAAGGCGGTACCATGCGATAGTCTGCCGAAACCGCGGACAATGTCCGCGATACAACCACCACGATGGAGATAAAAACACAAACCACAACACCAAAAAACACGCGATGGGTCAAAGCGCGATGAGGAAACAGCGACAAGCAGCGCCAGGCCTGCAACACACACCTGGCAGGCGTCAAAAATCCCCATAAAAGTAGAAAAAACACCCACACACAAACTGACCAACACACAAGCACCATGGAGGCAGCCGGAGCAGGCGCAGAGGACGAGCGCAACCCCACAAGCACCCCGGACGACCAGCCTGGGACCTCGGGGACAGGGAACGGCAAGAACAAGAAGACCAGGAAGACCAAGTTCAGTCCGCAGGCGAACAGGATCATAGTCACGGAGGTGATGGAACACCATCAACAACTCTTCGTCACCTCCAACGTGTCATTGGGCACCAAAACTGGAATATGGCGGGACATCGTCGACAAGGTGAATGCCGTCGGAGAGCACAAGCGGACAATGGACGAGGTCAAGAGGCGATGGAATGACATCAAGCGGAAGACCAAGGAGAAACTCTCCGCCAACCTGAAGGCAGCAACTCAGACCGGAGGTGGGGGCCCAGCGCCACAGCTGGAGCTGGATGACATGGAGGAGCTGGTGTCGACAGTCATCAGTGTGGAGACTGTGGCCGGAGTCGGGGGACCGGACACTGCTCGACAGGACACAACACAACCGCAACAGGGTGAGTGACCACCAGGTACTGGGGGTACGGGGGGAGATGGCCACAATGGCACACATGCACAAGCAAGCAGGGCACAGTGCACACCCACAATCACTCTGGGTCCTCGCCCAGACCCACAGACTGTCACAATGTACAATGCCATGCTTTCTGAATGTCAACCTGTACCATGCGGCTATATACATGTGGACACATTGTAATACACCATCTCCCCTTCGCATCCCAGGGGCATCGTCAACACCTCCTGCAGAGCAGTCACAGCCACTCTTCACTGATGATGAGGAGGAGGACAACACCAGCATCGACACCCAAACCATCCAAGACCTCATTGACCTCATCCGCAACTCACCTCCAGGATCAGGGCAGCCCAGCTACATCCATGAGACCCCACCCACCACCCAAACCACCCAGCAGGAGGCACCCACAGCTCCGGCACCCTCCCAAGTCCCCCAGGAACAACAAATGGCCTTCCAATGCCTTGTGCTGGAGGGCCAGAGGGAAACGGCCGAGCAGGTGCGGGTGGGGTTCGAGCTCATGGCTACCAAACTGGACGCCATCCTTGGGTGTCTATGTCTACCCCATGGACTCCAGCGAGCCCTGACTGACTTCTTTGGAGTCATGACGCGGAGGGAAGAATACCTGTCCGCTCAGAGTGGCCCCAGCGATGCCAGCCGTGAGCTGGCACACATGCGGAGGCTCATGGAGGACATGGTGCGGATGGAGGCGGAAAGGATGGCAGCCGCCGCTGCACATCAGCGAAATGTAGCTGGGATCTACCGTGTCCTGCATGTCCTCATCATGGCATTGCTGCCACAAGGCGTGGCGATGATGAATGCTGCTGCCCCCACACCATCCACATCTCCGCCCCCTGGTGTGTCAGTGCCTCCCAGTGCGGCCGACAATCCTCCTCCGGCCCCTGATGTGTCAGTGGCACACACTGCCGCAGCCGGTACTGCAACACCCACAGGTGGGGCAGGGCACACACCCGAGGACGTGGATGGGACTGTGGTCAGGAGGGCCAGGCACTAGCATCCATTTCCGCCACCTTGCCTGTTTCTGCTTGGTGCCGCACATGGCCTCAAGACCTACCACTGACCCCCGATACACTCCGATGCACTCACCTTGGACAGCGACATGGACTGCCACATCCTGTTTGACGACCAATGACACGGCGGACAGACTGCGGACTGTACCCTTCCTCTTCCGCAGTACAGGTCATCCCAGGATGGACACTGGCTGGCTCTCCACGGGCCCATATTGTGTAGTGTGCTCGGCATTGCCCTGTACCGCTCCAGCTGCATGACTGCACTGGATGTGCAAATAAACATCCAGTGACGCACTGCTGTGTAATGTCTTATGTCATTCCTGTATGGATGTGTGGATGAATGTGGGGACAGTGCCTTCCCTTGCGTCAATGATGTTCATCCTGTGGGATGCCAGTCAGAGGGTGCGACATTGCATTTTGTGTACCGGGTTCCGTGAACACTACAACAGGGACACACGCATCAGTCACTTCCTTGTCCGGACATGGACTGGACCACGCCCAGAGCCCACGAGTCATTGTTGCAAGCCCTGCGCTGGTCGGGCATACGGCAGGCCAGACCACTCCGCTAACGCCCCGAGGAGGGGCCCTCATTACTACCCGTCGCAGCCGTACTCGCTGGTGGTGTGCAGGTCACTGGTCTAGTTGTCAGCATGTCACAGCCACTCCCTGAGGGCAGGTTTTCACACACACCACACCCATCCGATACAGGCGTCACAGGCCATGTGACTCCGCCAACATAAGGGGCCGGTGGTGACTGGATGATGGCCGCTCCACGGTTCTCACTCATGTAGGGCCCATGAGTTGTTGCGCACAGGGTTAGTGGCATCCGAGGCCTTGCGGACGGCACGGGCCTACCACCACATGGCGCAGACTGGGGTTGCACAGGGTTAGTGGCACCCGAGGCCTTGCAGAGGGCACGGGCCTACCACCACATGGCGCAGACTGGGGTTGCACAGGGTTAGTGGCACCCGGGGCCTTGCGGAGGGCATGGGCCTACCACCACGTGGCGCAGACTGTGGTTGCACAGGGTTAGTGGCACCCGGGGCCTTGCGGACGCACAGGCACCCCACCACGGGACGGTGACTTTGGGTGCACTGTGTCAGTGGCACCTTGAGCTGCTGAGCGGGAGTGCAGCCTGCGATGATGCCCCGTCCCGGCGGTCCGGACAGCTGAGGTTTTGTGTGCCCTGCTGGACCGCAGTGTAGGCCAGAGCCAGTGGGCAGCGCGGGCCTACCGCCATGTGGCGACGCTTCCGGGATCCCAGAGTTGGTGGCACTCATTGGGCTGAGCGGGTGTGCAGCCTGCGATGGTGCCTGGTGCACTGGTATGTCCTCTGCCATGGAGTAATCAAGACCCAGCACCAAACGTGAGACCTGGTGGCCTGCGGAGTGGGGCTGCATGATGTGGAGGGTGCCATGTCCGTGGGCCCCGGGCTTGTGCTTGCAGCGGCACGTGGTGGGACCTCCTGTCTACACGCAGGTGGCGGAAGGTGAGCATTGGGGCCTGGGTGTGCATGGGCGGGCATGCTCCGATGGGCGGCGGGTGAGGTTGGGGTGCCTCTGCCTGGGTGTGCATGGGCGGGCAGGCGATGTTGTCTTGTGCAAGTGTGTGTACTGTGCCAGTCATGTATCTGGGCTCTGTTTCAGCTGACGGCTCTGAATGAGATGTGTGACCTGGTGAACTGCACTACATACCGGCACGTGGTTGGAGACACACCGGTGGCAGCAGGTGAGCAGTGTGGCCTGGGTGCGCAGGGCCGGCACTGTCTCTCTCTCTCCCTCTCTTCCTCTCTCTCTCCTCTTCTCTCTCTCTCTCTCTCCTCTTCTCTCTCTCTCTCTCTCCCTCTCTTCCTCTCTCTCTCCTCTTCTCTCTCTCTCTCCCTCTCTTCCTCTCTCTCTCCTCTTCTTTCTCTCTCTCTCCCTCCCTCTCTCTCTCCTCTTCTCTCTCTCTCTCCCTCCCTCTCTTCCTCTCTCTCTCCTTCGCTCTCTCTCTGTCCTCTGATGTGCGCAGGACACACCTTCTCATCATGTTTTTTGTCTTACAGGCTGTGACCTACGTATTGTCCGGAGGGGAGCGGCCATGTGTCTTCATTTCATTTCGTTGTTCTATTTTAATAAAGTTTCATTTGTTGCTTGGAAAGTGAATGTGTGCTGGTCATTTCTGTGACGACACATCCATGTCACCAGTTGTGATTGTGCGGCATCAAGCGGAATATTTTGTACATGTTTAGGTGTGGCTGATGTGGCATGTCTTTGGTCGGGGGGTGCCAGGGAGGGGTGGTCCTGGGGGTGGTGGCTGTGGGTGTTGTGGCCCTCTTGGGTGTCCGGGCCGCATGATGTGTGGCTCCATGGCATCTTTTGCCCTTCCGACAGAGAAAAAGCTTAAAAGACAGAAGAGACGTGTTTTATTCTTCACTGCCAGGCTCTTGCTCTTAAATATTATCAGTTTAAGATCAAGTTGGAGCATATCTTCTCACTCCTAAAGGAGCTCAGTGCGCACCTTGGGCCATAAAATCAAAGGACCGAAGGTTTTCCTGTATCAAGACCATTCTGTTGTCCCTGAAGACCTTTCTCGCAGAAGGAGATCCACCCCAATTCCCTGATGAATGCTTCATTGGCTTCCCATTGCTCATCTCTTCTGTGTACTCACAGATTCATAACCGCTGGGCGAACTGCAGTGCATCATGTTCTGGTGCCCTGTTCTTGTGACAGGGGTCTACTGCTTTCTGAAGCTAGGACCAAGCTTTATAAAAATCACTAACAATATAAATAAAATGAAATATATTCCCATCCTTCACTGATCGGCCTCTTTCAATCTGTTCTGCTTCCAATGTGAATTACATCATTGCACCAGTGGCGCAACAAAGGCCTCCACAGTGTGGGAGTGGGGGGCAGCTCCAGGGGCCCCCCTCAGCACAGTCCCCTGGCCTGAGAGCTCCTGAGTGAGTCTGGAGGGGGTGGGGGGGGCTCAATGTACTTTGCAGGGGCGGGCCCCTCAACTTTTGCTATGCGACTGCATTTCACTATGATTTATTGTTTTTCTAGTGCGTCCTTTAGTGTGGTCTTTGATATGTCTGTGTCAAGTTAAAATTTATTTAACCCTTTCGCCAGTGCCCTTTCGTGAATCAAGGATCAAATTGGCAATGTATGAAAGATGCTGCAAACAAAAAAATAAGAATAATTCAGAGCAGATTTAGTATTGATCATAGGTCAGTACGGGGAGTGAGCAGAAAAAAGGTAGGGTAGCAGAGACAGTGGAAATTAGTGAAAGTAAAATAACATAAAAGGGAGTGAGAATTGTGTAAGAAGGTCTAAAACGTTGTCTTGTTAAATGACCGATTGCAAAGGTAGTGACAGTGGAGGGTGGCAAGTAATAAAGAAGGGCAGATGTACAGACCTATTGGCAAATTAGTTAACCTGGGTAATCATGCATAGATCCATTCGTTTTTTTAATCTCTTATCTATTTATCACTTTAAATTGTTGCGCTCATCGAAGCTCTACAAATACAAGCATATAACGATTGTCAGGTCATTGATGTCTCAAATGTACTCAACCATACATACAAACGCTAAATCTTGCAAATTGTGGGGAAGGATATGCTGCCCTTACAATGAATTCAACACAGCAGACTGTGCGCAAAGCAACCTGCAATTAAGAATCGAACAAAAAAGAACTGACATTGCAGGAATAAAATCTCACTCTTATATCGGAGTAGAATTTCAGGAATTTGTCTATATTTAAAAAGTATAGACTTTTGTATTTCCCTTGTCTCTTAAACAAAAAAGATTACTTATGGTCTCCTATTACACAATTTCTGGATAATAGCGCTAAAAGATCTTTTGCTCCAGTACCATGTATTCAAGAAGTTGCTCAACCCCCTTGAATTTTCTGTTTTGTGATTATTCTTATATTTATTCGATCCAATTTAATCTTGTTATTGTTATATACTTATCAATTTTTGACCCTGTTTTTACCCGTATATCCCTGCCATAAATTCTCTTTTCTTGTATGATTACCTGCCTAAATGCTACTAATAATACTTTTCACATTTTTTTTATTCTTTTTATTTATTTGCAAAGTTTTATATAGCGCTGGCTAGACCCGGAGGTATCAGAGCGCTTTACATGAGGATCAGCGAGTTACAGGATACATAGTTATATCAGTTGAATCAGCGAGTTACAGGTTACATAGTTACATCAGTTTGAATCAAAGAATCACAGAGGGAGGAGGAGGGGGAGGGGGAGGGGAGGAGACACGAACGGGGAGACGGGGAAAACAATGTCAGATGACCGGCTGGGTAGGTGACGGCCAAGGGGCCAGACTCCTCTATAGCTGTATAGGACAGCTCCACCGGGCTGTATTGTATTTTGATGTTTTAATACTTGATACTTTGATGTTCTCTTTTGTTATATATTAAATAAACTTATCTTTTGAAACTTAAAAAAAGTATAGACACGGAGGTATCTTGGTTTTGGCCCCTGAAGGAGGTTCACTAAAGATGATTAATGAGAATGATGTATAACTGTAAAATGTGAGTGAATAAGTCATCACAAAGATGTGGAAAACAATATAAGCTAGATATAGTCTGGACCTAAGGATCTAAACATCTATACAAATGAATCTAAAGGACATACATTCTACAACCCCCTGGAAGGAAATACAAACCGTACAGTGGTGGCTGGTGAACTTTGAAAATGGTGAGACATAAACCCCTTTCTTGAAGTGGAGCAGGTGAGCACCTGACTTGAGCGAGCCTGAGCTCCTCGTGGAAGGTTACTCTCCCTGAGAAAATTGTGAAAAGAAACCGGCAAAAGGGTGCATTTTACAGCACAATTTTCAGAGACGTTTGGTGAAAACATTCTGCCCTGAAAAAGCACTT
This sequence comes from Calotriton arnoldi, assembly GCA_963921515.1. Classification (NCBI taxonomy): domain Eukaryota; kingdom Metazoa; phylum Chordata; class Amphibia; order Caudata; family Salamandridae; genus Calotriton; species Calotriton arnoldi. The sequence continues at coordinate 1,058,842 of CAWUFW010002294.1, forward strand.
TCATGCCCTGCCAAGCAAGCCTTACCTTCAGAAGGGGTCACAAAATACGCCCTACTCAAGAAAAGGTTCACAAAATGGTTTTAAATCAGTGGACTTTTCATGTAATGTCCCCTAAAAGTTGGTTAGAGCTTTATGAATTAGAGGCAGCACAAAAAATCTGGTTATGCAAGGTCAAATATCTTATCCATTTTCATGATACTTATAGCATCTTACTTCACTTTATTTTCCCATTTAACCCCCTTTCAAGAAGATCCTTACTTGTATGTTATAGCTCAGACTCTAGATGGAAAGGGCGAGGTGCACAACTCACAATTTATGCAGATTTCTGTCACAGGATTTGAACATCACACTAGGCAAATATTACAGGTTCACATAGCTGCCATATTGCTCAGCTCACATGAACATGTTCAAAGAGATCACATGATCAGAGAGCAATTATGTTTGGCTACCCCACATTATCTTGTCATTTTCACCATGCACTCACATACAATAGTTCAGATTCTGCCCATCATATCCATTCATCATCAAATATAAGGTCTGTCATATGGTAAATAGTTTCACCATCCTTGTACAAGGGATAGCCAAAATTTGGGTCAAGAATGGAATCAGGAATTCAAGGATGGGCTATTTCTAAGCCTGAAACAGCCTGATTTCTTTTTTAAATTACTGCAGGTTGGCAGTGATGGCCCACTATTAGGAAAGAGATAGTCAGAATGCACAAAGGTGCACCTGAATGGGGGAAAGGATGGAGAAATTGTGAGCGGGCCTCACAGCGGCTCCCATACAGCAGTGGCTGTCACTGGCAAGTAGAGCAGACATTCCTTTTGTGGCCAACGTGCAAAAATTTGTTTCTAGTGGTAGTGTCTAGACGGTGGGGGTTGTGCTAGCCAGAGGCAGCAGTGGGCGGGCCCAGGCTGCGTTTATAAGGTTGGATCAAAGGTAAAGCAGCTTCTTTCACTGCTGGACCATAGCTATCTCCTGCCTGCTGGTCATCGGCTCCTCTGCCAAAGCTGACAGGCAACACTAACCTGTGATTATTATGTTAGGGTTAGCCGCCATGTTCCATGGCATGCACATAGTGTGTCACTAATGGCCCCTAAATATGTCAGAGAAAAATGCTCACAATATATCACTAATGTGCCATTATTTTCTCATGCTTCCCTCCATGCCCCAAAGCATTCCCAGAATATCCCATAAATGGTGCATCACTGTATGAGGACTAGCTGGCACGCACCCAACAATAGCTGTAATATGTCATGTACCCCAGGGTTATCCAAGCCACCAGTGATCAAACACATATATACAAATGCACATACAGTCACACCAATGTATACACATGAAATTGTTCACCCTCAGTTGAGCCAGAGTAACATAATGAAAATCATTTAGGTAAAATTGGAAATTAATGACCTGCGACCTAGTACAGCTCCTGCTATTTGCTCCTCTGAACGGCAGGCTGTGGTCTCAGAAAGATTAAAATGTTGACATTTAAACCTGTAGCTTGCACTTAGTTTTCTTCCACAAAATCATTAATCTATTAAGCTATCTTATTGTAACCCCGTCCAAAGATCTACATGATTGCTTCCTGCTTTCATTTCCTTTGGCTGTACACTCTCAAAGCGTCGTATATTGAATGATCGCTGTCATATAATATTATTTATTAAACAGATCTGCATGAGTTAACCTCTAATGCACACAGAAGAGCATATAATCCACATAGCAGAGACACATATTTTAGGCCTGGAAAGAATATGTTAAAACAGATATTTTTTATTTAAGAAAATAAATCTCGAACGAAAAGATATGTACACTCATTTAAAAACTTGTCTCACAAAGAGTACACATAATGGATGTGAAGGCATGATGGTTGAAACAGTGACGTGATTTTGAAAGGACTACACTAATTTAAACGTTTCGTTTCTCAACATCGTGAGGTCAAATAAAAAACAAAGTAAACATCGCAGGCCATCAAGCGCTTAGAAGCAAGTAAACATACAGGGGTATATTCACAAAAACGTGTGATAACTACCGCAAGAGTAGCGTAACGCAACTTTCAATATCGCAGCCCATTGCGGGAAAATAACCCCGTGTCAACGTGGAATTCACAACAAGGCGGTACCATGCGATAGTCTGCCGAAACCGCGGACAATGTCCGCGATACAACCACCACGATGGAGATAAAAACACAAACCACAACACCAAAAAACACGCGATGGGTCAAAGCGCGATGAGGAAACAGCGACAAGCAGCGCCAGGCCTGCAACACACACCTGGCAGGCGTCAAAAATCCCCATAAAAGTAGAAAAAACACCCACACACAAACTGAACAACACACAAGCACCATGGAGGCAGCCGGAGCAGGCGCAGAGGACGAGCGCAACCCCACAAGCACCCCGGACGACCAGCCTGGGACCTCGGGGACAGGGAAGGGCAAGGACAAGAAGACCAGGAAGACCAAGTTCAGTCCGAAGGCGAACAGGATCATAGTCACGGAGGTGATGGAACACCATCAACAACTCTTCGTCACCTCCAACGTGTCATTGGGCACCAAAACTGGAATATGGCGGGACATCGTCGACAAGGTGAATGCCGTCGGAGAGCACAAGCGGACAATGGACGAGTTCAAGAGGTGATGGAATGACATCAAGCGGAAGACCAAGGAGAAACTCTCCGCCAACCTGAAGGCATCAACTCAGACCGGAGGTGGGGGCCCAGCGCCACAGCTGGAGCTGGATGACATGGAGGAGCTGGTGTCGACAGTCATCAGTGTGGAGACTGTGGCCGGAGTCGGGGGACTGGACACTTCTCGACAGGACACAACACAACCGCAACAGGGTGAGTGACCACCAGGTACTGGGGGTACGGGGGAGATGGCCACAATGGCACACATGCACAAGCTAGCAGGGCACAGTGCACACCCACAATCACTCTGGGTCCTCGCCCAGACCCACAGACTGTCACAATGTACAATGCCATGCTTTCTGAATGTCAACCTGTACCATGCGGCTACATACATGTGGACACATTGTAATACACCATCTCCCCTTCACATCCCAGGGGCATCATCAACACCTCCTGCAGAGCAGTCACAGCCACTCTTCACTGATGACGAGGAGGAGGACAACACCAGCATCGACACCCAAACCATCCAAGACCTCATTGACCTCATCCGCAACTCACCTCCAGGATCAGGGCAGCCCAGCTACATCCATGAGACCCCACCCACCACCCAAACCACCCAGCAGGAGGCACCCACAGCTCCGGCACCCTCCCAAGTCCCCCAGGAACAACAGATGGCCTTCCAATGCCTTGTGCTGGAGGGCCAGAGGGAAACGGCCGAGCAGGTGTGGGTGGGGTTCGAGCTCATGGCTACCAAACTGGACGCCATCCTTGGGTGTCTATGTCCACCCCATGGACTCCAGTGAGCCCTGACTGACATCTCTGGAGTCATGACGAGGAGGGAAGAATACCTGTCCGCTCAGAGTGGCCCCAGCGATGCCAGCCGTGAGCTGGCACACATGCGGAGGCTCATGGAGGACATGGTGCGGATGGAGGCGGAAAGGATGGCAGCCGCCGCTGCACATCAGCGAAATGTTACTGGGATCTACCGTGCCCTGCATGTCCTCATCATGGCATTGCTGCCACAAGGCGTGGTGATGATGAATGCTGCTGCCCCCACACCATCCACATCTCCGCCCCCTGGTGTGTCAGTGCCTCTCAGTGCGGCCGACAATCCTCCTCCGGCCCCTGATGTGTCAGTGGCACACAGTGCCACAGCCGGTACTGCAACACCCACAGGTGGGGCAGGGCACACACCCGGGGACGAGGACGTGGATGGGACTGTGGTCAGGAGCGCCAAGCACTAGCATCCATTTCCGCCACTTTGCCTGTTTCTGCTTGGTGCCGCACATGGCCTCAAGACCTACCACTGACCCCCGATACACTCCGATGCACTCACCTTGGACAGCGACATGGACTGCCACATCCTGTTTGACGACCAATGACACGGCGGACAGACTGCGGACTGTACCCTTCCTCTTCCGCAGTACAGGTCATCCCAGGATGGACACTGGCTGGCTCTCCACGGGCCCATATTGTGTAGTGTGCTCGGCATTGCCCTGTACCGCTCCAGCTGCATGACTGCACTGGATGTGCAAATAAACATCCAGTGACGCACTGCTGTGTAATGTCTTATGTCATTCCTGTATGGATGTGTGGATGAATGTGGGGACAGTGCCTTCCCTTGCGTCAATGATGTTCATCCTGTGGGATGCCAGTCAGAGGGTGCGACATTGCATTTTGTGTACCGGGTTCCGTGAACACTACAACAGGGACACACGCATCAGTCACTTCCTTGTCCGGACATGGACTGGACCACGCCCAGAGCCCACGAGTCATTGTTGCAAGCCCTGCACTGGTCGGGCGTACGGCAGGCCAGACCACTCCGCTAACGCCCCGAGGAGGGGCCCTCATTACTACCCGTCGCAGCCGTACTCGCTGGTGGTGTGCAGGTCACTGGTCTAGTTGTCAGCATGTCACAGCCACTCCCTGAGGGCAGGTTTTCACACACACCACACCCATCCGGCACAGGCGTCACAGGCCATGTGACTCCGCCAACATAAGGGGCCGACGACGTCACATTCCCCTCTTCCGGTGGTGACTGGATGATGGCCACTCCATGGTTCTCACTCATGTAGGGCCCATGAGTTGTTGCGCACAGGGTTAGTGGCATCCGAGGCCTTGCGGACGGCACGGGCCTACCACCACATGGCGCAGACTGGGGTTGCACAGGGTTAGTGGCACCCGAGGCCTTGCGGAGGGCACGGGCCTACCACCACATGGCGCAGACTGGGGTTGCACAGGGTTAGTGGCACCCGGGGCCTTGCGGAGGGCACGGGCCTACCACCACGTGGCGCAGACTGGGGTTGCACAGGGTTAGTGGCACCCGGGGCCTTGCGGACGGCACAGGCACCCCACCACGGGACGGTGACTTTGGGTACACTGTGTCAGTGGCACCTTGAGCTGCTGAGTGGGTGTGCAGCCTGCGATGATGCCCCGTCCCGGCGGTCCGGACAGCTCAGGTTTTGTGTGCCCTGATGGACCGCAGTGTAGGCCAGAGCCAGCGGGCAGCGCGGGCCTACCGCCACGTGGCGACGCTTCCGGGATCCCAGAGTTGGTGGCACTCATTGGGCTGAGCGGGTGTGCAGCCTGCGATGGTGCCTGGTGCACTGGTATGTCCTCTGCCATGGAGTAATCAAGACCCAGCACCAAACGTGAGACCTGGTGGCCTGCGGAGTGGGGCTGCATGATGTGGAGGGTGCCATGTCCGTGGGCTCCGGGCTTGTGGCTTGCAGAGGCACGTGGTGGGACCTCCTGTCTACACGCAGGTGGCGGAAGGTGAGCATTGGGGCCTGGGTGTGCATGGGCGGGCATGCTCCGATGGGCGGCGGGTGAGGTTGGGGTGCCTCTGCCTGGGTGTGCATGGGCGGGCAGGCGATGTTGTCTTGTGCAAGTGTGTGTACTGTGCCAGTCATGTATCTGGGCTCTGTTTCAGCTGACGGCTCTGAATGAGATGTGTGACCTGGTGAACTGCACTACATACCGGCACGTGGTTGGAGACACACCGGTGGCAGCAGGTGAGCAGTGTGGCCTGGGTGCGCAGGGGCGGCACTGTCTCTCTCTCTCCCTCTTTTCCTCTCTCTCTCCTCTTCTCTCTCTCTCTCTCTCTCCTCTTCTCTCTCTCTCTCTCTCTCTCTCCCTCTCTTCCTCTCTCTCTCCTCTTCTCTCTCTCTCTCTCTCCCTCTCTTCCTCTCTCTCTCCTCTTCTTTCTCTCTCTCTCCCTCCCTCTCTCTCTCCTCTTCTCTCTCTCTCTCCCTCCCTCTCTTCCTCTCTCTCTCCTACGCTCTTTCTCTGTTCTCTGATGTGCGCAGGACACACCTTCTCATCATGTTTTTTGTCTTACAGGCTGTGACCTACGTATTGTCCGGAGGGGAGCGGCCATGTGTCTTCATTTCATTTCGTTGTTCTATTTTAATAAAGTTTCATTTGTTGCTTGGAAAGTGAATGTGTGCTGGTCATTTCTGTGACGACACATCCATGTCACCAGTTGTGATTGTGCGGCATCAAGCGGAATATTTTGTACATGTTTAGGTGTGGCTGATGTGGCATGTCTTTGGTCGGGGGGTGCCAGGGAGGGGTGGTCCTGGGGGTGGTGGCTGTGGGTGTTGTGGCCCTCTTGGGTGTCCGGGCCGCATGATGGGTGGCTCCATAGCATCTGTTGCCCTTCCGATGTAGCCCTGGGCTGTGCTCCCTTTTGGTTTGCAGGCTGCCGTCGGACTTTACACCAGGTCAGAGCAGGTGTAGATTTCCTGGTGCTAACGCGCCTTATCGCCTGTTTTGTGTTTTTATCGCGGATGTGGCTGGTCGTTGTGAATGTTGAGGTGTGTTGTTGTCTCGACTTTTGGCACGGGAACGCCTACTCTGCATCTCATTAGCGATATTTGCGGGGGTCCTCTGTGGCGATGTTTTTTGTGGCTGCTATCGCGGGTAAACTGGTGCTGTGGGCTGTTAACACGGGCTTGTGAATGGGGAGGTAAATTTATCACGACTTTGGCTGCGATAAAGTGCCGTTAATTCGGCGATGGCTCCTTGTGAATATGCCCCTCAGTGTGCTTAAAAAAGCTTCACAGCCACTGTCAGTAAATGTCGCGTTTCTACTGTGCCCTCGGTTCGCAGAGGCCAATAGTTTGGAATGTATGTGAAGGGGAGGCGGGGTAGAGCGTGAGGCCTTTCAGGCAGCTCACAAAACATAAACATGCGGCCACAGCAACTCCCTTTAGAGGAGAGGTCGTCAAACCTTTTTGCTCTAAGCCACCCCCACCCAAAATGTTTTGAAGCCCGGCCCCCTTCCAAACCTTTATGGAGAGACTTGGGGGAGCGGGAGGGGTAGGGCTGAGCGCAGTAGTGGGGGCTTATGAGATAATGTCAGGGGCACTTTTTTTCAGTAGTATATAATCCACACTAAACATGAGACATGAAAAAACTGAACTAGACAAAAAAGCACTACTCCCATTAATTGAAGTCCTCACGCTCTTAGGTCTAAATACGACTACACCTTGTGCAGTAATGATAGCTGCGGCCCTGAATAGCAGGCTGTCACCTCTGCCTCTTTCACCCCTTCCCCACCACATCTAGCCATCACTCCAATCTTGGAATAGACTGTCTATCCCTTTCAGAAAAAATGAGCCCCCATGTATTGCCTGCCTCTTTGCAACAAGGGTGCCCGCATCCCTAATGCTCTCCCCATGTCTCATTGTAAAGTAAGACAGTCATAATTTTGATGCAGAGGGCCCTTCAGGTTCCTGGGCCCCAGTGCCACTTCACCTGCTTCACTACTGAGACCTACTGTCTTGCCAAGCAGGAAGTTTCCCCTGCCCCTTGTTAACGTCCTCCTCCATACTCCTTTCTGCCATCTCCCTGAAGCCTAATGCTAAGGTGTCTCCGCTTCACCAATTTTCCCCTCTCTTGAGTCATAGGTCCAATGCCCAAAATAACACTGGCAGAGCAAGGGTGCACTGAGTCTTAAAGCAGGAAAGGAATGAGTAAAGCAGCCATAATAGCGGTTTGGTTGGGACCCCTCACCCCTGAGCCCTGGTGTCACTGCACCTGCAGGACCAATGATACCTACTTCTCTGCCCATTCCACTGGCCATTATTTCTAGTCTGCTGCTTTGTTTCGAAAAAACGAGAAAAATACCCACATCACCGCCCCCCTTGCTTGTGATCTGGGCCCTAATACTAACAAGGAAAATGGCTTCCTGCCCCTTTGTGCTAGTAACACGCCCATTATTGGGGTGCATTGGCACCTCACACAATTGCTCACGTATTAATGCACCTGCTGCATTAATGGTAGTGGTAGTGATGGCCTTTAAAAAAAAAAGACCTGCATTTCGCAACACCTTCTTTAGGCATCTCTCTGAGTAAGGGGAGAAGCTGTCTCATTTATAAATGAAAAAATTAGATCACACATAGTGCCCCCTCCTCTGGGCCATCTCTTTGATGCTATCCATGGATTTTGCTACTTTTCTCTTTTTCCTGGGCCATTACCTATAGATCTCAGGGGTCCAGATGATCTGGACTCTGAATATGACGTATTTGGCCTCCTCCCGTCCACCCTCTTGACTCACCTGAAAGGACATCTGCATGTAATCAAAGGTCGAAGTTGGCAAGGTGTATGAGGACTAAGGTGCCCATGTGTTTTTAATTTTACAAAAACTGTTCCCATACTTTTCTTAAAAACAACCATCCCTGAATTGTTAATGGGGACCTGGAGGTATCTCTGTGTGAGAGTGAAAGGAGGGGGTCTAAAGTGCTTTAATTTATGGAGTCACTTGAAGCTCCATGATGAGAAAGATTTATTATTTTTGAGAGGTAATGTAAGGATGCTGAATTGTGGAATGAGTCATTTAAATGGGCTTATAAAAAAGGCCTGCACTGGATACAGTCTGCTTAGCCATTATCAATATGTATTCTTTCAAAGCACTTGTTTTATAATATATAGGGCCACTGGACTAATGCGATTCTGCAGCTGCTGCATTTTTTGCATAATTACAGATTTGCCGCATTTGCCATATAATCCACCACCTGCTGCATAATCTGAAGATTTTAACAAAAAAATTGTTTCTAGCTCCAACGGATCAAAAGTTATTCAAAACATGGTGACATCTTTGTGCCCAGTGGAAGGCCCTTCACAAAGTTTAGATTGTCATCTCTCAGTTGCTCGTTTCTGTATTTTGTTGTTAAATTGGTAATAATGAGGTGAAATCTTTGCCCAGACAGTACTACCATGTGAAAAAGGTCAAAATAATTACTAGCAAAAAAAGTGCCTCATTATACCGCATAATCTGCCTTTTCTTGCTGCATAATCAAGTATGTCTCTCCCCTCCACATAATTCTAGTGGCCCTGATCTCATACACAACATCATTGTGTGACAGCCTATCTTATACTGTGTGTTATACAATAATGCCTTCTATATTCACAGTGGTTTCTGTTACATGCTGGGACCTCAAAGCACTATAAATACACTATTCTGCACTGCACCAACCAGGATTCAATTCTGTGATTCTCTGTTCTCACATACATACATCTGCAGTTATCACATTAAAAAAGTTTCATATTGTGAAATAGTGCATTTCCCATCATTTAGTTTAATGAGCATATATTTTACACTTAAGTGTGTGCATTATTTTAAATGCACTTGCTGTGAACATGAAAATACAAAAAAATGTTTATAGAATATTTTTTTGTGTTTAGCCCTGCCTTTGACCCCACCACAACAGGGCTCAGGATCACAGTTGTCTTACTTTTTTATGCACTTCAACCCTCATGTATATGAAAAAGGCCTAGAAATGCGAAAAATAAAGTTGCGCTTCCAGACCATCTTCATTTACAAGTACTTACTGAGGCATTTGCGCCCCCCTGGGAACATCACCACGGACCTCCAGGGGGGCGCCCCCCTCACAGTATGAAAACCTCTGCTTTAGAGAGTTGTCAGGCATGGATTTTCGAGTGGACAGGTGACTGCTATGACAAATAACCAACAGAAGTGAATGTCTTCCTAACGTCAGTACAGAGTTGTGTCCATGTATCATTCTTCTCCTCTGACTGTAAAGCTGCCTTTGATGAACTGAAAGGCACTCATCATCAACAATCAGGTGCGTGCAGCATGCAGCACGGCAAAGACAGTGAAAGTGGCAGCCCAAGCATTTTGTTTACAAGAAAACAGTAAAAACTGACATACAGCTTGAAGGAACGATCTTTTATTGTGACAAGATTGAAAATGCTGATGTGCCTGTCCATTCATGACGTGGGGAAGAACACGCAGGGCTACTAAGTACTGCACACAAACAGACTATGGCGCCGATTCCAATTTGGGCCGGAGAGATTTCCAGCCGAATCGGACTCTAGCAGTCCGACCGAACGAGTACGATGCGCACGTATGCTATCGGACTCGATTCGGTCGGACTCCCATTGAAGTCAATGGGAGCCAGTCGTACGACGCGTACACGGGCTCCCATTGACTCAATGGGCTCGACGCGAACAAGGGCGCCCCTACACCGTGTTCGCGTCGATGCGGGTCGCACCGTGCATGCACGTGTAGGGGGGACCCATGGCTCCCCCCTGTGTGCGACTCGCGTGCCTACGCTTCCAGGGGGGTTCGACTCGGACCCCCAAAGTGCGGCTCCGACAGCTCCTTGGAGCCGGACTGCGCGAGTCGGTCGGAGCGGTCGCGATGCGCATCGTACTTACCCGGCCGGGGAACGTCTCCATAGCGCGGTGCGAGTCGTCCCCGTGCGAGTCGGTCAGAGCGGTCGGGTCCTGCGAACGAGTCAGTCGGAGATTTCGCGAGCGCACGCATCGTACTCGCTCGCCCGGACGCACGTACGAATCGGTCGGGAAATAGGGCTCCGAATCGGATCCGGTAAAGCTGAATCCGATTCGGAGCCCTACCGGCCGAGATCGGAATCGGCCCCTATATGTTTCGGCTCTATTCACCACTATGGCGCCACCTCGCCTAATGTGAAGCATTGGCTGAAAAAAAGTAAGCCCTATGTAATGATGTCACCCTGTCAAAGATAGTCAGGGGCATATTTATCGAGAGATTTGTGTCACCCTTGCACCATGAAGGGGGTGCAAGGGTGACGCAAAACCTGAGTCAGATTTATCAAACCATGCAAAGCTGCTTTGCGTGGCCCAGCATGGCTTGATAAATCTGGAGTAATGCAACGCATTGCAAATCGCTGCTTGTGTTACTCTGCCACAGGGAGGCGTTCCATGGGTGGAGCGTGGGTATTCCAATGCATCCACCCATGGATTTTGGCGCATTCCCAGATTTACCATTACTGATAGACATGGGAATGCGTCAAAATGATACACCTTCCCAGGGGAGGCGTAATGATGAGAAATATTTGTATTTTTACTTGTTGTTTCCTCTTTCTATGTGTGCTCCATTCTGCAGCACACATAGAAAGAGGAACATGCCTCTCAGGATTGTTTTGGTGCAGGAAGGTATCCCTCCCTGCACAAAAACAATTCTTCTTAGAACGCAGGTACTGGCTGCATTGCCGCTAAGCTGCCAAAGGTGCACCAGCATATGGAAAGGACAGGAATGTGTCATATGATGTTAAACATGGAGCATTCCTACCCTTTCCTTTCATGCAGCACAATGCAGCAAGGTAGCTTGCTGTGGTGTGTGAAAGTTTCATAAATCTACCCCTCAGTACGTACCGTTGTTAGAGTCTGTCTGTGTCTGCTGTGTCAATTGGATGGCAGATTAAACAGCATGGTAGTACTGTACTACAGAATATGATGAAAAAGATAAATGTTAAAAAGAAAATGTAAAGAACGGCCTGCAGAGGGGAGGGGCGCAGACTTCATGCTCTAACACAGGAGCCACTACAGCAAACATATACTGAATGCAAAGCACGACACTGTTAAAAAGAAAGTGAGAAACCCATTACGAAGTTTAATGTAACCAACACGAGCACAGCTGGTTGATATTAAAAAGCGCAATTGCCACTCCTTTGTCCTCCCAGTATTACCAATGAAGTCTTGGATTCCACTTTGAAAAATTTCAGAATTCCAAACTAAACGAGTGTGCTTGAAACTGGCTGACAAGTAGCTTGGAAGAAGAAGATAGCCTCTGGATTTTGCTGGATGCATACAACTGCATGGTTCAAAGGCTGAGAGAGCATCACTACAAATATATGATCCTAGTCACAGTCAAGTGGTGACTGATTCAAGTTAGAATGGTTTAAGATATTAAAGTTTTTGAAGCATCCATGAATGCTTCTTGGGATACACACTAGGGATAGCGATGGACTCACCATGTTTAAGACACTTTAGAGTTAAGAGTGCTGGCACCTTTGAGTAGACACATTTTTACATATGATGCAGGGAAGAAGATCTTACATGTAAAGATCACTAGCAGTGAGTGGAATCTTGCAGTATCATACTATGATGGTCCAGTGCGCTTGAGTATACAAGGCGCTAAAGATAGGGTATTATGAGGATGGACAGAGAATGTAGTTTTTATACTTTCCTACATTGGCTAAGAAGCCAGGGCAATGCGTCACATATTTTGAAGACCATGAATTCAAAGAATGGTTTGAAAACAGGGACAATTCTCTACAACCAAGTAGTTATATAAGGTTCAGTACAATGCTCTGAAGGTACACTCTTCGAGGTGTTCTGAGACATGAACACACTCAAACTGACAATAGGAGTCTTCTACAGATGAAAGAATAGGTATTCAGACAAAATATCGAGTTGCAAATATCGGGATACAGAAATATCAGTAAAAAATATTGTGATGCAAAAATATCATGACACAGAATAATCTTTGTCAAGAATATCGATTTTTTCCAGGTAAGTAGTACCGTTGTTCAGAATATTGTTGTTGTTAATATCGTTTTCAATAATATAATTGCAAACAATATCGTTTTTTAATTATTTTAATGTGTTTTAGTACATATATTCATTTTGTGTTATTATTGTATGTATAGGTATTAATGATATTTTTAAATATAGTTTGTAATTTTAAGTGGTTTGTAATTATTTATTTAATTGCTAATGGTAAATTATAGTGTTGTTGCATTGTTGCTAGGTTTGTAGGGATATAGGATGGGATGTTAATTAAGTAATAATTAATGAAACATTCATTTTTTATTCAAATATTTAATTGATTTTTAATTATGTCAACTGTGTAATAACGTTGTATATTAGTTACATTGCAGGTGAGGGCCGCTGGGTTTTGTGGGATATAGGGTGGGAAGTTAATTAAGCACTACATCATTATCAATTATTTATTTTATTATTAATATTTTAATTGATTATTGATTATGTACATTATGTAATATCAATTTATTTTAGTTATATTTTAGTTGTGTGTTGCTAGGTTTTTTGAGGTATAGGGTGGGATGTTAATTAAATAATAATTAATTAACAAATAATTATTAACTAGTTAATTGAGTATCAGTTATGTATATTGTGTTATACGTATTTATTTTGGATATATTTTAAGTGTGGGCTGCTACGTTTGTGGGGGTATAGTGTGGGAACTTAAGTAATAAATAAATAACCTTATTTTTAAATTGATAATTAACTATTAAATTGTTTAATAATTGTGTAAATTGTTTAATTATATTTTATTTCCTCTATAAAATGTTTTAGGGTCAATTAATATTGTTCATATTAAGAGTTTTAGATCTGTTCTAAATTAATAGGGTTATTCAAATATGTAATGTGTTTGAACTGGAGTACTTTTCCTCCTGTTGCACAGAGTGGAGTGGGAATAGTAAATGTAACCCCTCCAAAGTCCAATGTTTTCCCTGCTGTTGCACAGACTGGAGTGAGACTAGTAAATCTTTCCCCTCCAAAGTCCAATGCTTTCCCTACTGTTGCACAAACTTGAGTGGAAATAGTCAACTTAACTCCCCCGAAGTCCAGCACTTTCCCTACTGTTGCACAGACTGGAGTGGGAAGAGTAAACTTAGTTCCTCGAAAGTCCAATTCTTTCACTACTGTTGCACTGACTGGAGTGAGAATAGTAAATCTTACCCTCCCAAGTCCAACGCTTTTCCTACTGTTGCACAGACTGGAGTGAGAATAGTAAATCTTACCCCTCCAAATTCCCACGCTTTTCCTACTGTTGCATAGACTGAAGTGGGAATAGTAAATTTACTCCTTTCAAAGTTCAACGCTTTCCCTATTGTTGTTTAGACTTGAGTGAGAAAAGTAAATTTAACCCCTTCAAAGTCCAGATCTTTCCCTACTACTGCACAGACTGGAGTGGGAATAGTAAATCTTACCCCTGCAAAGTCCATGGCTTTCCCTACTGTTGCACAGACTGGAGTGGAAATAGTAAATTTAACCCCTCCGAAGTCCAACACTTTTCTACTGTTGCACAGATTGGAGTGGGAGTAGTAGATGGAATCCCTCCGAAGTCCAACGCTTTCCCTACTGTTGCAGAGACTGGAGGTGGAATAGTAAATCTAACCCCTTCTAAGTCCAAAACTTTCCCTGCTGTTGACCTGTTTGGAGTGGGAATAGTAAATGTAACCCCTCTAAAAGCCTATGCTTTCACAAATGTTGCATAAACTGGAATGGGAATAATATATCGATTATTCCCAGACTTCAATACTTCTCCTAATATTGTTTAAATATATGTATTATTAATATATGTGTATTTTTGTAATTTATATTATTTCATATATATATATGAACTTTTATATTTTAACTTTTATATTATTGTTAGTAAATGTCTTTTTTGGATTTTATAGTTTTTCATATTTAATTAATTTGGTAATTTATTCAGTGTTTTGCAGTTAATTTGTTAATATGTTTCATTTATCTATCTATCTATAGACAGATAGATAGATTGGTTGATAGATAAATGTGCTTTTTATAGTAATAAATTATAAAAAATAATCCCCAAAAAATAATATAATGTAAAATATATATTTGTAATAATAGTGTTACATGATATATATATATATATATATATATATGTATATATAAACATGCACACACATATATATGTGTGCGTTATATAAGTTTGTATTTATATAGAGTATTAGATATTATTTAAATGTATTTAATGTATATTATATTAGAGCTATGTATTAAAATATGTATAATTTACTATTTTAAAGTATGTATATATTAAAAAACTATACATTTGTATGTTTTTTAATGATATTAGTGTAAAACAATATTTTTCCCCAATATTTTTGCACTTATGATTTTAAGTATAGGGACCCATTATTTTTGTAATCAATATTTTTGACACAATATTTTTGTATTACAATATAGATGTTTTAGATATTGTGTCAATGATGCAAATGCATGTTATGTTGAAAACTACAGGCTCAGAGGCTTTAGGAGTGGACCAGCTTGAGAGAAATTTTTTTATGTTTTCAAGAGACATTGCATGACGTAGTTTCTGAGGCATAGCAGAGACATCAGACCTTTGCCCTTTCAGTTCTCTTTGTACAAGACGTCACACTATGCAAAATAAGGAAAAAGGGCAACAGATTCTGTGTTGTTTGTGGAAAAGGATGTTTTCTCGGCAGCAGGCTGTGCTCAGAAAACATGTCATCCTTTGATTTAATTGCACATTCTAACTCCAGCTTAATGCCGATAAAACAGAAATTTTATTATTCAGCAGCACTCAAACTTTGTGGTCCTCAGATTGGTGGCCCCTTGAGTTGAGCTTAGCCCCTACCCGTAAGGTGGTGGCAAAAAACCTTAGCATCCGTTTGGACCACTCTCTTACTATGAGAGATCAAGTAGCGGCCATTTCAGATATTTGTTTCCACATGCCTAGTCTTCTACGTAGAGTGTTCCATCTTCTTCCTCTATCTGTCTGTAGGACCCTGATTCAAGCCTTGGTAAGTGGTCGCCTCAATTATTGTAATGCCCTTCTAGTGGCCGTAAATGAATCCTTGCTGAATAGGCTGCAGGTGATTCAGAACACGGTAGCCCTTTTGGCTCTTAATATGCCCCCCAGAACAGCTTTCCTTCCATTGCTGAAACGTCTTCATCGGCTACCCAGCCGCCAAAGAATTAAGTTCAAAGTCTGCTGTTTTGTCCATGAAGCACTTAATGGCAGAGGTCCAAGCTACTTTGCGGAAAAACTTATTTGCTATCGCCTGGCAGATCTCTTCGTTCAGGGGAGAAAGCTGTTATTGTTATCCCCTGTTACAGGAAACTCCGTGCGGGGGGGGCAAAGCTTTTTCTTTCCTTGCCCCACGGTACTGGAACTCACTACCTGTACATCTACGTAAGTGCTCGGAACTCCTCCTTTTCAGGAAACTCCTGAAAATAGAACTCTTCAGTAGCTGATCTTACTGGCCATGCATTCCTGCATCTCTAGCATGGAAATACCCCTTTTGGGGGAGATTCCGGTGCTTTACAAATTCCGTCATTCATTCATTCATTCATGGGTTTCGGTCAACATATTTCTGCCAAATGACCCCAAGCAAGGTCCGTGGCATTCATCAAGACCAGAAAACATGCAATGAGTATCAATTGTGCCCACTCATTTATACAGCACAAATCCAGCTCACATATTTGTCCATGCCAAAGAAGTTATGGTATACGCAAGTGCACATTGTTTTGAAGTAGGTCACTTAAAGATAGAGGGTCAGTGACCCATAGAGGAATACACAGGAGAACCACTTGTAGTCACGCATTCATCAAAGGGAAAGCTCTGCTACTTACCCTCAGCATCATGCGCATCCTCCAAGATTCTAATTCAGATTTTCGAATCATCTCCCTCGTACTCAATCATTAAAGGAGTATTTGAATGCACTAATTAAAACTGATAATGCCCTTTAGTGCACTTGTCATTTACTCAGGATTGCTTTTTCTTTAATGTAAATTAACATGGAAAATCAATGCTTTGGAATGAAGAAAAAGGAGATGAGAGATGCCGAAAAAATAGATGCTCAGAATTACACCAATTTTAGAAAAAAATGGTTCAACTTAACTCAAAAAGTGTGCTTTTCATTATTTGGTAAAAAGCCGTTCACCTATTTTTGAGAAAATTTCTTAAATAGAGAAGCTCAGGGTGGTCATGAAAGGCTTACAAATATAGTAATTTCTGGACTGCTGGTACTCTGATTGGCCACTTGAAAGGGAACTAGTCAATCCTGATTGACTGGCCACAACCTGAACAATATGTTGGTTGCAGCCATTACAAGGGTCAGGGACACGGTCCCTGTGTCCAGAAAATGAATTAAAAATAATGTAAGGGAGCAAAGTGATGAGATATGTGAGGGCAGGGTTCTAAAGGGACCTCCTCACCATTGATTCGCTTGCCACAATACGGACAATGGGTCGTGGCAGCCATTACAGAACTAGGGCACATGCTCCCCATTGAAATGCATTGCAGTGAGTACTAGGCTTTGAGGGTCATGTAAAGCATGATAACAGATTTTAATCACACTATAAATCATTTTTTGGTGGTATCATACTACTTTTAGGACTTGTGGTGTGCTTAGAGGTGATTTTACCCTGTGAAAAAATGCTCACCCGGGGCTGGCATTTGATGAACCATGTATAAAAGAGAACAGTTTTCTTTCATGATTTTGCCATTGAGGTTATGGAAGGAGTTCTAGAAGCTAAATTGAGAGCACATTTTGCATAGGTTGACACTGTCTTCCTCAACCATGTGTGAACAAAGACTGATATTATCAGTTAAACTTGTACTTCCAACAGCAGCAGCACCCTGTCAGTTGACTCCCAGTGTTCTACTGCAGCTTTCCAAAGTGTCCTAATGAACAACTAAATTGGTCATATTTTGCATTCATGGCAGAACTGATTCACACCTGAAGACATCCTGATGGAATCAAATCTGTAAACTTAAAGCATTTCCTTTAGAAATGAACAAATGAGGGGTATCATTTTGTCATAGAAATTATGGTTAGTGCTCTAGAAACCTAAAATGAGAATTGGTTTTATGTCAGCTCCTTCAACCATATGTTAGTATTCTCTTTCAGCAGAAAGAATGCCTGTGCATGATCAAATGGATGTGCATTTTAAAGTAAATTCTTGGTTTGCATTTTGAACATTGTTTCTCTTTCAGCTTTTTGCCTTACAAAAGTCTTCTGCCAAGATAAGTTTTATGCCAATGACAATAGCATTTCATTTTTTTCCTATTGACAAATATTCTAGAAAGAAGAGTCCTTTATTGATTCGATGTAAAATTCTATCTACATAATATACAGCACAGAAATCATTCACGGTAGTGAATACGTTAAACAGTTAAAAGCAGTCCTTGAATTAAGTGGCAGTATGACTGTGTTCAGGATTTAACAGTGGACACTGGTGATCTTAGGAATTGGTGGGATGTAACACTTGCTCTGAATTCCAGCGAGTGAGAAAAGTTAGTGAGGCCAACTTATTTTTAAAGAAATGGTGGAATTCTTTCCCTGAGAAAATATTGAAAAAATGCCATCACATAATGCACTGTTCACATAATTGTGCCAAAGAGTCTAAAAGGGCACTTTTTCATATCCAAGTACTTTTATAGTGTGCCAAGGAAACAAAGCCTCACACTCCCCAGAGCTTGAGCCAATTTGAATCAAAATGTACACTGAGTGTGCCCTCCAGCTATGTCACTAACTACCATGATTGTGCCAGTGCCAGCATTTTGTCATGGGTGCACCTCCTTATGCCAAGAATTGTATACAACATCCCAGTGCAAGACATTTTCCATTGATACCATCCATATTCCATGGCTGACCCATATGTCAAGAATTACCTTTAGATTGTCAGGGCCAGGATTTTCCCATGGTTACCTTCCCCCCTCCTGCTCCATACACCATGGTTGTCACCCCAATGCCAAGATTTTCATTCAGTATGCCAGTGCCAGTATTTGGCAAAACATGTCCTAACTGCCAAAAATTGCTTTTAATATGCCAGCACCAGCATTTTCCCACTGGAACAGCCACATGCCAAGAATTACCTCCAATATGCCAGCACCATTATTTTGCCATGGATTACCCTTATGCCTTGAATCATGTTCAATGTTTCAGCACCAGCATTCTGCCAAAGGCATCCCTTATGACAACAATTTCCCACAATAAACCAGCACCAGATTTTGCCATGAGTGCCCTTTATTCCAAGAATTACCTCTAACTTGCCAGCACCAGCATTTTGACCAAGGTGGCCCTTATGTCAAGAATTACCTCCAATAGGCCAGTTCCAGCATTATGCCATGAGTAATTCAAATGCCAAGAATTTTCTCCAAAATTCCTGACCCAGTGGCAGACTAACACGCATAAAACACTGACATACACTCTCACTTACTCATCATCACTTACATTCATTCGCTCACATTCATTCTCACTCCATCACACTCTCTCACTCACTCACAGTCTGACTCTCGCTTAGTCCACTTATTCTCACATACTTTAACTCACTCATTCCCACTCATTGTTTCACTCAATCTGACTCATTCTTACTCAATTTCCCTGCCACACACTCCCACTCAATTACAAATACACACACATATATACCCACACCCACGTGCTGTCCCTCACACATGCTTAGTCACTCCTTCAGTCACTATCTCACTCACACCCTCACACAGTCTCAAACACACCCTTCCTCAATCACATACTGTCACATTTAGACTGTCTCACTCACACAGTCTCACTCTCACACTCACACACTCGAACACTTAGACCATTACACACTGTCTAGATCACATGTCTCACACAGACTGTCTCACTCACACACTGTCACTCACACAGTGACATGTTGTCTGTCTCACATGCTCACCCATTGTCTTGCTCACAGTTTCACTCATGTTGTCTAACTCACAGTCCTATTCACAATCCGTGCTTACTCACATACTTAAGTACTGTTTCACGCCATGTTCTGTCACTGTCACACTAACATGCTCACTCACTCAGTCTGACATACTCACTCACATTTACTCAAAGACACTCACACACTCTTACTCATACACACACACAGTCTCCCACCCACAAGCACACACAATTTATTTATTCACCCTCAGCTGGTGGCATCAGTCTGCTTCAACTCCTCTGCTGGTGATACATGGGCCTTCTGGACAAGGACATAGGTCCAGTGGTGGCAGGTGGTCTTTGAATCTGGTAGGGTTTAATACTAGTTCTGAATTTCAGTGAACAAATCTGACCTATCCTAGGAGAGTTAGGTAAGTTATTCTCCGCAAAGGTTTTGAAAAACAATTGGGTCACATAAGACACTTTAAAACACAATTATCACATACATTTCCTCAAAATCTAAATGTTCTTAATAGGTACTTAGTACATGCTCAAGTATGTTTATTTTGTGCCAAGCCAATGAAATCTGACTCTCTTCAGGAACTGACCCAAGTTACCCCTCGACCATGTCAATAATTACCTCCATTGTGCCATGGCTAGCATTTGTCATGGGTGCCCCGATATAAAATGGGTGCCTCCTTGTAGCAAAAATTACATACAATATTCAAGTGTCAGAATTTTTCCATCGATGCCATCCATATACCGTTGGTAACCCATGTGTCAAAATTATCTCTAGTATCTCACAGCCAGAATTTTGTAACGGTTACCTGCTCCCGCTCAATTTGGCATGGCTGCCCCACAATGCCAAAAATTACATTCAGTATGCCAGTGCCAGCATGTGCACATGAGTGGCCCATGGGCCAAGAATTCCATTAATATACCAGCTATTTCCCATAGATGCCCCATTTACAAAGAATTGCCTCCATTTGCCCGTGCCAACATTTTACAATGGGTGACCTAAAAGCCAAGAATTACATCCAGAATGTCACTACAAGCATTTTGCCTTGGGTGACCCCATGTCAAGAATTGAATCCGGTAAGCCAATACAGCATTTTGCCATCCATATCACATATCCCAAGAGAACCAGCGTCTTGCGATAGGTAACCTATATGTGACAAATTACCTCCAATATGCCAGTGGCCGCATTTTGCCATTGGTGGGTCTTATGCCAAGAATTACATCCAGTGTGCCAGCACCAGCATGTTACCATGGATGTTTATTATTCCAAAAACGACCTCTAGTGTTACGTTATGTTATGTTGATTTGTATAGCGCAGTAATAACCTGAGAGGGCATCCAGGCGCTTTGGCAGCTGTGTGGTTCCCAAGGTGCTTGTACGAAGAGCCAGGTCTTCAACATCTTGCCAAACTCAAGAAGTGAGGAGGAGGCTCTGATGTGTTAAGGTTGATCATTCCATGTCTTGGATGCAATGTAGGAGAATGAGTGACTTCCAGTTTTGTTCTTGGGGAAGCGGGGAGTGTGTGCGAGTGAGAGTGAGGCAGAGCGACGGTGTCTGGTGGGTTGGTGAAAGTGTTTGCAGCTGTTCAGGTATTCTTTTCCTTCCTGTGTTGTGTAGGGGTGGATGGAACTTGGGGAGTTTCACTCCACGTAATTCCGCAGAGTTACAGAAAAACTCAGTGAGATCCAGTGGAATTCCGCCAACGGGCGCAAAATATGCAGCTCACGCTCCCCACACTGCAATTTACCGCTGGTAGCATGAGCAGCACTGAAAAGGATCACGAACAGTGCCAGGCGTTGTGCAAGAGCACAAGGTCATTTGAGTTGATCTTGCTGCCACTCGAGTAGAAAATGTACTCGAGAGGCAAAAAATCTACTCGGACAGCAGCCCTCTGACCACGAATGACGGCGACTGTCCACGTTAGAAAATCGTGCTGGGGATTCCAAATCTCATTTGATCTTGCCAGCTCATATACCTTGGGGGAGAAAAATTCAGTTACCCAGCAATTGATGGAATTTTGGCCAGAATACTGCATTAAAGAGTAATAAGGAGTGACTAAAATTCTGTGGGTGGAACAGAACATTACTCCCACCCCTAGTGTTGTGTAGGGCTTTGTAGTGTGCGTGAGAAGTTTGAATTGGCTGTGCTTGTGAATGGGGAACCAGTGAAGCTTTCTGAGGTGCGGTGTGACATGGGTGCATCGTGGGAGGTCAAGTATGAGTCTGGCGGTGGTGTTCTGGATTGTCTGTGTAGGAGTTGTTTGGAGATTCCGGAGTAGAAAGTGTTGCAGTATTTCAGCCTGCTGGTGATAAGTGCTTGTGTGACGGTCCGTCTGGTGTTCTGAGGCAACCTTTTGAAGATCTTTCACAGCATGCATAGGATTTGGAAGCTGGAGATTTGCCAGTGCCAGCATTTTGTCATGGGTAAACCATATGTCAAGAATTAACCCCACAATGCCTAAGCCAGGGATAGCCTCACTAGTAAAACACATCCAGATACACACACTGTCACTCACTCGTACTCACTTACATTCAGTCACTGACTTTCACTCTCATTTACACTCCTTTAAACTCTCTCCTTCATTCTCACTCATACACTTGCATTCTCCCTCATTCTCAGCCTCACTCAGTGCCACTTATTCTCATTCACTTTGACTCAATCATTCTCACTCATTCACTCACTCATTTCCATTTACTGTCCCTGTTAATCACTCTCTCACACATAGTTACACCCACATGGACATGCTGTATACTCTTATAATCTTTCACTGTCTCACTCAGATGTTCACTCACTATCTCATTCACACTGTCACAAATACTGTCTCATTCAGATCTTATCACATTTATACTGCTTCACACACATACTGTCTCATTAACACACTCATATATGTCTTGCTCCTGTGCCCACTCACGCTCACTCCCATGCTCATTCACTCGCTCGCTCACTATTACTCACTCACACTTACTTTCACACTGACCCTTTTTCACTCATTCACTCAGACACACACACCTTCTCTCACCCACACACATGCACACAATATTGGAGAGCATTTTTATTTACCATCAGCTGCCTGTACCAGTCCACCTCAGCTCCTCAGCCACTGGTGCATGTAAACTCGGGGCAGATACTGAGCTCTCTCCTTAATCAGGATCTGAAGCAGGAAAATGAAAGCTGGTTCCTGTGTGGTGCATACTCATGTATTGGCAGGCTTCAGCTTTCTCTTGCTTATTCACTTCACCCTCACCCATCTCAGCACTTGGTGGAGTGGGATCAATGAGGCTTCTTACCCCCACGCCACCATGTGACGGGATGAGAAAATGTGAGGTGGCAGGCTGATTGGCTGATAGCCCCGGGCACTTCATGGTTTCAGCCTAAATCACCTGGAGCTTCCTGTATGGGCGACACTGCAGTGTGTCGCTAATAAGGAGGCAGTTATGCTTGTTTGACCCTAAGACTGGCAATCTGTCTGATGGCTGGTGCACAGGCATCTATTTGCCTGTGCCAAACATGAGACAGATTCACTGCCTAAGGGTACTGCTGATCCTCACTCTCCGGGGTGGGGGGGGCTGCATTATTTTATTATACTTACAGAGAATAGTAGGCTTTCATTAACTATTGGTAGAATACAAATGTGGCTGCACACAAGAAGGGTGGAGCTCTGAGCCCCCATCTACAACTGAAAGTAGAAGGAATACCCTTTGATGCATTACTTCCATGGAAGAGTCTCGGTGTTATATGCATTGGAAGGGGAGTAGCAAACAACAGCAATACAGAGGGCAGAGCTTCACTGAAAAGGCCATACTTGTCTCTTCTGGGTAAAATAGTAAACAGAACCAAACCTTACTCTGCATTTAAAGATTTGTGTTGACTATCTCCCACTTGCATCAATGTCCTTTAATAAAACCTGAAAACACATCTAATTATCAGTCGGATACGGTCGGCAAGTTTGTCAGGTCTAGACTCTTTGCTTAAAGGATTGTTGGAACCATCAAAGAAGTTGCCTGATCTTCCAATATCCCATAAACAAGGGTAAGGTTGAACGAAGAATACTAAGAAACGTTTGCATCTTTCAGCCTAGAATGAAACACTTGTCTGAATATTCCATTTATTCTGAAGTTCAGAAACGTGATTACTGTATCTGAGCACAAATAATGCAAAAAGCTCAGTTCAGTTCAGTGCCCAAGGGAGGTCAAGGATATCTTCCAGGACATTCATGCCTGGATTCACACTAACTGGCTTAGTGTCAATTAAAACAAAACAGAATCCCTGCTAATCAGTCAAAGAACCACAATAAAAGACATAAGGCAACCATGCAAGTAGATGATTTGACTTTCAAAGAGTGGGTTTTGATTGGGACACGGGGATGTCGTTATATCTAGGGTCCAGTGCTTAATTTGTAAATGAAAGAGTGTCGGTGCCCGAAGCTCTGCTTTGAAAGATGTGGCCAGTGTAATAAAATGTGCGGGCACGAAATACCAAAACTGTAAGTCCCTGCCTCTTTAATCCACTAACAGACACACCCTTCCTCTTTAGGTCACTCCTGCAGGTTTTTACTTTCTCCTTTGTGACACTTTTTCCGTCTTTCTCTTCTTCCGTCTTTCTGCTTTTTAAAATTTTTCCTCTATAAACGTCTGATGCAGAAAATAAAGTGCTGGTCCCCCAAAATAAGTGCTGGTGCAGCCGCGGTCCATGCAGTTATCAGCGGTGGGCGGTGAGGCCGGGTAAGGAGGGATTTCGAGGGATGATACTGAGGGAAAATTAATTATTTATTTAATTTTCCCTCTGCATTGTTCCTCGAAATCCCCCCTTAGCCGGCCCCACCGCTGTTACCTTCACGGACAGCGGCTGTGCTGGTGCCCCCCACCGGCAACCACCGGCTCAAATTAAGCACTGCTAGTGTCCTGCCTGAAAAACTGAAGAATCTGGATAATTCAATGCAAACCCCGATTTTCTAAAGCAGATGATATCACCCTGTCCAATTTGAGACACTGAAAAGCGAGGACATGCCACAGTCTTTTCACAGAAGGTTACGACATGGATCTTGTGTCTGAAGTTTAAATGGTGGCCCTCTGGTTCAGCATGATCATGGCCAAAAAATTGTGGGTGGTGTGCTCACTTAGGCAAAAAACGTCCAAAGCAAGGCGATATCTGCTTTATCCAGATCCCTCTCAATCAGCTGCAATTGATTCTGATAGAGACTCCTTCAGCCCTGAGTCCATAATCTCTTTCTGAAGAGGGTAAGCCGTTATAGGATCAAATGTAGGTGCATTTTGAAATTCATTCTGGGCTTGCACTTCATATACTGTTTTTCTCTGTTTGGTGACCTTGCACTGGATCTCACTTTTTCTGACTAGATAGTGTTCTCAGACGAGGGCGCCCTTAAAGCACTTATTGATTTGTGGATAATTTCTCTCTACATAATATGAAACAGGGAAAACATTCTCGGAATTCATTATACAAACACGTATACCAGTGCTTCAATGAAGTAGCTCTTGCAGCCCTGCAAATACAGCCTTACAAAATGAGGTCTGAGAATATGTGTGAGGATTGGAGGAACTGTGCACTACATTGTTGAGCCCTCTATTGTTTCTATTACCATCGCTCTCATTGTGCAACAGAGCAATTATTCAGAGCTAAACCCAGGTGAAAAAAATACTATGCAAGCATAATTTCAAGTAAATCCTCTTTATTAGGGTTTGGGCATTTGGCAACTTTTTTATTTTCTGCCACGTGTGATTTTTTTTGCATAATTTTTGCATGTGGGAGACTTGATCTTGCAGAAAATGTCTTGCGGGTACTGTGTAACTGGACCTGTGCCATTACAGCATCTATTGCCGATCAACTCTCCCTGTGCTACTTTAGTAACAGTAAGGAAAATAAATTTCAATCAAATGAAACGAGCTTGCTACCACTCATATATAGCGTCAAGAATGCCTTTCACTGTTGTTTCAAGACAAACAAAACAATGGGTTTTTTAAAAGAACCCTCACCCTCTAACCTAGTTAGTGGCATGCTTCATCAATGGGTTCCCACCCAAGATGCCTACTGCAACTCGTGTGTGCTGCGATGTCTGAATTACAGTGGAGATGTGTTTTTTTAGGAATTCGTGAGTGAATTGAAACGCCTCAAGGTGATCCATCCCTAAAGGATGTTTTAGTGATGGTGGTCAGTCTCCCCCATCTCAGTACCCGTCAAGGCGTCAAGTCCCATCTCAGTTCCCGGCAAGGTGCTGAAATGGGCAAGACGCCTTGACGAATGTGTGACTACAGGCTTTGCCCCCTCGTACAATCCATGTTGCCAAAGATAAAAGCATTATAAAGTATTGAGATGGTTGGTGAAAATTGTAAGTTACGAACCATGAGCACCAATATTGCATGACTTAGCGCGCATGTGACCACTGGCTAGGTTTTTTCCCAGCAACCTGGTCCTGAACTAAGCCATTGTGACCCAGTAAGCACATATATTTGGCTGAAACATGTTGATGTAGGATGTGGGAGACATTTATAATCTCACATCACATCCACCATCACCATTTCTAACTCTATGCAAGGTATCCATGATGAAAACATCCATAAGGGACGGATCACCTTGAGGCAGTTTTAACTCACTCACAAAAAAAATATTGATCCACTGTAATTTAGGCTTCGCAGCGCACCCGAGATACACTAGGCGTCTTGGGTGGGAACAAATGAAGAAGCATGCCACTAACTAGGTGAGTGGGTTAGCGTTCTTTTAAAAAACCTATCTTTTTTTTTTCTTCTTGAGACAGAAGTGAAAGCCACTCTTGACGAAGTATATGAGTGGTAGCAAGCTCATTTTCAATTGATTGTCATGTTTACAAAGGGAAGAGAAACTAGTTTATCTCAACTTCTCGCTCTCTTGTTTTGTTTTCTTGCTTTAGGAAAATCCATTGACCAGGTATTTCTTGGGACTTTTGAACTCGAGGGCAGAGCTTGAGTAAAATTTTCAGGAAGATGACTGCCTACACATCTTTCATGCAATGCATGTATTTTCTGTGAAAATTATATTTATTTTGAAAGGAAAAACTTTCAGAATTTCGCCCAGATCTATTCACAGCATAAAATAATTTAAACAGATATATGAGCGATTCAATTAACTGGCATTGGCTTCATTGCCAAAACAGTGCTAAGGAAAGACATCCGAGAATCTGTTGCAGGAAAATAGGGGCTATGGTGTCTGTCACTGTGACATCAAATAATATTTGACTCCTAGTCACTGCTTAATTTGCACACAAAAAAAGGACTTGTTACCAATTTTGTTTCGATGGCTTCACGCCCACTTCAGTCAATGAAGAAGCTCATTCCCACCACTAGCACCAACCACTGCACAAAGGATACCTCTTGCTCACTGTCCTGCCTTCAAGCTTGACAGCTGGTGAACCATTATTGTTGTGGGACATACATTTCTGGCTCAGAAAGGATCATGCAAGTGAGCAAAACAATCTAGTCCTATTATTTTGTTTGGAGCTAAGGACGAATTCTACCCCCAAAAAGGTTTGAAAAACAATGGCAAAGGGTGACTTTTGCAAGGGGATTTCTACAATAAATGAACTTAAACTCCAGAGGTCATGAAGGGGCACCAATAAAATAATGCAATATTTTTGTGGTGTTTTAGGTCAACCTTATCTTACCTGCGTTATTGTGGCTTACCCTCAGGATGGGATGTACATTTTAGTTGGGTGCTTTGGTTCACAGAGCAGACATATTCTGAGAGAAACCTATAAAGGCATTGTGCAATGTGTTTTGTCTATCACAGAAAGCTTATATAGCAAGGGCTTCAATGTAAGAACCGTGGGCTAATTATGCCTATTAACTTAAGGTAAGTTGAAGCAAAAAGTAATTGGTCTAATTGAGTTTACCCTTTCCTCGTTGGATTACAGTATCCAGGTAAGTGTGATATATCTGAACTGACATAGAATTCCAAATTTGAGACTATTGCTTGAATTTGTAAATAACAATTTGTTAATTTTGCATATTCTTATCACATATTCATTCATGCATAAGATTAAGAGGCTGATGGGTTTGTATTTCCGTTTATTTAAAAACCTGCAATATTGCAAAAGCGACCAGCCCACAGGGCACGTTTCTCGACCTGGGAACTCATTGACCTTTTAGGAATCAAAAAACGCAAGGTATTTGACTCTATGACTTATGCATTATATATTTTGAGTAAGAATGAATTGATAGCTTTCAGCCCTAAAAAAGGTCTAGGCTGACGAGCACATGCGGTGAAACATGTGATGGCAGGAAAGTTTATTTTGCTGATGAGTGAAATATCTGCACTGGGCAAATACGTCTTTCATTAAGTTCTGAAACACATGGCAAAACCAGCACAACATCCTCTTACTCTAACAGTTGATGTAGCGGAAGCAGGTGGGTAATAATATTCATCTCTTACTAACCACACCAAACCCTATAATAACTACAATAACATATTCATAATGTCGGGCCCATAAGACATTATTCCACAAGTAACTGTAACAAAGGTCCTCCGACGGATCTTTGGTAGAGTTAAAAGGGACTGTGTAATTGAAATTACAATTATGCTAATTCCCCATGAGGACCTAGAATGAAGGAAATACGCTAAACAACATAATCCATAACATTAAACAAGTATTTATCAATCTCATGAATAAAGACAAACACCTTTTCTTTGATTATTTCTTGTTATTAGAATGAATGGTCAATTACAATGTCCAAATAGAATGACATCTCAGTACACAAATGTTACCGATTATCGCAATATGGCAAACAGTTTCAAATCACAATATCAGATTCATCAAGAATAGGGGAGAGAGAACAAGAGAGGGAAACAGCAGCAGTGAAAATACTTCACCTATGAACGGAAATTCTAGTGCTCTGCAAACATTAGAAGGAAACTATTCCCACGGCCGTTAGGAATAGTGAAGGCAGCACCATCAGCCGATGATGTGCAAAGTCTCAGGCAAGTTCAATGGATCAGCAGGTTTGCCAGCCAGAATATCAGGAAACAGCACAGCATGCAGCTCACATCACGAACGCAGGACGAGTCCCCAGAAGTCTTGAGAACAAGCCGCCGAACATCTTCCCACGAAAGTCTTTTATACATAGAAGCTTTCTTCTCTCGGTTAACATTGTATCTCTCTTCTCTCTCCATAAACATTTTCATTGGCTAAACATGATGGTGTGGCGGTCTTCTGACTATGACCTAACCATACTTTCTAAACACCCTTTGTTTAAACTATTCTCCAGCTTCCGAAGAAGGAAGTGGAAGTAACCTAGCTACAATTGTATTTTTACAAACGAAACAGTAACTTCTTAACATCCGTCTACTCTCGCTCAGACAGGAAAGAACACAATAATTTCAGACAGATTTAGGCTAATATCTACACTTTAGGAAGCAACTGGCAACACGTGAAGGCCTAAGCTAAGGACAGCATTTATTTTACAAAATCACAAGGACAGGAGTACGTGAACACATCCCCTAATTATTTCTAAAGCCTGTATTTTATTTAGCAAAACAAGAATTATTTCTAAAAATCCTGCTCTATACTTTCACGAACAATTATGCTTTCTCTTTGTCGTTTTTATTTCTCTGCAGCAAAAGAGACAGAATAACACGTATTAGAAAAATACATATAAACTATATTATTTCCATTTAGTCCTCATTGTGTTTCATTTCATTTCACTAAATAGAGCATGTCTGTCGTGCCTTTGCACATTTCTCACGTTGTACTTCATTTGTTTTAACGTTAGTAATTTTATCACCCGAACGTTATTATTTTAGTCTCTCTGACAGGTAGATTTCATTGAGCAGATTTTATTATGGAAAATCATGCTCCATCAATCCCCCATCTGATTGTTTCAGAAACCATCATAACCACCCATATCAAATTACTATCTGATATCAATTTCTAGAATGCAGTTTCATTCATTCTCATTTGTTTTAATCTTACACCTTCTAAATCTCGCATGACACGGTAATAAGCACCTTTCCGGTCTTCCATTTCTATTTCTTCTCGCTTTCTTTTTCTCGATTTTATCTTAACTTCTTTAGTCTTAATTCTGCAACATTTGTAAACCAAAAATATCATTAGTATGCCAGCAGCCACAGCAACTATTTGAGTTAGTATCCTCCCTAATAAGCTGTTAGCAAAAGTAGTAAACCAGTTACCTATAGAAGAGAAACCCTTACCAAGTTTCTCCTAAGCACCATCAACCTTCAGTTTTGCCAAATCTTCATGCAAATGAGTAATGTTGCTGATATATCCCTACAGATCTCTACTTTTGTCCGGAATATATGTGCAACATTGTTGAATTTTCAGCATACTACAGACTCCGCCCTCTTTTGCCAATATTACATCTAGGGCAAGTCTATATTGCAAAACCATGGTCCTCATAGCAACCATTTCTGTATCAACCATCAGAAACCCACCAGCAGTATCCGTTGATAAACGATCAACTACTGTAGACAATTTTTGAATCTTTTGTGAATTAAGGATCACCCCAACTGAAGGTATCAATGCTCTAAAAATATCTCCCACAAGTTCTGCAACACTCAAACCCCTTTTAATGCGTGTTAGACTTTTTTCATTGGTTCCAGTTTTATCATTTACATGGTAAATTTTAGGAAAAACAATACCCATATAACAACACCCATACCAATGTGGTGGCAACCTATAATAGGCATTCTTACCACACACAAAATAAACACCAGGGAACACAGGATCAGTTCCTCCTCTCAATCCCAGCCCCCTGAGATTAGAAATGTATGCTCACATTCACTGGAACCAACAAAATGGTTATTATATTCAGTTTTCTGCCTTAGCAAGCAAAGCTTTCCTGTATGAGGCCAATCTAAAGTCATTGCAACGAAAGTCTCACCCTTTTTGTAATTACCTTCCTTATGTGCCCATGGTGGTTCTCTACTCTTTTGATCCAAAGCTCTGCACTTAAAATCTCTACGCCTATCTTCCACTGTATTAATAAATTCTATTTCTACACTATGTAATTTACATGTTAAATTATTATGGTGTGCGTATACTGTATCTATCGATTTAGTAGTATGGAAAAAATCTCCCATATATTCTGCATATCTTGCACTATACACTATATTCATATTCTTTCTAATAGGAACTTCTGAAAATATTAGATCATAATTTGAATAATAATATTGAAATGACTCCTTTCCATAAAACAAGCTGGTTAATACACTACACAAAATACCATATGTTAGTGGAAGGTGGTGATAAGTCACCCCTTCAGACACAGACGAGGGTAATTGCATACACATCCCTTGCATCCATAACATCCACGTACTCATAAAGGAGCTTAGTGAATACATTTAACGAGAAGTCATTAATAGACTTGTCAACATGAAGAACACTCCCAGTTAGTTCCTTAATGTTAATTTCTGGATCCTCTCTCAGATCTCTTTTAGTATCTATATTTACATGCTCATTATTGTTAGTTGATGTAGTATTAACAATTTTAACAAACATAAAATGTGGTAATACAAATGTTAATACCAACCATACAAACATTGTCACAAGGACACATGAACAACAGATGTTAAAACACCTTTGCCTAAATGATCTATGATTCTTTTTACCAGTCTCATTTCTAGTCCTATCCATTCTAACTAAAACATTATTAATTTAACTAGATTAGCTTTAGTCTGTGTACCCCACTCTTTTTAAGCCTTCAGCTCTTCAACACCATTTTTTTAGTTCTTCTGAGCTTTTCTTCATTTATTTTCATAAATATCCTCTCTCTTTTTCTGCACCCTTTTCAAAAAGACAGTTCACTAAGGGTGGCTTGTACAAACAACTACTTTTTGAACAGAAATCAAGAAATTCTTTTTCCCATTCATTTGAACAAGGAGTTACCAAGTATGTCCATTCTGGTGCTGTACATTTTCTATTCGGTACCTTCGTTCTCTTTGTTCTTTGTACTCGATCCTCTTCTTCTTCTGCTTCACTCTGTTCTTATTGGCTCGATATTTCAATCACAGTTTCTGGTACTTTTCTGTTAAGAGTGTATTTTACTCTTTTTACTCCTTTTGGCCACTTACCATCATTCTTTGTCCTTTTTCCATTTTCATTTTCAATTTCACTTGAAACAGTCTTTGTGCTTTCTTTCAATGTCTCTCTTTTCCTTTTTTCTTTATTGTTATCCACAGGAATCACTTCATTTTCAGCATTGACAATTACTGCATCAATTTCATTCGTCCCAGTAACTTGTGCCCACTCTACTTCATTCTCAACTTGCCTGGGAACGTCTCTTTGTTCTCGACGATCTTCTTCTGCAAGTTCTTTTCTTTCAAGTGGATTTGGGACTCTTCATGTGTGACTTGCATAAATCCAATTTGGTAAGCCTCCACATTTGACTGCAGTAGTCGTCACCAATATTATCTGGTAAGGCCCGTGCCAACGTGGCTCTAGGCAGTTCTTCCTCACGTGTTTTTCACAACGACCCAGTCCCCAGGACACAGGTCATGTCCTTGTTCTTGCTGTGTTGTTGTTGCAACTTCTCCAACCTGGTGAGACACAGAACGTACCACATCAGCCAATCCTTTGCAATAATCCAGCACCAAATCATCAGTTATATTCATTAGCTGATTTGCTGGGACTGTTGGCTGTCTCATAGCCCTGCACATCACAATTTCATGAGGGGACAGTCCTGTTCTCTTGTCTGGAATACTTCTCAAGCTCATTAACACTAATGGAAGTGCGTCAGGCCATTTCAGTGTTGTGGATGCACAAACTTTTGCCAATCTTGATTTAATTGTGCCATTTACCTGTTCTACTACTCCTGAAGCCTCAGGTCTATAGGCACAGTGCAACTTCTGTTCAATTTGTAATACTGCACAAATCATCCGAATTATTTCATTATTAAAATGTGTTCCTCTATCTGATTCTAAAGAGACTGGAAAACTGAACCTAGGAATTATTTCTCTGAGAAGCAATTTAGCAACTGTTAAACTGTCATTTCGTCTTGTTGGATATGCTTCAACCCAACGAGAAAACAGACAAACAATCACAAGAACATATTTTAGTCCCTGGCAAGGAGGCATCTCTATAAAATCTAATTGCATGCGTGTAAAAGGACCTGCGGCCTTTCCAATCCGTCCCATGCTTACAACTGTTTTTTTTCCTGCATTCTGTTGCTGACATACAGCACACCTCTGATAGAGACTTTCTGCAATAACCCTTAATTTGGGGTTATACCATGTTTGGCGAAACAACCTAATCATTGCATCTCTGCCTATGTGTGTTGGTTCATGGAAGACTCTTGCCATTTGTGACAATAGACTGTTTGGCATTACTGGTCTGCCATCTGTATAAACCCAAACTTCATCATCTGCTCTGCGGTTGCAACCTGACTTAACCCAACCTTCTTTTTCTGAATCATTTGCTTCTTCTTGAAGCTCTTTCACTTCATCCCATGTTTCAACAGATGAGAACATTAAACGGCATTCTGCTTGGCCAATTTGATCATTTTGTTGGTCCATATCAATCGAATACATTTTCAAAGCACAAAATCGTGCAATCTCATCAGCATATCTGTTACCTAGTGTGATATATTCACACCCAGAATAATGTGCTGAACATTTCACCACCCCAATTTGTGCCGGCAATTGTAATGCCATCAGTAGATCTTTTACACACTCTCCGTTTCATATTGGTGAACCCGAAGAGGTCAAAAATCCACGTTGAGACCACAATTGCCCAAAATCATGGACAACACCGAAGCCATATTGGCTGTCAGTATAAATCGTAACTCTCATTTCTTTTGTTAAGCAACAAGCTCTAGTAAGAGCCACCAACTCAGCCACCTGTGCAGAACTCACTCTCTTCAACCATGATGCTGCAATTATTTTGCCACTGTGCATATTGCATATGCGGCTCATAAACATCCCTCTGAATCTCTCAAGCATGATCCATCCACAAACAAAACAACATCTGACTCAACCAATGGGGTATCTTTGATATCAGGTCTTGGTTTGGTACATAATTCAATCAGATCCAAACAATCATGTTCCGCTTCATCCAGAACCATTTCACAACCTGGAGTTGGTAGTAATGTTGCAGATTCAAGGTTGTACACCTTGCTATAGTCACATTTTCTGCTCCTAAAATCACTTGCTCATATTCTGTTAACCGACTGCTCGTAAGATACTGAGTCTGAGTTCGTGTTAACAAAATCTCAACTGAATGTGGCACATACACTTTCAAAGCATGTCCCATCACAATCGACTCACTCTCCTCAAGACTCACGCAAGTAGCAGCAATTGCTTTCAAACAACCTGGAAGAGCTGCAGCAACTGGATCCGTGTAGCTGTGTTAGAACTGATAATGCACAACCATCTCGTTCATTACAGAACAATTCAAAATCTTTATCAAAATCTGGCATTCCCAATGCTGGTGCTCGACATAAGCTGTCTCGCAACACCAAAAACGCCTTCATGCTTTCCACATCAAGGTGTATTGGATCTGTGACATCTTTGTGTGTCAATTTTTGTAATGGCTTGGCAATCAGTGAAAAATTCATAATCCACTGCCTGCAATATCCGACCATCCCCAAAAACATCCGAACTTCCTTCTGTGTTTTTGGTGGATCCATTCGCATGATAGCATTGATCCGATCTTGAGAAACTCCTTTCTCAATGACATGGCCTAAATACAGTACTTCTTTTTTACAAAACTGCAATTTTGCTGATGACACTTTATGCCCACCTACTGCCAAATGGTTCAATAAAGCAATTGTATCTGTCACACAGTCTTCTTTTGTTTTCGATGCCACCAAAAGGTTATCAATGTATTGTACTAGGACTGAATCATTAGGCATCACCAATGACTCCAAACATTTCTTCAGATTCTGATTAAAGATAGAAGGACTCTCTGTATACCCTTGAGGAACTCGGCACCATGCCAAGACACGACTCCCGAACCGGAACGCAAATAAATATTGGCTATCCGGATGTAAGGGTATTGAGCAAAATGCTTGACACAAATCAATTACTGAAAACCACTCTGCATCACATGGGATCTGATATAAGATCACTGCTGGGTTTGGCACAATCGGACAACAAGGTATAACAATTTGGTTAACCTTTCTCAGATCCTGTACGATCCTATATTTCCCATTCGGCTTGCGAATTCCCATTATAGGCGAATTGCATGGACTTCCAAGGATTTCTTTCAAAATTCCTTGTTCAATCAACATGTCGATCACAGGTGTTACTCCTGCAATTGTTTCAGGACTCATTTTGTACTGTTTTATTCTTGGGAACTCTGCATCAGGCTTCACTGTAATCTGAATTGGAGCTACTCCTTTCATCAGTCCAATATCTTTCCCTGTAAAATCCCACACATCTGTCAACACCGTTTCTCTCAACTCAACAGGCAAATCATTCGCTGTAAGTAATGGAAACAATTCATTCACTTCTGTTCCCTGCCTGGACATTTTGAATATAACATCTTCATCCTTCGTATGAAATACTATTCCATCTGGGGTACAATAAATAGAACAGTTCATCTTACACAGCAAGTCCCTACCTAAAAGGTTAACTGGACTTGTGTCACAAACAACTAATTTGTGCAATTCTTGAAAATTACCAATTTGAACCTTCATAGGTCTCGTTATTGGTGTTTTGATCAACTTATTGGATACTCCTACAACTTGGATACTTTCTCCCGAGAGGGGTAGGTTTGGAATTTCCACAGTTCTTACAGTGGAATGGGTAGCACCAGTATCTACAAGGAATGTGATAGCATTACCATCAACCTCGGCATCCACATAGGGACTGGACTGATCTACCTCCAGAGATGCGCCAAGAACGCACTCTTCCTCCCCCCTCAGGCACCGTCATTGTGATGTATCTGAGTCATCTTCATCCACCTGCATTAAATATTGCGAGACCACCTGAACATTTGAATTTACTCGACCATTTGTTTGATAATCCACATTCGTATTGTACCTTTGCACTTGACCATTCACATCCTGATTTGGCATAGGGGCCTGTGGTATTTGTAAATTCTGACCTCTGTTTTGTACTCACACTGTTGTATTCTGATTTTGCTCCTGACCTATTTGAGTTTGATTCATCTGATTCAGGTAACCTTGATTCTGCACCTGCACTTGTTCATAATTTCCTGACTGACCTGTACTATTTATCACACTTCTACACTCGCGTGTCCAATGTCCAAATTTTTCGCAATTGTGACAAGGATATTTCTTCTTCAAATCCTCTCTATCACCACCAAAATTACCTCTACCTTTCCCTTGACCCATCGGGATCATTTGTGTCACAGTATTGCCATTTGTAACTACACCTTTCATCCCAGTAGTAGTCTGTCCATTCTCAACAAAATCTCCACTTATATAACCCCCTTTCTTTGCCATTTTCATTTGTGCCACCATCAATTTCTCTTTTAACTTTTTATGTCTCATTTCTATGTCGTCTCCACAATATTTTGCATAACGAAGTATTTCATCTATTGTTTTACTCTGCCAACAAATTAGATGTTGCTGAATCATGGCACTTATTTCAGGCCTCAAGCCATACACAAACCTATATACAAAATGTCCCATATCTTTCTCTGTGATATTCTCTATCCCACTAAGGGGCCGATTCCGATCTCGGCCGGTAGGGCTCCGAATCGGATTCGGCTTAACCGGATCCGATTCGGAGCCCTATTTCCCGACCGATTCGTACGCGCGTCCGGACGAGCGAGTACGATGCGAAATCGCCGACCGACTCGTTCGGGCGTCCCAACCGCTCCGACCGACTTGTTCCCGGGTCGAACCGCACCGACCGACTCGCTCGGACACGACTCGCACCGCGCAATGGAGACGTTCCCCGGCCGGGTAAGTACGATGCGCGCCGCGAGCAGTCCGACGACACGCGCCGTCTGGCTCGAAAGAGCAGTCGGAGCCGCACTTTGGGGGTCCGTGTCGGACCCCCCTGTATGCGTAGCCGCGCGAGTCGCACACAGGGGGGACCCATGGGTCCCTCCTACCTGTGCGTGTACGGCGCAAGTTGCTTCGCCGCGTACCCGCTGTAGGGGGCGCCCTTGTTCGCCTCGCACCCATTGAGGCAATGGGAGCCCGCGTACGCGTTGTACGACCGGCTCCCATTGACTTCAATGGGAGTCCGACCGACTCGAGTACGATTGCATACGGACGCATCGTACTCGTTCGGTCGGACTGCACGGGTCCGATTCGGTCGGAAATCTCTCCGGTTCCGGCTCGGTCGGAGAGATTTCCGGCCCGAATCGGAATCGGCCCCTAAATTGTTTAAACACTTGAAGAAGCCTCTCATAATATGCATGTACTGATTCTTTTAATTCCTGTGTCGTTCTATCAATCTTCACCCAGTCTGTTACCTTCGGAGAAATCTTTCCCTTCACATATGTAATAACCTGATTATATTTTTTCATCACCTCTTCTGAGGGTGCTCCTGTTTTGGGATCTCTTGGATATTCTTTATTTGGCCAGTCTACAGCAATTTTACACTCAATCCATAAATCTGCTGGAACAACTATATCAAAAAGACCATCCAAGTTTACCCACAAGACTTTTGAAACTTTCACAAATCTTTCTACTTGCCTATACCACTCAACAGGCTTTTCTCTCAGCCGAGGAAAATCATTTGTAAATGACAATATGTCTTGTTGCGACCAAGGTATATGAACCCTACCACCTCCTGGTACTTCTCTCATTGGATATGCTGAGGCAGCATCAACTGTCACTGATTCTTTCTCAGTTTCTCTCACAGGATACAATGGCAAAGCAACATTCCCCTTTGCATTTTCATCTTCCTTCTTTTTAGCCCATCTTCCTTTCCATTTCTAACTCTTCCCAACGTCTCAATGTGTTAATCAACTCTTTGATCTGCAATCGTTTTCCTGAAACATTCAGATTTTCTAAATCCTTATCTGTGAAATCCAATCTATATGTCTTTTGTAATGCTTTCGACTTCTCAATGTCAACTCCATACATTTGAGCAACTTCTGCAAAGGTCTCATGTAAGCCTCTTGCTTTTCTCGTAATATTTTTACACCAAAAAAATAACTCATCATCCTGATATCTGCTCAATCTTTCAGGACTAATAGTACCTGCAATCATTTCTTCTAAATCTCCCTTCAATTTGCTCACATCTATATATGCGTCCTTATTCTGCCCACTACAGTCAGGTGCAATCTCTCTAATCCACACATCTAATTCTTCTGGTGATGGACCCACCGATCTCTGTACATCTTCACCCGTATCACTTCTTGACCTGCTAGGTGTCTGTTGATTTGTTCTCCTATCAATCTGCATTAACTTCTTGGGATCTAATTGTATATTTTGTCTAGGAGTTTCAATCTCCCTTGAACCTTCACTTGCATTTGTAACGTTATTTCCACAAACTTGCGTTAATTCTCTGCAGTCCGTATGAGAATGCTCATTATTTCTCACTGGAACCGTTAAAGCATGCACTTGTGTAAGTCTCTGACCCTCATTGTATACTGGAACTATTGGACCAATTGTTACCGGAACTGACAACACATCTGGGTTAATTGTCGGATTCATTCTCTCTAATTCTTCTCTATGTACATTTTGAATCTGTCTTTCATTATTAGATGGCCTATGCTCTGTCTCTTCAATTTGAATTAAAGGAGCAGTCGGTGAAACACTCGGAACACTCACATCCTCACTAGTCTGTTCCTCTTGATAAGGAGGAGGTCTATTCATCAATAACTCATTTAGGAAATCTTCATCAATATCATCTGTACTAGCATTTAGTCCTTGTTGTTCAGTATTTTTCTTTTTCTCTTTACACTTTCCTCCTTTAGTCTCATCAGCCTCTCTAACAGGGAATAATCCATTTGTTTCTATAACAGTACCTCTTCTCCATATTGTCTTGTGATCGTACCATTTTGCTTCTGAGTATCTGCTCACTGTATTCTTGTACCTATTTTGCTGTCTATCTCTTACTCTCTTATATGCTTCGTAATCCCACTCTTCAAGAGCTTCATATTGCATAGGTCTCGGATTTGGGCTTAAGTCATTCATTCGTCTCCTAAGATTCTCTAAAATCTTGGTGTCAAAAGTACCGTACTCTGGAAATGCTAAATCACCATCTTGTTCTGTATATTTCTTCCAATTTTCTAACCAAGTACATGTATGATTTCCCCTTTCTATCGCCATAAATGCTGCGGGCGATCCATCTGGAGCTATCGGAGTACCTTTTCTAATCACTATGGGTTGATCTTTACTAAATAAGGTTTTTAACAACTTTATTAGTTTCATATTTCTTTCTCAAATCTAAAGCTCGTATTAATAAATAAATCTACAAATCTCACTTCCGTATTATGTTCTTTTACTTCCTATCAAAGTTATCTTTCGCTGTCCAATCTCAGCGCGACTCACACTAACTAACCAATAGCAGCACGGCACCCTTTTGACGTATCCTCACTACTGTCCAATACCAGCGCGGCACCTTTCCCGTTAGTTCTACTCCTTCTACTGACCCTCCCTTTACAAAATCAGCGTCAATGGTTTCAAGTCCTTTACTAGCAATAAACATAAAACACAGCTTGTCTGCTCCACTAAAAGGGAAAAAATTCAAAAGTATTTACCACATATTCTAAGAGAGATCTCTACACTCCAGCAAATAAAACCTCGACCAGCGTGATTCTTAATTGCTCTCTAACAAGCGGAAAATTCTCAGGACTTCTTCAGTTGCGCCTCTGAAGTGACCCAAATAAACCTCCACTACTTCATTCAACAAAGTTCCCTGTACGATACTTTCAGTTCGGCGACCGCCTAGTACCGTATTACCAGCAGACAATGCACATAAAGCTTAGTGTATGCCACACTAAGACAGCCCGTAGGCTTATCCCGGGATCTTAGGCCAACGGCGGACCCGTCAATTCCATTGAGATTCTACAAACCTCAACGTG
This sequence comes from Calotriton arnoldi, assembly GCA_963921515.1. NCBI lineage: Eukaryota > Metazoa > Chordata > Amphibia > Caudata > Salamandridae > Calotriton > Calotriton arnoldi. Next base: position 1,098,127 of record CAWUFW010002294.1, read on the forward strand.
ACAATTCCATTGAGATTCTACAAACCTCAACGTGACATAAAAGCACAAAACAACAAATATCTCATCGTCAACGTCTAAGTCAGTCTGTTGACTTCGTCTATTGAGAAACACAGTAATTTTAATCTAACTAACCATCCGATGCAATTACCAAAACTGATGTAGCGGAAGCGGGTGGGTAATAATATTCATCACTTACTAACCACACCAAACCCTATAATAACTACAATAACATATTCATAATGTCGGGCCCATAAGACATTATTCCACAAGTAACTGTAACAAAGGTCCTCCAAGGATCTTTGGTAGAGTTAAAAGGGACTGTGTAATTAAAATTACGATTATGCTATTTTCCCATGAGGACCTAGAATGAAGGAAATATGCTAAACAACATAATCCATAACATTAAACAAGTATTTATCAATCTCATGAATAAAGACAAACACCTTTTCTTTGATTATTTCTTGTTATTAGAATAATGAATGGTCAATTACAATGTCCAAATAGAATGACATCTCAGTACACAAATGTTACAGATTATCGCAATATGGCAAACAATTTGAAATCACAATATCAGATTCATCAAGAATAGGGGAGAGAGAACAAAAGAGTGAAACAGCAGCAGTGAAAATACTTCACCTATGAACGGAAATTCTAATGCTCTGCAAACATTAGAAGGAAACTATTCCCACGGCCATTAGGAATAGTGAAGGCAGCACCATCAGCCGACGATGTGCAAAGTCTCAGGTAAGTTCAATGGATCAGCAGGTTTGCCAGGCAGAATATCAGTAAACAGCATGGCATGCAGCTCACACCACGAACGCAGGACGAGTCCCCAGAAGTCTTGAGAACAAGCCACCGAACATCTTCCCACGAAAGTCTTTTATACATAGAAGCTTCCTTCTCTCGGTTAACATTGTATCTCTCTTCTCTCTCCATGAACATTTTCATTGGCTAAACATGATGGTGTGGCGGTCTTCTGACTATGACCTAGCCATACTTTCTAAACACCCTTTGTTTAAACTATTCTCCTGCTTCCGAAGAAGGAAGTGGAAGTAACCTAGCTACAATTGTATTTTTACAAACGAAACTGTAACTTCTTAACATCCGTCTACTCTCGCTCAGACAGGAAAGAACACAATAATTTCAGACAGATTTAGGCTAATATCTACACTCTAGGAAGCAACTGGCAACACATGAAGGTCTAAGCTAAGGACAGCATTTATTTTACAAAATCACAAGGACAGGAGTACGTGAACACATCCCCTAATTATTTCTAAAGCCTGTATTTTATTTAGCAAAACAAGAATTATTACTAAAAATCCTGCTCTATACTTTCATGAAGAATTATGCTTTCTCTTTGTCGTTTTTAATTCTCTGCATCAAAAGAGACAGAATAACACGTATTGGAAAAATACATATAAACTATATTATTTCCATTTAGTCCTAATTTCATTTCACTAAATAGAGCATGTCTGTCGTGCCTTTGCACATTTCTCATGTTGTACTTCATTTGTTTTAGCGTTAGTAATTTTATCACCCGAACGTTATTATTTTAGTCTCTCTGACAGGTAGATTTCATTGAGCAGATTTTATTACGGAAAATCATGCTCCATCACAGTAAAAGTCTCGGAACACGAAGAAATGTATAATACATTCTTGTGTGATAAGAAAAACAAGATAAGTGAATTGTTGCTTACTAAGATAGGCAATAGACACAAACTTGGCCAAATTTTGTTTATTAAGGCATTCCACACTAAACACTTTTCGCTGTTTAAACTTAGTACAGTTTAAGCTGGAAAAAATTAATATGTCACTTGCGAATTAGAAATTATGGTACCCTCAAAATCTAAGACTCATGGGCAGGCAAATATCCTACAAATAGAGGTTACTAACAGACACTCACCTGAGTCAGTTCAGTCTCCACACAATGCCAAGTCCAGTTATTATGCCCCTCCTCCTCAAAGGTAGTCCACTGTCGGTACTCCATGTGTGCCAGGCCCAATTACTACCCAGCCCTGCCATCCTGCTCATGGGATCAGAGCAAATGGGTTGGAGGCCCAAGATAGGGGAGAAGCCCAGAGAGAGAGCAATGCAGCAGGCTATCTTTGGCACCATGCCCCTCACAGGTATCTGAGGCGAGGCAGCTACACTATAATGCAGCCATGCTAGTGCTGGCGAAGGAATCGAAGAGGATAGGGATGCAACCAAGGCTGTAGCAAGCAGGGGCCAAGCAGATTTAGTGACACACTGGCGCAGTGTTACAAGGGCCAGTGCCCAGCTGCAAAGGTTGAAATCACTGTACTGCAGCTGTGCATGGTTCACCCCACCCCAATGCACAAGCAAGGGACAGGAGTAGAACAACAACATGTTTACGCAGGCAGTCTGGATCTTGTAATGTTTTGCAGGGTTGCTGTGACATTATCACATTGAGTCCAATTCAGGGGCCGGCACCCCGTGCCTAGTGAGGCATATATGAGCTTTTGCCAGGGTTTAGGTCTGGTTATATAGCTTAATTGGAACAGGACTGGCAGCAGTAGCAACGGACTCTGATGGAACCTGCCACTAACGAGCTTCCCAAAAGCCCCATTGTGAATAGATAAATACCAGTAGAGACCGGTTGCTCAGAATAACCGATGAAATACAGTAAAGTGCAGGCTGCCTCAGGGATTCAGGCGAGTTAGAAATTATACCCTATTGTGGAGGGAGCCAGCAGAAGAATATTTTGGTATTGGAGAAACACAGTGAAGACAGCTGACAAGGTTCCTCCGCCAAGATACTGTCTCTCATGTCCTGTATTTTACCCAACAAAGTTTGGAATATGGTTTTACATGTTCCATTACAATTATCTGCCAAGAAAAGCTAGCATGTGAGGTGTTAGCTGAAAAAACAAGACTCAGTAAAAATGTGAAAAATATCATAGGCAATTTCTTTCAATTTGGTGAAATGTGAGGAGTGTGCTTGGGTTTTCTTGTAGAATTGGGGGTGATTTTTATTGTATTGCTTTATAATGTATCACCATGGAGGTGATGGGAAGGACAGTAGCTGAAGGCAATGTTCTCATTTCCGCCATGTCAACCTGATGCAATACTTGGAAATACATAATACTTTGAGAGGGCGCTGCTTCACAGGAGCACTGAAGTTCCATTGCCTTGGCACTCTGCACTCACTGTGGATTAAGGATATCATATCGCTCATGTTGTCAGAAATCACAATAATCTTAGAGAAATTGTGCATCATTTTCACAATGTCATGTCAGAGAAGAAATGGTCTAAGAATCAACAAATTTATAGCTGCCAAACCGGTGTTATGCTGCTGTCTTAGTCAAAATGATGGAAGCAGGAAAAGTCTCCTTCCACCACATTGTCTCTTTTTTACCCTGATATGTCATTTACTAATAAAAATGAAAGTGGAACTTATTCTGGGAGGAAATACTAGAAGGTTTGAAGGATGCCTCATTATGCAAACTAGAAAGCGCAATGGTCTCTGGGATCCAAGTATTGGGCATGCATGGAGAGGTGTAGACAGCAGGGTAACACATTGAAAGCTGATTCAATCATGCACTGTCAAGGCACCAACCTTCCAAGCACTTTGTCTCACCCTTGCATATGTAGGGTGCACATATAGCTGGGGTCTGCGTTACAACACGGTTCGGGCTTGGCTGGCTGGAGCTTGTCTGCCTCTGAGAGCCTTTGAGAGCCTGAGATGGGCTCAGGGCCTGCACCCCAGCTCAAAATCATGGCTTCTTTTGGCCTAATAAGAGTATTTAGAATCTGGGCCTTTTTAAATGAGTGCAGCTTCTGCTCAGGTGGCCAACCCTGATTTCTCTTCCTCATCCTTCCTCCTTCATGGGATGCATTTGTTCAGAAGTAGACAGTGTCCCTGTGTTAGAAATGGGGTTTCTGGTTAGCTAGAGTATGCACTTAAGCCAGGCAGAACCCACCACTCGAGTCAGGGCAAGTCAATTACACACCAAAGATAACCTGTGCTCACCCTCTGGTAGCTTGGCACAAAGCAGGCAGGCTTATCATCAGAGGCAATGTGTAAAGCGTTTGTTAACACACTCACCTAGTAACTCAATGAGTACAGTACAAAAGAGACTCCATATAACAAATAGACTTCTATAATATATACACACACATTAGGACCACAATGATTAGAATGCAGTATAAATCCTTCCAGATATGTCTGTACACAGATAGTACTTGTTATCCTGATCAAAACAAGATCAAAACAACAGGAATCCAATTAATACCTTTCGAGATATATGCGTTTTAAAAGCAGGTATACAAATTAAAGCACCTGTGCGCTTCTCTACAGAAGTTTACAGTTCCGCCGGGGATCGGAACCTCAGCTTCCTAAGGTAACAAAGAAAACTGTATTCTCCAACGGTGCGAGCAAAAGGGCAGACCGTTCTACCTGGTTATGGCAGGCTGCGAAAATCACCTCAGGCAGGCCGCCCGTTAACCCAGGTAAGCGATGGTGATCCAGTAGGTCTCAGGGATGCCAATGCTGTCCATTGATGCTCCTGATCTCTGGGTTGAGCCCCCGAGGGTGCTGAGCCTCACACAGATCATGGACGGCAGCCTGATCACAAGGGGTTGGAAGGGCAAATGCAGCGTCTTCCCTCAGCTCACACGTGCAGTGATTCCAGGCGCGCTGCACTGCATTGGAGATCCGATGCACGTTTACACTAAAAACTGGGGTAAGGGCACTGTTGTGGTGAACTCCCAACGATCTGGTCCCACACCTCTGAGTTGTGGAGGTCATCCCCAGGCAATCTGTCTCCTCACATCTCCACACTGTGGTGGCGCCGCCTCAGCTGCGCTCCTGTTGTCACTGCAACAGGGGCGCACTGGCGGGGCTTCAGTTGGCGTTGCAGCATCCGTAATTACTCAGGGCACTCGGCCTCTGCCCACAGGTGCAGTGATTCCAGGTGCCGAGCATCCCTCTGGTGATCTGTTGCATGTTTACATCAAAAAAGGGGGTGAGGGCACATTTGTGGCGATCCGGTCCCACACCTTCAGAGTTGTGGAGGTCGGCACCAGGCAATCTGTCTCCTCATCTATCCACACTGTGGTAGTGCCACCTCAGCTGTGCTCCTGTTGTCACCACAACAGGGGGGGGGCACGCTGGCAGTGCTTCCCTTGGCATTTTGGCATCCGTGGTTACTCTCGGCACTGTGTCTAGACAGCAACACTAGCACTCTGATCAGTGCTACAGCTGTCCCAGCAACATGCAGGATCCAGGCAAAAGGGTGAACACTTGCGCTCCAGTACTAAACCACACAAGCTGGAGAACAGGCAATCTATTTCGCAATCGGGCACAGGCCATTCATAGTCAGGCAACCGGAGTCCCACAGCTGGTTTTGGTTGCCTACTGAAATCTATTAAGTCCTTGACATTCCAAAAGAATGGGGGGGCAAGCCATCAAGCCCCTGGAGAGCACTTGTGGGGATCCAAAGTAGACAGCAGGTAGCAGGCCAGCACATAAAGGCCAGTTGCAAAGTGGCAGTCCCTCCTGCAGCCCAACAGTCAGCAGGCAGCAGACCAACACAGCATAGCAGCTAACAAGAATGGCGGCTCCTCCTGGCAGCACAGCAGTCCTCCTGGTAATGTGCAGATGTAGAGCCAGCAGCTGCTGGTTGGCAGTCTAACACAGTGTCTAAAAACATGGGATCAGAGCCCCAATACTTATACTCAAAAATGCCTTTGACGAAGGTGTTACTTCAATCCCTTTCAACCCAGCCTTGGCTCCAGACAATCAGTAGGGGGTATATCATCCTTTTATGTGAGGTCAGGACACCACTTATTCAAATGTAAGTGTGAACCACCTCTTCCTCTCTCAGCCCAGGAAGACTATCAGTATGCAGATGAATGCAGATGTATCCCCTGTCACACCCAGGCATTCCTGTGTTGTGGCCATCTAGAAGGTATGCACAAACTGTAGCTATCACCCAGTCCAGACGTGTATTGCAGTCAGGCTGCAAAGCACAAAGGGGCTTATTTACAAACCCTTTACGCCACCTGTGCGTCACTTTTAATATGGGAAAATGTGACGTACCGGCTACGCAAGGGGCTTGTAAATAAGCACCAAAGAGTCATAAGCACAGAAAAATGCCCATTTTCTAAGAGTAGGAGGGTATAGCTGCCTACAAGGGATTTATTGAAACTGTAACAATTATAAAGAATTCTAAGTATGGGTTTGTTCAGTGGTATCTAATAACACTCAACGGAGTAAATCGAAATTAATTGTGTAAAATAGATTGGTAAATCAATTACAACAACTGGGTGATCAATTGTAGAAAAATATATTTCAAATGTCATAAAAATAACAGACAATAACACATAATCAATGAAACATGTATATAGGGGTACAAAGAATACACTGACAAAACTAAGCTAACATTAACAACAGAAAACAAATAGGTTGAATATAGGAAGGTATCTTAATTGTCAATGTATATATCCATCTCCATTCAGTGAAACAATGAGTGTGTCCTATGCATAGGTCCAACACTCAGAGATAAATTAATTTTAACAATTGCTAAAGAGAAGAACGGATTAGTCATCGACGTTTCGGTCTTCATTGTAACAAATCATTGAGACCATCTTCAGGACCAATGTAATTCTTATGTAATTTCTTGACCCCTTGGTCAACAAAGAATAATTCAGTAGATGACTGGGATTCACATAAACAGTATCTCCAGTGTCAAGAGGGAACAAAGGAATGAGCTTGCTTAACCTCTTGATCTGTATAGAGAAATTGAATTTCTTTTTAGTGTGGCCGCGGCGCCTGTCTCACGGATGTGATGCGAGTTCCGATTTAGTTGGAACATCATGCCGTGTCCTGAATATGGTCTCAATGATTTGTTACAACGAAGACCGAAACGACGATGACTAATCCATTCTTCTCTTTAGCAATAGTTAAAATTGATTTATCTCTGAGTGTTGGATCCTATGCATAGGACACACTCATTGTTTCACTGAATGGAGATGGATATATACATTGACAATTAAGATACTTTCCTATATTCAACCTATATGTTTTCTGTTGTCAATGTTAGCTGAGTTTTGTCAGTGTTTTCTTTGTACCCCATATAAATGTTTCATTGATTATGTGTTATTGTCTGTTATTTTTATGACATTTGAAATACATTTTTCTACAATTGATCACCCGGTTGTTGTAATTGATTTTACCAATCTATCTGACACAATTAATTTCGATTTACTCCTTTGAGTGTTATTAGATGCCACTGAACGAACCCATACTTAGAATTCTTTCTACTTTTTATGGTTTCAATGAATCCACTGTAGGCAGCTTTACCCTCCTAATTTCAATACCCAAGCCCACAAGGGTTGATTGGGCTGCCAAATCATTTATCACATTTTCTAAAAGTGGCATTTCTGAAATATCAATGTAAAATCCAACTACACCAGTTAGTAGGATTTATCACCACTATTCTAAATATTCCAAACATGGCAATGCCACTCCTTTCTGATCCGGAATTACCACTTAAAAGTATATAGGGAATTCCCAATGCTAGCCTGTGAGAGGAATAGGCCTCACAGCAGTGAAAAATGAAATATGTTGTTTGTCACTACCAGGACATGCCGCATATAAGAGAATATGTCCTACTTATCAAAAACAAGCATCCTGGGATCGGTTTTGGGTAACACACCTCATCAGCCAGGTTAGCTTGAATCCAGTGGCAAAGTGAGTTAAAGAACGATGATGGATTCAACCAAGATCTATGACTGGGGGTGATTGTCTGAAAAGTTTCAGCGCTCCGTCCATCATCTCCTTGTGTTTGCTTTGTTCGCCCTAAGTTGGCAGGGTATGCCCAGACATGGGTCCTTTGCTCACTTTGCCACTGGATTCAAGCTAGCCTTGCTGAAACGGGTCCCAGGATGCTTGTTTCCAGTCCAGGGAAGGCCTGGCTTAGCAGTTCGGGCTGGACTGTTCCCATGAGGCACAGGGTCAAGACTGCTTTGCATATGGCTAGGTCTGAACTGGGGTGGCGAAGTAAGCTAAAGAACGATGATGGATTCAACCCAGATCTGTGACTGGGGTGAGTGTCTGAAAAGTTTCAGTGCTCCGTCCATCATCTCCTTGTGTTTACTTTTACCTACTACACCATCTCATCCTATCCTGAGCAACCAATGGGACAGAGTGGTCTGACAAATTTGGTGATGTCAACGGGTTTAAACCCAGAATTGATAGTGTATAATTGTCAAAATTTTGAACTAAGGGGCGTCTCCCCTCTACCCATCTTGCGCTACAGAGACTGAGGATTGGGACCTCCAGAAACAATGCAAACTGTGACAAAATACTGCGTTTTGCTGCCAGTTGGTATGCTAACGTAGTGGAACCTTTTCAGATGAAAGGGTTCGCATCAGAGCAGCTGTGGCATTGAGGCTGCATTGCGGACAGAGGCAGATGATTCTGTCTATGAACTGGAACTGGCCACTTGGAATTTACTGAACTTGCCTAATAGGGTTGGTAAGAGGGTCAACTGATTTCCCTACTAATTCCTTTTCCTTAGATAAATCTCCCTCGGCTGAGGAAGATTGGTGCCTTCATATTTGAATCTCACAGAGTTTGCTTATTAAATCTGATCTATTCTATGTCTAGGTCATTTTCTTATTATTTGAATACAAATAGAAAATACAATCTAAAGGTAAATTACTCTGCTGGTTCTGTCTCATTATTTGTTTGTGGCTAAATTAAATTTTCATTTGGTAAGTTAACTAACCTAGAGGTGGGATTACTTGGGAGTTCACACCCAAGATTGAATGATAACAATTATCTGATTCCAGGTCCTCATATGATAATTGTTCATCCCCTAAGTATTCTGGTCCCTTTCAGCACAGAACAAGATCCATCGGAGGACCTAGGAGATTTGGGGGTATATTTACAAGGAAGTGGCGGAGCGCGTTGATGGCCTCCTTGGCTTAACGCCGCGCCACTTCTGAAATGCAGGGCTGCACCGTATTTACAAGGATACAGTGCAGCCTTGCATTTCCCCCTGTGCTGGCACTAATTTAGCTGCCTAGCGCCAACGCAGGCACCCTTGCACCTGCCCTGAGGGGAATAATTGTTTATGTGCAGGAAGGTGTCCCTTCCTGCACATAAACAATTTGAAATGGCATTTTGAAACTTCTATGTGTGCTGCTAGTGCAGCACACATAGAAGTTGAAAAATGTAATTTTTATTTTTTAATGATTGTTTATGTGCAGGCAGGGACACCTTCCTGCATATAAACAATCAATGGCGTTTTGCTGTTTCTATGTGTGCAGCACACAAAGAAACAGCAAAAATGAGCAGAAATTAAACATTTCTCGTTGCACCAGGGTAAGACCAGGTTGTCCCTGGTCTTAATTTTGGCGCTGCCCCATATTTACGCCACCCTTGTAAATATGGGCAGCATCAAAATCAATGGGTTCTGCGGTGGAACACCCATTGCCCACCCTTTTCCTGCTAAGTATAGCATGAAAAGGTGCCTTATTCACAAGACGGCTTTAAGCCTTGGTAAGTGACTTAACGCCGCCTTGTGAATAAGGCAAAGCCCCTATCGCCACCACAACGTCAAGAAAATTGGCGTTGGGGTGGCGATAGGGGCTTGCAAATATGCCCCTTTTTATGGTAGCTGACTTTAAATAGAGATAAGAGGAAAATTATTAAATTAAATAGTTCATGGGGCCCAACACGTTTTACCCTACAACAGTTTTTCTGGTAGCGTGTCGGATGCTTTACTGTCTGACAAAACTGGGATATAAGGAGGATGTATATTAAGGACGCTATAGGTTTTCCAAGCCCAAAGGTCAGTGGCATTTGACCGAGTGCCAGTTCTGAAAATGACGAGACGACGAGACAAGAGGTGTGAGTATCAATAGGGCTGTGTGATGTTATTGTTTAAATGTGTTACCAATGAGAATTGGTAGAGAAATGTGTTAGTGTTTTGTGTAGAATAGAATTGTTGTATTGGAGTTGTTATCAGGTCCGAAGTGGCCTAAGATCCCGGGATATACACCTAAAGGTGTTCTCGGTGTGGCATACGTGGGTTTGTCTGCTGTTTCGAAGGTGCTGTACGTGAGACGTCATCGGCAGTACACCCAGAGGAGGGAACTTTGTGAGAATGTGAACAAATTTAAATCGTTGGGATTTTTCTCAAGTGCACGGAGATTAATCGTAAGGATTTTTAAGCAAAGTCGCACTCATCGAGATTTTGCTTAGGATTGAATGAATAAATTTTGGTTGTATGGAGATCTATAATTTCTTTTAGCGGAGCAGACAAGAATTCATTTGTGTTGAATAAGCTGGATTGTAAAGGAGGAGTCAATTGCTACGAGGAGTTGGCTTGACGTCATAAAGGTGTTGCGCTACGATAGGGCGGTTGGTGTATAGCCACGCTGGGATTGGAAGAGAGTGTCAGAGAAAGTCGCGCAGTGATTGGGAGCTAGAACGATAATAAGGAAGTGCATTTCTTTGGAAATACGAGTGAAATAATTGTAAAGGACAAACATATTTTATTCAGAATCATAACATTTTTAAAGAGCTTAAAGACATTGATACATGGAGATGCGCCTGTACCTACTAGAGAAGGAGTACCAATAACACCTGAAGGCACGCCTGCTTTGTATATGACCTTAGCAAAAGGATATCATAAATATACTTGGTTCGAGAATTGAATGAAATATCCTGAGAAAAATGGACCTTTAGCCTTTCCCCGTTCTGATACTTGTAATGTACGAATTCTTGAGAATTTGAGGAGACAGATGAATGATGTTAAACCACCACCAAGACCTATGCAATTTGAAGCTCTTGGAGAATGGGAACATGTGGCTCATCAGAAAGAGAAAGAAAAATATCAGGAAAGGTATAAGAACACTTTAAATAAATATGTAGAGGCTAAGTGGGATGCTCAACGAAAAGTGTGGAGAAGGGATATTGCAGAGGGAGCGCAGATGTATCCCGTATTAATTACAGAAAAGAATGAGGGAGAAAAGTGTAAAGAAAAGAACTCTCAAGCTCTCATGTTAACTGATGAGAGTGGTGATCAGTTTGATGAGGAATTTTGGAATTAATTATTGATAAATCGGCCTCCACCATACAATGAAGAACAGTCACAGACAGGATCGAATCCATTTATAGGAATTCAACCAGATGCACCCACATTGCCAAGCAGCTTAAATCCAGTAAACCCTTTCCTGATTGAAGAGCAAGGCCCAGAGGAGTAGGATTTAATAATCCCATAATACCTAGTGCTCCAGATGCACTTTCAGTTCCAGTAACCGTAGGGCCTGTGGTACCTTTGTATCAATCAGGTATGGGAGGACAGCAAATACATGCTTTAACTGTTTCCACTGGATTGGGGGGAGCAAATTGTGGAAAGCAAATACCGTTTCACAGGAACTGAGTAGAGATCAAGTAAATTCCAATTTAACATTCTCAAATGTAAATACTTCACAACAAGGAAATTAATCTGGAGTCAGTGCAGGGATCATTCAGACTACTGAATCCTATAATCAAGTGAGACCAACCCCATTATCTGGTACTGCAGAGGGAATTACGGAAACTCCTAATAGAGGACCCAGGCTATGGCAGGGAAGACTTTACAAATGGGAAATGGGAGACTTTACAAATGGGAAATGGAGATTATGAAACCCGTGCCACCTCACGTGTGGAGGGAGCCAGTGGGAGATCACAGGAGAGTGCATTAAATCAGACCATAAGGCCTACCCCACAGGAACTCGATGATTGGATTAAGGACATCGCTCCTTCTGCTTTTGAAAAGGGTATGGAAAAACAGGGACTACCAGGATGAGAAATTTTAGTTAAAATCCACTTGATGTAGATACATTTAAGGTGGAATTAGAAGAAATGATTTTGGGAACCATTAGTCCTTGAAGGATTGTTAGTTATCGAGATGATGAATTATTGTTCGTATGTAAGGCTATCACAAGGAGAGCAAGGAACACTCATGAGAAGTTGGCTGAGATTGCTCAAAAATATGGGGTGGACATCCAGAATTCAAAAACATTGCAAAAAAAGTATCGGTTGGATTTCCGTGACAAGGACCTCAAGAGTTTAAAACCATCAAGAAAAAGATTACAGATTAAAGAGTTACTGTCAACAATTAGGAAATAGGGTGAGTTGGAAAGATGGGAAGGCAGATGGGCTAAAAAGAAGGAAACCAAAAAGGCAACTATGCCAATGTATCCAATGTTTGAAGGGGAAACTGAAAATATAGAAACAAAAATATTTCCAATGAGGGAAGTGCCAGGAGGAGGGTATGTTCATGTTCCATTGACTAGACCAGATATATTGTCCTTTACAAACGATTTCCTGAAATTGAGTGAAAAACCAGTTGAATGGTATAGACAAGTTGAGAGATTTGTGAAGGTTTCAAAGGTTTTATTAAATGATTTAAATACTTTGTTTGACATTGTGGTCCCAAGTAATCTATGGACTGAATGTAAGATTGCAGTGGATTAGCCACAAACAGAGCCTGTGAGAGATTTGAAAACTGGTGCACCATCACCTGAAGTAATGAAAAAATAGAACCAGGTCATAATTTATTTGAAGGGAAAAATTTCTCCAAAAGAAACTGATGGGGTAAAGATTGACAGGACAACACAAGAATTGAAAGAGACAGTGCATGCATTTTATGAGAGACTTCTGAAAGCATTTAAACAGTATAGTGGAATGGAAAACGTGTCAGGGAAAGATATGGGACAAATTGTATATCGATTTGTGTATGGACATAAGACCCGAGATAAATGCAATGATACAGCAGTATTTGATTTGTTGGCAAAGCAAGCCCATAGATGAGATTCTTTGGTTTGCAAAGTATTGCTGAGAGAAAGTGGATTCCAAGCATAAGAGATTGAAGGAAAAGTTGATGTTGGCGCAGATGAAGGCAGCCAAGAAAGGTTATGTGGGAGTTGGTACCGATTGTTCTGTTTTGGTACAGGGAACTGGTCAAACAAATACTGGCATGTGAGGAGTAGCAGGAGGTCAGCAACAAAATACAACAACTCAAGGCAGAGGAAGAGGGGCTTCAATAGAAATGTTGAAAAAGACCAACCCATGTCATATTTAGGGCAAGTTCGGGCATTGAAAGCGCAAGTGTAGGTTTAATCCACTGAATCAGATGAATGAATAGGTAATGCAGGGTAAACATATACAGGCCCAAACAGGTGATATGATGCAGAATCAGCAGACTCAAAGGAAGAAAAGTTTTAATTTGACTATGCCCCACATAGATGGTCAGGTTCAAAAATATAAATGGAACATGGAATTCCACACCAATGATCAAAGTGACACAAACCCGAAGGTAACCCAACAATATTTGATACAGATTGATGACAGTGATTCTGATTTGTCCCAATGATGGTGCCTGAGAAGGGAGGAGGAATGTGTGCTTGGCTCATCCTTAGAGGTAGACCAGAGTGGTACTTATGTGGATGGCAAGGTAAAAGGAACACCTATTTCATTTCTGGTTGACACTGGTGCTTCCCGTTCCACTGTGAGAAAAGCGGAAGTTCCTAACCTACCCCTCTCGGGAGAAAGAATCCAAGCCGTCGGAGTTTCTAATCGATTAATGTCAACCCCTGTAACTGAGCCTGTTAAGATACAATTTGGGTCATTTGAGGATCTGCACAAATTTGTTATATGTGAATCCAGTCCAGTGAATTTTCTAGGTCGAGACCTGTTGTGCAAATTAAATTGTTCCATCTATTGTACTCCGAAAGGAATAGAGTTTCATACCAATGATGAAGATATTGTATTCAAAATGGCACGACAAAAGACAGAGATCGAAGGGTTATTTCTTTTACTAACAAATGATGAATCACCCTTAGAATTAAGAGTCACTGTGATACCTGAAGTTTGAGATTTCACAGGATATTGGGCTGATCAAAGATGTGGCTCCAAAACTGATCATTTTGAAACCACAAGCAGAATTTCCTCGAATTTCACCATATAATCTGAGCCCCGAGACCATCGCAGCGCAGGAAGAACACTTCTGATTGATCATTGATTAAAGTTATTTTGAGGGACATTATGGGGAGCCCATGTAATTTGCCTATTATGGGAATTCAGAAACTGAACGGAAAGTATCAGATTGTGCAGGATTTGCACAAAGTTAATCAGATAGTGATACCATGTTGTCCAATCGTGCCAAATCCAGCCGTGATACTATATCAGATTCCATGTGAAGCTGAGTGGATTTCTGTCATTGATTTGTGTCAGGCTTTCTTTTCTATTCCCTTACACCCGGATAGCCAATATTTATTTGCTTTCCGGTTCAGAAACCGTGTCTTGGCATGGTGCCGAGTTCCACAGGGGTATACAGAGAGTCCTTCTATTTTCAATCAAATATTGAAAAAAAACTTGGAATCATTGGTAATGCCAAATCACTCTGTTTTGGTACAGTACATTGACAACTTGTTGGTAGCGTCAGATACTTAGGAAGCTTGTATATGTGACACCATTGTATTACTGAATCATCTGGCAGTAAGTGGGCATAAAGTGTTGCCAACAAATTTACAGTTTTGCAAAAGAGAGGTCCTTTACCTAGCACATTACATCGAAAAGGGTGCTAGAAAGGTGTCACAGGATCAGATTACTGCCATTCTGAAGACAAATCCACCGAGCACACAAAAAGAAGTTCGCATGTTTCTGGGCATGGTTGGCTATTGTTGCCAATGGATTCCAAATTTCTCATTGACAGTCAAGCCACTTCAGAGGCTTTCACACAAGGATGTGTCAGATCCAGTTCCATGGAATGATCATTGCTCCTACCTTCAGGTTACCTCTCCCCGGTCCACCGCGAGCTTTACTCGTTTGTGTGGAGGGAGATTTGGGTAACTTTGCGAGGGAGGTTGGCGTTTTAGCGGCCCCAGCCCCCTCTATAAAACTGGATGCCTGGCCAGACGTGCAGTGGACGCGCGCAGGTAATGCTGGCGCTCTTTTAAAAAACGGATGATTGTGGCTGTACTGCATACTTTGCACATTAACTTTTAAATTTCTAGGCATTTTTAAACTCGCAACTTTTTATTGGCACATACAACTCTAACGCTGGGCACTTAAATCATTGCTCCTACCTTCAGGTTACCTCTCCCCGGTCCACCGCGAGCTTTACTCGTTTGTGTGGAGGGAGATTTGGGTAGCTTCCGGTTTGCGAGGGAGGTTGGCGTTTTAGCGGCCCCAGCCCCCTCTACAAAACCGGATGCCTGGCCAGACGCGGGCAGCGGACGCGCGCAGCGGGCACGCCAAAGGCAAGCCCATCTGCGCCCGTCCGCGCCCTGACGTCACCAGGAGCCAGGAACCCTGCCCGTTTTGTGTCTGAGCAGGGCCTGACTTCTTTATTGTCCTATTCCAGCAAGGAGCTATTAGACTTGAGAACAGTCCCACCGCCCTTCTGTCAGTCTGGGACCTGGCCAATCGTAGAGGGCCCTTTTGCCTGTCTTGCTTGCCGGTATCAAGGCCCTTCTATAGAGGCTGCTTTCACTAATGGGGACCCCCAGTGCTCTTCCTATAGCAAACGTCCCCCCTTCCCTAAGCACACTACCTTTCCCATTATGGATACAGTGAAGCCGCCCAACAATTCCAAATCGGGGTGGAAAGGGGTCTTATGCAATGTCAGATCCCTACCAAAACATGCAATCGAGGTATGGGACCTCCTCTCTGAGGATAACCCAGACTTAGGTTTCTTGACAGAAACGTGGCTCAAGCCTCACTCTACTCCTGCCATCACCTTGGCTCTGCCTGATGGCTATAGGATTATAAGAATGGACAGACAGCCTAGAGTGGGGGGCGGGTTAGCTATAATTCATAAGGACTGTATCAAAGTCACCACACTTGAGCATCGATGTAATACCAACATCGAAATTTTGGTCTTCCGGATTGACCTCCTTTCGCAATTCAGTTGGAAGGGGGCCTTAGTCTACCGGCCCCCCGGCCCTCTGGCAGATTTTTCACTCCAACTTACCGAATTAATAGCCCCCATGTAATTTCGACCAATAATTTCCTACTGCTGGGAGATTTTAATGTACATAGTGAATGTACCACCAACTCTGAGGTGTCAACGCTTTTAGCAGACCTTGCTCTTTTAGGCCTAGATAAGCTTAACGAGGGTCCAACGCACACAGCCGGTCACACACTAGATATCATTTTCACTAATTCATCTAGTGTTCTGTGTGAACCTCCCCAGCCGCTGACTTGGTCAGATCATGCATCCATCGAATTTTGCATTCAGGGCCCTAGGGCGGCTGACGCACTTTGTCCCGCCACTCAATGCAGCCGTAGACAATGGAAAAAAATCTCTCCGGAGCGTTTCCAGGCTTTATTTTCGGCACCATGGAACGTAGAACCAGACAATATAGAGGAGGGACTTACTAAGTATAATTCCGCGGTCTCCTGCGCCATTGATCAGCTTGCGCCGTTGAAATCATTCTCTAACCCGACCAAGCACCCCCAGGCAGCCTGGTTTTCTCCTGAGCTCCGGGCCAAAAAACGGCAGTGTAAAAAACTGGAAAGACGGTGGCGCAGCACCCATGAGGAGAGGGACAAGGACAGATTCAAGGTAACTCTTTCCCGCTATCACAAAAACATAAAGGCAGCACGGAAAGCCTTTATCGCATCTCAGCTAGCCCAGGCTGGGAATGCTCCAAAAACCCTTTACCAAATCCTTAAGTCCTTCACTAATCCCAAGGCCTGCGACAATCTAGAGGCCCCCTCTCAAACTTTCTGCAATAATATTGCAGAGCATTTTTCGCAGAAAATTGAGCTCATCTATGACAAGATTATTTCATCAGGGAGCCAGTCCCCGGTTGCTATGTCGTACAATTCGCCAGCATGTGTTAACACTCAGCTGCTGGAGAGATTTCCCCCTCTGACTTCGGAAGACGTGGAAGCTCTTCTACGTGCAGCAAAATCCGGCTCCCTTCTTGACATCATCCCGGCTAAAATTGTTGCCTCCCTGTCTCATCAATTGTCTTCATCCATAGGGTCTCTTCTCAATCTTTCTTTGAGAGAGGGCCATCTTCCGCTGGAATGGAAGGCGGCACAGGTTATGCCTGTCCGGCAAAAACACCAAAGCCCCCTTGGCAGATCTCTCCAATCTCCGTCCCATTTCGCTTCTCCCTCTCCTGAGCAAGCTACTGGAAAAACATATTAATAAACATCTGTCCGACCATGTCGAACGTACTGGCTGCCTGGATCCCTCCCAATCAGGTTTCAGGCCCAAATACAGCACAGAATCTGCCCTGCTGGCGGTCACCGACAACATCAGGATGACCTTAGACAGGGGCCAATCTACGATTCTGGTGCTGTTGGACCTCTCTGCCGCGTTCGACACGGTCTCTCATCAGATCTTGCTCAGGAGACTGGAGGAGATTGGACTTAGAGTTACTGCCTTTCAGTGGATGACGAGCTTTCTCTCCTCCCGTACCCAGATCATCAACTTAGGCCCGTACCGGTCGGCGACCACGGAATTGACCAAGGGAGAACCACAGGGCTCTTGTTTGAGCCCCACCTTGTTTAACATCTATGTTGCTCCCTTGGCCAATCTCCTTAGGACTTGTGGCTTTATTCCCATTTCATATGCCGACGATACGCAGCTCTTATTTCCTTTTAGCAAATTCACTTCCTCTGTTCAGTCGGCTTTCTCTTCTGGTATGAGGGCCATTTCTAATTGGATGAGATGTAATTTTCTCCAATTTAACGTTGGGAAGACTGAGATTATGCTTTTGGAGAGGCCCCTTTGCTGTGGACTCCTGATTGGTGGCCGGTGGACCTTGGCGCCCCTCCCATCCCCAAGTTCTTAGTTAAGAACCTGGGCATCCGCTTGGACCAGGCTCTCACCTTGAAGGAGCACGCTGCTCAGACCGCAGGCTCTTGTTTTCATACGCTGGGGCTTCTACGCCGAGTTTTTCCTCTGCTTCCTGACTCCACTCGGAAAACTCTGACGCAGACACTTATACTGAGTCGTCTGGACTACTGTAATGCCCTCCTGGTCTCAGCAAATGAGTCCTCGTTATGTAGATTGCAGGTGGTTCAGAACAACGCGGCGCGCCTGGTCCTGAACGCCCCACCCAAAACCGCTTCCCTCCCTCTCCTCCACCAGTTACACTGGCTTCCAGTGCGCAAGCGGGTTAAGTTTAAAATCTGCTGCACTGTTCATAAAGCCTTACACAACACCGGTCCATCTTATCTTGCTGAGAAATTCACTCACTATGTACCCCCCAGGACCCTCCTCTCAGGAACTAAATCTCTTCTTGTGGTCCCCCGAGTCAGGAAAGCCAGGTTGGGCGGGAAAGCATTCTCCCACCTGGCCCCTCTCTATTGGAATCAGCTTCCCATTAATTTGCGACTATGTCCGGATCATCTCCAATTCAGAAAGCTCCTTAAGACCATCCTATTTTGATCCCGCACCTCAGCTATTCCTGCAGCCCTGTCCGCAGCGCAGAGATACCCCTTCGGGGGTCGATTCGGGCGCTATATAAATAAATGATGAATGCATGCACTCTTTTAATGAACTGCAAGAGGGTTTGTGTCGAGCTCCAGCATTGGTAATGCCCGACTTTAACAAAAGCTTCACTCTGTTCTGCAGTGAGCACGAAGGTTGTCAGTTCTAATGCAAATGCACGGAACTGCTTGCAGATCTGTTGCATATTTCTCAGCTACATTAGATCCTCTAGCTGCAGCATTGCCAGGATGTCTAAAGGCCATTGCTGCCACATGTGTGAGTTTGGAACAGTGTGAGAGCATTGTGATGGGTCACCCGCTGAAAGTCCATATACCACATTCTGTTGAGATCGAATATAGCACCTTACATCGCATGCGTTTACAACGCATGCAATTACAACGCGGTCGTTACAACGACTGCATTGTTACATCGCAGTACATTACAACGCAAGTCGTTACATCGACTTGCTGTAGGGGGCGCGCTGGACTTAGGAATAGCATAATTTACTATTACAACTCCAGTGTGCGCAACAGTAGGGAAGGTGTTGGATTAGTAAATTATACTATTCCTTAGGTTAGCGCGCCTCCGACAGCAAGTCGATGTAACGACTTGCGTTGTAATGTACTGCGATGTAACAACGCGGTCGTTGTAACGACCGCGTTGTAATCGCATGCGTTGAAACGCATGCGATGTAATGGTTGTTTCCCGTTGAGATCTTGCTTATTCATACTCGAACACAACATCTCACAAGTAGCTGGCTAACTAAATATGAGTGCTGAGAATGTGTCATTGGTGCAATGTACAAGCTTGAATCCGGCTGCAATGATGCCCTTACCAGGAAATGAAGTTGTGATTGATGAGGCAGATCATGACTGTTGGGATGTGACTGAGTTGTGCATCAAGCCCTGACCAGACATTTTGGGTGTTCCATTACTTGAGTCAGATCATGTGTTGTTTGTGGATGGATCATGTTTGAGAGATGCAGGAGGAAACCTGAGAGATGTGTATGCCATTTGTACGGTTGTGGGAGTGGGAGTGGTGGAAGCCTCATGGTTGCAAGGAGTGTATTCACCTTAGGTGGCTGAATTAATGGCGATAACCAGGCCTTGCAGCATTACTGAACAATTGAGAGTTACCATTTTCATGGACATCCAATATGGTTTTGGGGTTGTCCATTATTTTGGGGAGTTGTGGTCTCAGCATGGGTTCATGGCCTCTTGGGGTTCACCCATCTGAAATGGAGAGAGCGTGAAAAATCTACTGCTGTCATTACAATTGCCCGCCCAAATTGCGGTGGTAAAATGTCCAGCTCACCGACAGGGAAATAATTATTTGGTGGTCGGGAACCATTAAGCGGATGAGACCGCGCGCTATTGAGCCCTAAATTCTTACATCTTCAACGGGGATCCACTAAAAGAACAACCTGATGTCACAGAATGCAGGCTGATGTTTTCAGTTGTAGAAACATGGGAGGAAATTAAAGCATTACAAGATGAAGTGTCAGAAATAGAAATCAGGGATGGATCAAAGCAGGTTGCACCCAAAGGCAGGAAGATGAGGTGTGGGTATACACAGATGGAAGACCAGTCTTACCTGATAGTTTATTGTCACCAATGTCAAGAAACTACCACGGTCCTGCACACATTGGGAGAGATGCTATGATGAGTCTTTTTCGACAAACATGGTTCAATCCCCAATACCGAACTGTTGCAGAGGTGTTGTGCCAGAGGTGTGTAATATGTCAACAACAAAATGTGGGAAAGAAAACATTAGCCACAATGAGTCATGTAGGAAGATCTGGAGGACCCTTTAATAGGATGCAGCTCAATTTTATCAAGATGCCCCCTTGCAATGGACTGAAATATGTTCTAGTGATTGTGTGTTTGCTCTCATGTTGGGTAGAAGCTTATCCAACTAGGCATAATGACAGTTTAACTGTAGCTAAATTACGTCTTAGAGAGATTATACCAAGATTTGGATTTCCGACCTCTTTGGAAGCGGATAGAGGGTCTCATTTTGACAATGAGGTGCTGCAGATTCTTTGTGCAGCGTTACAAATTGAGCAGAAGTTACACTGTGCATATAGATAAGAGGCGTCTGGAGTGGTCGAGCAGGTTAATGGAACTCTCAAGTCCCATCTGGCAAAGGTGTGTGCGTCCACATCTCTGAAATGGCTTGATGCTTTGCCCTTGTTATTGATGAGTTTGAGAAGTACCCTAGACAGAAGAACTGGACTGTCCCCACACGAAATCATAATGGGAGGGCTATGAGACAGCCTACAGTACTAGCCAAAGCTAGTAAATAGAACTGATGATTTGGTACTCAATTACTGTAAAGGATTGGCTGATGTGGTCCGTTCTGTGTCTCAGCAAGTTAGGGAAGCTGCCACCTCACCACACCAAGAGCAGTGACATGACCTTTGTCCCGGTAACTGGGTCCTGGTGAAGAAACACTTGCACAAATTGTGTTCGGAGCCTCGTTGGCAGTGGACCATATCAAGTGATTCTTGTTACCACAACTGCTGTCAAATGTGGTGGTCTGCCCAATTGGGTACATGCTGCCCACACTCGGCGAGTCCCATGTTCCCTTCGAAAATCGGTCCCTGTAGTGGATGTGACGGTGGTTACAGTGAGACATCCAGCTCAGGTCAATCATAGAGTAGAGGGGGCGCAAGCTACTGGGTCTCGAATCACTGGTTCAAATGAGGGTCCAAGAGAGTCAGTTCCTGTAAGTAATGAGCATCATGTGGAGAGCAGCCTGACTAGGCAAAGTGTTGATCCAGCTGTTGTGAACAGTGCAAGTGAGAAGCGAGTGATAAGTGGAGGCCGCTGGCCCAGAAGAAATTCTAGATTGAAAAAAATATTGGTAGAAGGCAAAGTACCCCCAACTGTAATCGAAGTTTCAAGCCAATCTGAATAGAGTGATACAGATGATGACGGACCAACAGTAAGAAAATTCAAAAGAGCTAAAGTATCAAATAGAAGGTATGCTGCACCTGAATGGCTTACTTAGCAGCAGCTAACGACTGGGAGAAAGCATATCAAGCTTTTTGTTTTAAGGATTTAAACTCACAAAAACAACCTTCAGAGACTATTGCAGTAAGGGATTCTTCAAAGCAGGAAAAACAAAAGAAATCGTCTATGAATAATTAAAGAGACAAAATACACCGGATTATGCCAAAACCTGAAACCTGTAACAGTGGGAGAAACAAAGAACATTCTCATTTAAAAGAGCTCAACAGAAAATATTTGCTGCAAAATCCTACGTTATTAAGCATTCTCCAAAATTTTACAGAGAAAAATAACATGAGTTCCTGTTCCCGAGAGATGGGAGATCCAAACACGCTATTGTTAAAATGTAAATGCATATGTGCTTGCTTCTTAGCTGCTTTTACTATAATTGTTGGGTTGTTACTTATCGCTTTGAATCTTCCTTATCATGTCGATGTAAAGCATGGCATTAACCCTGCCCCTGTTACTAAACCATTGGAAGAAAAGAATGATGACATTGTAACTAATGACCTAACTGATAAGACTTTACATCATGATCAATCTATTAATGATTTTTCCTTAAATGTCTTTACTGAGCCCAATACGAATATGTTGACGCTATGGATGCAAAAGATTGTTATGTGTGCATGCAACTACCTACTTCGGTAGCAGAGGGGATGACTTACCATCACTTACCTCTTACTTATGGCATCTTCTGTAGTGTACTAACTAGTTTATTCTATTTGCAAAGGGCAATTGCAATATTATTATTCAAACTATGATTTGATATTTTCAGAGGTATCAATTAAGAAAAATATGAAGATTTTACCAGATACGCGAACTGATGAAATAACGGATGAGTTTTACCAACCATCTCAAAGTATACACACAGGGGCCGATTCCGATCTCGGTCGGAGGCGCACCCAACACCATTCAGTCGGGAAAAAAGCCATGCGAAAGCCTGTTTCCCGACCGATCCGTACAGCACACCGAACGAGCAAGTACGATGCGCACAACAGCAAAGAATCCGGCCGAGCCGTACTCACCCAAACCAGGTCCTGTTCTCCGACCGAGGCGAATCCGGAAACGCCGAATCGAGTCGCACGGAAGGAAAAATGCAGCCCCGTCCGGCCGGACAAGTACGATGTGCTTTCCGTACGCGCCGAACCCGTCGCTACGCACGGCACGTCAAAGCATCCGGGAGAGGCGCACATAAGCTCCGATTCGCGCCACAACACGATCCACGGCTCCGAGACGAACACAGCAGCGACGAGGACGACGCGAAGCGACGAGGACGACGCGAAGCAACGAGAAGGACGAACGACACGAACCAACCATGAATCCCTTCGTCCCGATCATACCAATATTCTACATATACTACCGGAACAGGCACGGACGCGTACGGCGCAGAAGGTAAGCCAGACACCAACCACAAAACACATACAACACGTACACGACACAACACACACACACACAGGGATGCAGAATATACTTACACCAGCAACAGCAGCACCATAGGGGCGGGATGCCCATCACCAATGCCACATATGCACACAGGGGCCTGAATGCGCACCACCACCCCTACCCAGGGGGGCAGGATGCCTACCACCACTACCACCCTTACCCAGGGGGGCTGGATGCCTACCACTACTACCACCCTTAGCCAGGGGGGCAGGATGCCTACCACTACTACCACCCTCACCCAGGGGGGCAGGATGCCTACCACTACTACCACCCTTAGCCAGGGGGGCAGGATGCCTACCACTACTACCACCCTCACCCAGGGGGGCAGGATGCCTACCACCACCCTTAGCCAGGGGGCTGGATGCCTACCACTACTACCACCCTCACCCAGGGGGGCAGGATGCCTACCACTACTACCACCCTCACCCAGGGGGGCAGGATGCCTACCACTACTACCACCCTCACCCAGGGGGGCTGGATGCCTACCACTACTACCACCCTTAGCCAGGGGGGCAGGATGCCTACCACTACTACCACCCTTAGCCAGGGGGGGCAGGATGCCAGGGGGGGCAGGATGCCTACCACTACTACCACCCTCACCCAGGGGGGCAGGATGCCTACCACTACTACCACCCTCACCCAGGGGGGCTGGATGCCTACCACTACTACCACCCTTAGCCAGGGGGCAGGATGCCTACCACTACTACCACCCTCACCCAGGGGGGCAGGATGCCCTACCACCACCCTTAGCCAGGGGGGCTGGATGCCTACCACTACTACCACCCTCACCCAGGGGGGCAGGATCCCTACCACTACTACCACCCTCACCCAGGGGGCAGGATGCCTACCACTACTACCACCCTCACCCAGGGGGGCTGGATGCCTACCACTACTACCACCCTTAGCCAGGGGGGCAGGATGCCTACCACTACTACCACCCTCACCCAGGGGGGCAGGATGCCTACCACCACTACCACCCCCACCCATAGGATGGACAATGCATGACACAACCAGCACACCACAACCTAGGGAATGCAAGAAGAAGACATCCCCCAACACCATGACAAGCGTGTGTAGACTGTGTCAAATGCCTACAACACCGAACATGACTTTGAACATACAATGTGACCCCTAGCACATGTGCCACACAAATATGTGTGTGGCACACACAACGCAAGCAGGCCATGACCATTGTGGCAATGGGGTCCAAACCCCATCATCACAGTGACCAAAAGGCAAGTGTGGGGTCCATAGCTGCAGCACATTTTGAACATTGTGGCAATGGGGACCAAACCCCCATCATCACAGTGACCAAAAGGCAAGTGTGGGGTCCATAGCTGCAGCACATTTTGAACATTGTGGCAATGGGGTCCAAACCCCCATCATCACCGTGACCAAAAGGTAAGTGTGGGGTCCATAGCTGCAGCACATTTTGAACATTGTGGCAATGGGGTCCAAACCACCATCATCACAGTGACCAAAAGGCAAGTGTGGGGTCCATAACTGCAGCACATTTTGAACATTGTGGCAATGGGGTCCAAACCCCCATCATCACAGTGACCAAAAGGTAAGTGTGGGGTCCATAGCTGCAGCACATTTTGAACATTGTGGCAATGGGGTCCAAACCCCCATCATCACAGTGACCAAAAGGCAAGTGTGGGGTCCATAGCTGCAGCACATTTTGAACATTGTGGCAATGGGGTCCAAACCCCCATCATCACAGTGACCAAAAGGTAAGTGTGGGGTCCATAGCTGCAGCACATTTTGAACATTGTGGCAATGGGGTCCAAACCCCCATCATCACAGTGACCAAAAGGTAAGTGTTGACAAAGCAAGAGGTGCAACTGCCAAACTGCATGGATGATTCCTGGTCACAGAACAACAAACACACCAGTGGCAAAGTAGTGTATGTGTCCCATTGCAACATAAATTGGGGGAGCCAAATCCTGCAGTGCAAATAAGACATAACTTTGGCCATGTGCAGACAAACAACACCCATGGGGGCTGACACCGTCAACAATCATCAATGACACAATGACAGAAGTGACCATCCGAATGCAGACCCACATATTTGCACCAATGGGCACACACATGCAGATACCCTGTGGAGACTGCAGATGTGAGGTGAACAGATACCATACCATGGCAGCAATGGGACACACAATCAACAATTAGCACCAAATGAGGGCTCCCGTCCCATCAGCCTGGTCATGGAAGTGCCAACGGAATCATCAGCACAGATCCAACACACTTGTATAGCAATGTTGCACTGACAACACAGATGAGTCCTTCCCCATTGATGCCCAAACCTGCATGTTCACTGGAGATGGCCACACGGTCAGGGAAGTAGACGAATAGAACAATGGCAGGCACAACAGATGTGCAGGGGTGGAAGCCACAGATGTGAAATTGCCAATCTAAGTAGGAAATCCCATTGCCAAATACTGAACACATGACACCCTCAGATGCTGCTATGGATGACATGGATACACCACAGGATAGGACACATTCCCCCTGGACCACATGGGTTCCTGCACAGTAACACTTCATTATCATGAGTCCAAATATCACCATCACTGCAGCAAGGGCATGGTTAGCATCATCAACATCATGTACATCAGAAGCAAAAGCACTAGAGAACAGAAAGTTGCTTTATTCAGCATATGTGGCATTAAAAGTAGAAGTCCGGTAGAACATAAACAAAGGCCAATGGCCAGTCCATCAACAAAGTCACAAGTGGGTGACAGTGGCAGATGCCACCCTACACATGCCTGCACAAAACCAGGGACAATCCACTAGGAGGGGCAACCGGGGGGTTGGCCAGGCACCGCAGGGACAGGATCAGGGCTCACCAGGAGGAAGCAGGGAAGGGGTGGTGGGTGCTGGAGAGCCACTGACAACTGCAGTGGAGGTGTCTGACATGGTGTGTGCCGGCACAACTGGGGGGCATGGCTCAGATGTTGTGGGTGCCGGCACGACTGCAGTGGACCCTGCAGATGGAGTGGACAGGTCCGCCACTGCAGTGCCCAAGTCAGACAGGGTGGTAGTGGACTCCACTGCAGTGCCTACCACCAGGGGAGGAGAATAGGGAACAGGCAAGGTGGGTTGGACAGAGGGGGAGGACACCCTCACCACATCAGTGGCACAGACAAGCGCAGCGGGGGTGTGGTGCCGGGAGAGCAAGTGGCAGGGGAGAAGGCCGGAGCCTCTTGGGGATGGTATATCTGTGGGTGGGGGAACCTGGGGCAGGGTGTGGTGGGGGCACCTGTGGAGTGGGGGCCTGAGGGATGGAGGAACGAGACCTGGTGCTTGAGCTGCAGGGCGGCGGCGGGGTCTTGCTCTTAGCACTCCGGGGGACTTGCGGGTGGGGGCCCCAGTCTGTCTGCGCCTGGGGGAGGGTGTCCGGGGGCGAGGGCACTCTGCTCCGTGTGGGGGGCTTCCTCTTCCCCCTGGATGCTGGGGCAGCTGGATCGGAGGGGAAGAGGCCGAGGTCACTGAGGAAGAGGCGCTGGGTCTTTGGGGTTGCAGGTGAGGCAAGGGAGGGTGCTTTGGAGGGAGAGGCAACTGAGGACTGCGCAGTGCCTGTGGATGCGTGTGTGTGTACCAGGGCCCCATCCCCTGTGAGTCTGGTTTCAGTCCCCTAACTGTGCGTGCGTGTGCATTTAGTTTGTGGCGTGTGTGTCTGTGTGCTGGACGTGTGTGTGCTGGTGTGTGCCTGTGCCGGTGTGTGTGTGCTTGGGACGGGTAAGGTGCTGGGGAGTGTGGATGGAGCAGAGGCAGGAGGGGTGAGGGACTGTCTGAGGAGGGACACTGCTTCCGTCAGGGAGGAGTCCATGGACCTGTTGCCCCTCTGTAGGTCAGACATGCCCGATGAGATGCCCTCCATGAACGACACCAGCTGAGTCAACAGTGCGGTGTGCGCATGGAGGACACTCAGCATGGCTGTCTGCCCTACATGGAGCTGGCGAAGGAGGTACACAGACTCCTCACTCAGGGCAGCAGGGGACAGAGGGGCAGGGGGTGCGGTGCCTGGGCCAAAGGAGACACGCTCCCGAACATGGGAGCCTCCACGGACCTGGGGAATGGGAGCCGATGGGAGGGCGGTGGTGGTGGTGGTGGTGGCGGGGACAGCAACACTAGCTGGCGTGTGGTGGCTGCTGACACCCGCCTCCACAAGGGAGTCATCCTCCGAGTTGCTCTGGTCCTCAGCTGAGGTGGATGGTGCTGAGGACTCCTCGGTGTGGCTCCCCTCGCCCTCCGTGCCACTGGGTCCCTCCGACCACTCCTCGGCTGCTGACCCAGTCTGGCTCTCTGGCTCCTCCTGGTCCGTGGAGCTGTCCCCTTCCGTGGCCGTGGATGTATCTGCAAACAATGGGGAAACAGACAGACATCAGTCACCTGCACCAAACGCACACACCACTGTGAGCACAGCACATTACAGAGCAAGCCCTGGCATCATTAGTTGTACATTGCTAAAAGTGCCCTAACTGAACAGGAGAAGCCAATTGTCAGTCTGATGCCAAGCATGGCACTCACATCCCAGATGGCCTTGCACCCATCTGTCTGGTGTCTGTTGGATTGCAACACCCCAGTGTGGACACATGCACCAAGTACACAGTAGTTGGACAGTGCAGAGGACACGGTGTGGCATGTGGACATGCACACATCACAGCTCTTGCCACTGAGTCAGTACAGGTTTCCGGATGAAAGGGATGCCCAGAGTCAAATAGGAAATGCATGTGATGCATACCAGCGACAGACACCATGATGCACCCATGTCCTGATAGCCAGCGCCACTATGGTGTGCATGTAGCACATGTCACTCCCCTGCAGGACCACCAATAAGTTGACACATGCCATGGCAGAGGCATGACTGCTAAGTCATACATCACTGTCTCAGTGATGTATGACTTGGCAGCCAGACAACAACACTATGCACTGTGTCACAATAGTAGGTCATGGGGAATGCAAGTCCTGGAGCTGCACAAGTGCACATGTACATCCCCCACACAACACATCATCTTAACCCTCATCTGTCCAGGTCACACCTATTGGACATATGGGAGACCTGTGACACTACCCTCTGAACCTGAGCCCCTCACAATTTGCTGTGAATGGGGAACAGCTGCCTGAACTTCACATTCGCATACCCCAGTCTGCACGGGCAGCTGATCAAGCACCTATGTGACACACAAGTATCGTCTCCTATGGTCACATCTCCAGGGGCATGCTGAGCCAATACCAAGAAACACCCCAGCAGTCCTGGCAACTAATCCACAGCACACTGACACAGAGGCAGACACCTGAGGGGTCAAATCACTGTGCACAATGTGTCAGCTGATACACGGGAGTGGGAGTACAGAGTGCATTGCATGGCCTGGAGTAGGCATGACTGTCCTGCTCCACATGAATGAGGGATGTGCCCTGGACAGTGGATAGCTGGCTATGTATGTGTGACACACGTAATCTGCACACTCCTGGGGCCCAAACATTGTTCCCACCCGCTGCATGGGCGTGTGCCACATACCCCAGGCACATGTGGTGGCTCAGCTCAGCAAGTGGACCGCATATCAAAGCAACACGCAGATCACATGTCCAAACCCAGGCGTTGTGTGAACAATGGACCCACCCATGATGCCCACAACAGAGTTAGGGAAACAGATGCTGTCCCCCACCTCTAGTGAAGCAAACTGCAAGGACACAGTCCCAAGTGACACAATTCCCTGAATGTAAGGGCCACACCTGGGTATCAGATGAGCAGTGGGCAGTGCACAATAGAGGGACATGGCTCCTGGACAACATGACTGCTGCACTGTGGCAGTTGAACCAGGCCAGAGGAGGGCACAAAGCATGTAATACAGAGTTCACAGTGCAGTCTTTGACTCACCCCCTCCTTGCTGCTGTCTGGCCTTCAGCTGCCCATCCAGGTCTGGAAACACCACCGCCAGGATCTGGAGCATGTGGGGGGTCAGGGTCCGTGTTCCGCCCCTCCTGCGAGGAGGCGGCAGCTTCAGCTGGACCCGTGCAATCCTCCGGGTCCAGCCCCGAAGGTCCTGCCACCTCTTCTGGCAGTTGCGGATCCGGCGCTTGTAGACCCCCACAGAACGGACAGCCCGGACGATGTCCTTCCAGATTTCCTGCTTCCGATGGGCATTAACCTGTCAGGATGACAAAGTGAAAAGGCCATTACCACACATGCAACATATCCGTGCATGACACAGTTGTATATACATGTCTCAATCACAGGGGCACATGATGTACACAGGCAGTGCAAAGCTGACCATGGACAGTTTGCCAGACGTCACTACATGGTATCATTGCATGGGAAGTAAAACCATGTTCAAATGCACTGTCACTGCACCATACCTGTCCAGTGCAAGTCACTACACACTATGGGGGTGACAACTACTCAGTGAGCCTGCTAGCCAGTGGCGTGCAGACTCTCAGCCTTGCTAGTCACACAAAATGCACATTCAGAAAGGCAGTGCACAGAACACTCACCTGCTCCCCTGGTGTCCCATACAGCTTGCTGTACTGTGGAAGTAGGCCGTCCAGCAGGGCCTGGTTCTCTTCAAGGCTGAAGGCTGGGGCTCTCTCCACAGTACGTGCCATTAAGGGGCCAGAGGGGCAGAGACAGCATCAGTGCAGTGGCAGATGTCGTCCTGGAGCATGTAGTGCAGGCAAGTGAGCTCTCAGGGGAACAGCCAGCAATATATATGTGCTGGAGAGGCAGATACTGTCCCTTGTGTCCAAAGTGATAGGTCCAATTCGTTTGCATCTTCTGAATCTGGCCAATCCATGGAATAGCAGCACCAAAACACGCCCACAGCATCCTTCAAATCTTCAACTTCATGACATACATGATTTTGCAACATTGTTGTGGGTGACCAACTGAATTTACAGCAACCGACTCGTTCGAAATTCGAAAACGCGTCCGTTGCCAGGCAAGCCCATTGTCAATGGGTGCGCACCGATCGGTCCATTGCGGTACAACGCGCACAGGGGTACAACGCGTACCCGCACACATTGAATGCAATGGGCCGGCCGGAGGCACCGATCGGTCCATTGCGGTTCAACGCGCACAGGGGTACAACGCGTACCCGCACACATTGAATGCAATGGGCCGGCCGGAGGCACCGATCGGTCCATTGCGGTACAACGCGCACAGGGGTACAACGCGTACCCGCACACATTGATTGCAATGGGCCGGCCGGAGGCACTGGTCGGTCCATTGCAGTTCAACGCGCACAGGGGTACAACGCGTACCCGCACACATTGAATGCAATGGGCCGGCCGGAGGCACCGATCGGTCCATTGCAGTTCAACGCGCACAGGGGTACAACGCGTACCCGCACACATTGATTGCAATGGGCCGGCCGGAGGCACCGATCGGTCCATTGCAGTTCAACGCGCACAGGGGTACAACGCGTACCCGCACACATTGAATGCAATGGGCCGGCCAGAGGCACCGATCGGTCCATTGCGGTTCAACGCGCACAGGGGTACAGCGCGTACCCGCACACATTGAATGCAATGGGCCGGCCGGAGGTACCGATCGGTCCATTGTGGTACAACGCGCACAGGGGTACAACGCGTACCCGCACACATTGATTGCAATGGGCCGGCCGGAGGCACCGATCGGTCCATTGCAGTTCAACGCGCACAGGGGTACAACGCGTACCCGCACACATTGAATGCAATGGGCCGGCCGGAGGCACCGATCGGTCCATTGCGGTACAACGCATCACTGTACATGTGACTGGCATATGTCAGCATGCCTGTCTCAGATGGACATATGCCAGCCACAGATAGCTCCCAGGGAGTGAGAGGCACACCTACATCACGACAGCCTGTCCAAACTTTATCATAAGGCATGTAAGGCTGCATTTCCTATTGTGTGTATGTTGGTGTACATGTTGTCCTGTGGGTGTCACCTGTGGGCAGCCACCCCCAGGCTGTGCACGTGTTCATGGGGACAGGATCCTGGGTGTTACGTGTACATGACCACTGTGATGTGCAACTGTTCATATCTGTGCATGTCTATGCATATATCTAGGACCCCCTGCAAATTACTCTAGATCTCCTAGGGCAGGGCAATAATACACTTGAAAGCAACAATCCCTAGGCAGTCAAAACGGTTCAAATGATTCAACAACTCATACGAAAAACACAATCATGATGAAAAGAACTCAGTGTGAACACAAGTGAATTATATTAAAACATGTATAAAGTTTATTTAGCTTACGTTAAAAACATTTCAAATAAAGATTTAGTACACAATTTGAATATACAAAATAGCATCATAATGGACAGACACAAATCATATAAATCACAAGGAAAAACTAATTAATATCAAACAAGGTCAATTCATTCATGTAAACATAAATAGAACAGTGGTGGCAAAACGAAAGATCTTCTCAACGCGTGTTTCGGCACACAAGCGCCTTCATCAGGAGGGCCACGACCTTATCCTATAGAACAAATAAAACCATATAAAAACCACACAAATCTTTAAAACACACTGAGTTCTATGATCTAAATAATACATTTTACCCTGTGTATGCCAAAAAGCCCCGTGAAGAAAAGCGAAACATGAACTGTGAAAGTCACCCCATATAAAAACAAATTATAACAAAGAATAAAGAGAAAAAGGAAAAAAGAATAATAGCCATGAAATATATACCCAAAACTATCTAATATGGGTGACTATCTGTGAATAATAGAAAGTGTCTCATACTAATGTAAGAGTGCAGTACAAACTTACTATATATGGATAAGACTGCAGACACAAATACATACAATGCAGATTGTACTAAAGGATCAATAGTGTCGGATCTGCAATAATTGGAAAAGACAGATCTTAGTACAAGAATCCAATAGAATATTTTATAAAATATCCAAGTATGCATAATACGGGAGTACAGTCCAGTGATAACTTACTGTATTCATGGATATTAATATAGCACTTATCGGGCGCAGGAAATTCAAAAACCAAGAAATAGGTAATAGTTGATGTCTCTACGTCAGTTGAAAGATCCGTGAATGGGATATGGGGCTGAATAGCCACCACGATAAAAAGAAGCTCGCGACTAGGTCTACGTAGCTCTGCAGAGAAAAAGGATAAAAGAATCCTATAAAGTGCATCATTCGCTGAAATCAGATCTAATTATTTAATGGGTTAGGACAGACTAACAATCTAATAATATTATAATGGGTACCGGGGTTGCCTACACACCGGCTAGAATAGTCCATACTCGTGTAAGGCACCCCAAGGTGATCATGCAGTCTTGTACTGTGGGGGATTGACAAAACAATAAGGGGAAAAGGAAAACAAAGAAAAACAAGGAATTCTTATGAATTGAAAATATGGATAATAACAAAACAGATCATCTAATGAATGGACATATTAGCTGTGTTAAAAAATGTAACAGAATTATCTGCACATCAGCCAATGAAGTAAAGAATCA
This sequence comes from Calotriton arnoldi, assembly GCA_963921515.1. NCBI lineage: Eukaryota > Metazoa > Chordata > Amphibia > Caudata > Salamandridae > Calotriton > Calotriton arnoldi. Next base: position 1,130,520 of record CAWUFW010002294.1, read on the forward strand.
ATAGCGGGCACCCCTCAATAAGCATGTTAACCCTACTATGTTAAAAATAGATGGATAACACCCTCAAGAACACTCACAAACAAGGACCACATAGCGCTAGAAGATAGTAAATTCCTATGAGGTATACATCTCAATAGTAGCAAAACTAGTTCTCTAAGAAATAGACATACTAGCAGTTACACGAGATAAGGCGGAATTACCTGCAAGAGAGACTGGTAAGTAAGATATTGTGGACGGACACCTTTAAACGATAATGGATTCCATACTTTGCTACAGAGGGTAACAAACAAAAGCCCGTAATGGCTCGCGACTATGTCCGCGTAGCTCTGGAAGAAAATGAATTCAAGTTCAACGTAATCTAATGATGAAGAATATAGTTGTCTAGAATATCTAAGGAAGTACGACGGTGCTAGATGTCAGGCGGAGTGGCTTACCTCAAAGCGGCGGGATCAGTGGTCTATGGACGCCATGCCGTGAACTGAGTAGCTTCCGTATTGAGAGTTTTAAAGACAGTTGAGCTGTCAACGTAATCACGGTATGCGTGTATACGTAATGATAAAACTGGAAGACAGACTCAATAGCTATAATAATTCTAAGCAGCTTGAATACCCGATAAATATCGGACATTTTGTAATTACTTCAGTAGCGATAACAAAATAGGAACAATAAGAATGGATCAAGAATTATTAAATCGTATAGCATTCTCCCATGGCAAATCACTATTTAGTCCCTGTCTGTGTGTGTTGAGAGTGAATATCCAGTAAACCTCTCGTTTTTCCGAATTTCCTCATGTCTGTTCTCATCCAAAATACTAATTTTTTCCAATATGTGCCATTTAATATCATTGGCATTGTGATTGAGTTCTAGGAAATGTTTAACCATCGGGGCATTTAGTTTTTAGTACGAATCGCAGAGCGATGTTCTGTCAGTCGAGTGGCGACTGCCCTTGATGTCTCCCCAATATACCCAAAATTACAAGGGCATATAAGTAGGTAGATCACATTGTGAGTTTTACAATTACTCATAGATTTGGAATTAATAGTGAAACCGTTGTAAATCAAAGTGTGCCCTTCTATGGCCCTCTCACAAGCTTTGCAATTGGGATGAAGGCATTTAAAGGTACCTTTAACTGGCAAACTGCCATCAATAGTTTTTGTACAAAGGAGGACTAGAGTTGAACCGTGATCGTGTGACTATATCTTTGATGTTTCTATTTCGTCTATGGGCGAATAGAGGTTTCTTAAGTTTGAATGATTGTTCAGGATCACTATTAAGTATATGCCAATTGGCATTGATTATCTGTTTTACTTGTTCATCCATCGTAGAGTGTTTGGTAATACATACCAATTGATCAGGTTTTTCTGGGTTCTTAGGTTTTAACAGATAATCTCTGTCATAAAACCTGGCTCGTTTAAAGGCATCTCTCACCAGTCGATGAGGATATCCTCTGGCTATGAACTTAGCCTTCATTAGTAATGATTGAGAATCATAGTCAATTAGATTGGTGCAATTGCGGCGCAGTCTCAAGAACTGCCCGAAAGGAATACTTTGCTTCTGTGTTCTGGGGTGATAACTCTCAAAATGTAACAAAGTATTTCTAGCCGTGGGTTTAGTAAACAGATCTACTTCCAAGTGACCTATTGATAACCTGATCAAAATGTCTAAAAATTCTACTTGATGTTTACTGGTATGTGCTGTAAATTTTAAATTAATATCTGTTAAGTTGAGCCAAGATAGAAATTCCTCAAGCTTATCTTCAGAGTCAGACCAAATGAAAAAAATATCATCGATATAGCTAGACCATAGCCGTACTGATTCAAAAAAAGGGGCTATTTCATTATCGATGAACTTTAATTCAAATTGCGACATGTAAATGTTCGCCACTGATGGTGCTACTGTCGCTCCCATGCTGACTCCTCTAATGTGTTTGAACAGATTGTTGCCAAACTCAAAAGTGTTTTCTGTTAAAACCATATTAAGACAATCAAGCACAAAGGATTTGGGGCATGGAATCTTATGGACATCTATAAACCAAGAAACTGCTTGTATTGCTTCAATCTGGGGGATGTTACTGTATAATGATTCTATGTCTAGAGTCACTAAGGTTTCTTGGTTTGGATTGAACGGTAGATGTTCTACTTTCTTGATCATATCTCCTGTGTCTTTGATGTATGATGGAGTCATAGACATGTATGGGCGCAGCCACTGATCAACATATCTCGATAGCGGTTCAGTGACCGATCCAATGGTGGACACAATTGGGCGAAAAGGTGGATCTAAAAGATGTTTGTGTATTTTAGGAAGTCCATATACACATGGCATTTTTCTTTTGGAGCTATTGAGATACTCATGTTCTTTTTTATTTATCTCACCCTTCTGTAAGGCTATAGTAGATAGATGTTTAATTTTTAGACTAACTCTGTTAGTAGGGTCTAATGTAGTTTTAATGTAGAATTGTTGATCATTCAAGAGGGTTAACATTTTGTGTTCATAAGTAGTAGTATCTAGGACAACAATGCCTCCACCTTTATCACAGCTTTTGATAGTGAATGTCTTATTCTGTGCCAGGGAATTGAGGCATGCAAATTCTTCCTTATTTAAGTTGTATCTAGGTTTAGGAATGAAGCGAGTGGCTTGATCAAGTCGCTTCAAAACCACCTGTTCAAAAATTGCTACTTCTGGGCCTATCTGATCCAAAGAAGGAGTAAAAGTAGATTGGACAGATAAGCTAGTATTAGTCAATGAAACAGAAACTGTATTCGATTCATTAATGAAAAATTTCTTTAACCTGATTTACGAAAAAATGACAAAATATCTGTATATAATTCAAATTTGTCGGTGTAGGAATGAGGAACATACGATAACCCTTTTGATAGTAGACTGAGACAAGCAGGGTCTAGCACTTCTGAAGACAAATTAAAGATAGGGATGGTGTCTTTTATCTCCAATACTGTCTGTTCCTGGTCTCTAACAAGTGCTGGTTGTCTACTTGAACATATTGATGTTGATGTTGGTAATTCCCTCGTGATTGTGCTTGAAACTGAACTCGTTGTCGCCCTCTGCGTGTCCCTCGCTGGGCTAAAAAAGGCTGGTATTGTGGATTGTAAGGACGGCTTGGTCTAGATGGTTCATAAAACTGGTTATTGTTTTCCCCTTCCGAATCAGAAGTGTCTGAAAAGGTTCTTACTTGTTGTGCTCTAGGATTATATTCATTAGGTTGGTGACTTTGTTTGTAAAAGTTTTCACTCAAATATGGGTAGATCTTCTCTACAGAGTAATAACGTAAATCTTTTTGTAATTTATCTGTTTTACATTTAATAAGATAGTTTGAAAAAGAGGATAACTCTTTTTTTACTTCTTCTAATTTCCTCTTAGACTCTTCTAGCGTATTTGATTTCTTGATTTTTTCTTCTAATTCTAATAGTTCGTTTTTTAGAGAGGAGAGCAGTTCTTTCTTTGTAATTTTGGGTATATTGGGGAGACATCAAGGGCAGTCGCCACTCGACTGACAGAACATCGCTCTGCGATTCGTACTAAAAAACTAAATGCCCCGATGGTTAAACATTTCCTAGAACTCAATCACAATGCCAATGATATTAAATGGCACATATTGGAAAAAATTAGTATTTTGGATGAGAACAGACATGAGGAAATTCGGAAAAAACGAGAGGTTTACTGGATATTCACTCTCAACACACACAGACAGGGACTAAATAGTGATTTGCCATGGGAGAATGCTATACGATTTAATAATTCTTGATCCATTCTTATTGTTCCTATTTTGTTATCGCTACTGAAGTAATTACAAAATGTCCGATATTTATCGGGTATTCAAGCTGCTTAGAATTATTATAGCTATTGAGTCTGTCTTCCAGTTTTATCATTACGTATACACGCATACCGTGATTACGTTGACAGCTCAACTGTCTTTAAAACTCTCAATACGGAAGCTACTCAGTTCACGGCATGGCGTCCATAGACCACTGATCCCGCCGCTTTGAGGTAAGCCACTCCGCCTGACATCTAGCACCGTCGTACTTCCTTAGATATTCTAGACAACTATATTCTTCATCATTAGATTACGTTGAACTTGAATTCATTTTCTTCCAGAGCTACGCGGACATAGTCGCGAGCCATTACGGGCTTTGTTTGTTACCCTCTGTAGCAAAGTATGGAATCCATTATCGTTTAAAGGCGTCCGTCCACAATATCTTACTTACCAGTCTCTCTTGCAGGTAATTCCGCCTTATCTCGTGTAACTGCTAGTATGTCTATTTCTTAGAGAACTAGTTTTGCTACTATTGAGATGTATACCTCATAGGAATTTACTATCTTCTAGCGCTATGTGGTCCTTGTTTGTGAGTGTTCTTGAGGGTGTTATCCATCTATTTTTAACATAGTAGGGTTAACATGCTTATTGAGGGGTGCCCGCTATTGATTCTTTACTTCATTGGCTGATGTGCAGATAATTCTGTTACATTTTTTAACACAGCTAATATGTCCATTCATTAGATGATCTGTTTTGTTATTATCCATATTTTCAATTCATAAGAATTCCTTGTTTTTCTTTGTTTTCCTTTTCCCCTTATTGTTTTGTCAATCCCCCACAGTACAAGACTGCATGATCACCTTGGGGTGCCTTACACGAGTATGGACTATTCTAGCCGGTGTGTAGGCAACCCCGGTACCCATTATAATATTATTAGATTGTTAGTCTGTCCTAACCCATTAAATAATTAGATCTGATTTCAGCGAATGATGCACTTTATAGGATTCTTTTATCCTTTTTCTCTGCAGAGCTACGTAGACCTAGTCGCGAGCTTCTTTTTATCGTGGTGGCTATTCAGCCCCATATCCCATTCACGGATCTTTCAACTGACGTAGAGACATCAACTATTACCTATTTCTTGGTTTTTGAATTTCCTGCGCCCGATAAGTGCTATATTAATATCCATGAATACAGTAAGTTATCACTGGACTGTACTCCCGTATTATGCATACTTGGATATTTTATAAAATATTCTATTGGATTCTTGTACTAAGATCTGTCTTTTCCAATTATTGCAGATCCGACACTATTGATCCTTTAGTACAATCTGCATTGTATGTATTTGTGTCTGCAGTCTTATCCATATATAGTAAGTTTGTACTGCACTCTTACATTAGTATGAGACACTTTCTATTATTCACAGATAGTCACCCATATTAGATAGTTTTGGGTATATATTTCATGGCTATTATTCTTTTTTCCTTTTTCTCTTTATTCTTTGTTATAATTTGTTTTTATATGGGGTGACTTTCACAGTTCATGTTTCGCTTTTCTTCACGGGGCTTTTTGGCATACACAGGGTAAAATGTATTATTTAGATCATAGAACTCAGTGTGTTTTAAAGATTTGTGTGGTTTTTATATGGTTTTATTTGTTCTATAGGATAAGGTCGTGGCCCTCCTGATGAAGGCGCTTGTGTGCCGAAACGCGCGTTGAGAAGATCTTTCGTTTTGCCACCACTGTTCTATTTATGTTTACATGAATGAATTGACCTTGTTTGATATTAATTAGTTTTTCCTTGTGATTTATATGATTTGTGTCTGTCCATTATGATGCTATTTTGTATATTCAAATTGTCTACTAAATCTTTATTTGAAATGTTTTTAACGTAAGCTAAATAAACTTTATACATGTTTTAATATAATTCACTTGTGTTCACACTGAGTTCTTTTCATCATGATTGTGTTTTTCGTATGAGTTGTTGAATCATTCGAACCGTTTTGACTGCCTAGGGATTGTTGCTTTCAAGTGTCATATCTGTGCATGTGCCATGGTCACATTTCACAGTGGTGTATGTGTATGTCATGTCACATACCCCGTGAGTCCCATGTGGGACGGTATGTTTGAGCCAGGGTGTCCCAGTGGCACAATAGTGATGGTCCTCCACAGTCTTTGTGCATGGAGTGTTTACAATGTCTCTGATTTCATGTGCACAATGGGAGACAGTCTCCACATACACGTTGTGTGTGCATGGACTCTGATGTTGTGCGTGTGTGTCACAGACGTCCATGTCTGTCCTGCCGTGGCAAGTGGGGCCACTACCTGTGGGGGTCATGGTTGTTTTGCTGTGGTGTATACAAGATACTCCATGTAATGCCAGTGTCCATGTGGCATTACAGGGTCCCTGGTAATGTACCTGTTGTTGAGCTGTGGTGCCTGGGGCACATCTTTCCTCACATGTCACTGTGGGGGGTTATTGTGACACGGCAGCAGGAGATGGGAACTGTGACACGGCCTCATGATATCCAATGGGCCAACCTGGGACTAATTGATGCCACCTGTTGGACCGTGTTGACAGATGTTGGCCATGTATGTACCATACATGTCCTTCCGGTACTGCACACTTCATGTAGTTGTGCCTCATAATGATGTATGTTGGGATCTTGAGTGTGTTCAATGCCGCATATGTGGGGTGACTGACAATCTTGCTTACTTCTCCTCTGCACTGCAGGGCTCCTGCTGTCCATCGACCATTCCCAGACCTGGCAACGATGGTGGAACGGGACAGCATCCGAAGGTACCGCTTCACCAGGCAGCTGATTGAGGATTTGGCAGTGCAGTTGTCCCCACATTTGCAGCCTGGCCGGCCGTATCCTACAGCGCTGACCCCCAAGGTGAAGGTGATGGCAGCCCTACACTTCTTTGCCACTGGTACCTTCCAACATACTGTGGCGACTGCTGGTGGGATGTCACAGACCATGTTCAGCCGTGTGCTCCGCGATGTTTTGGCGGCAATGTTGCTCTTCCTGAACCGGTACATCTATTTCCCTAGACTGCGACGACTCACTGACGTAAAGAGTGACTTTTATGCCCTGGGGAGGATGCTGCATGTAATTGGCTCCATTGATGGGACACATGTGGCTTTGGTACCACCACAGGCCCAGGAGCAGGCCTACAGGAACCGCAAGCACTACCACTCGGTCAATGCACTGGTGGTGTGTCTTGCAGACATGACCATCACACACGTGTGTGCCCGTTTCCCTGGTTCAGCACACGATGCCTTTGTGATGAGGAGTAGTCGCATCCCCAGGATGATGGCACAGATGCAGAACCAGCGTGCCTGGCTTGTCGGTGTGTACTGACTTTGTGCCATTGTGTGTGATCTGATCTGTAGTATTCCCCCCACTTTTCAGCGAATGTGCACTTGTCTGTCCGTAGGTGACTCGGGATACCCCAACATGCCGTGGTTGCTGACACCCCTCAGGAACCCTGTGACACCAGCCCAGATGCGCTACAATGAGGCACATGGTCGGACCAGGAGAGTGATTGAGCGGACCTTTGGTCTCCTGAAGAGCCGCTTCCGCTGCCTGGACAAGACCGGAGGGTCCCTCCCATATGCCCCTGCGAAAGTGTGCAAGATTATCATCGTCTGCTGCATGCTCCACAACCTGGCAGTGCGGAAGGAGTTGCCTCTCATCCAGGATGACAATGACCAACATCCGCCACCTGTGGAGGATCCTGGCCTGGACCACGATGCCAGTGACGATGATGATGGTGATGGTGATGTCCGCACACAGCTCATCACCAACTTCTTTAGCTGAATGTGAGTATCCTGAGGTGTCATGTCAATGATGTGAGTTGGCATGATGTGTGGGTGGTGCTCTGGTGCTGTTGGAGTGTGTCCATGGGCTACTTGACTGGATGTGTGTTGCGATGTGTGGTGACAGGTGGGCTGTACTCCCCAACAGTGTTGACATGCTAACTTGGTTCTGGGTGGGTATCTTGTAACATGTATTGTGCATGAGTTTTGCTGTTCTGTCCTGTACTCCATTGCTTTTGACTGTGTGTCATTTCTGTCCTTCACAGGGTACTTTCAGATTCGTTTGGTCAACTGTGTCCACCGACGACGTGATTGCACATCCAGGCTGGTAGCTGTTGTGTCCCTACAGGTGATGTGCGCCACACCCATGGACTTCCTTCCGTCTACAGTTGTTGACTGTGTGCCCGCTGCCAGGTGGGATTACCTTGCATCTGTAGTGGTTACGGCATGTTGCAACTGTGTAATAAACCTGTGCTTCACTTTGTGTTGTGCGTTGTCTGTGGTCACACATTTGACTGCCATTTGCTTACTGCACCTGTGGGCTACTTGACTACAACTGGGAATGGGTGTGGTGTCTGTGCATTGCACCGTCTTCCCTGTCAACATCAGTGTAGGCAATGAGTCAGATGGCCTAGGTGTGTATGTGTTGTGTTGCCCTGGTGGTGTGTCTCCCTCATGTGTGTCACGTTGCCTGTACTCACATGCCTGTGTTGTCCTTGCTGTTGCAGTTCGCATACACAGTGTAATTTTGCAGTTCATCATCGCCATAACAGCACCCACGTTGGAATCACGACAGAGGCAAGTATGGTGTATTAGTGTGTTTATTGTGATACATTTGTGTTAATAGTGCATAGGATGGGTAGTGCTGTACATAAATCTTGCAATCCCAAGTCCCTAGGTGAATTGAAAGTCCTGGTAGACACGATCCCCAGTATCGGGGCCACAGTTGTCTGACACATTGGTCCAACTTGTACTCCCCATGCAATGTGTGGGAGTAGTGTTGCCGTCAACAGGGTGAACAGTCTGTGCACAAAGGCGGACATCCAGAACAGGTTCAGGCTTCCTGGGAGTTGCGCTTGGCCATCGGCCTCTCACTTTTCCCTCCTCGGACGACCCCTCTTCTTGGGGGGGGGCCCCTCAAGTACAGGCTGCTGCGGTGCACGGGACTCTCCGCCAGAGTCCTCCTCCCTCCCTGTGGCAGTTGCAGTTTGTTCGGCACCAGATGTTGTTGGCACACAGGGAGGTGTGGACTGGTTGCTGTTCATCTGGCGGAGGCATTTGTAAAATGTCCCTGTGCACCGCCGTCATCTCATGCAGTGCATCCCACTTGGACTCCACGCGGGACATGTGTGAGTCCACACGGGACATGTGTGACTCCACGTGGGACATGTGGGAGTCCAAGCGGGCATGATGGGCAGCCTGCTGCTGTTTAATGTCTCTGAGGAGCCCCACTACCTGGCTGAGGTCTCCGGTGCTGGACTGGTACGCATCAGCTATGCGTACCAGTTGTGGGTCATCATGCACACCAGCAACGTCTGCAAGCAGCGACCTCTGTCTCCCACCCCTCCCACCACCCCTGCTGACATGTGCAGTGTGTGCAGTGGCACGCACAGATAACCCTGGTCCACCTTGGGGGTTGGTGGTGGTGGTGGTGTCCATGGCCCCAGGTTGGTCCAGGGTCACTGTGCTGGTGTTGCTCCTTGTTCTGTCCATGTCGGCAGGGATGGTATTCGTGGTGACAGTCGTTGGAGGGGTGGGTGCAGGGGGTGCAGCTGGTGGTCCTGCTGGTGCTGCATGTTGACTTGCACCGGATGTGCCAGGTTGTTCTTCATCGTCCGAGGAGGACAGAGGCTGTATGACGCCAGTGAGCTCGGCATCCTCTTGAGCCTGGGACTGGGACTCCTCAGCGTCTGCTGCTGTGTCCCCATCATCACCTGTTTTTGGGAGACACAAACAATGTATGTTATGTTTCTGCAGGCATCAATGGTTGACACACATGACAGTTGTGACTGTGCCTCTGGGTGCGGGCCTGTACATTGCATTGTCCTAAGTCGTCACAGTCAGGGGTTGATATTGGTGTGGCACATTGTCCTGCATTATTTGGGCATTTCTATGTATTTTCTGGGGTGTGAACATGGTCTGCATTGGTTGTGTTTGGTTGACAGCCGGCCCTCCTTCCCACCCACCCAGCCAGTCAGTTATCCCACCATGGAACGTGCTTGCGTTGCAGGGAGTGTAAGTTGTCTCTCAGGATGTCAGTCAGTGGTGTCCTGCTGTTTGTTGGTGCACAGTTGCCAGCAGGGCCTTGTGCTCCCCACAGCAGTAGCCAGTGTCAGCCATCTTGTGAGTCCTTCTCCACTTCCTGTGATGTGAGCATGGTTCAGGGTGGTGTTGATGGGACAGTTGTGGGGGTGACCAATATCAGTGACTACGACTCCCATCATGCTATTGCCTCCACCCCCTTCCCAGCATGCCCATGCTTCCTTCCTTTTGATTCTGCTTCCCTGTGGGGTGGGCTGGCTGTGCTGACAGGATGGCTGGGAGTGTTGTCCTGGCAGTTGTTTGGCTAGAGGTCCCAAGAGTGTCCCTGTGCTTCACACAACATAACCCAGGGTGGTGGTTCTTTGTAGGATCTTGTGTTAGGATGGGGGCATTGCATTCTACCAGGTGGGTTCTGTGGAGTTTGTGTTGGGGGTGTGTGAGGGGAGGTGCTTGTGACTATGGTCAGTGCTGCAAGTCCCCCTTCCCACCCAGCTAGCCAGATATCCCACCATGGAACGTGCTTGCATTGCAGGGAGTGTAAGTTGTCTCTCAGGATGTCAGTCAGTGGTGTCCTGCTGTTTGTTGGTGCACAGTTGCCAGCAGGGCCTTGTGCTCCCCACAGCAGTAGCCAGTGTCAGCCATCTTGTGAGTCCTTCTCCACTCCCTGTGATGTGAGCATGGTTCAGGGTGGTGTTGATGGGACAGTTGTGGGGGTGAGCTATGTCTGTGACTACGACTCCCATCATGCCATTGCCTCCACCCCACTTCCCAGCATTCCCATACTTACTTGCTTTTGTGTGGAGTTCAGTGTGTGTGGGTGTGAGAGCAATGGCAAGATGGCTGACAGTGGTGTCCTGCTGTTGGTTGGTGTGCAGTACCCAGCATGCCCTTGTGCTCCCACGACACAGCAACAGTGTCAGACATCTTTGATGGGCCTTTCCACTCTCTGTGGGATGTGCATGCGTGAGTGTGAGCTTGCTGGGCCATGTGGTGGGGGATGTAGAGCTGTGACTACGACTCCCATCATGCTATTGCCTCCTCCTCCCTTCCCAGCATGCCCTTGCTTCCTTCCTTTTGACTCTGCTTCCCTGTGGGGTGGGCTGGCTGTGCTGACAGGTTGGCTGGGAGTGTTGTCCTGGCAGTTGTTTGGCTAGAAGTCCCAAGAGTGTCCCTGTGCTTCACACGACATAACCCAGGGTGGTGGCTCTTTGTGGGATCTTGTGTTAGGATGGGGGGCATTGCATTCTACCAGGTGGGTTCTGTGGAGTTTGTGTTGGGGGTGTGTGAGGGGAGGTGCTTGTGACTATGGTCAGTGCTGCAAGTCCCCCTTCCCACCCAGCTAGCCAGATATCCCACCATGGAACGTGCTTGCATTGCAGGGAGTGGAAGTTGTCTCTCAGGATGTCAGTCAGTGGTGTCCTGCTGTTTGTTGGTGCACAGTTGCCAGCAGGGCCTTGTGCTCCCCACAGCAGTAGCCAGTGTCAGCCATCTTGTGAGTCCTTCTCCACTTCCTGTGATGTGAGCATGGTTCAGGGTGGTGTTGATGGGACAGTTGTGGGGGTGACCAATATCAGTGACTACGATTCCCATCATGCTATTGCCTCCACCCCCCTTCCCAGCATGCCCATGCTTCCTTCCTTTTGATTCTGCTTCCCTGTGGGGTGGGCTGGCTATGCTGACAGGATGGCTGGGAGTGTTGTCCTGGCAGTTGTTTGGCTAGAGGTCCCAAGAGTGTCCCTGTGCTTCACACAACATAACCCAGGGTGGTGGTTCTTTGTGGGATCTTGTGTTAGGATGGGGGCAATGCATTCTACCAGGTGGGTTCTGTGGAGTTTGTGTTGGGGGTGTGTGAGGGGAGGTGCTTGTGACTATGGTCAGTGCTGCAAGTCCCCCTTCCCACCCAGCCAGCCAGATATCCCACCATGGAACGTGCTTGCATTGCAGGGAGTGGAAGTTGTCTCTCAGGATGTCAGTCAGTGGTGTCCTGCTGTTTGTTGGTGCACAGTTGCCAGCAGGGCCTTGGGCTCCCCACAGCAGTAGCCAGTGTCAGCCATCTTGTGAGTCCTTCTCCACTTCCTGTGATGTGAGCATGGTTCAGGGTGGTGTTGATGGGACAGTTGTGGGGGTGACCAATATCAGTGACTACGACTCCCATCATGCTATTGCCTCCACCCCCTTCCCAGCATGCCCATGCTTCCTTCCTTTTGATTCTGCTTCCCTGTGGGGTGGGCTGGCTGTGCTGACAGGATGGCTGGGAGTGTTGTCCTGGCAGTTGTTTGGCTAAGAGTCCCAAGAGTGTCCCTGTGCTTCACACGACATAACCCAGGGTGGTGGTTCTTTGTGGGATCTTGTGTTGGGATGGGGGCATTGCATTCTACCAGGTGGGTACTGTGGAGTTTGTGTTGGGGTGTGTGTGAGGGGAGGTGCTTGTGACTATGGTTAGTGCTGCAAGTCCTCCTTCCCACCCAGCCAGCCAGCCAGTTATCCCACCATGGAACGTGCTTGCATTGCAGGGAGTGGAAGTTGTCTCTCAGGATGTCAGTCAGTGGTGTCCTGCTGTTTGTTGGTGCACAGTTGCCAGCAGGGCCTTGTGCTCCCCACAGCAGTAGCCAGTGTCAGCCATCTTGTGAGTCCTTCTCCACTCCCTGTGATGTGCGCATGGTTCATGGTGGTGTTGATGGGACAGTTGGGGGGCAATATGTGTGACTGCGACTCCCATGATGCTATTGGCTACACTGACTTGGCCAGCATACACAGAATTCCTTCCTTTGAGTGGTCTTCACTGTGTGTTGGTGTTGTTGTGGTGGCTACATGTCTGGATGTGTTTGTTAGTTCTATTTGTGCCACTGCCTAGCTGTAGTTGTAGTTGTGTTTGTACATGTGTTGGCACAGTTGGATGTGACTTTTTTGATGGCATGTGTTGTGTTTATCTGACTGACATACACATTTTGGGATGATTCTGTTCTGGTTGCTGTGTAATTGCTATGAGTGCATGGTTTGACTCTCCCCTTGACAGTGATGTGTGTGTTTTGTGGCAGTATATTGTGTACATTTGTTGTGTACTCACCAGGCTCTGGGATGTCCTCTAGTCCATATACGCTCACTGGCGGAAGGATGGCCCGCACCTTCTCCTCCCAGGGCCTGAGGTATATTGGCTTGGCAGGAGGGCCACTGCCGGTGTATTGGCTGTTGATGTAGTCTTTCTTCAGCATGTCCCGTACCCTCCTGCGCACGTCATACCACCTGTTCTGGATGTCGGTCTTTGTGCGCCGACATGGTGATTGGGCGTTCACCCTGTTGATGATCCTCTCCCACATCTTGGTTTTCTGCGACATGGGGGTCTGTTGGACCAGTGTGCCAAACAGCTGTGGCTCCACCCTGAGGATCTCGTCTACCATGACTTCCAATTCACTATCTAGGAACTTGGGATTCTTCTTAGGGGGCATGGTGATGGGTGGTGATGGTGGGTGATGTGTGTGTTGGTGTGCAGGTGAGGGTGTGTGAGTGTGTGTTTTGCTGGGTGTATGTGAGGTAGGTATTTGTTGGTGTGCTGATGGTGTGTGGCTTGTGTGAGGGATGAGCTGTGGGTGTGTGGTTGCTTTCTCTTGGGTGCTGGCAGTGGAATGGCATTTGCAAAGGCTCATGGTTGTGATTTGTGTCCTTTATATAGGTGGAGTTGTGGGTGTGTCTTTGTTCTCTTGGCTTGGTAATTGCTTGTTTGGCCTTTTTTTGGGTGATTTTTCCTTTGTGCTGTTTGTGTATGTTGGAAACGTTCTTGTGACCGAGTCGGACCCTGCATTGGTCTCGTACGGTGTTCTCCGTTTCGTTCACGCTGTGTTTGTGCAGTTTTCTATGCTGCGTACGCGTCGGTCACGGTGTATTGTGTTGCTTCGGCTCGGTTTTGTATGCGTGTCGGTCGTACGGCTTGTCCTCCGTCCGACTCGCTCGTGGTTTTCGCGCCTTGCATCGTACTTTGCGGTTTGGAGTTCGCGTGTACGTTTCGGTCGGATTTGTTCCGGGTGCGTGTCGGTCAGTTGGATTCGCGTGTTTTTCCGGCCGGATTGCTGTTTTCTGTGCGGCTCGGTCGGTTGACTTGGTTTCGGTACGTGTCGGTCGGATTTTTCGCGCCTTGCATCGTACTTGGCGTGTCGTGCGCCACGGGTACGTGTCGGTCGGTATTATTTCCGGATCCGAGTCGGTCGGTGCTTTTTCCGGCCCGAATCGGAATCGACCCCACAGTGTATGCACATAGACATAATCTAACTTGCTTATTACATAATGTAGTAAAGGACTTCATTAATTCAGTTGAAAATAGATGTGGGGAAATAAAGAAAAAGGCTGAAACACAATAAAAAATGCCATCTTGGGCACACCGGGAGGGTGAAATTAAAAAGGATGATGCACACTATGCTATGGCTCTGGTTTGGGAACACAAAGGAAAGCTATGCATATTGAGACGCAAAACTGAATTTAACAATAAGTTTGTTGGTTCCAGTGAATGTGAACACACCTTTCAAATTGTGGGAAGATGGGGCTTATATCTTGGAGGATCTGAGCCAGTTTTTCCAGGGGTATATTATATCTGTGGGAAAAATGCCTATTACAGGCTACCAAAACATTGGCATGGATGCTGCTACATGGGGATAGTGTTTCCAAAAATGTATCATGTGGGACAAGCTAGTGGAACCAACAAAATTAAGCACACTTGTCTGAGAAGGGGAATAAGTGCTGTGGAGATAAATGGGGATATATTCGGTTCAATAATACTATCAGTTGAAGTGATTCTAAATTCGAAAACTCTCTATTGTAGTTGAAAATGTATCAACTGATACAGCAGAAGGATTCCTTGTCATAGATACTGAAATGGTTGCTATCCGATCTATGGTGTTACAAAATAGACAATTAGACTTCTTACTTGCAAAAGAGGGCAGAGTCTGTCGAATGCTAACAGTTCAACAGTGCTGTACTTATATCCCTGACAAAAGCAGAGATTTGTGGGGATATATCAGCAATATTACTAATCTGGGAAAAGATTTGACTGGATTAAAGGCTGATGGAGCATGGGAATCCATTGGTAAAGGATTTACCAATGTGGAAAAGTGGTTTGCAACTTTGGGAGGTAGTTTAGTGGGAAAATATTAACACTCATTCTAACTATTGCTATTTGTTTACAAAAAAAGAATAATAATTATCAGATATTATAAGCTTACGCTAGGGGAATAAAAAGAAAGAAAGCAGAAATTGAACTAGAAGAAAGACAATGTGGGTATTATGATGAATTGAAAGCTCTAGAGCAATCTAGGATAAAAATTATGAAGACATCCGCCTTATAAAGTGACATCAGATAAAGATAAAGATAAGAGTGTGATGGCTTGATTCGCCATCAAAGGGGGAATTGATAGAGCAGAGATGTTACCTTTTATCTATTTACGACAATTTTACATGGAAAAGATTTTATGACACAATTTTACATGAAAACGACAAAATGTGAATTGGGCTTTACATTTCAGAAACTATATGCAATGAAGTTCTGGCTTAGCTACTGCATCGTAAAAGCATGATGAATGTTAGCAGTGTTTTTTCTGGTAACACATAACATTTAATAAGTAGATGTGAGAACTGATATTTAAATGCCATGAATACTTTAGGTAAAGGTGATGAATAAACGATAACACAGAAAACGTTTATGTGAGAATAAAATGCTTTACGTATTAGAAAACGGATAGCAATACTAGAATGTATAAACCTGAGCACTGACATTGACAAGAAAAGTAGGTGCTACATGAGGTTATATTATGATTGCATTTCGTAAAGTTAATCTTTGAAGTTCTTTTAAATCTTGTATGCTGTAATAACATATGAAGTGCAAAAGAGACTTACAAAATTATATGTGAAATGATAGTGAAAATATTTATTTTTTTATGAGTACTCTATACTTACATGAATTAATTGCAATTCATATTGAAGTGACATTAATACGCTTAATTGGAGAATTAATGCACTATTCTATATAATGGGAGATTCATATTTTAGCTCAATATCATCGTGCATGAGCTGTATTTCATGAAGGCCTAAACGTTGCTTCCTTTCCTAGTATGAACTTATGAACTGATCAGTCTAAAATCTATGGGAACCTTTCAGAAAATTTCCACTTGTGTTCTAACACTCAATCGCCTTCTTTGACATTTGTAGCTTACTTGACTAGACTTGCAACAAAAGTGTTCGTCCTAGAGTAAATGCTTGAGAATAGACAGACAAGGGATGAGAGCATGAAATCGCCTACTTTCTGAATACAACAAATAATCGAATGTCTAAACTACAGTGGTTCTAAGGAAATGAAGAAATGGATTCCTTAATTCTTCCGGATATGTATACTTTTACCTACTACATCATTCATCCTATGGTGAGCAACCAATGGGACAGAGTGGTACGACAAATTTAGTAATGTCAAGGGGTGTAAACCTGGAATTGATGGAGTATAATAGCTGAAATTTTGAACTAAGGGGCGTCTCCCCTCTACCCATCTTGTGGTACAGAGACTGATGATTGGGACCTCCAGAAACAATGGGAACTGTGACGAAATACTGCGATTTTCTGCCAGCAGTATGCTAACGTAGGGGAACCTTTTCGGCTGAAAGGGTTAGCGTCAGAGCAGCTGTGGCATTCACGTTGCAGTGCGGACAGAGGCAGACGATTCTATTATGAAATGGAACTGGTCACTTGGAACTTACTGACTTGCTTAATAGGGTTGGTAAGAGTGCCAACTAATTTCCCTACTAATTGATTTTCATTAGGATAAATATCCCTCTGCTGGGGAAGATTGGCGCCTTCATATTTGGATCTCACAGAGTTTGCTTATTAAATCTGATCTATTCTATGTCTAGGTCATGTTTTATTTGAATACAAATAGAAAATACAATCCAAAGGCAAATTACTCTGCTGATTCTGTCTCATTATTAAAGACTTAATTGAAAATTAAGTTAATAGTGTTGAAGCATTTGTTTTCTTTTGTTTTACATTTAAGATAAATAAATCACTGTACAGTAAAGTATAGGTAAAACTAAAAAAGTTTATTAGACGAACAATTTAGTTAAAATATGTTTATGCTAAATATTATTATACTTTTAATTCTAAATATTTATTTCAAATGCAAAATAAAAGAAAAAAGCTACAGAACTATTAACTTAATTTAATTCAAATATATTAAAATAAATCAGAATTATTATTCTGAATTTTAAATTAACAAATAAATTCCCACCTAAAGTAAAACATATTTCTATTATACATTAGTAATGATTAAAAGTGATTATAATATATTAAAAAATAATGAAATTGCATTTTATTAAAATGTAACCTTACACTTATTGTAAAGTTAAAAAAGCTGTTCATTTTTTTAAATTAGATGATAAATTCTTTATATATATGTATATATACACACACATATGTGTGTGTGTGTGTATATATATATATATATACATTAAATTATATTTGTTTATATATTTAAGTATTTTACATAATTTAACTTAACAATGTGTCCTATTGTGTTCTATTCTAAGTTCCTACCTCCTTTATTGTCTATGGGAGGTGTTGCAGTCCCAGTGGCTGGCCAAGTGTGGTGCTGGACTTATTTGAGCTCTGAGATGGAGTAATATTACTACTGTTTTAGGTTCCTTTGTGGCTGTAGTAACCTTGGAATGCAGTTTCTGAATAAAAGTGAGTTTACTCTTTTGTGGGAGGGTGACGTCCCTCCCTAAAACCTTCCATAACCCTTTCTTAACCCCACCTTCCTCCTCCCATAGCCCCTCCCGTTTAAAGGTAGGTATACCCTATTTTACAGCCACTCAATGCTGTCCCTCCTACATTTACTATGAAAACATATGCTTGCATGTGAGTCAACTTCTCCGGTGGGGTGAAAATCTGCACAGAAAAAGATAGGTGAGGCGGAGGTGGACACTCTGCACATAAGTTTGTGAATAGCATTTTGCAGTACATTTGTAGTACTATTGTAGTACTGCAAAACGTACTGCAAAATACAGCTTGTAAATAGGCTCAATTGTGTTTTGATTGATTAACTAAACTTGCAATCTTGTCACTCCCCAGTGAAACTGTGCAAAAATATTATTCTGAATGTGCACTGATTGTAGGAATAACTTCAAGCTGTATGTTGCGTAAACAGTCAAAGAACATTTGTTTTTTGTACTGCACTTCTTTATACTGCACTTTGTAGTTGTTTCACTTTTACTGTTTATCAACTTTAGATTTTCGTACTGCAATGCATTAGATATCAGCAATATAATCACACTTCAACACTTCATTAAAAACACACTATGTAACACATACAATTTGTGCTTAACATGGAAATGCCAATATTAGTAAATAACATATATATATATATGAAAAACTATTTTATCTTTAGACCTGCTTCTCACACACTTGGATAGCGGTCAATAGCTTTTGCCTTGAACACACAGTACAAAGAATTGTGATAGCATGCTAACCAAAATCACTATTAGGTATTCATAGCAGACAGTAATACTATTCGTGTGTTGGGATTGTAGGAAACAACTAGCACCGTCAAAGCAAATAGACCTATTGACTTTGACAGTGCTTGCCCCCCCCCCCTCCCAGGGCTGTCATGCTTGCCATTTTGGAATCATGTTTCTTTAAGCAAAAATAAATCTTTCCAAGATAGCTGCCATACGTACACATTGCATGCACATCAGTCTACTGAATTTTTTTTCTTAAAGCAGAACTAAAATCGTGTGTGCATGCAAGCATGGGAGTAATATCGGAATTAATTTTTTTACACTTTGGGCCTGATTATGATGTCAGGCGGACTTGCGTCTGCCCGACACTGTCTCAGTCATGGGGCCGAGCGACCTCCGGTCTGCGGTCCCGACCGGCTAACTACAATGCGACCGAACAATGTTTGGTCGCATACTCCCATTTCAAAATGGAAGCTCGTGTTACGGCCGTAAACTGGCTGTAACCAAAGCTCCCATTGAGAAATGGGAGGGGTTGTTCATCCCTGCACCCCGTGGCAGGCACCTCAAGGTGCAGGGATCAACAGAGGGGCACCATAGGTGCCCTTTCAGCCACCATCCAGAGGCCACACGCACAATGGGGGCCCCTGTTGATCCCTGCACTTTGAGGTGCCTGCCACGGGGTGCAGGGATGAACAACCCCTGTGTTTGAATGGGGGCCCCCAAGCAGGCTTTCCGACATAGTTTCCATGTCGGAGAGGCCGGCATGGAAACCATGTCGGAAACCGTGCATCATAATCCCAAGGGTGGAAAGGCCCGCCCTTTGAAATTACGAGCCAGCTCCGACTGGCCGGTTTACTTTCCGACTGCCAGCATTGTAATGCGGTGGTAGGAAAGTAAACCGAGCGGCCGATTACGATGCATCCCAGAAGGGTCCGACCGTCGGTCGGAGGCTTTACGGGCCACATCGTAATCAGCCCCTATATTACTAATTTACCATTCAATGATGGGGAACTGCCATTTCAGAATGGAAAATTAAAAAATAGAGTATGTTCAGTATGCCACACAAATGGGAATAAGTGAGTGGCCTGGTAGTGCAGCTGACAGCCGTAAATAGATAATCAAATAAATAAATAAAGCGGAAGAAATAAAAAGACAGAAAAAGATAGTCCACTCATCTCTGACATGGAAAAATACAACTCATCTAATCAAAAACAAAGTAAAGAAGAAATCCTCGAGTGGCATGACAAACAGAAGAATATGGAAGAATCCGTAAGGTCTGCCAGTGTGTTGCCCTTTCAAGTTGATGCAACTGAGATTGGTTTTTATTCGAGCCTCTTTTTGAATCCAGTGAAGGTCCTTCAATATGTTCTGATGTCATAGAATCTTCTTTTGTTCGTGATCATTCGAGCTGCGGAGTGCAGGATCGCTTTAAGTGGTAAGAGGACATTAGCTGGGAGGCAGGAGCAAGTGTAAAACAATGAACGGGCCATCGGGAAAAGTATATAGATGCTGCTTAATATTTGTCAGTTGTTAGTTTTAAAGACAATTATTTATAATTAGCGTTTTTCTCCACATAAAAAATATTGTAAGCACTTGCTTAAAATGCAGTACATGCTGCTTTTAGACAAGGTATCTGACTTTTCCAGCTTTTCTGAAAAGAATGCACCATGTGCAAAGGAAGCACTCGCTAGGAGGTGGAACGGTACACCAAACAGCAGTTGCTTGAAACGAGACCTTTTTACTCCAGAGAAGGTTAAAATTTGCATATTTTTGAATAAGAAGTGACAAAATCCGTGGCAGAGAGCTGCAAAGTCAAGGCAAACGAAAAAAATAACCAATTCTGCGAGAGTGCAAATAATGTAATTACTAATGAGAGCTATAACACATAGCAGCGGGGCACCTCGCACCGTGATCCGTACTTGTCCTATAACGGGTGATGGAGTGAGGTTAGTAAAAGTACATCCTCACGAAGTTAAAGTAACCCCATAATAATGTATTGACTGCATGAATTAATCAACACTGGATGCACACTTTTACATAAGGGGCAAATGCATTTTATATAATATACTCAACCATGTTGGCATAAGTACGTATTAATTGTTTGCGCATTGAAAACCGTACTACTGCATGTTTATGCTGTGTTGTACATTGCACATTTTGCATGTTGTGCACGAATAATATAAAAGTTGCTTTAAATTAATAGCTTTCGCTGGGTAATAATTAATACAGGGTATTAGTATGGAGGGAGGTAAACATAATGGGTTTATTTTCATGAATTAATATTCTTTTGTGTTCGTTTATTTTAGTACGGGATTGGGCCTGCATGAAAATGGCCTCTCGTTGAAACCAGCATGTGCCAAGAAGGGTTGCCTGCTCGCAGACTACAGAGTGTACCCGATGATGCAATCCGTGTGAAGGCCGTGTTGACCTGTGTCTTATTGTTTATGTGCCAAGATGTGACATCGACTGTGGGAACAGCCATCACTACGTGCAATGCGAATGTGAAAGCGGATGACATGATTAACATTGTTGCTAAAAGTATAATTATGAATGTTAGACTTATATGAATGCAATGGTCTTAAATCCTTCCTTTGTTAGAACCGGTATAGGATGGATTAGTGGGGAGAACTGGATGAGGCGAACCTAGTATGATTTACGACAACCAATCATAGTCCGAGTTTTTACTGATACTGCAACATTGTAAGATAGCGTGCTGAGGAGAAGAGTATAATTGATATCCCAATAGGGGTGTGGCAAGACAAGGCAAGAGAGAGACGGAGAGAGAGAGAGAGACGCACAAGGCAGGAGTAAGGCAGAAGACAGTATGGCGAAGCAGTGCGGTTCGGTATAGCGGTGCAGTCCGGTGTGACAGATCAGAGAGAAGATCCGAGACAGAAGAACAGCCCTGCACAGGGAAAGAGAACTTTAGGTATGAGAACATTGCGGGAGTGCTTGGGAGGAGATTGCGACCGAGGAGGTAGATTAAGTGGGAGATTAATTTAGTAGTTAGTGTATGGCAAGTTTAGCTGCATCTGTCCTTTTAACTTTGTTCTCTGAGCCTATCTCTGAGGACCCTTTGCCACAACCTCGGCCAAGGTTTCCTGATTCTTTGGTGGGTATTACCCTCCTTGATTGCTTTAATTTGCAAGTATAATTCTGCAAGTTTATGCTGTACCTTCTCTTCCCCATTCCTGATGCACGCTTTGATATCGATGCAAATGATTCATTTTGATTACATTGCTTGATAATTTGTTCTCTAATATGCAATCTTGTGTATGCACTGATAATCAATATAAGAGCATTGAATAATATAAAATCATTAACAGAAAAAAGTGACTTTGTGGTTATTTAGTTAAGTATTAAACTGTTTAGTTAATCATAGTCACCATCAACTCTTCAACTAATGGTCCATCGACCAAAGGAAGAAGAAAGTTGATTTACGAATAGATAGAATTATATACAAATGGTATTAATGTAAAGTAAAGTGTTGTTCTAAAATAAAACTGACAAAATAAACCCCCCAAATCCAGCGCTTGTCTTCAGGGATCATTTATGGGTAATGTGTGATGGGCCCCGTTGTTTGATAAAACAATTTGTGTGATGAGATTTCTTTAGGTCCCTGGTTACAGAATTTAGGGGTTGCGCTGGATCAGTTTTTCTGGTAGCAGAATGATGGTTATTATTGATTAGTTTGGTGATTTATTGATTATTGATTATTGATTATATGTTTAACATTTTATGTAAAGTGAGTCAGTGTTACGTTTCTATGTAGTCTTTGGAACACAGGTACGGAAGGGTATCTGGGAAGCTGGCAAAGTAAGAATTAGCCTGAAATAAGGCAGAGGAAAAGTATGAGAAGTGAAATCACACGGGTATAGGTACATTGCCTGTTTAGGTTATTTTCGGGACTATTGAGTGTATATGTGATAGCGAAGGGTCTACCTGTGAAACTTTGGCCTTATCCCCAGAAGAGTAGTGAGACCTCATTTTTACAACAAAAGGGTCCTCTTATGAAATTTTGGCCTTATCCCTAAGGAAGTAACAGGTCCTCTCCTAGCTTGAATGAAGGGAAGGATAGCGGAATTGTTATACTTACCCGCATTGAAAGAAATATTCTTGAGAGTGAAAAACTATATCTTTCTGTAGTAAACAGACAGTGTGGTATTGTTTAAATGTTGTAACTAATAAGTTATTTTAAAGACTTAGAAAAGTGCCGATAATTTTTGTAAAGGGAGGGTCAGCAGCAGGAGGAGAAGCTGACGTCACAGAAAGCTGCGCTGGCATTGGTCAGTCGGTAAGGATAGAGCGAGCACCGATTGGTTGGTTGGTGTGAGCTGCGCTGGTATTGGACAAAATAGCGGAGAAGTAGAAAGCTCTGATTGGAGGAGTTAAGAGTGTGTTGCGCTGACATTGGCTAGGTGTTTAAGGAAGTAAAAGAGTTCAATTGGTGAATTATAGTAAATTGTGTTGATTGAGGTTTGTATCGAGTGAAGGTGTTGAATAAGTGACGAAAATGTATTTTGAACCACTGCAACAGTAGAAATTTACTTTGTTTGGCAAAATAAAAAGATTCTTTAAAAAGGACAAACCAGTAATAACGAGAGAAGGAGTTCCTATTCCTCCACCAAAGACACCAGCGTCTTATATGATGTTAAAGTATGGTTATCACACATGTATTTGGATAGAAAACTGGGTAGGATATACGAAGAATGATGGTGTGTTAGCTTTTCCAGAGCATGGTTCTTTTAAATTGGCAATATTACGTAACTTGAGAGATAAAATGATGGCATTAGACCCGAGACCTAGACCTACACACTTTGAAGTGCTAGTAGAATGGGAAGATGAAATGTATGAAAGAGAAAGACACAGAAGTGGTAGAGTTACTAGATTTATGTTTGGAAGATTTCATGATGAAAGACACGAAGATAGAATGAAGAGGTGGAGAAATGGAGAGATAACTGAAGGATTATATCCAGTTTTAATGGTAGGAGAGACGGCAGGAAATAAGTGTAAGGAAAAAAGGAGACATTTAGAGGAATTTGGTTATGGATATAACCCAAATGAAACTGATGATGAGCAGCTGGATGACATATTAGTTAAACGACCACCACCTTATCAGGAGAATTCCGCGATGGTGACACCAAATGCACCGTCAATGGAAGCCCCAATGACACCACAAACGACACCACAAACGACACCAGTTCCAACTGTAAGTGATGTAGAGCAGGAAAGAGAAGTAGAATTTGCCATGCAAACTAAAGAATTAGTTGAAAAATTGAATCAGATGAATATGAAAATAGATGCAATAACTGTGCCAGTAACCATAGGTCCAGCAATACCTGTATTTGAAAATAGACTTGTCTATGAACCTTCCTTAACTGTCCCGTTAAATTCTGCTATAACATCAGCTAGTAGTAGTTATGTTTTGAATAATGCTATACATAGTGATGTCTATAAAAAGCCTACATCCTGCAATAGTGTTCTACAAGCTGACAGTGCGCATCCCAGTATGATAATAAATGCCATACCCTATGGTGAAATGATAAGGGCAAGGAGAAACTGCAGTCAGGACCAAAACTTTGTCAAAAATGTTAAGACCATTAAAAGGAACTTTGGTGAGCGAGGATATGCACAGAAATGTTTTGGATCAAGCAGAGGCTAGAGTAATGAAAGTTGAACGGAAAACTACTCTGGTGTCAGGAACTACTAAACACAAGAGGAAAGAGACAGATAAGGAGGTGGCATTTATCACACAGTATAATGCATATAGTGATCATATATACAATATTTTAAGGAAAAATTGGTATCTGCTTGCATCTGGACAGATGCCAGCTGGTACGGTTTCCCAGAAACCTAGAGTAATATACAGGAGAGGAAACACGCTAAAAAAGACACTATGCCCAAGTTATGTAAGGGAAAAGAAAACGGATACCACAACATGGCTACCCAATAAACCATCTGGTTTCTATGTTTGTGGGACGTGTTCAACTTGTAAACTTGGATGTAATAAAAAATGCGATTTAAGTACAACACCACTAGAGAATACACAATCAACACTTTCATCAATTGCAACACCACCCATACTGTATATGTAATAGGGTGCTACTGTAATAAGATTTACGTAGGAAGTAGCATACGGAGCCTTAAAACCAGAATACAGGAGCATGTGCGAGCCATCAGGAATAAAGATGACAGTTATCCGTTGGCAACTCACATAAATGAAATACATCCTAGAGAGACTGATATCTGGTTCCATGCTATTGAACATGTACCATTGCGAGAAAGACTGAGGCAGGTTGGATTTGTCGTTTGAGGACAACCACCTTGGGGCTCAATACCAGCAATGAGTTCTACCATTTCCTATGAAGGTTGTATGGCCAACTTAGTAAATTAATTGGGGCACAACATTCATACTCTGGTGGTGTTTTTGTTATTTTTGTTACCTTGGTTAGGACTGTGTTCTTAAATGGTATCGCATTCAATCTATGTATTGCATTGATGTAAAGATCATTTGTGTCCTCTTGTTTTTAGGCTAACACTGTACTCTTGAAAGGTATTGTGAATGATTCATGTATGTTATTGATGTAGAAACCATTTGTTTTGTCTGTCATATTGTGTATGAACAAACCATGTAATCATGATTATAAGCCTTTAATCTAGAAGAATTTTTTCATTTTAACTAAAAATGTCGTTATGCACAGTACATATTGCAGATATAACATTGATACATATATATTGTTCATATTGTGATATACCAAAAGCATCGATTAAGATGACTGTGCATAATATGTTCATATAATATTCACATGCTTTTGGATTATCCATACTCTGTTCAGTTTTTTACATAGGCAAGAAAGTCCAATATGAAAAAACTTTAATGTATATTCACTAGGAGATCGTTGGGTTAGTATAAATATAATGGCTATAGTGGCATATATGAGACTATTGTTGAGTACTTTTTAAGATGATGGCTGTAAAACGACGTGTACGCCATCAATCCGATTAATTTTGGGTAAGTATATTGTTATAATACGGTCTTACAAAAATACAAATAATAATAATTTTTTCAGTTTAGTATTCTAAACAATCATTGCGAAAGCCATAATGTCATGATTGGTGAATATAATGTTACTTTGGATTTTCACGCCTTTCGAATACTTGAAATAGTGACTATAGTGGCATAAATGTAACTAACTACGAACATTTTCCAAGATGGCGGCTGTAAATGGTCCGTTTTGGTATAATTACATATTGATTAAAATAGTTGGACATCGGTTTATAGTAACGCCACATATAATAAGGAAAACTTTCTACATTTTTATTTCAGGATAAATGTAACACGATTATGTGGTTATAATATTGGTTTTAACACACATTAGATGTTTCCAAAAACACTTTTAAAGATGGCGGCCGTGCACATTGTTTTTTAGTACGTACCTTTAATGAGCAGCCTATCAAAGTAGTATCATTTACAAACAAAAACATTCTTTCTCTTATATTCGAATAATTAAATAAAATTGTCTAAATATAAGTATGAGGGTGTACTACTTGTATTAACACTAACTAGATGCTTATAAGGCACTCTCTAAGACGTTTAAATACGAATTAAATTCAGGTGTGGGATCCCGGCGGGATATTTAAATGCCATCACGGAATGCCTTGGTCAGAACCTGTACCGGGACTACGCTGTTCACCAAGCAACCGTGCACCAGAAGTAAGTAGATAGAAGAAAATAGGTGAACTATTTTTTTTAAAGTAGGAAATCGGGTCCTTGATGGGAGGCACTGTTATTACAATGTGCAAAACGAATTTGCAATTCCGGTTGGTGTGGTGATTGGGGATGATTTTCATAACTTGTCACTACTTGGAAGATCGATTTTGTAAATAGCTTATGGGTAGGGTGACCAGACGTCCCGGTTTTCCCCGGACGGTCCCCGTTTTTGGAGAAGTGTCCCCGTGTCCCGACACTTTTCTCCAAGTGACTGAAATGTCCCGGTTTTCAAACACTGTCCGGGTTAAACACAGAAATGTCCCGGTTTTTCATTGTTCCAGTTGAGCTCTCTTTGCACTGTTTACGGCGTGTGACGTCACTGAGGTGAGCGCTGTAGCAGGAAGGGAAGTCCTTTGAAGAGAGACATTTTCTCTCGGGATTTCCCTTCTCTTTTTACACTCAGCGCCACCTACGTCATCGTGCCAGCCATATTTGAACAATTGCATATCATCAAAACTGAATCTTCGCTAGAGGAGGAAATAGTGATATTAAGGAGCAACCCCAGTTTATGAACTTTCTGAACTTTTGTGATCTGTAGAGGCTGTGTGTTTGCTGCTCCCCCAGATATCCCACCTAGAAGTACACGAAACAGAAAGTTTAAAGTATTTCTGAATGTTAGGATGAGTGTCCGATATCACATGTGGTGATGACGTCCCCAACGTCCTTCTCAAGCTCCAACCATTCATTTCATCCAGTTCCAAGATCAGAACAGAAATCCTGGGAAACGGAACACTGGTGATCAGGTAAAAGGCTGAGTCGCTATTTGAGGCCTTCATTCAGTGGCTTCAGGTTAAACCTGCCTTGGCTATTAAATCTGCTCATTGTGTCCAACATGTTTTTCAGATTGTAAACAATGTCCCCTATTGTTGCATTATTTAAAGATATTTACTAAAAGTGGATATGTGGCAATAGCTTATCTGTTTCATATACCAAGAACATATAGATTGCACATTGCACATTCCCATATCATGCCTTTTGCTTGCATTAGTGGTCTTTTAGTTGTATCAGTAGCCTAGATATTGCACATTCCCAAAGCCATTAAATTGCACTTAGCCAAAGATCTGTAATTAATAGCTCGTCAGTTGCACATGGAAGTTGTGCATCTATTGCTTGCATCAGCAGTTTATCAATTTCACGAGCAAGCATACTGTCCAGGTGGCAATCCAAAAGATCTTCAATTGCCTAGCCCATGTCTCTTACCAAAAGTTTCTACTTTGGATAAAACAATATTTCTTCGTCCTGTAGCTTGTAGTCATAGCCATCAAACTTTTCAGTAGCCCTTATGCATACCGTGCAAGGATTAATGTATTGCTCATTGTATGTTTTATTCATAACCAATTGATGCATGCTCTGTGTTCTCCATATCAAAGCTATGACTTGACCTTTTGGCTGACCTTTCAGATCACGGCAAACTGTTTAGCTGGAAAGGACTTAAAGGAGCAGGGTTAACGCCTGTGGAAGAGGCGAGCAGCGCTGCTCGAGCTTTTTGCTCAGGTCTTCACACTATTGCGCTATGAGATGATACCAACGGCTAGAGTGCACCGTACATACCCCAGTAAGGTAACATGACATCCCAGCAGTGACCACGCAAATGTGGGAGGACTGTGTGGTCGGCCAGCCTTTGCGACCCTTACGACCCTAAGGCAGTAATACCTGGAGAGGTGTTTTTCTTACATTGGTCCATGGCTGCCCTTTGGCAATTTAGCATTCCGCAGTTTACCTCCCATGCTTTTCTGTCATGAGCAACTAAGCAACATGAGTGAGTTGTACTTTACGCGGTGCTGACGCGCAGCTATAGAAACGAGCATTGATAAAGCTAGTAAATATGGCGTTTGCTAGCCTGTGATGTTTTATTGATTTTTGGCAAATATATGCTATAGTCCTTAAAAGTGTAAATGTAATAAAAAGTACTAATGCTGCTGCGTAAAGGAGAGGGGTGCCAATAAAAGTCCTCGGATTTGTTGTCTGTAATGCTTCATCTCGGTCTGTGGAGGGAGCTGTCATTGTAGTCCTTTTTCTATGTCTATGACAGCTGTCAAATAGTCCGACTTTTATGTCGATGGTTACTGCAAACCGTAGTCCTACTTCTATGTCTATGCCTTGTCCCCATTTTTTGTTTTGAGAATCTGGTCACCCTACTTATGGGGGCTCGCTTTTTATACAATATCTATTGCGTGTACATAAACTTTTTCATAAAAGAGAGTTTTGGAGGACAATACTAAAAGTTATTTTGCCTATACAAGGACCTGCATAGTTAAAAATCGTATGGTATGCGAATTGCGCTATTTTATAATGTTTAAATTATCGGAAATGATTATACTTGAAGCTTTACATAGCTGAAAGAGCAATGGCGCCATCTATTGGGCTTAAATATAATAGCTTTTAATTGTAATTGTATTTAGCTTTGAGTGATCTGTCGCTATTTTGTAACTAAAATCAGTTACACTTATTGTGTTTTTTTAGGTGAAGGAATGGGGCAACACTGACTTTAGTGCTTTGCCGTGATTTTTTTGGTCCTCAATTGTAACGGCCAATTAGAATCTTTAATCCAAGTGATTTACATTGTAGAAGAGAAAGAGAAAGATCTACGTGTAAGGTATGACCACTCTCCCTTTGGGTCTAAGTTTGTGATACACAGATGTATAAATAAGCAATTAAAATTGAATTTAAATAGATACCCCTTTTTAACCATAAAATGGATCTGGGGAATGAACTGATATAACACACCGATTCTTAAGATAGGACTACTGATTATTTTTATTGGTATGAATCCTTTCTAATGACTTTCCCTAAAAAAGAAATTAAAAAAGAAACTAATATGATATTAGTTACTAGACTATGTGGGAATTTTCACGCAATATCTGAGGATTTAGCTTACTTAAATAAATAGCTTATTTGATTATGTTATTTTGAACCTTATAAAAATGTTTAAAGCTTAAGTCATGTTGTTATCAAAATCTTCAAAAGACTATTTCTTCCCACCTGAAGCAAGTAATCCTTGGCTATGAGACGTGTATATACAAAGGTGTTCAGTTTTCAGCAGGAGTCATGATAATAAATATGGATTATTCTAACCATTTGAAATAAGATTGACCTATTGTATAATGGCTTCATAAGATGATTTGCATGTCAAAAGAATTGACTTAATTTCTTAATGGGTCTTAATATATAGATGAAATTATATATTTTTTTATACATTGTAAATATTGTAATTATAATTTGTGTTTATGTATGTTGTTTGTAGCCCTGAAGAAGTCCTTGTGACGAAACGCGTTGGCTATGGTTTTACCTAAATTATTAAGAAGAAATCAAGAATAAAGAGATTGAAACTTTCCTGCTGAACAGACGTTGTGTCTTTTATATGAAGAGAATAATGTTTTATTAATTTAATATTGATGTCTTTGCTTGATATTATATGAAGTGCTGGATCATTCTGTTGAATCTTGTCATTGTGGGAGTTTATCCCAGGGAGCTTAAGGGGAATTGAGCTCCAGATCCTGTGCACCATAAAACACAGAACTTCTGCCTCACTAGCAGATAGGTGCTGTCATAGCTGCTCTAATTCCCACAAATTGTTCAAGTAGTAGAATTAATGCTGTAAATGTCATAAGTGAACAGCCAAATGCAGTTCCTAGATCGACACCTCCAACTAATTTAACAATAATCGAAACACCTAAAGAAATAATGCAGTTACAGCCCAAAAGGATAGAGTTGGATGAGATTCCCAGAAGTGAGGTTTCAATAGGTCCTACCACTGAAAAATTAGATGATTGGGTGAAAGGGTTACAAAGGAGAAAAACACAACCACAGCCTATAGATGTATGTAAGTTAAAAGTAGATCTGGAAGAAATTATAATTGGGACCATAAGTCCAGAAAGGTTAAAGACTTATCAAGATGACGAATTGATGTATCTGTGTAAGAGTATTACTTGGAAAGAGAAAAATCTACATGAAAGAATAGTGGAAGCTACAGAGGAGTTGAGAATGGATATAGGAAGATCAAAGGTGTTGCAAAAGACATATAGAGTGGATTTTACTGAAAAGGATATAGAAAATATGAATACGTCTGGTAGACGATTGCAGATAAAAGAGTTAATGGTTGTTTTGAGAAAATGGGGAGACGTTGAAAGATGGAAAGGTAGATGGATGAGGAAGAAAGAAGAATTAGCTGCTAAAGAAATACATTTGCGTCCTGTGAGAGAAGTGGGAAATGTAGCTTTGTAATGTCCTATGAGGAAAGTTCCAGGAGGAGGTTATGTGCATGTTCCTTGGACCAGACAGGATATATTGTCTTTCACCAATGAGTTTCCTAGGTTGAGAGAGAAACCTGTGGAATGGTATAAACAAGTTGAGAGGTTTGTGAAAGTATCGAAGGTATTGTTAAAAGATTTAGATGGATTGTTTGAAATTGTTGTCCCTGCAGATTTATGGACTGAATGTAAGATTACAGTAGATTGGCCGAAGGATGAATATCCTAGAGATGCCAAAACAGGAGCACCTTTCTGATGAGGTGATGAAAAAATATCATCAAGTGATTACCTTCTTGAAAAGCAAAATTTCCCCTAAGGAAACGGATTGGGTAAAAATAGATAGAACAACTCAAGAACCAAAGGAGTCCGTGCATGCGTACTATGAGAGGTTATTGCAAGTCTTCAAGCAGTATAGTGGTTTAGAGAATATTGGAGACAAAGATATGGGTCATTTTGTGTATAGGTTTGTGTATGGATTAAGACCTGAAATTAGTCAGATGATACAGCAGCATATGTTGTGCTGGCAAGCCAAAACTATTGACGAGATTTTGAGGTATGCGAAGTATTGTAGCGATCATCGCAAATTAAAAGAAAAGATGATGTGGGCACAAGTAAAGGTAGCAGAGCAGCAAGAAACTCAGTTGAATTCTCAGGCTATAAACCAAATGGGAGGAGTTAATCAGAATGCTCAGAAATCTACTAGAGGTAGAGGACAAATGAGCAGAGAAGAGGCGAAAAAGAAATTTCATTGTCATGGATGCGGAAAGTATGGACACTGGAAGAATGAGTGTAGATCAGTGCAGAGGACTAATGGAGGAAATCAAATTTTAACCCCACAGGTGCAGAGTGAGATAGTTGTGCAGCAGACACCACAACAGCAGGTAGTCACTACCCAATATCAGGTCCCGCAACCACCGTTACCACATAGTGTAAATGCTCAAAGATACAGTGCGGATACAGGATTTCCTGGAGGAGACCAGGTTGGTAAAAATACTAACACAAATGTGATTCCCCAATTTTGGATGCAATGTGATGGAAGTGATGTTGAGTCGAATCAATGACGGTGCGTGCTTGGCGCTACTCTAGAGGTAGATCAGTCAGGTCCATTCGTTGATGGAAAAGTGGAAGGTAATGATATCACCTTTCTTGTGGACACTGGTGCTACCCGTTCTACTGTGAGAGCAGCAGAAATTCCAAACCTACCCCTCTCGGGAGAAACTATCCAAGTAGTAGGAGTCTCAAATTAACAGATAAATACTCCAGTTTCTAAACCAATTGAAGTGCATATTGGTCCCTTCAAAGACATGCATCGGTTTGTAGTGTGTGACTCGAGTCCAGTGAAATTGTTAGGAAGGGATTTACTGTGCAAGATGAATTGCACAATTTATTGCACGCCGGATGGTATTGCATTTCAGACACCTGATGAGGATGTTGCGTTTAAAATGGTGTTAGCAAAGCAAGGAACAGAAGTGAATGAGTTATATTCACTTCTTGCAGACAAAAGTGTGCCTGAAGAATTAATGAAAATAGTGAATCCGGAAGTATGGGATTTCTCAGGACAGGAGATTGGGTTGATGAAAAAAGTAGATCCAATTAGAATCACAGTGAAAGATGGTGTTGACTATCCAAATACACCACAGTATAAAATGAAACCAGAAGTGATAGCAGGAATAACTCCTGTAATTGATCAAATGATTGAACAAGGAATTTTGAAAGAGTTAATGAGTAGTCCTTGTAATTCACCTATTATGGGATTGAAAAAGCCAAATGGAACTTATAGAATAGTACAAGATTTTTTATTTTTTATTTATTTGAGTTTTATATTGCGCTGGCTAGACCCGGAGGTATCAGAGCGCTTTACATAAGGAAACAGCATGTTACAAGTTACAAAAATTTCAAATTAGTTACAGCATGATTACGTAGTCAAGACAGGAGTTACTAGCGAACAAGAAAATCAAGATCCAAAAAAGATCAAGGGGAGTTGGGAGGCCACAGGAAGGAGACAGCAGCGGAGAAACTGACGAGACATATGTCCGAAGTCCAGCTGGGTAGGTGACGGCCATAGCGGTGTGCCAGAGCCAATCTCCCCTATAGCTGTCGGAGCAGCTCCACCGGGAATCGGCCATGTGATTCGTGCTCAGCCGGCTTAGTGTGAGGATCAGGAAGTGACCGAAGGTCTTGAGTCCAGAGACGGGCGAGTGTAGAAGACGAGGGTGGCAGGATAGGAAAGGGAATGAGGATAGGCTGCCATGTTATAGTCAGGCAAGTTGAGTCAGATTGATCTCATGGGGGCCAACATGGGGTCAGGCAAGAGATTCTGCCCCTGGTGTTCCATTCGGCCGGTCACCAGTTTCAGGTGGGCATCTGCATCTTTCTGTGGCACTCATAGCAGCAATGATTTCAGTGTTTAATGTGTCAGGCATTAGGCCTCTGGCGGCCATCTTACGATCAGGCACATTATAGTTTCAGGGGTTCCCCCCCCCTGAGCTTATTGAGATTAAGCCCCTCTTAGAGCAATTCAGGTCACATAGGGCCCACGTATCTTCCTTCTGTAAAGGTGCCCATCCGATCGCTTGTGCAACCCTTCGTGGGTAAATGCTTCACTCGGGTCGCCATATTGAGGTCAGGCATGCCGTGTCGAAGTTTAATTATAGTCAAAGGGGCCCCCCAGTGATAGGGCAGTCAAGGCGTCCCCCCAGTGTCCACCGGTCCCCGCTCACTGTGATGAGCCGCTTCCGTTCTTCACTCACCGGTTCAGGGCACGATCAGGAGCTTTCAGAGCTTGCGGATGAAGATCTGACCTCCGAGTGCCATTGCCAATATAAGACACACTGCCTGAGGGGTTCTGGGGATTATTAGGCATAAGCAGCCTACCTGCGTCCGTGTGTGGGCTCGATCCCGGAGTAACGCAGGAGGACCGATGCGGCGTCTATGTGGCAGCGGGGCGCTTGGCCGAGCCACGCCCGCTTCGTCGTGCTTGCGTTGCACTTGCGATCCTGCTGGCTTGATGGTCACTCTCCACTACCAGGCGATCGTGGTCCCCTATGGTCGCCAGGGGATCCATCTTGGCGCTGGTGAGGGGCAGACGCGTTTGTAGGGATGTGGCCTCAATGAGTGCCCCGAACCTTCCTAGAGCCTGAACTGGTGGGACTTCTCAAGGCGGGAGCAGCTCAAGGCAGACATCTTAGGGTCAGGCATAGACTGTGTGCTCCGGTGACTCACCGAACTAAGAGTGTCCTCAAGTCCTCCCAGGACCTTTCAAAATGCCTAAATATTCTTCTCTTGTCCCTTCAGCAGCCTCGGGGGAGCACCCTGCATTGTCTCTCATGTGGGGAGACACATCCTCCATCTTAAGGTCAGGCGGGCCGATGTGAGAGCTGTTTC
The DNA here is from genome assembly GCA_963921515.1 of Calotriton arnoldi. Taxonomy (NCBI): domain Eukaryota; kingdom Metazoa; phylum Chordata; class Amphibia; order Caudata; family Salamandridae; genus Calotriton; species Calotriton arnoldi. Next base: position 1,164,262 of record CAWUFW010002294.1, read on the forward strand.
TGCCTTCCAGTGACCAGTTCAGTGGTCCCCCTGCCCTCTGATGGCCAGCAACCAATATTGGCAAGTCCCGGGGGGCCCACTGCAGCTTACTCACCCCCACGGGGACTGTGCAGTATTCGCCCGGTGTGCCCTCCAGTGCACGTACTTCCTGCAGTATAGCGCTGTATTCACAATCACCGGGATGCCCAGAAATCCTGCACCAGCCGTCGCGGGCACATCAAGTGCCTCCTCTCCGCTTCTTCTCCTCTTGGACCCCCGGCTCCTGGCTAATGTCGGGCCTCTCGGCGAGCCGGCGCCATCTTGGTTCGCAGCGCGCTAGCAGCCGACCGGTGATTGCAACGGGGGTGCGCGATCGTTGGGGGTCCGCTGTCAGTTCTCTTCCTCCCCTGGTTGATGTGCCCTCGTTTCCGCAAAAAAAACAGCTTCGTAGGGCCTGCGGAAGCGCTAGATGTCAGCGGTCGGCCGACGGAGCTCAGACGGCTCACGTCCGTTTGGCCATCTTTCTTTCCCCCTCTACAAGATTTGAGAAAGATAAACAAAATTGCTGTGCCCTGTTGTCCAGTTGTGCCAAACCCAGCAGTGATTCTATACCAAATCCCACATGATGCAGAATGGTATACAGTGATTGATTTGTGTAATGCATTCTTTTCGATTCCCCTGCATCCAGATAGCCAGTATTTGTTCGCGTTTCGGTTTGGGGATCGTGTTATAGCATGGTGCCGAGTTCATCAAGGCTATACTGAGAGTCCTTCAATTTTTAATCAGATACTGAAAAAGTGCTTGGAGGATTTGAGAATGTCTGAAGAGTCTGTTTTGGTTCAGTACATTGATGACCTACTGGTGGCATCAAAGACTGGAGAAGCCTGTGTTGCAGACACAGTTGCTTTACTGAACCATTTGGCAGAGGGTGGACATAAGGTGTCCCCTGCAAAATTACAATTCTGCCAACAAGGAGTCCAATATTTAGGTCACAAGATTGAGAAGGGAGTCAGAAAGGTAACATCAGAGCATATTTGAGTGATCAGGGATATGAAACCGCCAACGACACAGAGGGAAGTGCGAATGTTTTTGGGAGTGGTTGGATATTGCAGACAGTGGATCAGTGGATTTTCACTGATAGCAAAACCTCTACAGAGGTTAACAAGGAATGATGTGAAAGATCCAATTAAATTGGATGAAGAAAGTATGGATGCTTTTATTAAACTGAAAGATAGTTTGTGTAAGGCTCCGGCATTGGGAATGCCTGATTATTCAAAGGATTTTGCATTGTATTGCAGTGAGAGAGATGGATGTGCATTTGCAGTTTTAACTCAAAGGCATGGAATGTCAAGACGACCTGTGGCATACTTTTCAGCTACTCTAGATTTAGTGGCTGTAGCATTACCTGGATGTTTGAAAGCAGTAGCTGCTACTTGTGTGAGTATGGAACAGAGTGAAGGGATCATAATGGGTCATCCTGTGAGAGTATATGTGCCACATTCAGTTGAGATTCTTTTAACAAGAACACGAACTCAGCATCTTACCTATAGTCGGCTGACTAGGTATGAGAGAGTGATTCTGGGAGCAGAAAATGTGATCATAGTGAGATTTACAAATGTAAATCCTTCTACTCTATTGCCAGATGTATGGGATGAAGAAGTAAAGGATGAAGCTGAACATGATTGTTTGGATGTGACTGAATTCTGTACCAAACCCCGTCCTGACATCAAGTACGTTCCTCTTGAAGAATCAGATCGAGTGATGTTTGTTGATGGTTCATGTTTGCGAACTGAAAGAGGTGTATTGAGTTCTGCTTATGCTGTTTGTACTGTAGCAGAAATCCTGGAAGCATCCTGTCTAAAAGAGGTAAAATCTGCACAAGTGGCTCAATTGATAGCTTTAATTCATGCCTGCAAATTGGGAAAACGTCAGAAAGTGACAATAATTACTGATAGTCAATATGGCTTTGGCATTGTGCATGATTTTGGAGAACTATGGATGCAGAGGGGATTCCTGACCTCTTCGGGGTCCCCCATCAGGAATAGTCAATTTGTAAAAGAATTGCTGGAAGCATTACAATTGCCAAAACAAATTGCAGTGGTCAAATGTGCCGCACATAAGTCAGGAGATGATTATGTGACTCAAGGCAACAGATTTGCTGACCAAGTAGCACAATATTGTGCAAAGAATGAGACTTCCATAAATCGGGGAAAAGCAAAAGAACATACGGTTTGTCAACTTATGTTTACTAACCCTATTGAAACATGGGATGAAGTGAGACAATTACAAGAAGAAGCAAGTGATGAGGAAAGACAAGAGTGGGAAAAAGCAGGATGTAGGAAACGAGAAGAGGATGATATATGGGTATACATTGATGGAAGACCAGTCATGCCAGATAGTTTACTTTCTCATATGGCAAGGATGTATCATGGAGTGACACATGTTGGACGAGACGCCATGGTCTGATTATTTAAACAAACCTGGTTTAATACTAGGTTCAGAACTATTGCAGAGAGTCTTTGTCAGAGATGCCTAACATGCCAACAGCAAAACCCAGGAAGAAAGACAATAGTTAGTATGGGAACAATAGGGAGGGCAGGTGGTCCTTTTACCAGACTACAACTCGATTTTATCGAGTTACCTCCATGTGATAAGTTCAAATATGTTAGTGATTGTGTGTTTGTTTTCCCGATGGGTAGAAGCTTATCCCACAAGAAGGAACGACAGCCTGACAGTGGCCAAACTTTTGTTGAGGGAATACATTCCTAGATATGGTTTTCCAGTCACTATGGAAACAGATAGAGGGACACACTTCACTAGTGAATTGATCAAACTGATTTGTGAGGCTTTGAGTATTCAACAAAAACTTCATTGTGCCTATCGTCCAGAGGCTTCTGGAATAGTAGAACAGATAAATGGCACAATTAAGAACAGGTTAGGTAAAGTGTGTAGATCCACAGCACTGAAATGGCCTGACGCTTTACCCCTAGTTTTGATGAGTCTCAGAAGCATTCCTGACAAAAAGACAGGATTGAGTCCGTACGAAATATTGATGGGAAGAGCAATGAGACAAGCATTTGTACCTGCGAACAAATTGATAAATATAACTGATGATCTCATCCTTGACTATTGCAAAGGATTGGCTGATGTGGTACGTTCTGTGTTTCATCAGGTTGGAGCAGACGCGACCACAACACAGCAGACTCAAGCTCATGATCTAAGCCCTGGTGAGTGGGTTCATGTGAAAAGGCATAGAAGAAAAACTTGCCTAGAGCCCCGCTGGGAAGGACCATATCAGGTCATACTGGTGACGACTACAGCAGTAAAGTGTGCTGGTCTAACAAATTGGATTCATGCCAGTCACACTCAACGAGTCCCAAGTCCACTTGAACCACGAGTAGAGCGACATCTGGAGATTTCAAGTACAAGCTCTGAATCAGAGGCTGAAGTACAAGAAATTGGTGAGGTTAAAGCAATAGACTCTGAAACTGGAGAACCTGAACCAAAAGACTCTGAAGAGCAGCTTGATGATGAATTGCTTAAAACAAGTCAAGTAAAGTGGGCACCAGATACTGGGACTGAAGAAACTGCTGTTGAAGAAGAAGAAAGAAAAATTTTAAGTGAAGAGGGAAAGTGTAGAGAGGAAGTGGGTGAAAGAAATACTGAAGAAGGAGAAGAAGAAGAAGAAAGCAAACTTAGAGTAGGTACAAAGAAACGAAAGTACGAATTGAATAAAGAAGAAGAAGTAGTTCAACAAAAGAGAGCAAGGAAAGATGAGCAGTGGTCAAGTGGAGTTAAAAGACTGAAATATAGAGTGGTGAAAGGAAGACCAGAAAATAGGTTAGACCAAATAGGCGAAATTTCAGATCAGTTAGAACAGGGAGAGTCAGATGACGAATCAGTGCTGCGACCAAAGAGAGTGAGAAAACCAAACAAAAAGTTCAGGTCACCTGATTGGATTTATATAGTGTTAGAAGAAATTGAGGAACAAGAAGATTTAAACAAAAGAAGAAACAGCACTGACAACGAACAAGAAGAGAAAAGTGATCTAAATCCACCTTAAGAGACTGTAAACAAACTAAGGTGTCGCATTATCAACTGAAAAGTTTCTCTGGAGATTCAGAAAACGTACTGCAAAATTGGATTTAGTTAAAATAAAAGAAGGGGTAAAGAAGAAAGCTTTTGAAGTGTGGGATCACACTACATTTTACTTTTTGTAGAAAGAATAGAAATAGATTTTAGAAATGTTATCAGAATTTTGTAGAATAATTCATTGCTATGGCAGATACATAAGTAACAAGACCTAGATGTAGTCTTATGTGTAGATGTTATAAAGTTTGCTTATGTTTAGTGTGCATATTGATAGTATTCTGGATGATATTGACAATCATAATACCTTTACATTGGATAAAAGAAGATACACTACGTCCTAGCAATTTAACAGGTCCAAAGGTAGACACTGACATTAGACAACAATCAATTACTCACTTGAATCAAATAGATGTTAGAAGTTTACATCACAACAGATTAGTTACTAATTTTTCCTCAAATGTTTTTACCAAACTGCTTTATGAATACGTAGAAGTAATGGATGTTAGTGACTGTTATGTATGCATACAGTTGCCATTGTCTATTTCTGAAGGTGTGACTTATCATCACCTTCCTTTGACTTATGGTGTGACTTGTAGTGTCTTATCAAGTTTGTTGTATAGAACAGGTAAACTAGACTATTATTATTCCAATGTAGATACAATATTTTCTAAGGTTCCTGTAGTACCTGAATTGAATAAGATAGCACATGCAAATGTCATGGGAGAATTTTTCCTGATGACTAAACCTTTAGATATAGAATATGCTAGTAAAAACAACCTAACATGTAAATTAGGAAAAGCAGAGAAAATCTTTTTAGAGATGGTAAAGGAAAGAAGGGCTAAGTTTTGAAGAAAAGCTGTTGAAGAGAAATTGAAAACACCACCATGGGTTTTCAGAGAAGGCAACTAGACAAAAGTGAGACATGCTGCAATGGCCCTGGATTGGTTACAGAAGGGAAAATTATGCTTACGTAGGGAGAAGACTAATTATAATCACTATTTCATCGGTTCCAGTGAATGTGAAGATACTTATAAAATTATTGGGGGTTGGGGATTAAAGGGAGGAACTGACCCTGTCTTGCCTGGCATATATTATGTCTGTGGGAGGAAAGCATATTATCGATTACCAGATCACTGGTATGGGACATGTTACCTTGGGATTGTCTTTCCAAAAGTCTATATGTAGACAAAAGTACAAATGGAATCGATGAAATAAGGCAAGGACTAAACCGTATAAAAAGAGAAAGTTTTTCAGAAATAGTAGGTGATATATTTGGAGCATTGATACCTGGAGTTGGAGTTACACTGAATGCATACAAAATTCGACAATTGTCCACAGTGGTTGATCGTTTATCAACAGATACTGCTGGAGGATTCTTGATGATTGACACTGAAATGATTGCCATGAGATCTATGGTTATGCAAAATCGACTTGCCCTTGATGTATTGTTGGCAAAGGAGGGTGGAGTCTTTGGAATGCTGAAAGTTCAACATTGTTGCACATACATTCCAGATAAAAGTAAGAATTTGGAAGGATACATTCAGAATATCACTAAATTGCATAAAGAAGTTACTCAACTAGAGGTTGATGGTGTTTGGGAGAGACTAAGTAAAGGTTTCTCTACTATAAGCCATTGGTTTTCTTCTATAGGTAGTTCCTTAGTTGCAAAAATAATAGTACCAGTAGCTTTTGTAGTCATTATGGTACTCATGATACAAATGACTTAAGTTTGCGTGAAAGAGTCGCAAAGAAAAGAAAGAAAGGAAATTGAATAAGGAACATAAAGAAAAAGAGATAGAAGAAATTGAGATGGAAGGTTTTAAAGAAAAATTATATGAAAAATGTAAAGAACAAAGGTCAAAAGACAAAATAACAACTATATAACTTGGAAAACCGTATGTTTTGATATTTTATGATGGTAAAACCATCAAAGGGGGGATTGATGGAGTGAGGTTAGTAAAAGTACATCCTCACGAAGTTAAAGTAACCCCTTAATAATGTATTGACTGCATGAATTAATCAACACTGGATGCACACATTTACATAAGGGGCAAATGCATTTTATATAATATACTAAACCATGTTGGCATAAGTACGTATTAATTGTTTGCGCATTGAAAACCGTACTACTGCATGTTTATGCTATGTTGTACATTGCACATTTTGCATGTTGTGCACGAATAATATAAAAGTTGCTTTAAATTAATAGCTTTCGCTAGGTAATAATTAATACAGGGTATTAGTATGAAGGGAGGTAAACATAATGGGTTTATTTTCATGAATTAATATTCTTTTGTGTTCGTTTATTTTAGTACGGGATTGGGTCTGCATGAAAATGGCCTCTCGTTGAAACCAGCATGTGGCTGGCCTAGTCGGTACAAAGTGTGCATGTGCCAAGAAGGGTTGCCTGCTCGCAGACTACAGAGTGTACCCGATGATGCAATCCGTGTGAAGGCCGTGTTGACCTGTGTCTTATTGTTTATGTGCCAAGATGTGACATCGACTGTGGGAACAGCCATCACTACGTGCAATGCGAATGTGAAAGCGGATGACATGATTAACATTGTTGCTAAAAGTATAATTATGAATGTTAGACTTATATGAATGCAATGGTCTTAAATCCTTCCTTTGTTAGAACCGGTATAGGATGGTTTAGTGGGGAGAACTGGATGAGGCGACCCTATTATGATTTACGACAACCAATCATAGTCCAAGTTTTTACTGATACTGCAACATTGTAAGATAGCGTGCTGAGGAGAAGAGTATAATTGATATCCCAATAGGGGTGTGGCAAGACAAGGCAAGAGAGAGACAGAGAGAGAGAGAGACGCACAAGTCAGGAGTAAGGCAGAAGACAGTATGGCGAAGCAGTGCGGTTCGGTATAGCGGTGCAGTCCGGTGTGACAGATCAGAGAGAAGATCCGAGACAGAAGAACAGCCCTGCACAGGGAAAGAGAACTTTAGGTACGAGAACATTGCGGGAGTGCTTGGGAGGAGATTGCGACCGAGGAGGTAGATTAAGTGGGAGATTAATTTAGTAGTTAGTGTATGGCAAGTTTAGCTGCATCTGTCCTTTTAACTTTGTTCCCTGAGCCTATCTCTGAGGACCCTTTGCCACAACCTCGGCCAAGGAAGTGGGTTTCCTGATTCTTTGGTGGGTATTACCCTCCTTGATTGCTTTAATTTGCAAGTATAATTCTGCAAGTTTATGCTGTACCTTCTCTTCCCCATTCCTGATGCACGCTTTGATATCGATGCAAATGATTCATTTTGATTACATTGCTTGATAATTTGTTCTCTAATATGCAATCTTGTGTATGCACTGATATTCAATATAAGAGCATTGAATAATATAAAATCATTAACAGAAAAAATTGACTTTGTGGTTTTTTAGTTAAGTATTAAACTGTTTAGTTAATCATAGTCACCATCAACTCTTCAACTAATGGTCCATCGACCAAAGGAAGAAGAAAGTTGATTTACGAATAGATAGAATTATATACAAATGGTATTAATGTAAAGTGGTGTTCTAAAATAAAACTGACAAAATAAACCCCCCAAATCCAGCGCTTGTCTTCAGGGATCATTTATGGGTAATGTGTGATGGGCCCCGTTGTTTGATAAAACAATTTGTGTGATGAGATTTCTTTAGGTCCCTGGTTACAGAATTTAGGGGTTGCGCTGGATCACGGGCACGGCCCCCACTCCGGCGCGGCCCACACTAATCTCGGCGCGAAGCGAGTTCCGCCACTCCTTAATACATTTATCGTAAAAGTTTTGTTATTTTTAAACCTAATACTAAACGCCTCATTATGTGGGCGACACACTACACCTAGGCCCCCTCAAACCTCCCATGCCACACTCAGCACACCGCCGACTGGAACTCTCTCCTCGTCAACGTTGCGCCCCTGCAGCTTGCCGGAGGTCCAAGGGGACAAAGAGGCCGAAGACACAGGGGCGCAGCCTTAAATATCCTTCCCAGGTCCTGCGCACCCTGATGACATCACCGGTCCTTCTCCTTCATCCCGCCCCCCTTTCTTAGCAGCCTCGGAGGAGGCTCAGTCTTGTGGCGCAACTAAGGGCGCCCCTCCTCTAGGCGCGGGGGGGTGCCTGTTCAGTACTGCAGCACAGAATAGTTTAACAAGCTTTGAAAGAAAACATAAATAATCTTGATATAGGATCACCGGGGATAACATTGCTGCAAACTGCAAGCAGCGAACAGTTCCTTCCTCAATTGTACATAACATTTTCTGCCACTAAATCTGCCTTCATTATTGTATCTCTTATAGCCTCCTCAGTCCATAAACCTTGGCTTTAAACACTTGAGCTGGGCTTTCTACATTAAACGGGATTACAGGAAGCAATTTTAGGCAAGGACAATGAAGAGTGTGGTTTTTTTTTCATTATCCTGAGTGCAAAGACAGAGGACATTATTGTTTGCTAAGGCACAGGAAACAGCTAAAGTGCCCCTTTCAGCAAACCAAGAACATGATGAGATGCACTGCCAGGCTGTCAGTAAAGCTCGTGTTAGGGCTGCTTTAGCTGAACCAAATTTCAAGTGCCCCCCATTAGCTAATCAGATACCTACCACAGTGTCCTACAATTGCAAACCAGGGCAGTTTTAAACTTGCAATCCAAGTTGTATACGTGTTTTGCAAGGTATGAGAGAATGCATGCATTTGTGCTTGCTGCAGGCAGGGCCAGATTCACAAAGGTAGACTTACACTTTTGTTGTAAATGTACTATTTTTTTGGTATTCACAAACTGCGCGTTTAATTTTACTAATAGTAATTTTACGACTTCAGAGACTCCACAGTCGGGAGGGAGAACTCCACACATAAATAGATAGGGCAGGCCTATCATATATATATTGGCTAGGGTCCTGCAGCTTCCACTGCAAAAACGTTTTGCAAAAACGATGACAAAAGAAAACCAGCATTGACAAAGCCAAAAAGCTGACAGCAAATGCCACACCCATTTGCTTTGTCAATGCTTGTTTGTATTTGGACTGTATTCTGATATTCACAAATGTAGTGCCTGTTTATGTAAAAAAATGTAATGTTTGTTTAGTTCTACAAATGTTAGAGATTCAGTGTATTAATATTGTGTATTCATCAAAAGATTTTAGTAGAGTTTATTTACTCTCCCCTAATTTGGTTGTTCTAGTGTAACATGACCCCAGTGTTTGAATTTCATACAGAGTTGCATGGCGAGTACTATTTGATTGTATTAAAAGTTTAAAATAACAATTTGTCCCCAGGATTGTTTGTGTTGTAGTTGGAACAATTTATTGTTAGACAAGTGATGAGTTTCCCATTAGGGCATCAGGGCTACGCCCCCCCCCCTTTGTTATACAGAGAGTGAATAATAATCTTTTATTCACTCTTGGTATAAAAAGAAAATGCCATCTAGCAGCAGCCTAAGACAGCTCTGCTAGTGAGAATTTCTGATGTCCGACGAGGGGTGCACAAAGGCGTCTGCACCATCCATCAGAGGTTCTCCAGGGCTGGTGAAATTCCCAGCCCTGGCTTTGGGCCTCTGGTACCCCTCAGTACCTCCTAATATGTGATGAAAGCATCACTGCTAAAGTTAGTCAAGTGCATTGCAGGCTTAAGCCCTGCAGTTCCCGTGGCTACATATAAATCAGCCATTCACCCCACACTTTCCCAAATCATCACTGAGTTGGGAAAGGGTGGGGTGAATGAGCAGAAAATAAAACCTTGAGTATGCGACTGTGCAGCTTTGAGGTTTTAGTTTCAAGTGTCTGAAGGTGAAAGAAGCAGCAGGTGCCCAAATGGGACTTGCGCAACATCAAGGTAAGCACAAAATGATTTTAAACACTGTGTATGTATGTGTGAGAGGGTGTGTCTGTGAAAGAGTGTGAATATGTGAGCATTTCTGCGTGTCTATGTGTGTATATGTGAGTAAAAGTGAAAGTGTCAGTGAAGGAGTGAGTCAAAGTAAGAACAATGAGTGATAAGAGTGAGTACAAGTGAGAATGAATGAGTGAGGGAGAATTACAGGGAGTGTAACTGAATGTTACTGTGTATGAGACTAAATGAATGAAGTCTGAGTGTGTCTTAGTGAGTCAAAGAATGAGTGAGAAAGTGAGTCAGTGTGAGAGTAAGACTGATTGAGACAGACTGAGTGAGAATGATTGAGTCTGAGTAAGTTTGAGTCAAAGTAATTAAGTCTGAGTTAGTATGGGTGAGTCAGAGTGATATTAAGTGAATCAGAATGAGTATGACTAAGTGAATCAGTGAGAAAGAGTGAGCCTGAGTGAGAATGACTTAGGCTCACGGTGAATAAGTAAGATTGAGTCAGAGTGAGCTTGAGCGAGTGGGACTAGGTGTGAATGAGTGATACTGATTGAATATGAGTGAGTCACAGTGAGAATGAATCAGAATGAGTAGGCTTGAGTGAATGAGGGAGGAAGAGTGAGTTATAAGGAGACTCAAGGAAACTAGGTGAGAATGAGTGAGACTGAGTGGGAATGAGTGAATCACAGTGAGACAGAGTGAACTTGAGTGAGACTAAGTGAAACTGAGTGAGTCAGAGTGAGATTGTGTGAGTCAGAAAGAGTGATACTGAGAGGAACTGAGTGAGAATCAGTGGGACTGATTGAGTGACTCACAGTGAAAAAGAGTGAATCGGAATGAGTGGGACTAAGTGAATCAGGGAGAACATGTGAGTCATGGCGAGACTCAGGGAAGCTAGGTGAAAATGAGTGAGACTGAATGGGAATGAGTGAGCCAGAGTGAGACTTAGTGAAACTGAGTGAGACTAAGTGAGTCAGAGAGAGACTGGGTCAATCAGAAGGACTGAAAATGAGTGGGATTGAGAGAGTAACGGAGAATGAGTGAGACTGAATGGGTCAGAGTGAGAATGAGTAAGACTGCATGAGTCAGTAAAACGGAGTAAGAGTAAGTAAAAGTGACTGCAAGTGTGAATGAGAGTAAATGATTAAGACCAAGTGAGAATCAGTGAGAGATTACAACTGAGTGCAAGTGAGTGTGAGCGAACCCCCGGAACCCTTAAGTAAGTGAATCAGACTCGCTCACTGGAATTCAAGTCAAGGATTATGCCTCACCACTTTTAATGGTTACCAGCCTCCACTGAGTTAGACTCAATGGAGCCTATTCATTTTGGAACACATACAGTAGTACCCCTATTATATTCTTTTATGTACTCTGACATATCTTTATTTATTTACCCCCAAAACAGTGAAATTAGGAATAACATTGGAATATTCAAGGAATATTTAGAAGCAATTATTGCAAGTGGAAAGGGGTGTTCTCTACTTGCATTTTTACTACTAGGGAGTTGGACATTTACAAAGGCATGAAGGACTATATACAAGAGTACTGTTGTAGTACTACTTCAAATACTCATAAATGATTTTGTGAATCTGCTCATAACTGCACTATTCCATTCATTGCCTTCAGCAATCCTTTTCAGTTAACCATTTTTGCCATTGAGATCAGATCTGACCCCACTGCTGCCATGAAATATGTAATTGACTTAGCAGAGTCCACTGGAAGGGTATTCTAAAATTAAGAAGGCACACTTCCTAATAATACAGCAAACTACCTTTCACTCATTTACTTTGGGTCAAGAAAAGGAATACTTGGACGCTAAGTTACATGTTGAATTGAAGTGCCCAGCACATGAAATTTGAAAGGAGCCAAAGTGCCCTCACAAAGTAGTGCAACGTTTCCAAACTTCACCTGAGCCATCCCTTAGTTGTAAAGACCACATTTCATGCAGCCATTAGACACGCACAACCGAGATGGGACATCAGGCTGTAGGGAGTGTTGTTGTTGCACAGGATTCAGTAGCCTGTCAGCATTCAGCTCATGCCCTTTCCCGCTCTGCAGGAGGTTTCTCACTGGGATTCAGTGAAATGAAAGCAGTGTTAGATTGGGACAGAAAATCAGCCAACCGAAGTATACAAAAAAGTGATGGATGGAATGCTTGAAATAATCTTAGCCACTGGTAATTATTTGAGGGCTGCATCACAGTCCGTCATTGTTTCGCACACATGCCATCTCAGTTTGGACCCAACCATGTGCAAATAAGTCTTGGCCATGCTGCAAAAGTAACAATCCAGCCCGAACTGAGGTGGCACTGTGGGCGAAAAACAATGGAATGGGATGCGGCCCGAGCGATTTTCATTGGCTGAGATTAATTCAAGCATTCCATCGATCATCTTGTTTCTGATGCACTAAGTTCTAAAGGGTATGCCTAGACATGGGCTCCATGCTCACTGTGCCACTGGAAGTAAGCTATATCTGACTGATGAGCTCTAAAAAAGGTGAAATTGTTCCTGGACTACTTGTTTTCTGGTTCAGGAAGTACCTGGCCTGACAGTTCGGGCTGGACTGTTCCCACTGGAGCAGGTTCAAGACTGGATTGCATGCGGCTGGGTCCAAACCGAGTAGGCATGGTGGGTGAACAAAGATGGATTGGGATGCGGCCTGAGTGATTGCCAGTGGCTCAGATTAATTCAAGCATTCCATCCATCACCTTGTTTTTGATGACCAGAAGATAAACCAGGGCACCAAAATAAAAGCTGCAACTTGTATAAAAGTGGCAAATGAGATTCAATTAGTCAATCAGATAGCTTAAAAAAATGTCAAATTGCAAATGGACCTTGTGAAGCCATGCTGTGTAGGTGTTTTGCACGGTGGGAGACTACAATCATTTGTGCTTGCTGCAGGCAATGTTTTGATAATTGAGAAATCAACAGTAAAAACTGCCACACCAGACCATAAAACAGCCCCCCCCCCCCACAACAGCCCAAAAAACGGCCCAAATACTGAACTGACGGACTAACTGTACTGGCACTGCCAGGTTGCCCTGTACATCAGTCAGGCCCTGAATGAGAGGTGCATGACCAGGGCACTATTCCGCCAAAGGTATGCGGCAACCAACTGATGCGCTTACATACCTGCATAGCTGCAGGGAACATTTCCACTGAAGCAGAAGGCACCTTTCTGGGCTCATTTCAGAAAATTACTCTGAGCTTTGTGGTTTGCAAAGCTGGCGAAGCTTAAAAAACAATTGTAAAGTTCCAAGGTTTTCCCAACTTGATAACCCCTTATATTAACCCTTCCAAGATATGGGTAATCATTGAGTACTCATTGAAGAATGGACATATAATAGGCTTGACGATTGACAGGGGTCATTCATATGATCATTCATATGACCACAATGGGTATAGAGCCATCTTAAGGATTTATGGGGCCCTGGGCAAAAATATACTTTGACTCGCCTTAGTCCAAACTTTTTGATGCAATTGCCCAGATGTGCTATAGGCCGAGTTATGTAGCGTCTGCCATGCACCCGACCAATTGTTGGCATCGGGTCGCACCACACAGAGAGGCAACTCACAACACAGAAATCAGGACTCATTAATATTCATCAGGCTGAATTTCACCTATGAATCCTTGTTAAATTATACAAACACAGATATGGAAGTGATCCAGCGTAAAAGCTGAACAGTCTTTAAGCGACATATAATCTTAACATGAGAATTTCATTTCAGAAACGAAATTCATGTGCACCTTGCACACGAAAAAGAAACAAAGTAACGAGTTAAGGAGTAGAACAAGCACCTTAAAATTGTGCTTAGATTAGAAATAGAAGAAAACATATATTGATTGTGTAACATGCTAACAGCTCAAATTCGTATGAGTTCAAAAACATGCTAAAAAGTAAAAACTACTTATAAAATGTATTTCTGCAATCTTGCAATTCATCTAGAAGCTAATATAAGTTGCTATCTATTTGAACTTTGGTTATAATCATGTGTACTTCCATTAATGATTTTGAATGTATTTTCCCTTAGCAAACCATTTTCATTGCTCTCATTGTAATGCATCAATGACTTTGAAAAAGTGGTGCAACTCTTTAGTGCAACAATGTAGAAAGCTGAAATTTTGTGTGAACAATATGTAAAACGTATACGACTTAGATTTCCTAAAACAAGAAAATTATTTATAATTAGTAGCTAATGTGGCAATAGGCCATACCTGCGAATGAACAATTTCATGGAATAATCTATGACATTCAACTGTTTTATTAATGTGTTAATTGAACTTTATTTGCTAAATATCTAGAAAGCATCTATACATTTGTGAATTTTATTCACTGATTTTAACACATTAGACTGAGTTATTCTCTGAAGCTTGTACGTTCACATTACACCATGTGAAAAAAATGTTTTTCCATTTTTACTAATGTTGCTTTCTGTACTTTCTCACGGAAGTTGATAACAATTGATATATGTTCCCATACTAAGAAATTGACGTAGTCATAAATGGCAGACTTTTGTTTCCTGCCTATGGAAAGTTGATTTTCAATAATTTCACTATGGACTAAACTTGTGTATTTAGGATGGACAACTGGTTCACAGGAGCAACTTGTGAAAGAACCCTGGAGTAATTAATTACTTTGTGCATCTTGTAGCGGATGATGAGCTAATACCTATCTGACGTGGATGGTGTGACTGTCGATGTCATCTCCGGACTCCCTGAAACTATATGGAAAAACCCCTAATAAGAGCTAGGAGAAGAGCTGAGAGGAGAGCTGAGAGCAGAGCCATGCAGAACTGAGCAGAGCGGCTCTTCTTCTTGTCTGCTCAGGGCATGTAGATTAACTTTACCTTGTGCTGACATCTTCCAAACTGTTGGAAAAACGAATTGCTGGTACTGCTGCTGCAGTGCTGACTGCCTAGTTCCCCTTTTGCCCTTTACTGCCCTATGAACTCTTGCTGGCAAAACTTGCTAGCATTGCTCAGTCTCACTTTCTTTGCAAATTAATTAGACTCTATGGGGTATATTCACAAGAACGTGCGCTAAACATCTCCAAAAAATGTTAACGCAACTTTACACATCGCAGTCTATCGCGGGAAAATAACCCCGTGTTAACGTGGAATTCACAACACGGCGGTACCATGCGATAGTTTGCCGAAAACGTGGCCAATGTCCGCGATACAACCACCGCGACGGAGATAAAAACACAAACCCCAGCACACAAAAAACGCGCGATGAGCCCATTCGCGATGAGGAAAGCAGCGATAAGCAGCACCAGGCCCTGGACACACACACGGCAGGCGGGAATAAGCACAACAAAAGCAGGGAAAAGGGAGACAAACCAAACAGAAAACAACAGCGAAGCACAATGGAGGCAGCCAGAGCTAGTACACAACCCCACAAGCCCCATTGGCAACAAAACATTGTACATGGCAGTCCATCGTGGACAAGGTGAATGCAGCCGGAGTGCGGAGGAGGACAATGGAAGACAACCAGAACAGCTGGAATGATGCGAAACGCAAAAACAAGCAGAAACACGCCAACAACCAGAAGGCAGCAATGCACACCGGAGGTGGGAGTCCAGCACCACACCAGGAGCTGGATGACATGGAGGAAATGGTGTCCACCACATCAGTCTGGAGATGGTGGCAGGAGTCAGGGACCGGAAACTGCTCAAAATCAACAGACACAACAGCAACAGGGAGAGGAACGACCAGGGACTGGGGGGACGGGGGAGATGGGCACAATGGCACACATGCACAATTAAGCGCAGCACACCTGCAGACAAACCTTGCCCAAGAGTAACAACACCAACCAAGAGCACAATCACACAAGTCGGCAATATCACACCACTGAACAAGCACAGAAGTGAAAACCACACTGCCTGAAAGGGAGAAGGGTGAGCCAAATCAGAGCTGAAGGGCCATCTCACACACAATGCAGCACACACACATAGGAAGCAGAGCACCCCAACATCGAACACAATGTGGTACAAACAGCAACATTTGCACAACCGAACACAGGACACAAGTGCACCCGCTTGTGGCCGGAATGATGCGAAACGCAAAAACAAGCAGAAACACGCCAACAACCAGAAGGCAGCAATGCACACCGGAGGTGGGAGTCCAGCACCACACCAGGAGCTGGATGACATGGAGGAAATGGTGTCCACCACATCAGTCTGGAGATGGTGGCAGGAGTCGGGGACCGGAAACTGCTCAAAATCAACAGACACAACAGCAACAGGGAGAGGAACGACCAGAGACTGGGGGGACGGGGGAGATGGGCACAATGGCACACATGCACAATTAAGCGCAGCACACCTGCAGACAAACCTTGCCCAAGAGTAACAACACCAACCAAGAGCACAATCACACAAGTCGGCAATATCACACCACTGAACAAGCACAGAAGTGAAAACCACACTGCCTGAAAGGGAGAAGGGTGAGCCAAATCAGAGCTGAAGGGCCATCTCACACACAATGCAGCACACACACATAGGAAGCAGAGCACCCCAACATCGAACACAATGTGGTACAAACAGCAACATTTGCACAACCGAACACAGGACACAAGTGCACCCGCTTGTGGCCGGGAAATGGCCATACGCATCTAGCAAAGCACGAAACAGGGACATGATAATGCACAAGTACCAACCCACAGCCCTGATGGGGTAGCAATGTATGTATGGCAGGGACCCAGATAGGCTGTGACACACACATTTGCATACATATCAACACTCATCACAGTTGGAGACAAGTGAATGTGCGGAAACTTCATCAACAATTGCGTGTCAGTACGGCCAAGAGAAGTGCCACAACTTGCAGACCAATGAGGCAGCATGTCTGAATGAGGAACGTTGGAAAGCGCCCATGTCCACCCCGGGGGAGTCCATCACCCACACAAGTCAGTGCCAACGCGAGTTGGTTGTCCGCGCATGTATCCGGAGTCCAGGCCAATGCAGCCATGTCCACTGTCGTCTTGGGACATGTGACCAGATCCCCAACATGCAACCAGGCGCCGGGACACGTGCAATGGGTCACATTCAGTTGTGGCTGCAGGTACGTTGTCACTCGTCCATGAACGCGAGTGCAGCAGCGTAGGCCAACATTTCCAACATGAGCTCGTTGTCCACTACATCTAACATGTCGGCGACGTAACCCATCAGCTGTCCCAGACAGATGTGCTGACTCCAACCCCTGGCCCCAATTGGCACTAAAGCCCAATAGGGGAGCGGCTCAATGTGGTCACTGCACACGACGACTCGTGCAATCTCCCAGGTCCATTTGCCAGCAAGCATGCCAATCATCCAGGCATGCCATAAACTGGCATCACGGTGACACTCCTGGTCGTGGGCCAACAGGGGGCGCACACACACGTCGAAATCCAGGTCAGCTACCATTACGTTGGTGAGGCAGACATCCATGGTCCACTCGAATATGCACGAGCGACAATGCAACACAGGTTGAACGCAGGTGACGTTGGCAAGGCGGAAGCTTAGCCGGTAACTGATCCGCAGCACTGCCAATGGCAGTGCCCCCAGTACATGCAGCAGACGTGCACGGTACCGGTCCACGTGACTGGAGTTGTGCATGTGTCCGGGATGGTCTGCCATTGCGTCAGTGGCTCTGCTTGAAGCGGCACTGTGCTGACCCGCGCCAGTCCTGTGGATGAAATGGCACCGCTCGGATCAATGAGCAGTGTCTGTGTGCAACGGGTGCAGGCCTGGGGTGGGGTGGGAGTACGTGTGAAGGCCATTTCACGCATGCTAACTACGACCAAGGACTTCTGTGTGTGGGATGTGTACATGTTGGTCTCACGTCGGGCAGTGCGTAGTGTGGGAGTCGCCAGCAAATGCTATTGTATCTGTCAGGGGGTGCTGGTTACATGCAAGTCCCAGCTCGGAGCTGCAGATGTGCTTCCGCCTGATAGTTCAGACAAAGGACCTTTCATCCCTACAGTAACTTTACCATCTGCTTGCATACAGGAGATGTACAGAGGCCTGTCGTGGGTGGGGTGGGATGTGGGGAATCATGGCTGATATGCCGAGCACATGGCACATGAGCGGCCTCACTGTGTGTTACGTTGCCTCACAGCTGCTCCTCCCTCCCACGAGCCCCCACACTTGTGTGCGCTGCGCGGTTGTATCACGTGCACTCCTACAGCACACCATTGTCATGCCTGTCTGCGCATGTCCAGCGGCATGCCAACAACACCGTGAAGCTGGCCGTTGAGGGTGTGCGGCCACGTGAGTGTAGGCCAATGGTCCGGACAGGGCGGACACAGGTGTACAGTCCATGGCTGGCTGTGATCGCGCTGCGATTGAGGTTAGGCATCTGACTTATGCAGCCGCAGGACTGATACACATAACACTTGGCATGCATGAGCCAAGACCCCGAGCGGTCTTGCGCTCCTACATTTCCCTGTACGTGCGGGCCCGCCCTCCGGGTGCATGCCACATTGCAACATCGACTACTGTGGCCCTGGTGGCGACAACACTCCAACACAGAGACACGCTTACCGCACTTCCTGCTCAAGGCCAGACCAGAGCCACGCCCTGATCCCCTGCCGAATCAGCACACCCCGGCGCTGACCTGACGTACGCCGGACCAGCACACGCCGCTTGTGCATGCAGGGGGGGTGCGGGCGAAGCTACATGTCCAAGGTCTTGGCCACTGCTGAGGTGACATGGTATCGTCCGCTGAAGACAGCACACTGTGATGTTGTAGGGCTCGGGCCCATCATGCTGACATAATGACCACATGGACACACTTGCTTAGATGGTGTGAATGGCTACGGGCACGTGCTTCCGGCCACGTTTATTAGCAGGCTCACATGTCGAGTGACACCTGTGTTGGATGTGTGTGGGGTGTGTGTACACCAGCCATCATGGAGTGCCTGGTGCAGTCAAAAAACGACAACAGTGTACATCGTTAAGGACACAACCATTCAACCATAAAGGCTCTATGACTTGAGCTGCACAGAGTTAGTGGCCCCGGATGCACAGCGTCCTGCACGGGCCTACCGCCACGGACCGCTGACTTGCGGTGCACTGGGGCAGGGTCACGAGAGCAGAGCAGGTTCTCGTAGATGACAAAGGGGGTTGTCGCGGAGTGTCTCGGTGGACAGTGGAAGGTGTACCCCCAGGGCATGATGCAGAGGGCAGAACCCCGCTGAAACAGTCACCATGGTGGAGATGAATGGAACAGACACATGTCAAACACCAAGTCCGTCGCAGACAACCCCCAGGCCATGGACTCAGACGCCACCAAAGTCCAACCAGAAAGTGCCCAAGACTCATTGCGCACAGAGTTAGTGGCACCAGGTCAGTTGTTGCTACTGTTCGGTCACCTCCGTGACGAGGATCCGGCTTTCATCCAGACTGAACCGCATCTTACTCCTCTCCGTGCGTTCACTGGTATGGACTCTGCCATTCATGAATCACGACTAAGTGCTGGATGTGGGACCTACTGGACCGCAGTGTAGGCCGGGGGCAGCGGTCAGCACGGGCCCACAGACATGTGTCGTGTGCTTGCGATGCAGAGTTTGGGACACTGATCGAAGGGAGTTCAGTGATATATACGCGGCAATTAACATTTGGTCACTGCCATTCTAAACTCAGGACACAGTTCCACATGTGGGACCTACTGGACCGCAGTGTAGGCCTGAGCCCTCATCCAAGTGTCGCCGGCTTACGTTGAACACGGTTAGTGGTACCACGTGTTGCTGGCTTGCATTGAACAGGGTTAGTGGCACCACGTGTCGCCGGCTTGCGTTGAAAAGGGTTAGTGGCACCACGTGTCGCCGGCTTGCGATGCACACTTCACTGATCAGAGGGAGTATAGTGATGTGGACGCTGCCACAGACTTGGGGTCACTGCCATTCAAAACTCACGACTCAGTACAACATGTGCCAACAACTGGGCCGAAGAGTACACCGGTGGAGTATGTCAATGAAAAAGGAGTACTGTGGGCCAGCGTCGTGGAGGCCAGCGATGGTCTGCAGAGGCTGCAAAGGTCGCGGGACTGGGGCTTGGAGCTTGCACCGGCACGTGGTGGGCCCTCTTTGACACACGCCGGTGTCTGCAGGTGAGCGGAGCCTCCCTGGTGTGCTGGGGCAGGCATGACGGGTCTGGGGACCAGCGGCCCGGGGTGCAGCAGGCACACAGGGATGCAGGCCCTGCCACGCACGACGCCGGCCTCGTGGCGGGCTGAGAGGCGCCGCCCTGGCAGACATGTTGGCCATTCCGAATGAGAACCATGCCCAGTGTGACGGGCTTTTCATTCACACCCCTACGCAGGCCTGGCGTACGCAGGGCCAACCCACTCCGCCCGCGCATACAGGGGGGGACATAACGAGCGACATTTCCGCGTTCTGCCCCACAGCCTGTGGGGACATGGTAGCGTCCACTGGCCACTACACTCCATGCACCAGCAGTTAATGTCCACATGGCCATTTCCGTGGTTTGCACACTGAAGTCTGTCCGGCACATCCACGCCACACCTGGCATTGGGTAGGTTCTCATTCATTAGTCACTTGCCGCTCTCGCACATGCCTTCTCCAAGCCTCTCCTCACATTCTGCTATTGTGTGGCTGTGGTGCCATGCCGTGGCTGGGTTGTGTGCATGGCAAGCCCAGGTTCCCAATGGAGTCGTGTTGTCATGTCTGGTCGGTTGGCATGTTGTGTGGCATGTTGCATGTAGTTTTGCTGCGTGTCCATTGCCAGTGTCGTGAGTTGCATGACTGTGGAGTGGAGGTGTGTGGTGTGTTCATTTGGTACTTACCAACGAGCAATGCATTTCCATAGGTGCCATCCTGGGAGCGCTGGTTGATGATGGACTGTCGGGAGATGTATGAATCATGCACACTGCCTGGGGAGTTGGCCACAACTTTGTTGAGGAGTCCCCAGTGGTCCACTATTGCCTGCACATTGATGGAATGCGTGTGCTTTCTGTTGCGGTAGTTGTGTGCAGTGTCTGCAGGGGGCACGAGGGGTACATGTGTGCAGTCGATTGCCCCAACACGTGAGGGAATCCAGCTATGGCATAGAAGCCTTGCTTGGTCTCCAGCTGCTCCTGCGCAGTGTGGGTGAAGTGGAGGTGCTGGGGTACCAGGCTGATGATGGCATCCAGGACAGGTGTGATGAACTTGGATAGGGCTGGCTGTGAGACTCCTCCGACTCTGGCAGTTGTGGGTTGGAAGGTACCAGAGGCCAACATGTGCAGCACAGCCGGCAGCTTTGTCTGCGGAGGGATGTTGGTTGTCCGCTGTGTTGGTGCCGTCAGCAGGTGGGCGCTGTGGGTCAGGATGCGGGGGATGGTTGTCCTTTTGGGCCTGTAGTGGGCAATGTCCTCTCTGGCGTTAGGTCTGTGCGGCTGGTGCATTTACAGTGGGTCCGCTGTCTTTGTGTACGCTGCCTCTGTGGTGGTCTGGGTGGGGGGCGGGGCGGGTCCTGGGGGTGGTGGCGGTCCTGGGGGTGGTAGCGGTGGGTGTTGTGGCCCTCATGGGTCTCAGAGCTGCATGATCATTGGCTCCATGGCATCTGTGGGTCTTCAGATGTGGCTCTTGGCTGGGCTCCCTTTCATGCTGCAGGTAGTCGTCCTGCTTAACACCAGCAAAAGGCAGATGTTAATTCCCTGCTGCTACCGCGGCTTATCGCCTGTTTTTGGTTCGCATCGCAGATCTGGCAGTTCGTTGTGAAAGTGGTGTTGTGGTGTTTTCGTGAGTTTTTGCACGGGAACGCCTACTCTGCATCTCATTAGGGTTAGTTGGTGGTGTCACCCGTGGAGATAAATTTTGGGGCAGTTATCGCGGGAATACTGGCGATGTCTGCAGTTTGCACCCGCTTGTGAATGGGGCGTTAAATCTATCTCCACTTTTGTTGCGTTAAGGTGGCGATAACTCGGCGATAAGTCCTTGTGAATATGCCCCTATGTCCACTGAGAGAACTTTGAGAACTGCTTGCTTCCCTAGCTGTTGGCAGACGATTATTACTTAAAGGAGTTATTTGAAACTTTTTACTGAATCTGAAATGTAGTTTTGTACTACATCTCTAACTATATTTTAAGGCTCCTGACTGAACATATCAGAAATGCCAATTATTGCTTCGATGTCTAATATTAATTAATACTATATCAATTTGAATTCTAAATTGTCCGAGTCCTCTTAAATTTACTAACGTTCTTTCCACAGAGATTGTGCATACAAGAGATAAATTCTAATGTTTCCTAGAGATAGTCAAGTCTTATTGTTGCGGTTTTGTACCATGATAGCAGAGTTGTTAGTTCGTAACATTTTTGGCACACCTAAACTTCTTTAGAAGGTTTGGATTTTCTGTTGCCATCCTATATCTTTATAGCATGGTATTGTGTATAGTATACCTAAACCTGATCCCAAATCTGTGAGTTGGTTACTTATGTATGGTTCTTATTGTGTAGCCAACAGTAACACCTTAGTTTCTTCACCCCTCGATGCGATGAGCAAGGTTCATCGGAGGACCAACCTAGATGGGTGGTAAAATAACTCAGTTCAGTAAATAAAATAATAGTATAAATTAAGGGCCCAGAAAATTTCCGTTGGATCAGAACCTGGTAGCACGTCGGATGGTTTTGTTGTCCATTGACGTGAGGGACTTAGGGTGTCCTATTTAGAGATTTGCCCCATTAGAGTCCAAACCCAAAATTCCAATGAATCAGCAGACTGAAGAATTTATGGCGTATCAGTGCCACATTTCCGAAGACAACTTTTGCAGCAAGGGAGCGTGAGTATTAATATGGATGCACATGGCATTTGCTTAGATTGTTTTGTTATTGAAATGGCTGTGTGAAGTCATGCGAAGTTGAAAAAGTTGTGTGCGTTTGGCACATAATGCAAAGAAGTTGAAGTTGTTATCGGGTCTGTCGTGGCTTAAAATCCCAGGCTACGCACTTACGTAGTGGTCTCAGTGTAAAAGACACTGAGTGTAGTGTTTTGCTGTGTTGTGGTGTTTGTCGTGAGACGTCGTCGACAATATCTTAAGGATAGGGCCTTCATTTATGTGATAGTGAGAAGTGGTTGGCATAGTTGATCTCAGTGCCCAGGGAATAACTGTATAAATCTGAGTGAGACTGCGCTGGTCGAGGTTTCACTCGAAGTGAATGTTAATTTAGAATGTAGAAAAATAGCTTTAGTTACCTTGAGAGAGCGATAATCGGTATTTTTTTAGTGGAGTGGACAGATTTAGTGGCTGAAATTGTTTGCATTGCATTGCATATTTTGTTTAGAACATGCTGAGAAATTGTAAAGAGGGGTGAACTGCTGCAAGGAGCAAGATCTACGTCACAGTGTGAGGCACTGGGATTGGTCTGTTGGTGTAAAGCCAGGCTGAGATTGGGTGAATACGTCATAGAGAGTCGCCCTGGTATTGGTTGTGATTACTGAACAAAGGATTGTGGGAAGCCATTTATGTTCTGGTTTACAGAAAACATTTGTGAATATTAAATTGAGAACAAAAATGAAAATTTTCAAGGCAATATGAAGATTAGTACAGGGAGATGTAAAAATACCTGTTAGAGAGGGAGAAGAAGTACCACCCGAGGGTATGCCAGGACACATCATAATGATGGATAAAGGATTACATCTGTGTATTTGGCTTGCACAATGGCATAAGATTACAGAGCTGGGCAGGGATTTACAGTTTCCTTGTGGCACATTTAATTTGAGGATCATTGAGAATTTAAGGAGGAAATTATACAAAATGAGACCACCTCCTAGACCAGCACAATTTGAAGCATTAAATATCTGGGAACACATAGCCCACCAAATAGAGAAAGAGAAATATAAGGGAAAATGTAGGAGAACCATGGACACTTATGCAGAAGCTGAGGGGATGCACACCAGAGAGCTCAGAGAGAATATGTCATTGAGGGAACGAGAATGTACCTGTTTTGGAAGGAGAAGTTAGAGGAAAAAGGAGAAGAGAATAACTTTAGAGACTGACAAGACTAATGTTGGAACTGATGGAGAAGGTAGTAAAATAGATGACGATTTCTTGATTTATTGTTGAATCGTCCACCGCCATACAATTTATCCCAAAGTGAGGAACTGACAAATGAGAAGTCAATTGAAATCCCAAATGCACCTACTGTACCTGTAGTTTCAAGTGAACCTACACTCATTACTCCTATAAGGGGAGAGACAGGAATGACAGCTCCTTTGAACCCATTTGTTTTAAATGCTCCAGACGCTTTGACTGTTCCCGTTACTATTGGTCCTGTTGTACCGCTTTATAAATCTGGGTCACAGGGAAATACTGCCCATACTTTGAGTGTACCTACTGGAGTGAATGCTTCAATTGGTAACCCAATATATTTGACAACAGCACTTTCAGACGCCCATGGTTCCGACTCAAGGAAATGTTACAGGTGCTAAGAGTACAGGTTATTCTTTAAATCTGACGAATTTTGACCCTGATAATTGAATAATTCAGAGGTTGTCGCCTTTTTATATGCCTAGACTAAGTGAACCTCCACTAATAAATTACTCTGCATCTGAGATGACAGTGCCCATGAGAACGCCAAATTCTGATGAGCCTTTATTACACTCGTCACCTGAAATAAAGGGAAATTCAAGTCAAGGAGAATTACATTCAAACACACCTTTATAACAATTAGGTCTTGCTCCTCAAGATTTTGATGATTGGCTTAAGGGGTTGAGGACCCCAACTACAGACAAAAATTCTGAAATTGTTCAAGTCCCAGAGAAAGAGAAGACTTCAGATGTTGCCAAGTTGAAAGTGTAGTTAGAAGAAATGATTCTTGGAAGTCTTTGTCCATCTCAATTAAATACATATCAGGAGGAGGAATTCTTGTTTCTCTGTAAAGATATTACCAGATGGGCTAGACAGACTCATGAAAGACACTCTGAATTAGCTCAGAAATATGAAATTGATGTCCAAAAATCCAAGGTGTTTCAGAGGACTTACCAATTAGATTTTACGGACAAAGATCTTTCTAACAGGAGACCAGAAGGAATGAAGTTACAGATTAAAGAAATAATGACACTAAGTAAAAAATGGAGCGAGTTAGACAAAAGGGAAGGTAGATGGTCAGAGAAGAAAGAAACAAAGAAAGTTAGCATGCAGATGCCTTGACGGAGGAGAAGAGGAAGTATGAATGCTTCTTATGCGAGAAGTACCTGGAGGAGGAAATGTGCATGTGCCTTGGACTAGGGCTAATATTTTGTCTTTCACAAATGAGTTCCCAAAGCTGAAGGATAATCCAGTAGAATGGTACAGACAGATTGAAAGATTTGTGAAAATGTCAAGTGTTCTGTGGACAGATTTGAATACCTTGTTTAACATTATGGTTCCAGGAGATATATGGACAGAATGTAAGGTATCCGTAGATTGGCCTGATGGAGAACCACCAAGAGACCCTAAAACAGGAGCCCCTTAACCAGTTGTATTGAAGAATTACTACCAGGTGAAAAATAAGGTCTCTCCTAATGAGATTGTTTGGCTAAAAATTGTCAGAATGACTCAAGAACTCAAAGAAACAGTTCATGCTTATTATGAAAGATTGTTACAGGCATTTACACAGTACAGCGGAATGGAAAATATGGCTGAGAAAGAGATGGGACATTTTTTTGTCTATAGATTAGTTTATGGTTTAATACCTGAGTTTTCTTCAATGATCCAGCAACATTTTATCTGTTGGCAAAATAAACCAATTGATGAGATTCTACGGTACGCAAAGTATGAGATGAGATTGAAGTGAAACACAAAAGGCTGAAGGAAAAATTAATGATTGCCAAAATGAAGCCTGTGCAGAAAGGACAGAATCAGTTGGGTTTTGATAATGTGGTTCCATAGCAACAAGGATATAATCAGATTTCAATGATGCGATATGTTAATGGTTTTCAGCAACAGAGTTTTCAGACACAAATAAGAGGTCATGGTGTTCGATTGATTCAAGAATTGGTGTTGATGTGAGGATTTTGAAGAAAACAAATCCTTGTCACGTCTGCATCAAATCCGGGCATTGGAAGCTCGAGTGTTGGTTTAATGGGAATAATAGTAGTATAAATCAGATTCAGAAAGGAGGGTATGCACAGTCTCAGGGAAATAACATGGTTCAGGCTCAACAGACACAAAGGCAAAGAGCTCATAATACTAAAGTGCCACAAGCTCAGATGCCACAACAAAATGCTCCAGTTCAAAGATACAATATGAATCAGTCTCACAATGTGAATACAAATTCTTCTGAAAATCAAGGAATGGCCCAACAGTACTCAATGACTCAAATAGATGATTTTGGCTCAGACCTGACAGCAGGAGGAGAAAGGAATGCTTGGCGCAGCCTTAGAAGTAGACCAGAGTGGTCCCTATGTGGATGGAGAAGTGAGTGGGAATCCTGTCTCATTCCTCGTTGACACTGGTGCTACCTGCTGTACTGTAAGACCAGCAGAGGTTCCTAACCTACCCCTCTCAGGAGAAAGATTCCAAGTTGTAGGAGTTACAAATAAACAAGTGTCCACCCCAGTTTCTGAAGCAGAAGCTGTTAGAATAGGTTCTCTTGAGGATCAACATCGATTTGTTGTTTGCAATTCAAGTCCCGTGAACCTACTTGGACGAGTCTTATTGTGCAATCTTAAATGTATTGTATACTGTACCTCTGATGGTATCGAATTTCATGCAAATAATGAAGATGGTGTCTTTAAGCTTGCCAGACAAAGATCTGATATTGACATGGTTTCCCTTATAACAAAAAATTACCTCCTGATAGATTTACGAGATACTGTGTTATCTTGAGTTTGTGACTTTTCAGGAAAAGACATCAGACTTTTAAAGGTGTTGAACCAGTCCAAATCACAGTGAATCCGAATGTAGAATACCCAAGAATCCTGCAATACAATTTGACTCCTGATAGTAGTGCCGGTATTACTCCTGTGATCGACTCAATATTTGAGCACGGGATCCTGAAAGAGATAATGGGAAGTCCAAGCAACTTACCCATTATGGGCTAACAAAAGCCGAACGGAATGTATCGTATCATACAAGACCTGAGAAAGGGGAATACTATTGTTGTGCCATGTTTTTCTGTGGTATCCAGCTGTGATACTATTTCAGATTCCATGCGAGGCTGAATGGTGTTCTGTCATTGACCCGTGCCAGGCTTTCTTTTCTATTCCTTTGCACGAGGATAGGCAGTACCTTTTTGCTTTTTGCTTCGGAAGTCTTGTTTTGGCATAGTGCCAAGCCCTACAAGGGTATACGGAAAGACCCTCAATCTTTAATCAGATTCCTCAAAAAGAATCTTGAGTCTCTAATAATGCCTCACCATTCAGTCTTGGTGCAGTATATTGACGACTTATTGGTAGTGTCACATACACAATGAACCTGTAAGACTGATACGATTGTTCTCTTGAATCATTTAGCTAGGAATGGACATAAAGTTTCCCCGACTAAATTACATTTTTGCCAACAGAGGTCCTGCATCTGGGACATCACATTGAAAAGAGAGCAAGGAAAGCATCCCAAGAAAGAATTTCTGCAATTCTGAATTTGAGTCCACCCACTACGCAGAAAGAAGTATGCATGTTCCTGGGAATGATGGGATATTACAGACAATGGATTCCCAACTTTTTTTTTACAGCTAAACCTCTTCTAAGGTTGACACACAAAGACATGTCTGATCTGATACATTGGGATGAGAGTTGCCTTCACTGAGCTGTGAGAAAGCCTTTGTCATGCACCGGTTCTAGGATAGGGGTGGGTGAAGAATTCTGCTCCGCCTGCAAAGTTTGCAGAGCTTTGCCCACTCAGCATGGATTTCTGCAAAACTCCACAAAGTGCTGCAGAGCAGCGTTTTTTCTCTCGCGCGGCTCGCCAACGTTAAGTTGGCAAGTGAGAGTGAGAAAAATCGCACGCTAGACTTCCTCTCGGCGAGAGTTATCAACTTGGGCGGTCGCGGCATGTCACAACTGCTCGCGTTGAGAAATCTGTCACTCAAATTGAGGAAGCTGCCGCTCAAGTAGAATATCTACTCGAGTGGCAGAAAGAAGCAGCGCTGTCTGGTGTGATGGCTAGTGGAGTTTGTGGTGATTTTACGGCATGGGACAAACACCCGGCGCTAAAAATCAGTGCAAGCAGCACAATTTACTACACTCTGCCGCTCGTGGAACTCCATGGAGCGCGGCAGAGTTTTTTCAGCCCTTCGCGGAGTTCCGCGGAGCAGAACTCCGCAAACTCCACCAAGGCCTACTCTAAGAATGCCTCATTACAACAAGTGCTTTGTGTTATTTTGCAGTGAAAGAGAAGGCTGTGTTCTTTCAGTGTTGACACAAATGTAAGGAAGTGCACACAGATCTGTGGCCTACTTTTTGGCTACACTTGATTCTGTTGCCGCTGCATTGCCTGGATGTTTGAATGCGGTTGCGTCTGCATGTGTGAGTAGTGAACAATGTGAAAGCATAGTCATGGAACATCCACTAACAGTGGTTGTGCCCCATTAAGTGGAGCTACTGTTGACCCATACTCAGACACAGTATCTGACTAATAGTCGGCTGACAAAGTATGAGCAGATTCTTTTGGGAGCAGAAAATGTGACTCTTAAAAGATACATGATTTTGGAACCTTCAACCCTACTACCTCTTCCTGGAAATGAAGCAGTGACTGATGAAGCTTAGCATGATTGTTTTGATGTGATTGAATTATACAAAAACCCAGACCTGATATACAAGATGTACCTTTGCCTGAATCTGACCATGTGCTGTTTGTTGATGGTTCTTGTTTGTGTGACCATGAAGGATATCTGAAAGCTTCCTATGCTGTATGTATGGTCAAGGGTGTTGTCAAAGCTTCCTGGTTGCAAGGAGTGTATTCTGCACAAGTTGCTGAGTTGGTTGCTTTGACGAGGGCTTCTTGTGTCTCAGACCAGCTGTGAGTAACAATCTTCACCAATAGTCAGTACGGATTTGAGTCGTACATGAATTTGGGCAATTGTGGTCACAGCTTGGGTTCATGACTTCCTCCAGTTCGCCTATACACAATGGAGAAAGTGTGAGGAACCTACTGCAGTCTCTACAAATGCCCACCAAAATTGCAGTGGTGAAATGCGTTGCCCTTAGGCAAGGCACTGATTATGTTACAGTTGGAAATAAAAACGCTGATGAGATCGCAAAATATTGTCCTTTGAATGCACATTTAATGGAAAACCCATTAATAAAACGTCGGATGTCACAAATTGCAACTTATTATTAACAACTGTAGATACTTGGGGGGAAGTTAAAAGATTGCAAGAAGGAGTACCAAAAGTTGAACAACAGGGTTGGATTAAAGTTGGTTGTACCAAAAGGGAGGACGATGTGTGGATTTACACTGATGGTAGACCTGTGTTACCTGATAGTTTGTTACCACCTATGGCTAGACATTACCACGGTCCTGTGCATGTAGGAAGAGATACCATGATGCACCTCTTTCAACAGGAGTGGTTTAATACAAGATTCCGACTGATGGCCTAGACTTTGTGTCATAGAACCATGCTATGTCACAACGAAATGCTGGTAGGAAAACATAAGTCACAATGAGTCATATGGGAAGATCGGAGGGCCCCTTTAACCTGATGCAAATGGAATTTATAGAGATGCCCATTTGCAATGGGTTAAAATATGTGCTGGTAATTGTTTGCATCTTTTCCCAATGGATGGCGGCTTACCCAACAAGAAGAAATGGAAGTCTTACAGTAACCAAACTGTTACTGAGGGAATTGATGCAGTTCGGTTTCCGGACTTCTCTCGAGTCAGACGGAGGAACTCATTTTGACAGTGAGGTCCTGAAGATATTATGTGCAGCACTGCAGGTTGAGCAGAAGCTCCATTGCAGGTACCGTTCAGAGGCTTCTGTAATCGTGTAGCAGATTAATGGCACTTTGAAATCCAGATTGGTCAAAGCGTGCGCTTCTACATCTTTTAAATGGCCTGATGCTTTGCCTCTTGTGTTGATGAGTTTGCAGATGCAGACAGGAGAAGAGGATAGTAGTCTCATGAGATCATCATGGGGAAAGTCATGGGACTGCCAGTTGTGCCTGCAAATGCTCTCATGTACATCACAGATTACTTAATTCTCGACTACTGCAAGGTTTGGCTGATGTGGTATGTTCTGTGTCTCACCAGGTTGGAGAAGCTACAGCTGCAACACAACAGGGCTCACTGCCATTACCTCAGTCCCGGCGACTGGGTACAACTACTGCCGTGAAGTGTGGAGGTCTCCCGAATTAGGTACACACTGCCCACACTCGCAGAGTCCCATGTCCCCTTGATGTTATAACAGTACCTGTTCCTGATGTGCCGTGGTTACAGTGAGACAGAGGAAGTGGGTTAGTCAAGCTGTTTGGGACCAGCAAGCAGCTGGGATAGCAACCGTTTGGTCTGAGGGGGATCTGGGAGAGTCAACTATTGTCAGTACCAAAGTGTCCCAGCCAGTAGTTTTGATTATGAGAGCTACAAACCCTAGTGAAGGGCCTAGTGCAGTAAGAAAGTGAGTTGTACCCAGAGATCAATGGCCCAAAAGAAGTGAAATACTGCCTAACTGAAGGGCAAGTACCACAAACCACTCCTGATGATTCTACCGAATCCGACCAGAGTGACAGTGATGATAAAGATCTATCTGTGAGGAGATCAAAAATAGCGACAGTACCCAGCCAAAGGAATTCCTCTCCTGAATAGACTTACCTGGCAGCCAATGACTGTGAGAGAGAATTTCATACCTTTTGCTATAAAAATTCGAGTCCACCTGAACCTCCTTGAATTGAATTTCATGGTAGAGTGGAAATTCAAGCTTGCTGTGCCGCTGAATGGACTGACTCAATTTATCCTGAACATACTCATCAAAGAAACTGATTTGCTAATCTTCTCTGCTTGAGAAGGAACACTTGAACTGCGCCATTGCTGTTTTTTCCAGACTTGCGGAACTGACACAAACCAATTGCTGCTAATCTTCTAAAGCTAAACGTTCTGTCTTGAGAGAATTCATGGAGCCTACCATTACAACCTCTTTTAGATGCAAACGCCTATATGTAGGAATAGTTTCAACTATGTTGGTTATTTTGAATGTGACACATTACATGTCTCTAGAGAACACAAACTTTACTCATCCTTTAAAAGCTTCTTCATCTACTAATATTAGTTTAACTACATTAGATGACAAAACGTTATACTTAGATTCCTCTAAAGGTGATTACTTGAAAAATGTATATGCTAGATTATAAATGAGTATGTTAATGTAATGGACGCCCATAATTGTTATGTGTGTATGCAACTGCCTGCTTCGGTTGCTGAAAGCATGACCTGCCATCACATTCCTTTAATGTATGGAGTTTCTTGTAGCTTATTGACAAGTTTATTTTATGGAACTGATCATTTTCAATACTATTACTCAAACTATGACTTGATCTGTTCAGAAATACCTAAAATGCTTAAATCCACATCCTGAAGCTACAGTAGCTGAGACAATGAGATCTTTCTTTAGACCCACTCTGTAATTAGATATGGCGTAGCACATAGAAATAATTTCACCTGTGTTTTAAACGGAGTAGAAAAGAAATTCGTAGATTCAGTAGAAGACAACTACTAAAATTGCAAATGATTCAAAAGTTTCTTCTTGGGTGCCCCAGGAAGAATAGCCTAGAATAATAGGTAATATGGCTGCTTTAGCTTTAGGCTGGCAACATAATGGAAAAATATGTATATACATGAAAAGATCTTCTACTAATACAAATTTTGTTGGTACTAGTGAATGTGAACATGCGTTCAAATTTTTTTTAAATTGGGGATGATTTTTAGCAGGAGTAGATCCTGTGTTTCCTGGTGTTTATTATGTTTGTGGAAAGAATTGTTTTTTAACAGATTACCTAGAAAATGCTATGGAACTTATTATGTAGGACAGTTTTTCCAAAGATTTTTCATGTAGGACAAATTGAGGATGTAGTAACAGAACAACACGGGAGAATGAGAAGAGGTGCAAGTGCAAGTGAAATAGTGGGAGATATCTTTGGAGCCTTAATACCTTCTGTAGGAGTAGTAATAAACTCTCATAAAATTTGAAAACTTTGTACTGTAGTTGATAACCTGGCTACTAACACAGCTGGAGGATTTCTAGCTATTGAAACTGAGATGATTTCCATCTATTCCATGGTGATGCAAAACAGGCTTGCGTTAGACGTTCTGCTCGTGAAAGAGGGCGGAGTCTGTCAGATGCTGAAGGTTCAACAATGTTGTACCTTTATACCGGCTATGAGTAAAGATTTAAAAAGTTTCATCAAAAATATTACTGACTTAAACAAATACCTAAAAGGGTTAAAAACTGATGGTGCCTGGGAATCAATAACGAAAGGATTTTCTGCTGTTAGCAGATGGCTGGAAGATCTAGGAAATAGAATAGTGGTAATAATCTTGAGACCCATAGTGGCAATTTCTATGTGCATACTGCTGGTACTAGTGACTATTAAATTGTGTAAACACCCACAAAAAAGACGAGGTTTGAAAAGATCAAGAACTAAAGTGCTAAAGGGAAAAACAAATAATCCTAGGTATTTTAAGAAAAATAATTTTATCAATGTGGCCACCAGAGAATCCTGAAGATCTGAGGGTTCCTAAAAGATCTTAATGCTGACCACTGAGCAAGCAGTGTGGAAACACATAGACCTATATCAAAAGCATCTAGTAAAAAGCCTAATACCCTCATTGGATTAACGACCCCAGACTGAAAATTGTTTTCATTGCACCATTTGTTAAAGGTTTTCCAATGTCTAGAGTAAGCCTTAATGGTAGCCGATCTCCTAGATTGTGAATTATTTCAACTACCTCTGAAGAAACAGCATTGGTCACAGATTTTCTCTCCTTAGAGCCAAGTCTGAAGTCACATTTTATGAGTAGGGTAGACACCGTAACGGATAAGGATGGACCGGACTCACCCAGTGGGGATGAACTGTCAGCTCTAGTAGCATGGGGTACCAACTTGAAACTACCAGAAGCACTAAGGGGCACATTTATGGCATTGTCACACAGTGCTGTGCACTACTTGACAGGGAAAGAGCAGGAATGCACAATATTTAAAAGAATATAGTGCATTCCTGCCTTTTCCCCTGCTCTGGCACCTGTGAGCTCCTCCTTTATGGTGGAGGAGCGTCGCTCCACTGCTGGAAGCAGCAGATCAAAACATAAAATAAAATGATAATAGGGCAATTAATAAAACTGCTTTATTATCATTTTATTTTACCTGTAGGAGCTGGAGCCATCAGCCGAGTCTTGGGGGCAGGCCATCAGCAGTAGGAGTGGTCGGCACGGGGCACTGCTGTCAGTGCGCATGCCGGTTTGGCCGGTCATCTCGGGACGGCCAAACCAGCATGCGCACTGACATCTTCCCAACCCGAGCTTCACTGCCATGTGGAGAGAACACCAGGCGCAGGCTTCCAGTCCCCTTTGGAGAAGAAAACCAGCCCGCTCAAGCCAATCCCAGCACTTCCCGAGAAGTGCTGGGATTGGCCGTAGGGGAGTCTGGGAGCCTGTGCTCATGGGGACTGCAGTTCTTGGATCAGTGGAGCACCAAAGCGAGGCACGGGAGCAGAGGATACAGAGGCGGCAGCCGGCAGCAAAAAGGTAAGTGTACTTTTATTAATTGTTTTATTGTTTTTCCCCACGCTGACCCCCCCACTTCATATCGGCTCAAGCTGCCACTGCCATTTTAGCTGCCTAGCGCCAACGCAGGCACCCTAGCACTATGGTTCAAGGGTGACTGTGTTGCATGAAGGATTGTTTTTGTACAGGAAGGGGCACCTTCCTACACAAAAACAATCCTGAAAGGCATATTCCTCTAACAATGTGTGCTGCAAAATGCAGCACACATAGAAAGAGGGAGTAACAAGGAGAAATAAAGATATTTCTCCTCGTTACGCCTCTCCTGTGAAGGCGTGTCTTTTGGCGCATTCCCCAGATACCAGTTCTGGTAAATCGGTAAAGTTGCATGGGAACACCTATGCCATGTCCATGGGATGCCTCTCCAGCACTGAGTAAGGCAACACAGAGATTTGCGCTGCATTGCTTTAGTCAAGATTTATGAAGCCTCTCAGGGCCATGCAAAGTGGCTGTGCATGGCTTCATAAACCTCATTTTTCAATTGCGTTGTGCATGTACCATGTTGCATGGTGTAAGCGTGATGCAACTGGGGTATCTTCGAAGATCTTTTGCAAAATCTTTGGTATCAAGGATATGGGAGGAAACACATACAACAGGTCTTGTGTCTACTTGAAGGACATGGCGTCCATGCATCCTGACAAGGAGTGTGAAAAGATCAATCTCTGGATACCCAAATCTCATCTTCAACTGGTGGAAGTCTTCCTTCATTAGAGATAGGGAACTCATAGGGGGAAATTCCCTGCTTAGACTGTCCGCCACCCACTTCTCATTCCTAGGGAGATTAACTGCTCTTAATTAACTCAAATTGAGCTTGCCCCAGGCACAGATCTCCTGAGTAAACAGATTGAGAGGTTGAACTTTGCAACTTCCCTCATGGCTCCCATACCCCATTATAATCCTGTTGTCTGTCCGTATCTGAACATGATGCTCTGTCAACTGAGAAGCGAATTCCATTAAGGCTAGATGGACTGCTTTCTATTCCTGTAGATTGGACAGACATGCCAAATTAATGTTTGTCCATTTCCCCTGAATTGACCAACTGTCCCCACCCCAATTTACCTGCATCTGTTGTCACAACCTTTGAAGGTGTTACATGGAGGTCTACCCCTTCTGATAAATTGTCCTCCTTCAGACACCAGTTAAAGGAATTCTGTACATTTCCTGATACTGGAACACTCTTCTTGCATTCCTGTGAACTTGGAATCCAATGGGCTAATAGATGATTGATCACAGGATGTATGTGGACACGAGATCCAAGAGAGAAGTATGATCAATGAGACCATCAGCCTGTGCAGTCTCAGCCATTGTCTTACAGGAAGAGCACTCTGTCTTAGCAAGCTCCATATTTCCTCTTCAATTTCTGTCTCATCTCCAGAGGTAAGAACACCTGGCCCAAATCCGCTCTGAGGTGTGCTTCTATGAAATGTAATTCCTGCATTGAAGAAAGACTCGATTTTTTGTGATTTAACAACAGACCATAATCTACCTGGACATTGCACACCTTTTTCTTATGAAGATTCACCATAGGAGAAGAAACAGAAATGAGGCAATCATCAAGATAAAGACAAACTCAAATCCCCTCACTATGAAAGACTCCAACTAATGGTGCAAGCACCTTGGTAAATACTCTTGGTGAATCTGACAGACCAAAGAGCAGTACCTCAATTTGATAATGATGATCTTTCACACAACATCAGAGAAATCTTGTAGTGTAGCTCCTATTTCCCTAATAGGCTCTGCGCATTGGAATAATATACCCTATAGGCTTGACATAGGACTAAGGTCGGTATGTCCCTATCGAGTATATTAAACTTAATTACTTGTGCCAGCTAGCTCAGAGGCCACTAGAAACTCCTTGGATAGCAAGAAGGGGGTAGTTTCTGGCAGCCGCAAAACATGACAACTTTGTTTCCCTTTAGAATCAGAACGTGTCCCAGAGTCGTGGAAACAATAGATAACCGTTTCACTCAGCTCAATCGTGCATGCTTAGTTTTCCTCAAAGTTACACAGAAAGAATAGACGGGCGTTTCAATAAAAGGATTTATTGAACAGTCTTGTTTCTCATGTAAGTAATATGTGCTGTTACGATCACAAGACAGTATGCAAAATAAATAATGTACAGCGTAAGCAGTAGAAATAAATAATACTGCGCTAGCATTATCTTTTAGCGTATATTCACATA